>OZ020267.1:126996567-127661567 GCA_963971225.1 Melieria omissa | reverse complement strand
TCTATATTCTATATTCTATATTCTATATTCTATATTCTATATTCTATATTCTATATTCTATATTCTATATTCTATATTCTATATTCTATATTCTATATTCTATATTCTATATTCTATATTCTATATTCTATATTCTATATTCTATATTCTATATTCTATATTCTATATTCTATATTCTATATTCTATATTCTATATTCTATATTCTATATTCTATATTCTATATTCTATATTCTATATTCTATATTCTATATTCTGTATTCTGTATTCTATATTCTATATTCTATATTCTATATTCTATATTCTATATTCTATATTCTATATTCTATATTCTGTATTCTATATTCTATATTCTATATTCTATATTCTATATTCTATATTCTATATTCTATATTCTATATTCTATATTCTATATTCTATATTCTATATTCTATATTCTATATTCTATATTCTATATTCTATATTCTATATTCTATATTCTATATTCTATATTCTATATTCTATATTCTATATTCTATATTCTATATTCTATATTCTATATTCTATATTCTATATTCTGTATTCTATATTCTATGTTCTATATTCTGTATTCTATATTCTATATTCTATATTCTATATTCTATATTCTATATTCTATATTCTATATTCTATATTCTATATTCTATATTCTATATTCTATATTCTATATTCTATATTCTATATTCTATATTCTATATTCTATATTCTATATTCTATATTCTATATTCTATATTCTATATTCTATATTCTATATTCTATATTCTATATTCTATATTCTGTATTCTATATTCTATATTCTATATTCTATATTCTATATTCTATATTCTATATTCTATATTCGATATTCTACATTTCAATTACATAGAAAGCAGCTTATAATTGCTTCAGTCAGATACAAAATTTTGTATTTAAAAATTAATTAATTTAATTTAAATTAATTAAGAATTTAAAAATACACTTTAAAACAATGTTCTTTCTTCCTACACATTTTATTTTTGTGTTATAAAAAAATGTAGCAACACTTTAGTACTCTTTTGGAGTTAAGCAAGTGAAGTATTGCTGAACAAAGATATGAAAATTGATAAGAAGAAAAATTCCTCGAAAACCAAAAAGCCCCAAAATCTCCAATAAATATCAGTTCTACCTTTATTAACACATTTTACAGTTTCATTGTTAGTGCACAAAGCTACTTTGAAGCTTTGCCTTATGTGGCGTCATAAATGCTTATTACGAAAATGAATTATTGGCTGTCGGGCAGCGCGTCTGACTCATGTCAAGTGTATGCGGAAAGTGTCGCAGAGTTCGGTACCAACTACCACACTTCCTTCCCCTTGCCGCTACCAGATAATTTAGTAACTACTAAACATTTTGGTAGTCAGCATTTTTGACACCCATTTTTTTCACTTTAATTTTTGTTCGCGTTAATTTTTCCATGTGTGTGTGTTGTGCGAATTGTTGTTGTTGGCGCGCCGGTCTATCGCTATGACCAGCTGTCTGTCTATCTGTACGTCTGTCTCTGATTGTGGGTTGGTTGCCGGGCAAGTGCTCATACATATATAAACATTTTCATTCAATCTGCACTTGACACACCTTCGTTTGTTATCAGCAAATTTACAAATTGTTGTGACTTTTTGCACCGATTGTTGCCGGTCGAATATATTCGAGTTGCTCCATACAAACATTCATACATAAATACATATGTATGTATGTATATTTTTAGATGTGTGTATATATATTTACTTAATAGAAGTGGTCAGCTGCATTAAAATATTTGCTTCTACACCGATCAGCCATAAGAATTTGATGTGCTCACCAAAACACACAACTGAATCGTATAATAAACTTTTCATATAATAGATGTATGTATAGATATATCTATATGTGTGTGTGTATGCCGTCTGTAGGTGGACTGTTCGGTGGCATTTGAATTCATAGGAAGTTGAAATGAATAAATCATTTGCTTCGTCGAATTAATTTTGACTTTTAAAGCTAAATGAAAGAAGCAAATTACGTGCAACTTGAAAGAGAACTTTTTTGTAAGAATATATTAATAGGTAGGTATATAATTCTATTGTGTAGCGTTGGGCAGAATTGTTACTTAACAGTAATAAGTAGCAAGAATTGAAGTCTCGAAAGAATAGGAAGTACTCGTTTCTTGAAAGCAGCGATTCTAAGTTTTGAAAAATACTCAGTTTTTATAGCAGACAGTCAATTCTGCTAATTTGGTTAAAGTGTTTTAAGATGCTCTGCTAGAAATATATTTATTTTATTTTATCATATTTTATTTTATTTTATTTTTTTTATTTTATTTTATTTTATTTTATTTTATTTTATTTTATTTTATTTTATTTTATTTAATTTTATATTATTTTATTTGATTTGATTTGATTTGATTTTATTTTATTTTATTTTATTTTATTTTATTTTATTTTATTTTATTTTATTTTATTTTATTTGATTTGATTTGATTTGATTTGATTTGATTCGATTTTATTTTATTTTATTTTATTTTATTTTATTTTATTTTATTTTATTTTATTTTATTTTATTTTATTTTATTTTATTTTATTTTATTTTATTTTTTATTTGCCTCAACGTGCTCGTTTCCTTTGAAGGATGTTTTTTTTGTTTTTTACTTGGAAATTTTTTACTCCATGGAAATGACTAAAGAACAGAAAAAAGTCTTTCTAGAGATTTATCTGTTCTTTTGGATAGTACTGTACTATCCAATGTACTTTCGATTCTCGATCGGATATGACTGTATACTACTTTCATCTCGTATTTATAGAGAAACAAAATTATGGGACCCTGTGAATTTCATCTGAAAGAAAACATGGTTCAACAGGGACAATGCTTTGTCCAGTGGTCACTCGAAATCAGAAATAATGCCTCCGTGAGATGATGATGCACTGCAAACCTAACCTAACTTTAGTGGTTGTCCTTCTAACATTGTGAATAGCTATGGGATGGATCGATGCTGAAAGTAGTCAGTACTCAAAAGAATTGAAGTACGGAATTTTTCCTTTTTTTTCTTTTTAGAAAAGTTCTTAATGCAGAAAAGTACCCATTTTTATAATAAATCCAACTATGTACCGACTGACGACGCATTGAAGTCAAAGTCGTATGTTCTGTACGATGTATGACTATATCTTAAAAATATACTGTCTACAATTTATTTTATAGAAGTGAAGAACCACTACTACTACTATACTACCTTTACTACTACAGGGTAGGCCATTTAAAGTGGAAGGCCATTCTTGTTTTTGAAAAAAAGGGGAAAAAATGGTTTTTTTTTTTATCTCGATATTCATTTATTTTGGTCCAAGGAGGAATTTTCTAGTTAGTTTTTGAAAATGATATCGCGTAAATGGCCACCATTAGCTTTGGCCGCAAAATGTGCCCTTTTTTCGGCATTTTCCATCACTTTTGCCAGTGTATCGGCCGATATGGCTCTTATTTCGCGGCGTATGTTGGCTCTGAGTTGAGCTAGTGTCCTTAGCTTGTTGGTGTATACCTTGGACTTCAAGTAGCCCCATAAAAAAAAGTCTGGCGGCGTCAAATCGGGTGATCTCGGTGGCCACTCATAATCGCCGTTTGGTTTTCACAATCGAGAAGTTATTTTGAATGTAAAGCTGAACAATTTCAGCACGTTCTTTTGGAGTGTACTGTTCCATGGTATAAATTAGCCGATGTTCATGGGTTTCGAAGTGGGTTCGCTTCTTGCCTTCAATTACCTTCGGAGTGAACGAAACCAAGAAAGGATCAAGAGAAATGTGATTTATTGGTCCCACTGGTTTTAAACTGGGTGAAAGTATTTTAAATCAAAACCAATTTGGCACGTACTCTGAATCTTTTTGAAAATCAAAATTAAATTAATTTTTAAAGAGATTAAAAATATGTTAAGAGTTTGCCACTGAGATGAGTTAAAATTAAATAAAAAATTAACTTATATAAAATTAAAATTTAATCATCTTAATTAACCAAAAAAAACTAATTTTTTATCCATGACTAAATCGATTTAAAATGTTGGTATTAGGAAACAAATCTCAATTAATGTTAGCCAAAGCACTTATCTTCTAATGGATCATGTTTACAGTTCCTAAATGGATCTTCATCTGGTATGATTAAGGACAAGTGGAGCATACAGGATTTCATTTTGGGAGGTTTTCAATACACAAGTTTTGAGCTCAATGCCATTTGAAACCATTTGAAACTATTTTCTGTTCTATATGTTAACTTACCCAGCCATATATCATTAACACTTAGAAGTTCTTAGTTAGAAAATGAAACTAAAAATCAAAAAATGTTTTTAAGAAGTGTTGTTTTTCAAAAGCACATATGTCGTAAACGAATGATCCGACTAACACAACACTGTCCGTCGTTCAGACGAGACTACCTTAGCCTTTCCAGCGATGTATGTATATTGTTCAAATCTGATGAGATTTGGTGAAGTTACTGACTGTAAAACTGAAAAATAGTGATATTTTCGATCATTTTAAAAAATCATAAATTTTCGAATATTTTTTTTTAATAAAGAAATTAAAATATCTCCTGTGGCCTTAAAATCTAAGATAAAATAAGAATCTAAGATGAAAGTTATGAACCACTGAGTGAAAACACCAACTTTACACTTATTACACTGTGCGACAAATAAAAACAGCCCGATCCAAATGCTGATATAGGCGTGGAACCAGTGCTTTTTAAAGGACTTTAAAGGAACAACAGATTTTTGGATTTTCAGTTTCGTATTTTGCGGCCCAAAATTAAACTAGGAAATACTTTTGTTTTTAGTGTAATTAATAAAAAAAAGTGGTGTACAATTTTTCAAACCATATTTTGTACCAGAACAATTTTGTATTTGTGAGAGGGGTGGAACCCCAAAACACCCCAACATGCGCCACTGTTAAGGAACCAACACAGGTCTTTTTGGGTCCCATTCGCAAGCCGGTCATACCAGTCTGCCTGATATGTGACCTGCCTGAAAGTGAATTGCCAAAAGGGCGTGGTAATGTAGCAGTGTTCAGACAAATCAGTCAAAGCCAAATAAATAAAATCTGTATGTTTATTTTCTGTTGAAACGAAGCGCCGCACGGTGGTAAATCGCATACATCAGCGATTGTCTCGATTGCTAACTTTCAGTTAAATAAAAAAATTCTTGAAATTTTTTCATCACACAAACGGAACTGCGGAACTGACAAATTGTTGCAGCTACAACAACAATTTTTGAACAAATACTTGTCGACACTTTCACCTTGAGACCGCTTGAGGGCTACCGGGTTAATATTGATTTAAACAAATTCAACAACAACAACAACAACACCAACAAAGAGGGGCATATTTACTGTTTGTCGCTTAACACAAATTTCCCCCCATTCGATTTTATACGTGAGTGGAGTTAAATTTTATTTATTGTTTTTGTTTTTTTTTTTTGCTGCCGCTTTTGGTATGTTTTCTGTTGCCTATTTACTGTTTTTCTCTTCTATTTGTTGCCACAATCTGTCATATTTACACAATCTTAAGACTGGTAGTGGCTGCAGTCGACACGGCAAAAATGCCAACAATAATTTTTATTGACACTATTGAGTGGAGCGGAGCGTCGGTGAGGCCGACGGGCGCGGGGCCGATTGCGGGTGTGGGGCCGACGACTTGTTGCTGCCGGTGTGCAGCAGCAGCGTTGGTGGAGTGATTTGGTTGTTTGTTATTGTTGTTGTTGTTGCTGTTGTTGTTTGATAAACCGGCACAACAGAAACACTTCAGCGGTTACTAAATACGTTGGCGATGACAACAACAATTACGTATAAACAATGCCAGTCGCTTGTTTAGCGGCAGTCACACTAGCAACAACAATGACACAAACATTAACAACAACAATATGCAGTGTGTCAGCGACACCTACTCATTCAAATTGTATGGCAACACAGTAAAAATTTTGTTTAAATATGGAAGTTTTGTCGTTTGCTCTTGGCATTGTTGTTGTTGTTTTTGTTATTGCGCGTACAATTATTTATGTTGTTTCGTGTGCGTGTGTTATTGTAATAGAATTTGATTATTTACGCATGCGTCGTGCGGCCTAAAAATTATTGCCAACGGCAATTGAAGCAGCCTTCGCTTTAATTCGACGCGCCGTTTAGCTTTGGGCGGCTCGAGACTCGCGGCCTGTGGCCCTGGCAGCGCGCACT
Source organism: Melieria omissa (assembly GCA_963971225.1). NCBI lineage: Eukaryota > Metazoa > Arthropoda > Insecta > Diptera > Ulidiidae > Melieria > Melieria omissa. The sequence continues at coordinate 127,655,372 of OZ020267.1, read as the reverse complement.
TCAACTTTCAGCGAGCGCACAATTGTCACCGTGGAATTGTTGTTGTTGTGCAATATTTCGCGCGCATATGTTCAAAAATAGGCACATTCCGACCTCAATTGCGATAAGCTTGACGCGCTTGCTGCCAGTCGAAGCCATGACAAACGCCGCATTTAGCGATTAATACTCTGCGCCATCATAGCCAACATTGGCCAACAATGCCAATGACAACAACGATGGCTTATCCCCGTCCATCTTCACACTTAATAAAAAGTTGACAAATCACCGCTGACCGATCAGCAGTTTTATGGAAATTGGCCAGAAAACAAATATGAATGAATTGTTGAAAAATATTCTTCAGTCATTTTTGTTTGGCTTTATCTGATTTAGCTTTGAATTTCCCAATTAGCGCCAACAAGTCTTGTGGTTGCCGTTTGTTTTCGCGTCGACTGTTCATTAAAAATGACAGCAAAAATATTGCACCTTCACCGAGTCATTTGTATTAGTTGCTGTCGCGCGCATATTTCTGATAATTTTTCCATTATCAGACATTTGTCTATGCCACAAATATTTATGGCATTCGGCAAATTGCAGTCTTGCTCTATTTTTACGACGCTTTTTTTAAAGCCATGTTGAGTTTGTTTTGTAAAAAACTGTGACAACATTTGGCAATAGGGACACCCCTGCAAAAAACAGCACATGGCACACGTTTTTGAATCCTCTGAATGAAATATGTGAGTGAAATATTAATGCCATCAATAATCGAATTGGTAAAATTAGTTCACAAAGTTGTTGGTCCTGGCCGCTGAGGCTCAAGAGCTCAATAAACTCTTTGTTTACTTGACATTTATTTAGTATAGTGAATTAAAAATCGTTCAACCTCTTATAAGAATTGTGCCGCCTTGAAGGAAGAGTGTCCGAGACGTTAATCGAAGTACTGCGTTGAATAGATGGAAGAATCAAACAGTAGAAGGGCTGTCATTGTTTTTCATTTCATGCGATCAGATGAAGTAATTGCGTGCTGAGAAGCCTTAAGTTAAGTTAAGACGCCGTGTTGAAGCAGTTAAAAGTTTGATAACAGACCATAAAAGAAGACTAAGAAAATTATAAACTTAATAAAGATCTTTTTAGCCAGGTGCATCGACTAAAACCTTTGAAACCAGTTTCAATTCTCCCTTTAAATTTCCCCTGTAGGACCATATTTATCTAGTCCTTCTATTTAACACTTCCGATCCCATAGTTGCTGAGAGCAACTTTACGTATTTGTCATCTTATAGCAAAAGCTACGACTGATTCATGGGTTTAATTTAAGTAGGAACCAACTAATTAATATTTTAAGAAGTGAATCCAAAGCAAATTACAATAATTTGGCTGTTATCCCCAAAATAATTTCCAATTATTTGCAGCGATATCAGGGAAAGTTTGTGTTCTAATTGAAGTCTACGAATTGGTTGCGTTTGATCAAACCCAGTTTTTTTTAATAATAGTTAAATAAAATCAAAAAGTGATAATTTTGTATTTTTCCATAAATGTTAAATAGTTTTTCTGTAATTAAAAAATATTGATAAACACTTTATTTAACACGTTTTAAGCTAAAATTGTTCAAAAGTAAACTAGCTCCTGAACTCTTACACAGAGGTGTGGCGACTTCAAATGTCGTGTGCACACTTTTTAGGTAAGTTTTTCATGATTTAAATACCTAAAAGTAATATCGAGACACAGGGTAAAATTCCGGGGTCGAAAGGGTTAAGATATTTATGTAAAAGATGGCCCTGAACATGATGATGAAAGAACAACGAGCTGTATGAGCTGTTTTGAGACATGAACCTAGCAATACGAAATAACATCCAGCGGCAGTGTTACCAAATGGATTTCAAGCAATCCGTCTAAAACGAAGTCCACTTCCCCCTAAAAACTAAAATTTCCCACCCAAATTTATAATGTAAGTACACATAAAATGAAAATTTCATAAAAATTGCCCATTCTATTTGGTACATGAAATTAAAAAAGACCAGTATATCTGAATAGCCAATATATCTGAACAAGGTATAACAAAAATGCAACGTGGTTGGCCTGATTGGTAAAAAATATCAGTAAAATATTTCCCCTTAATTCCCCCCCTAAAATATTTATCATAAAATTTAACCCAATCCAAACAAATAAACCCCAGACCGGAGGGGTAAGTCCCTAATCTGGCAACACTGTCCAGCGGCTACACTGGCTTGGCCATGTCTGCCGTGTTCACGATGAAGCTCCAGCGAAACAGGTGTTCGGTGAAGAGAGGGACCGTGTTTGCGGTCGAAGGACCACGTTTAGGATGCCCTATCCCCTCTTGGGGCACATGGAGAGAACTTTGTCTATGTCCGTAACCCGGTATGGGTTGTTATAATCAGCTAAGTAAGTAAGGAACGGATTTCTTTTGTCGGCCTTGATAGTCCAGCGGGTAGCGCGCTGACTTCTCATACCAAGGCTCTAGGTTCGCTTCCTGATTCGGGCTGGTGAGAAACTCGTCTACTTCTATCACTATCCACATGAAACAGAGGAGATTTAGAAGACTCGTTCAATTGCGCTCTTCAAACCTTCCAAGTGGGTAAGAAAAACTGCCAATCGCCGTTCAGATTTGGCGTTAAACTGTAGGTCCCTTCCCCTCCCTTTCCAGCATCCGCTTGAAATGTGTGTTGTAAAACATAATGGAAAAAACGGTGTTGCATACACATTTCAAAAAACGGGTGAAATATTTGGTATCACAATGGGCCTTTCAGGCCCGCAGTTGTGTCTCTTAAAGAGGCAGCCACCATAACGTAACCTAAAGTAGTGAAAGCACAGTGATCTAAGTGAGAAGTGAAAAACAATGAAGCATCAATAAAATTACAACCAGTGGTAAACTGCGCTAAAAAAAGCGAAAGTGTTTTATTTTGGGCACAATCCAGTGAAACGAAATAAGTCTGCATTGGCTAGTGGAATTGAATTTTCGTTACAATACATATGTTATTGTTTTGTTGATGAGGTAAACATTGAAAGCCGTCAGGTAGTGTGAGACTTCCATCCGCTAAAACCTTCTCGCTGTCGGTTGGTACCACTCCCGTCATCACCGTTGGCATTGTGGATTCAATCTACAGTCTGTCAGCATTACGTTTGTCTGCTTACATCTCCAGCATCTGGCGGTACACGGATACTGCTTTCCACTTTGTGACAGATTTCAGCATCGAAGGTGTCAGATTTAGTATGGTCGGTGGGTTATCCATTGCAAGACCAAGTTCTTCCCGCCAGGATGTAAAGCTCTCGAATTCTTCTTGACTACAGACGGTGCAGATGCTCTTTGAAGCAGCCATGGTCACTAAGCACTTGGGTCAAGTAATGGTTCAGGCTCCCCTGTGCCCTGTCGACCCACTTGGACACGCTGGCGATAAACTGGAACGTCCATCATAAATATATATCGTACACGCACTACAAAAGTGACACAACTAATATTGTTCACAATGCATACATCCACCAATCAGCAAAAGCTCAGTATATTTTGTTGTTGTAGTCAGTATAGTTATGTCTCTCTTCATGTCAGAAGTTTGAAGCTATTTGATCGCTGCAGCTCAATGCAAAAGTGTCCTAACTCAAATTGTGTCACTTTTGACGAAATACATTTTTGTAAAGTTAATTTTAAGCAAAATTCTGACAATTTTTGTATATATTTTCAAATAAACAAATTGATTTCGATTTTTCAAAATTTTTTCTTCAACTTTTTAACTGTCATTTATATTTATTAAATTCAGCAAAAGTGACATCACTTGAATTAATTCGGTAATTATTGAATTAAAATATCATCAAAACAGTCACAACTCAAAATTTTGGATTTTCTAATAAAAATAGAAAACTAATTTTTGCAACTTATCATAAAGCGTAATCTGTAAGGATTTTCTACTGTATACTTTATTTAAAAAAATGTCCATTTAGCTCAAAAACAGTTTTTTGCGTTTCCTGAAAAATCAAAAATGTTGAGTTGTGTCACTTTTGTTGTGCGTGTGCGATATGTATTTATTGCTATGCGACCCCATCCAGGCTGGTCTTGGACTGCCAAAAATCCTTAAACAACCTCCAACAAGGCTCCAAGGTCTCATTATTCTGAGAGCTGGGACACAGGGACATCGCAGGCAACTACGAGGCGGAGAAACTCGCCAGAGCGCTGCTCCCTTCCCTGCAGTGGGGGCTCCACTTGCATCGGTAAAACTGATGCTCAAGTAATTCTATCATAGGTAGGTAGGTAGGTGTGGCTGCTCTAGGAGGAACACACTTAGGCCAAGCGGCCCATTGTAACAGGGTATGGTCTTCTATCATAAGAAAGCAAACGAATTGTGGTCTAAAGACTAACTTGGACAGCAATGTGAAAGGCACCCACCAGCTGATTAACATCAGCCATCACTCAATTAGCACAAAGGCCCCGGTGCTCACGGGTCTCTGTCTTGTGGGTAAGCATGCAGAAAGATTGAGACTGCAATCCAAAGACTTCTGGCGAGTGTGTGGCTCCGAGGGTCAATGTCTTTCTTCACATAGAAGAAGACATAAGTTTCTCTGCTCAGCTTTCTTCATTAGTCTAACCAAACTATGGCCTCTGAATATCAGGAATATAGCCAGATTCATGATGGAATCCTCTTGGTTCTCAGTGCTGTGCGGGGGGGGGGGGGGAGTTGGGCCATCCATTGTGGAACCACAATAAGCCATAAGCTGCATAAGCCTAACCTCACCTATTGCTATATGTTTGTCTCTCTGTTCGTACATCTGTTAGTCTGCCTTTCTGCCCGTCTATCTATGTATAAGTGTCTGTGTTTAAGTTTGTGGAAATCATAAAGGAATTTAGAAATTGTATCTATCTTCCTGAAATTCCAAAGGTTCGCATCCTTTGGCACACAACAAGCCCACTGCAGCGATAAATAGCAATAAAAATAGAACTAAAAACCAGGGGAGAAAGAAGAAGAGGAAGAGCAGTCGAAGCAGCAGCAGCAGCAAAAGAAGAGGTCTTACCGCGAAATTGCCAATCTGTCAGAATTTGTACTTAAACACTGCAACAACAACACGAGCACAAACAATATGAAAAGCATTAACAAGAGCAACAATAACAATAACAACAACAATAACAACAACAGCTGCAGTTGCCCAAGTCAAGCGTTGCATTTAAGAGTTGCACGCGATGCAACATTGGAGACTCCAAAAACCACTGGCAGCGATCTGTCCGCCGCGTGTCCGCCGCAACGAGCGTAGCAATGGCAACAGCTAACAACAACAACAACAATAGCTGTCTGAACAACAACACCAACGCCATTCATTATTCGCAAAAATTCGCATTTCGCGCGGCAGCGACGATTTTTCATTTTCTGCCCCCAAAACACAGAACAAGAACAACAAGACAAAAACAAGAAGAAGAAGAACGCTACACAATTGTGCTGCTATTGTTGTTGTTGTTGTTGTTGCTGTCTTGCTAACTTTTGTTATGTTGTTTGGTGTTGTTGCTGCTGTTGCTGCTGACTGCTCCTGTTGTTGCAGTTACTATTGGGTTGGTGCAACTGTTTTGTTGTTGTTGTTGTTATTGTTTTTGTTGCTGTTGTTATTGTTTTCACTGCAATATCAGCGCGCATTAACATGAAACGGCTACTGTGCAGAAATTGGTTATTTTTGTCGATTTTTATGTTGAAAACCAGAAGTCAGCAACAACAACAATAACAACAACCATCACCACCACCACAACGTGCCACAAATAAAACGAAAGCAACGACAAATGCCAACAATAAAGTGAACAACAAAATATTAAAACTGAAAATCATACAAAAAAAGGGCGAAAACAACAACAACACATGCACACCTCTCTACATAATTGCATAGCTGCACGTGAGTGTGTATGTGAGTGTGTGTGTGCGTTTGCGGGGATGTTGCAGACATTTGCACTGCGCACGCGCGCAGCCGGCAACGTTGCATTTGAGAGATTGCAATCGATGCGATGCGATGCGATTCGCGAGATATGCGGCAGCAGCAACAACAACAAAATAGATTTCGTTTTCTCCCGCCGACCGATGCTGTCGCTGTCGCTGCGGCTTTTAGTGGCCTCACAATTTCTTGTAAATGTATTTTTATTGCGCGTTTTTATTGCCATCTTTGCTGCGCCTTTTCTGCGTTCTTTTTTCAGTTCAGTGTTTTTGTTTTTTTCGATTTTCTGTTTTGTTGTTGTTGCGTTCTTTTTTGCGTTCTTTGGCGAACGTTTTATTTCGCTGGAATTTATTTAGAACACAGTTCCGTGCATTCTCCAGTGCACTTTAGATATCAGCAAAGAACAAAACAACAACAACAACCATAAAAGCAATAAACAAAAAACAAAAGCGCACAGCGTGCAGCGTCTGCATAGCCTTTCAGATCAACAACAACAATGCTGCCTACTCGTTTGCGTTCGCGTTCGCGTCTCTTTTGCGCGCAAACAAATAAAACAAAATAAAATAAAATAAAAATTAAATTAAAAAAAAAGCCAAAACAAAATACGAAACTGACTAACTGAAGAGGTAAACAAGCGGCAATTGCGCGTGCGCGCACATTCGCCGCAGTCGCGAAACCACAGCCACAACAGCAACCACAACAACAACAACAACAGCGACACACTCCTGAGCCGCACGTCAACTTGGCCACGACCACGCGCGCCTCACGTCCACCACAATGCTCCCAAACTTCCTTCAACTGGCATTATTTTGCGCCCGTTGTGTTATTCTTGTTGTTATTGTTTGTTGTTATTCGATGCCAAAACGTTGAAAATATTTTTGCGCTCGTTTTGGCTTCGTTTAAGCGCGGCGGCTGCTGCTGCTGTTGCTGCTGCTCGTAGAAATCGGCCAAAATAAATTGAATGGATCGGAATGGAATGGTCTGGTATGGAGTGATGTGGTGGCGCGACGGAATGACGGTTCGGCTTGGTATGCCGCGCTGCTGCGATGGCATGGCATGCCGTGATATCGTTTGGTATGGCATGGCATGGCATCGCGTTGGAATGGCACGGAGTGAAAGTAGGGTAGGCAGATTAGAGTGCTGGCTGGCTGGCTGGTTGCTTGGCGCACTGTCGTCAACAACGCAACGTCTATCGTTTGTATGTATGTGTCTCTGTGTGTGTAATTCGAGTGGCTTAGAACTGCCAAAACGCGCCATGCTACTGGCGGCGGCCTCAGCACCAACAGCAGCCTCGTCATCTTCAACAGTAGCCGCGGCCTCATCACATAAGGTAAAAGCACCACTTATCAGCCGCAGAACCATTAGTTTTACCACACTTGCCACCAAAAATATTCAAATCAGAGCAACCACCTTTTTTTCTAAATAATTTACTTAAGGTATGCAAAGAATGCTGCACAAGTCATTGGTGCTACTAGGCTTACTTATGCAAAGAAAGGCGGTCAAGTCTGATTGGAAAGTGCCCTACACTTTTTTAAGTGGACATATTTTGTTGAACACTAATATTAACTTTGCTAATATTGTTAGTTGAATTTGTGAATTTGAATTTGTGAATACTGAATTTGTTATTTCAGTGTTAATTGTTGAATGTTTTCTATGTTAGGTGAGGTTGGAGCGGCAGCCTTCTATGTGAAAAGCTCACTTAACCCTTTCGGGACTTCTGGGATAATATGTCCCAGCAAGTTTTTAATGCCTCTCAAAACAATTATTCGAATCTTATGATCCACCCAAAATATTTTTTCGATTTCGGTGTTCCCGCATAAAACGATGATTTCAGAATTTGTGAGTATCCAATATAATTTTCTAACCCCAACATTCATGCCATGACAATATTTCTACTAAGAGTATTTTGGATTTCAAAATTTAACTCCGTCCCGGAAGGGTTAAGCACAACTTATGGGTTATTGTGGTACCACAGTGGATGGTGTAACTCGCTCCCTTACGGCACTGAGAACCAAGAGGATTCCATTATGAATCTGGCTATATCCCTGACATTCAGAGGCTATAGTTCGGTTAGACTAATGAAGAAAGCTGAGCCAATAAACTGATGCCTTCTTTTGGCTTATGAAGGACATTGATCCTCGGAGCCACACACTCGACAGAAGTCTTTGGATTGCAGTTTTAGTTTTTCTGCATGCTTAGCCATAAGACAGGGACCCGTAAGCACTGAGACTTTTGTGCTTATTGTGTAGCGACTGAGGTTAAGCAGCTGGTTGGTCCGTTTCAAATTGTAGGCTGGCCAAGTTAGTCGGGAGATATTGCAAGTCTTTTCCTCAGACCACAATTCGTTTGGTTATTTTTGATAAAATTGTTGGAGCATCAATCTGACCAATGAAAATGGAGTCAGTTGTCTAACAGATGACTGAATGGAGAAAATTCAAAGCAAATGGTAACAAAGAAATCTTAATGTACATTATTTGCTTTTGTCCCGCTGTCTCAAGATTGTGCTTTAATGACTTAGGGGACCCGTTCTTGTCTGGTTAAGTTGGGGTTTTTGTTATAGAAATCTTGGAATACATGGTTTGCTTCCTTGCGGTTTTTTAAAGACTGCATCTTACTTATTTAGGGGCCCCGTTCTTCTCTGGCTAAGATGGGGTTCTCAAATACGGGGGGTTCTGAAACACAAATGAACTTTCCTAGGAACACCTTCAGTCTCACCTATAATTTTCATGTCAACTCGTAACACTAAAGACCTCTAACTGGTACCTCTAGGGACTCAGCAGGTTCTATGCGTGGCCAGTCAGCTTACCTAACTTTATAGATGACAGACACTTTTCTTTCTTTAACACAGTGGGGGTTTTCGTTATTCAATTTACTACTCAATCTATTTTTTTTGTATTTTGTTTGTCTTTGGTTGTGCCCTTTAACCAGTAATGGACAACTTACTTACTCAACTGGCCATAACAATCCGTTACCGGGTACCGTGTTGCCGCAAAAGTTCTCTCCAGGTTTCTCTGCTTTAAACGCATTTTCCACCAAGGAGAATGGAAAAGGACTTACAAGGCAAAGTCTCTGATTGCGAACGCCAGAACGATACTTGTTCCACTGCAATCAATCCCCGGGAGTCAATTCTCGGGACTCACTGTATGGAGAACTACTGTGTGCAGCGTATCCAATCTCCAAGACACTAAATTAGGGTTGTGTGCCGGTTTAGTGCTCGCCATGAAAAACCATTACACCAATGAAAGCCAAAAGAGCCTTGGAAGGTGCAAGGACAAAGCTTTAAAAATTGGTACTGTCTCGAGATTTTACATTCTGAAAATTGTTATTTTACTTGCCTGTCTTATTTTAGCTGCTTAAGTACTCTCAAACAATCTTTAAATTGATGACACGAGAGGACAAATCACGTGGAAATGGCAAGTGTTTTCTGTCAGTTTTGTGTTGATGTTTAATGTTAAGACGGTTGATGAGTTTTTATCGAGGTATGTTGGACAATGAATCTAAAACCGCGTTTTTAATAAAGTTTGTATATATTTTGAAACAGCAAACAACTTTTACATGACACCAGTGGCGCAGAAACGGTTCCAATTTGGTAAATTTCATACACAACTTTTGAGTCCAATACCATTGAAATCATAAATGCGACCCACAAGGATTATAAAAAAAGTATTTGGAGAGTGAGAACCCATATCCTTCCTCTCTCTACCAACATCTTGTTTCTTATATTTGTCTTTAACTGCGCTCTACGCTGTTATTATTGGGTCATTTAAATTTATTTTTAATTAATTTCTTTTAAATTTATTGTTTGTTAAGTTAGGTTAGGTTAGGTTAGGTAGGGAAGGGTGTGTGCGTCCCAAGGGCAGCACTTCCACTCGGAGGCCAAAATGGCCCATTGTGAATCCCTTCATGGAAGATTCCGGAGCTAACCAGTGGCTCTCAGTTCGGGGCAAACCAATTCGACCTCTTGATGAAGGAGAGTAGATCCGATATTTCAACTACTGCTGCGCAGGCCAAGTCTACCAGGAACCTTGACCCCAAGGTACGGAGTCGGCGTTCCTGCAGAGCCGGGCAGTGGCACAGGTAGTGTTGGATCGTTTCCACTTCTTCCTCATCTCCACAGCTTCTGCAGACATCACTGGACGAGAGGCACCATTTGACCAGCATAGATCCAATGGCGCAGTGTCCAGTGATGACTCCAACAAGCTGCCTAATAGAGGTTCGACTCAGGGACAGTACATATCGCGTTTTCCTCACGGAAAGGGAAGGCCATATTGCCCGGCAGGTACTGCAATCAGTTCTGCTCCGCCATGAGGACTCGATGTAAGTTTTGCTCTTGTTAAGTTAAAGATTTGTTTTATTATGAAATGTAAAAAAAAACCGAGAAAATGTGAAAATGTTTATTAATTTATTTTTAATGTTTTTTTATCCTTTTTTAAATCGTATTTTTTTAACTAATGGTTTATGAATTAAACTTTTTTAAGTAACTAATAAATAAATTTAATAAATTTGTTTAGTTAATAATTCGTTTTATTATGAAATGTTAATAAAATACAGGAAAATGTTAATTAATTTTTATTAAGAATTTTTGTTTCATTAATTGTTTATTCAGTTAATTTTTTTTAATATTGAAATGTGAGTAAAATACGGAAAAAAATTAATTAATTTTTTCAGTAATTTTTATTTTCAGTTATTTTTAAATTATTTTCTTTTTAATTAATTATTTGTTAAGTTTAAGTTTTGTTTTATTATGAAATATTAATACAATCCGAAAAATGCTAATTTATTGTTTTAATTAATTGCTTGTTTACCTAATCTAATATTTTGTGTTTTTATAAAATGTGAAGAAATTCCCAGAAAATGACGGTTAATTTTTTGAAATTATTTTTTTGTAAATTCATTGTTAGTTAATGATATTTAATTTTTTTTATTATTTTTTAAATTAGGTTTTTTTAATTCATTGTTGGTTCAGTTAATGTTTTGGTTTATTATTGAATTGTTAATAACATTCGAGAAAAGTAATTTCAATTCATTTTTTTTTTTAATAATTTTTGTTTTTAATAATTTTTTAATTATTATTTTTTATTTTTTAATTGATGGTTTATGCAGTTAAAGTTTTGTTTGATTGTAAAAAGTTATTAATATTCGAAACAATTTTAATAAAATTTTTTAAATAATTTTTTTTAGCTAGTTTTTTCTTTAGTTAACGATGATGATAACTATGATTCCACAACTATTAATACTTTTGAATTAAGAAAAATTTTTGTGTGTACTTTGAATATTGTTTTAACAATTTAGAAATATAATAGGTACCTCTGAAATTTTTAACATACTTAAAAAATTTACAAAAAAAACTCATTTCGGAACAGGTATAGTCGCTTTAAGTTGGAGTTTGGGTCTACATGACCCAGCGTGTTTTGCGAAGGTTATTATTTTGTTAACATAATTTGCCTTCAAAAATGGTAAAAGTTAGGGAACAATTTGTTTAGAAAGCAAAGCAGTGTAATATTTAAAAATTTCAGTGAAGGAATTTTGATTTCTTTGGACATTCTAGTATTAACCGTAAAAAAGGAAACTTTAAAAGAAAATTAAATTTATTTGATAGTAAATTAGAGCATAATTTTGTCTGATTATGAAATAGTTTTAAAAGTTGTGAAGTTACAAACTCATGGCTGTACCATTATGTTATTTTTGGTTTTAGAATTAGAATTAGTTTTTTTACTTTCAAGTTTCGGTCAAGTTTCGGTTCAAGTTTTGCTCTATCTCAGACTTTAGTTCGATATGATTTTGCCACGACACTTTTGTGTCTTTGCACTCCCTCTTCGATTCGTATTTTTAACGGCGAATTATATCGGCTTCATGGCCCAAAACAAGTTTCTGATATTTATGCTGCTTACTGTGGTTTATTTTTGGAATTTTTATATTGTTGTTTTTGTTGCTGTTGTTATTAAAAATAGCCATAAAAATTAAAAAATCATAAAAATTGAAAAACCATAAAAAATTCTTTGCAAATTGCTGTAATGCTCAAATACCGAAGTGATTTCAAAAATATTTGAAGAATCTAAAGCGTTCTTCAATGGCGACGTTTTGTTGTTTGATTTTATTAAATTATAATCTTCATATATTACACACAGTCATATACGTATGTATGTGTGTGTGTTTAAATGTGAACTAGGAATTAAAGTTTACGCACATTGTTGATGGCTGTGTGAAAAACACTAATAAAAAATTAGATTTGCCATTAAGATTATTTTCAGCGGCGATTTGTGGCTTCTAATTTAATCGAGTTATGGTGGAATTCCAGTTTTTTTTTTCCCCATAATCAATATTTATGATTATGCTTCATTAAATGAAAAGAAGCAATCTACGAAATTGATTGAGTGATTGCGTTGAGTGTTTTGTATGAATGAAGGAATGAATCAATCTTGACTGAGCGCACAAGGCAATTTGCACAGTTTTAAGAAGAGTTTTTAAGTCGCTAAATACAACTTGAAATTTTGTGTGCAATGATTTTGTATACTTTTGCTTGAATTCCACGGTAATTGGAAAATAATGATACAAAACAGTTTAGTGCTAATTGTACTTAAAGATTTTGGCACTGATTACAATCGTCAGTTCCATTTGCCATCTACAGTTCTGTCAGTTAAATAGTCAGACTTATTTTCAAGACCTCATTTGCTACATGAAATAGTTTCTCAATTTGAAAATGACTAAATTGATTTAGTCTATTTTTTTGTATATCTCCTTCAAAGTTCGACCAATTCATGCCGCTTGAGTTATTTCCTGTAAAAACCCACATCATTATTAAGTCGACCACTCAACTTGGGCGACCACAAAAAGTTTTTAATATTCTATCGGCTCACTTCTTGGTTGTAATGCTTTGACTTTGCTTCTTGTTTTTTGATTGAATTTTGTTTTTTTTTGTGGTTCATAATATCCGAAGCGCCTTGAAATAATTTAATAAATTTTGTTTCATTCTTAAGCGGTTTTTTGCGGTTGCCAACGAGCCATTCGGCGGCGCTTGAATGTGTGATCGAAATATATAAAATGAGCAGCATATTCTTTATTGATATTCTTTAATTTGAATTGTTTGATCTTTTTTGAAATTTTTTGACAGGTGTGCGTGACTGATAAAAAGCACGCAATTAGTTACGGAAAAAATAAACTAATAATATTGAAAATTAAGCTTAAACTTTTTGTGTAATATTATGAATTGTGATCATTAAAAAACAAACAATCAATTTTCATATATGAGGCATTTTTATTTAATTTGGTACTTTACAATTTGTTCAATTAAGCGGCCGCTTTTACCGACCAAAACAAAATGTGTCCTCTTTGCTGCGTTTTCCATCACTTTCGAGCAACTCAGGCGGTATATTGTTTATATCGACACTAATGCTTAGCTGGTCAATGGTCTGAAGATTCCTGGCTTACACTTTACTTTTCAAATAACCCCACAGAAAGTAGTCCGTAGTAGTCAAATCTGGAGATCTGGCTGGCCAGTCAATGCCGCCATGTTTTGAAACCATACGTCCAGGGAATTTTTATTGTTTGATATGCCGTGTAGCAATGCGACTCATGATTAGAATTGACGTTTCAAAAACCTGTTTACTCAATTCATTTGCTGGATAAATGTTAAAGTTATTCAATGCTTTGATACCAACATAAAAGATGACGCACGCTGTATTAGTCAGAAATGTTTCGATGGACTTATGCTTTGGATCAACTCAACAACTATCAAAAATGTAATAGATCAATCCTTATGATGCTGAACAATCGTGTGACAGAGTGACTAGTGACTGATTGCTTACAACAATTGATCCCGGCCTCCTCAAACTGGCTCTTAAAAACAATCATAAATCATAATCACTAGTTGTCTAAGTTTATAAAATTTGTTACGAAAATTAGCTCTCTAAGTTCGTTTTTGGATTGTGCTTGAAAATAAAACCATTTCAATTACTCAGCGCAAAACGCAGTCAGAAACCAACAATCACTTTATTTACAAATTAACACTTTTCTTGTCTTGACACTTGTTACTATTTTGCTTGTTCAAATCAGACTCGTCCTGCGCTGCACCCGGTTGTCTTTTATACTTGTCTAGTTATCACGCCGATTGTTCTCGTACATTCAATTGGCCTATCTCTCGATCGTCCTCGCACAGCCCATTATCATCGCGAGCTATCCTGTCATATCGAAATTATAGCAAGCTGGTCGTACTCTAACGTGCGTGCCTAAAAGTATGCCCGTAAAAGCATTCACGCATAGCACAGCGACAGAGTGCCTCATCGTTACAATATATTAGAATATGTGTCATTGAATTGGACTTTTTCAGAGCTCTGTACAACCAGGCAGTGATAAGTGCATGAAAAAATCGACTCTGGTCTCAAAACTGATTCCAGAAGACAGCCATAAACTCAACAGATGTGATTATGAAAACAGGGAAATTCTTTCTTGGGTCAGAGAACCAGTTGGAGGAGTTCGTTAATCAACTTCTATAGACACGAATCTAGTATGGGATCAAACAATTCGATGCTTGACACTCTGGTTGGCAATTGGGACACAACGAAAGGTAGAAAGGTAGGATTTTAAATTATTGTTAGATAACGAATCTTTTATTTATAATACTTATTACGTACCTTCGTTCTACAGTTGATCAAGCCCCATGTAAGCAATGCTCACATGGGAAAATGGTCCGTAATGGAATCCTGAAGAATGTGTAAACACTGAGTAAAGAAGGAGCATTATCTTTTTTTCGAAAGGAAAGAACTAAGCGTCATGATGGGAACTACAATAGATGCGTTGTTACATTGACCGAAAAAATTTGCTTTCTTGAAAAGTGTACATCATATTCCAGTATTTTTTCAGATTTCAGTCATTTGTCGACTTATCTCTATACATAAAATTGTTTGTCCTGACTGGCAGACCGATTCATCATCGCTCCAACTCAAATCGCTGAAGCTACAAACATGAATTTTAAACTGTAGACATATATGAAATCATGAACCTCTGCTAAGACGGAATATTTTTTGGAAATTCGAGGTCTAAAGGGTAAAACATGGGTTAAGGTTTTGTAGAAAAAAGTGATTCAATAGATCTATTGATTTCACAGTTTGTGAAAATGCTTCAAAACAAAAATAAGTAGACAAGTCTTTTTAAATTTTTAGAAAGTTTAGAAGAATTTAATTTAAAAAAATTTTGTTTGTTTTTTGTTTACGATACCAGAAAAAAAAACATGAACCGATGCGCCTATTGACTTAAAAATTAGTAAAAACACTTGAAATAAAACATAATTCGACATGTGTTTTTCATCTTCTGAATATCAAAATCTAATGATGGGTAAAAAGTTTGTATGGAGAAACTGTAAAAAACATGAAATTATGGACCTAGTGACTTCAAATTTGGTGAAAATGATTTAAATTCAAAATAATTCGTCAGACCTATTGACTTCACAGTTTGTAAAAAAGCTTCAAAACAAAAATAAGTCGACACGTATTTTTAAATTTTTTTGAAAATCAAAATTTAACAGGGTCTACAATGGGTTAATATTTGTTTAGGGGAAGACTACGAAAAAAAACATGAGCCGATGGGCCTATCGACTTAAAAATTAGTGAAAACACTTGAAATAAAGAATTATTCTAAAAGTGTTTTTCATTTTCTGAAAATCAAAATCTAATGGGTCAATGATAGGTAAAAACTTTGTTTCGAGAAACTGTAAAAAACTATGAAATTATGGACCCACTGACTTCAATTTTGATGAAAATGCTTCAAACTTAAAATAATTCGTCATGAATTTTTAAATTTTCCGATAATCAAAATTTAACAGGGTCAACAATGGGTTAAGTTTCGTGTACCGGAAAACTATATACGAAAAAAACATGAACTGATGAACCTATTGACTTCAAAAATGGCAAAAACACTTGAATTCGAAAATAATTAGATAAGTATTTTTAATTCTTTTGAAAATCGGGGGATTTTCCAAACCGACCAAACCATTTTTTCAAATTAATTTTTTGTTTGATTTTCCAAATAAACCGAGACTTAAAAGTTTGTGTGGGAAAACATGATTTAATGGGGTTTTTAACTTCAAAATTAGTGAAAACACTCGAAATCAAAAATATTTCATTTAAAAAAAATCAAAATCTAAGGGGATAAAGCAAGGGTTAAAAGTTTGTTTGGTGAAAGTGAATAAATAGGGGTTTTGTCTTTTAACTTGGCGAAAGTGCTCCAAATGATAAATAATCCACACGTGTTTTTTCAGTTTTCGAAAATTGAAATCTGAAGGGCTCAACGGTGGGTTAAGACTTTATATGGGAAACATGATTTAATAGGTCGATTGACTGCAAAAATGGTTAGAGCACTTAAAATATGAAATAATTAGAGGATTATTTTTTTCATAAAAATCTGACGGGATCAACAAAGGATTAAGAGAGGAACTTTATATATGGGGTCCATTGACTTTCAATGCATAAGACATAAGAAAACTTGTAGAACTTGTGTAGAAAATAACCAAAATTATTCAGCTTTGGACTATGTAGAGCACTTTCAACCCATTTGTGATCTATTTTAACCCTTTCGACCCCCAATTTTACCATGTGTCTCGATAATACTTTTAGGTATTTAAATCATGAAAAATTTACCTAAGAAGTGTGCACACGACATTTGAAGTCGCCACGCCTCTTTGTTAGAAGTTCTAGTTTACTTTTGAACAGATTTAGCTTAAAACGGGTTAAATAAGTTTTGTATCTATAATTTTAATTACAAAAAATTACTAAATATTTTGGTAAAAATACAAAATTATCACTTTTTGATTTTATTTAACCATTATTAGAGAAACAGGGTTTTGATCAAACGCGCCCAATTCGTAGACTTCAATTAGAACACAAACTTTTTCTGCTATCGCTGCAAATTATTGGAAATTATTGTGGGAATAACACTAAAGTTTTTGTTATTTGCTTTGAATTCACTTCTAAAAATATTATGATAATTAGTTGGTGCCTACTTAAATAAAATCCATACATCAATCGTAGCTTTTGCTATAAGATGACAAATAGGTGAATTGCTCTCAGGCAACTTTGGGTTCGAAATGGTTAAAGGCTAAATTGCCAACAATCTCTTATTAGTGGATATATGTTTCCAGCAATAAATCCACTGTTCAATTCTTATATTTGTTGATTTGACAGTTTGAGTTCAGCACTGATGAGTCAGTCAACAGGATAAACAATGATATCGATATGTCTATCGAAGCAGTGCGCATTCTCCCCATTCGAATCTACAATCTCGATAAGCTGTGTGCGTGTGTGTTCAGTATCCATACATGTGAGTATGGATGGATATGGTAATCGATATGGTGTGGTGTTATTCATTGAACACTTCAGCCAACGAGCAGAATTGAATGGCGAAACTGAATCGAATTCCTGCGAATTATGTCTGCGCACTTAAAAGGGATTTGAATAATATTTTCGTAAAGTGTCGCTTATAGCGAATTCCAATGATTCCCATTCTGCTTATGGCAAACACGAAAAAGAAAAACACTCACACTTACACCAACACTACTGCGAGCAGCGAGTGCAGTTCGTTGGCCGGCGCAGTGATGCTGCAAGGAAGCCGGCTTGGTTGCTTTGCGCAGTCGTGCAGTCGCGTCGCTGGCAGAAAATTGCGCCAAAGCAACGCTTCAAAGGAGCACATTTGAAAGCTATGCTAATACAACAACAATAATAACAACAACAAAGTCATGAACTAACCGAAATGACCAACAGGGAGGGGGAGGGGCGGGGGATTGCAAGTAGCAACATGCAAACGCCGTAAACGCACTGCCAGCGTGCACCAAACGACCAAATCGTGGTCAAAATGTGAGATACACATACATACATATACACACATACATACATAAATATAGGTGTGCGTTTGCATACGTACAAATCCAAAAGTATGTGAGTATGTTTTAGTGTGTGTGTGTGTGTTGGTTTGTGCCGCAACCTGGGAATGCAACATTCCATTTCAAAATACCAAAAATACAAAATGCACTAAAAAAAACCGAACAGCAACGACAACGCACTGCGACACCAATGACAATAATGCAACACCAATAACAACAACAGTAACAAAACAAAATCGAAAAACCAAAAAAATGCGCATTGCATCCCCAACACGCTGAAAGCTGCAGATTGTGATTTGTTGTTGCTATGCTTGATATGGCTTTATTGTTGTTTTTGTTGTTATTGTTATGATTGTTGTTGTTGCTCTGTTGTCACAGTCGCATATAGTGCAACCAGCAGTGGCGAGGAGCAGCGATTTGATGTTTGTTTGAGGCCAGCTTCGGTCATTCAGCGCTCGTTGCTCAACATTGAGCGCGCAAATCACGAAGAAGATTCACAACGTTGTCGCCGTTGCCAAAGAATGTCAAGTGAGGCTGAACCGAAGCGCGCCAAACATTGAAATTGTTAAAACGAAAGTGCGAAGGTAGATGGCAGTGGCCGGAATAGATGGACGGATGGGTGGATGGGAGGTTCGATGAGTTGGTGTGTAGATGAGTTCGATGGGTGAGTGTTTGGTTGACGCGCGCGTTAGTTGTTGTCTGTGGGTGGGAATGGCGGGTAAGGCGCAGTTAATTATTATTCAAATTCAAGTCAGGTTTAAGATGGAACAATTTGGATTTTTCGCCCACATAATGTAAGAATTTTACATGTAAAGCATTCAATCAAGTAAGAAACATTGTTTAGTTTGTAAATAGTTAAACTTCTTACTCAACTGCTTACTTTCTTAACTGGCCATAACAACCCGTTAAAGTTCTCTCCAGACTTCTCTGGTGGCTACCAAGAGATGAGAAAATGTCCTCAACTTTGTCCTTTCACCGGAGACACGGTCATCCTTCTCTTCCTACACCTTCAACTACCGCATTGAACACCCTTTTCAAAACTTCACTGTCAGCTATTTGGTTGAACTTTGGGCAAACCGCCCATGACTGCTCATCTTCTGGTCACCTTCAACTTGATCCATGCAATGCTTCAAGTTTAGACCTTCCATACTTTTGCGCGGCATTCCACATTCTTTCAGTGATTTTAACATTGGTTTATGGTTTTCATTTGTGCTGGAATGCTTGTGTTTGTTTGCCAAAAAACGACAACGAAGATAAAACAAAGATATGAGAATAGAAAATTGTACAATAGAATTTAAAAATAGAAAAAACCAAAAGCGAGCAACAAGCTTAAAGATTATAGGATATACACTTGGAGAAAAAATATGACACATTGTACTTTATAATAAATTTAGAAATAAAAAAATTGATGATTAAAACTTAGTTTGGCGTTTGAAGCCATTTTAATTTTTTTCTCAATTTTCCATTCGAGGAAAATAATTATAAAAATTTGGTGAACATTTAAAGTAAATGGAAATTCGGGTTTTTTTTTAATAATCTATTTCAAACTGATCAATGTCTCAAACACTCCTAACAGGAACTTTGCTGCTAATCCCACAAAGACTGATACAGTGCGTTTCAAAATTAAGTGTTGCTTATAAAACTTACAAAAGAAGGTATAGTAATGAATTATATATACTTTCTGAAAGCCTGAAATACTTTGTCCAATCGCCATTGTTGTCAACAAAAGCTTGGAATCTTTTGTTACAAATGTAACTAATTTTGAAGCATACTCCAAAGAAAACCCTCTCCAAATCTGTTTTAATGCCAAAATGAGCTGTTTTTTCATTTCATTAAGGACCAAACATTTTCGATTGGTTTCGCATCTGGATTTTGAGATGGCCAATTTAGAGCTTCCACACCAAATTTTTTTAACCCATTTCAGACGATTTTCCACTGGTTTTTACCAAATAGCAGTTTTGCCATGGTACTTCTATGAAGAATCCCCGATTTCAGAAGCTTGCATCGGATTGTGGTTGTTGATTCTTCGACTCTCTTCTGCGACACTCGTTCCTTCGCTTGCTTCAGGTTAGGGGTGGGAGTGTAATCGAACATCCGGACTATCGCCTTACCCGTTTTGTTCTGAGTGGTTCTCTTCCTGCCTCTCCGTGGCTCGTCGTCAACCTTTCTGAACTTTTTAAATCGACTGACCCACTTCCTCACAAGTGAAACTGATGTTTTCATGTATTTTGCGACTTGTGGAAGTTTCATTTAAGGACCCTTTGCACGGTTTACCAAAACACCACTTCGAAACGTTTTTAAAATATAGCATTCAGTTTTAATTCTTGATATTTCAGCGAAAACTTGTACTGAACTAATAAAACAGAAACACACGCGAAAACGGTATTTTAATGTCGAATCATAATGTAGAATAATCTGATATTAAAACCATGACAAACCTATACAGTTAAAAATATATGATCAACACTTTATTTTGAAACGCACTGTATGTGCTCTTTTACAAGAAAGAGCAAGCTTGATAGACAGTGTTGCCAGCGACCTGAAATGACTTTCTCCTAAATCTTAAAAAAAAGTATATTTTCTCCCAACAATTTTAAAATCTCCTAAAATTTTGTTTATAATTTTTGTCATTATAAACTTAAATTAAACTTTTTATAAAAAATATATATTTAGTTTTTGTTTTTTTATTGCAGCCTTTTTGTTCATTCAGATTCAACATCTTATCAACTTAAAATAAACAATAACAACAAAAACATATAAAAAATGATATCGGTATGAAATTACTTTTTGTAAACTTCCTTCATTCATTGCATAATTTAAAAAGATTATAGCATAAAAATTCATTAAATAGAAGTAGACATTTCAGTTTTCAATACTAAAGGCTTCAGTGCCACTAGTGATTTCAAATGTATCAACATCACTATCTTCTAAACAATTCTTCTTCCCTTAAAATTCTCCTCAAAGGCCAAGAATCTCCTAAATCTAGGAGGAAATTGTTTGATCTGGCCCGTATCAACACCGTTGATAGATTCATCTTGCCGAAACTCAGGAGTGTCACTATTCAGCTATCCAAATAGCTTTGGGATCTAGGAGTCATTCTCAATGAAAACTTCTTTTGAAATCACAAGTACCAGAAATATTAAAAGCACCGACCGATTTTCGACATTGTAAATGTGTCTTTGGAATAAGGTGGGATCAACGTGGGAAAGGTCCAATAGATCTATACAGCTATGATAAGAATCATTATCTACTACGTATTGGTGCTCTGGATGTTCAAACTCTCTCTAGTAGTGGTCAGGAGAATCTATAGGAGGTACAGGAGCTTTTAAGACAAGTTCTGGCCCAGCGATAGATGACCTGTTGAATCTACCTCTACTTTATGTTTCTTCCCAGGAGCATCGGTTATGGCCATCCGAATACTGAAACAATGTAGTCAATGGTATGATGGGAGTCTGACACTGGACTGCCTTCAATCGTCATACGAGAAAAGCGGTAGATTGTGTTGCTGTCTGAGCCTCTCTCATGGTAAAATCCTGAGTAGGAGCTCGGTAAACACTGCTTCTGAGTATTCACGGATGGTTTCAGAACAGAACATGGTACCGGCTCTGGTGTCTACGTCGTAGAAATTGGGCCTCGACGGTTCTTTGTCTTAAGCTCGCATACATCTCTGTTTCAGGCGGGAAGTGCATGCCATACTTGAGGCAATAAACTTTGTTGTGGATAGCAGATGGAGAGGCAAATCCGACTGTCTGTAGCGACATCCAGCTGAGCTCATGGCCTTTCAACCACCTCTAGTCAAGTTCTACAAATCCAGACTAAATTATGATAGCACATATAATAGCCTGAAATTTATTTTGGACACGTAGAAATTGCAGGTAACGAGACCTCCTCAGCCAGTGCTCTAAAGCTTCATTTCTGTGGCCGTAAGGAATAACAGCCAAAGTCGATTTTATGAAGTTTTCAGGAGAGCACTTTTAATTTTTGAATTTGTTTTAGTTTACACTAGATAGATTTTAGACTTTTGGCCGTAAAACATTCATTTTATGAGCAAAAGCCATAGAATTTTGTGTAGTAGTACATTTGAATACGACGAATGCAATGGTGGTAATAACTGAATTTTGTCCTAACTCGACTTTGGCTGTTATTCCTTACGGCCACAGATTTATTGGCCCTGAGACAGTTCTAACCCCCAATCTGAGACCATCAAAGCCAATGTCAACAAATGGGTCACTTTAACCAGTGAGCGAGCATGACAGGCTGAGAGCGGCTCCAGTTGGACGAAATTTATGATTCCCGTGAGAGAGAGAGAAATCTCGCAGTTTCTTCTGTCCCTATGCAGCAGACAGTTGGTCAGCCTAATGACGGGTCATTTTTTATGGGCAAATTTAATGGAAAAGCTAGGCGTATCCGACAGTCCTGTCAGTGGGGAGGATGATCTGACTGCGGACCACTTCCTTCGTGTTTGCTCCATGTACGACGGAATCAGCTTTGAGACATTGAGACCTTGGCTACTTTTCACCACAGCATCTACTCAAATTTCTCCGCGGGTCGGGTAGATTTAAAGCAAATTAATAGGGTACCTTTCCGGCCTCGATAGTCCAGTGCGTAGTGCGCTGGCTTCTCATACTAGAGGCCTTAGGTTTGAGTCCCTAGCTGGGGCTGGTGAAAGGCTCATCTACTTTTATCGCTATCCACATGATGAGAATGGCAAAAATTGCGCAAGTGCGCTCTTGGCAGGTAATGGCAAAACCTCCTCCCCCGCCCTTTCCCCATCAGCTTTAAATGTGTGCTGTAACAAATTGAAACGAAGAGGCACTCTGTGCTGTGCATGAACGCTTTTCCAAGCATACTTTTAGGCATGCACTTTGAAGCACGGCAAATTTGGTATAATTCGCTTGGTATAGTCCGATATGGCAAGGATGGTTCTCGAAGAAATGGGCTGTGGGAGAAACTTTGGCGCGATAAGAAAACTGGTATAAAAGCAGCAGTGTGCAGCGCAATGGGTCGAGTCTGTGTTGAGCAAGCAATGGGGAAACATGCAATAGTAGTAGTCTAAAGTAGAACAAGTGTAAATTTGTAAATAAAGCGATTGTTGGTTTTTGACTGCGCTTGCGCTGAATAATTGAAGTCGTTTTATTTTCAAACACAATCATAACGAACCTTGGAAGACGAAGTTGGATTTTCGTAACAATATGTTGGAAAAATCAGTGTTGCATACATATTTAATTAACCGGTGAAATATGAGATATCACTCTCCTCTCTTTCCCTATCCCCCTGGGTATAGTACAATGGTCCGAAATGGACTGAGTGCTTGTAGCCTTCCTGCCCATCCTCAAGAAAACAAAGTAAGGTAAGGTTGGCTCGGTAGATAGATTAACCATTATAATATAATTAAGACGTCTTTTGGGTCCGAAACATATCAGAATGTTTTGATTAGTAACCCAAATGAACCACTTCGGTACTCGCACTCGCAATCGGGTCCTTGAAAGATTAAATTGCTAAACAAGTTTGTGAGTTTTTCCACCAATCGGATTTTTTCGTAAATATGAACTAAATTTTTTGTTTGTGTAGGTAGGGTGGGGGGTGCTCAATGCGGTTTGCTGTAGTTTGGTTTTCTGGCTCGTTCGCATACCAAATGGCGCGCAAACCCAAAACTCGCATACCAAACGTGATATCTGCACACACCAAAAAAACAATAACAAAAATACCACCACCAACAACAACAACAAATTACAATAACAATAACAACATATAAGCGAATAAACGACCACACGATCGATTGATCGGACAAACGAAACTGCCAACAAGCGAACCAACCAACCAACCAACCAACCAGCCAAACGTCCAGCAGTCCGGCGGCAGCCCAGCAGCGTTTGTCAGGCAGGCAACAAACGCTGGAACGAACGCCAAGCAGTTGCTTGGTGCGCTTGCTGAACAAACGAAAATAAAAATGGAAAGAGGAACAAATCCGCGAAATCTTGCATACCAAAGCAATAATGTTGTAAACCTGTAAGACCTGCTGTTGCTGCTGGCAATGATGAGGATTTCCAATGGATTGCGGGACAGACAGACAAACGGACAGACGGACGGATGGATGGACGGACTAGCTAGCCAGCCATCGAGCGAACAATTCAACGCACCTACCTACCCACCCATACATACATATTTAGTAAGATCTGTATGTGTGTGTGTGGGTATGTGTGTGTAGGTATGTGCAGTGCGCCGGTGTTGAGGTATGCATGAGCGACACATGCGCTGTTGGTCGCTGCATGTTGCTGGCTGGAATGACTAGATGGCGGACGGATAGCTGGTGGCTGGCGGAAGGAACGAGTGGCGGCGCACTGCAGCGGGTTACGGGCAGTGGGACGCGGCTGTGTGCGTCTAAATTTGCGATTGGAGCACAAGTCGCTGTGCTGCGTTTGCCGGCGCAAGGGGTTAAAACGTGAAGCATGCGGACACATAAAGACAGCTGGATGTGTCGCTGGAGACGTTTGCGCATTCGCTGGTGGCTACGGGCGTTTGGATTGATGGTCAGCGGCATACCAGTGGCATACCAACAAAACCAAAAAAACAACAACAAAAAGAACACAGAGCGCGGACAAACGGACGAATGTGCGCGCTGCATGGACAGTGCGGACTTAAGGCGCACAACAACAATGCCAACGAAGCTATGTACGAGGCCTTTATTGCACAGTTGGCCAAGTCAGTCGAGTCGTCAGTTGGTCTGTCTGTCTTTCGGTTGGTTAGTCTGTCAGTCAGTCAGTCTGTCAGTTAGTCAGTCAGTGAGCAGCGTTGCAGCGCGTCCACCAGTCAGTCAAGAATTTTCGACTTGAAGCTGCAGTCGCTCTGCCGTGTGTGTTGTGTGTGCCTGGGCCTGGCCAGTGTTGTTGTTGTTGTCTCGTTGCTGCTGCCGATTCTATGCTCGTCGCGTACGTGTGCGCCGCTCTGCGCTGCTTCGTTTTGCTATGCTGCGCCGGCGCAAACGCTGACTTGGGTGCGGCGGTATTTTCAACTTGAATCGCTTGACTGCCTCACCCCCTCACTCACCACGCTTCCACCCTACGCCCACTTCTTCTCCTTTGCCAGTGTGTTGTGGTCTCAAATCTAAAGCGTGCTTGTTGTTGCTGCTGCTGTTGGTATGATTCTTGTTGGTATTGTTCTTGTTGCTGTAGTTGTTGTGTTTGGTATGTTTGTTCGTAATGAAATTTCAAGAGCGTTACGTCTCGTTATAAGCGTGGGTAATAATGTTTACCAATTGGCATGACATGACAAAAACCCGATTTAAAATTGGCATGACGTGCATTTGCCGAGCGCTCGTCACACACACATGAACATACTTTGCATGTATGTATCTATGCATGTAAATAGGCAACACTTTGTGTGTGTGTGTGTGGGAGTGTTGGCTGTTGTTGGCTTGAATTAGAATTGCGCATAGCACGAATTAGAAATTCTGCAGGAACGCAATTTACATTCTTTTCGCTCGACGTCTGTCTGTTTTCTTTCAGTTCGCTGCGGTGCGGTGCGATGTGGTTTTTTGCTTATTTAATTCAATCAAATGCCATGTTAAGCTCATGCCTGGCATTATAATGGAATTCGATTTTTCATAATTTCTGCAATATTATTGAAGTCGGCTTAAGTGAATTCCATACTTTTTTGTTTCTGGTTATGCAATCATCCGAGGTTCGGTTTTTGTTTGCCGGTGATTTTGCATTATTTGCCTTGTGGCTTTGAAGAGCAGCTTAGCGATTAAGGTTGCGCCAGTTTGGGTAGTTAATTGGACCAATTCTGGCCATTACGTTCAATTTAGTTGACTCACGATTACTTAAAGAGAGATTGAGAACATGTACTGAGTCAGAAAATTAACAGGAGTGTTTTTTAGCTGAGGCCGTTCTTGATATATTTCTTGTACGTTACCTTAGAAAGTACTCAATCAGACTCAAACCCTAAAATGTTAAACAAACCAATGCTTCAGAGACATATCGCACACGCACTACAAAAGTGACACAACTCAAAATTTTTCATTTTCGGGTTTATGTGTTAATACTGTGCACAATGCATAAATCTACCAATCAGCAAAAGCTCAGTATATCTGTGGTCAAAAGCAATAACCGCTTAAGTCGACTTAAGAAGAAATTGAGTTATGGATGCCACCACGTTTCCTTGACTGTGCTCTACGTTTGTGTAAATTTGGGGAGTTTGTAACTTTAAAATAAAAAAAGTTATTTACAAAAATCTATTCGCATTCCCAGAACAAACACACTACGCGCTAAAACTTTAACCCTTTGAGTACGGAATTATTTGGAGACTTTTATGCATATGGAACGGATTTAATTTTTTGCTATATGGATTAATATGTAAGAGTAATACATTTTATTTGGAATATGCTTATATTGGTGATATAAATATATATATAAAATCAACGCCTACTTATCAAACTCAGATGACGAGTCAGACTCGTCCACCGTAACTTCGCCCAAGTAAACACATGACGAGTCTCACTCGTCAAATGTACTCAAAGGGTTAAAACGAGATTGCTCGAAACAGCAATTTTCGACTTAGGCGATTATTGCTTTTGACCACAGATATTATGTCGTTGTTAACTGTTACAAAAATACAGTTAGGTCTCTCTTCATGTCAGAAGTTTGATGCTATTTGATTGCTGCAGTTCAATGCAAAATAGTCTTAACGCAAATTGTGTCACTTTTGACGAAATAAATGTTTGTTAAAGTTAATTTTAAGCAAAACTCTGACAACTTTTGTATATATTTTTAATTATTAAAATTAATTATGAATTTTCAAAATTTTTCTTTCAACTTTTTAACTGTAATTTATAATTCTTAAATTCAGAAAAAGTGGCATAACTTGAAATAGTTCCGTAATTATTGAATTAAAATATCATCAAAACAGTCACAACTCAAAATTTTGGATTTTCTAGTGTAAAATAAAAAAAACTCTTGCAACTTATCATAAAGCATAATCTGTAGGGATTTTCTACTGAACGTTCTATACGTTATTAAAACAAAAATGTTTATTTAATTCGAAAAGAGTTTTTTGCGTTTTCTGAAAAATCAAAAATTTTGAGTTGTGTCACTTTTGTTGTGCGTGTGCGATATATACCTTAGTGAATCAGGATTTTTAGGGGTTTTCCAAGTTCTTAGCTCTAGAAAGATAAAGAAACTAACTCTGTAGAAATATTTCTGTCTTACTCACTCTGTTTTTTGGGTTTATTTTAGGTTCTTTACCCGAAATGAAATAAAATAAGATAAAATAAAATAAAATAAAATAAAATAAAATAAAATAAAATAAAATAAAATAAAATAAAATAAAATAAAATAAAATAAAATAAAATAATATAAAATAAAATAATATAAAATAAATATTAATAAAATAACATCATATAAAATAAAATAATTTCAAATAATATAAAAACACATAAAAAAATAAAATAAAATAAAATAAAATAAAATAAAATAAAATAAAATAAAATAAAATAAAATAAAATAAAATAAAATAAAATCAAATAAAATAAAATAACATAAAATAAAATAAAATAAAATAAAACAAAAAATAAATAAAATAAAATAAAATAAAATAAAATAAAATAAAATAAAATAAAATAAAATAAAAATCAAATTAAATCAAATAAATTAATTAACTAAAATAAGATAAGTTAAAACAAAATAAAGAAAAATTCAATTAAGTAAAATTAAATAAAATAAAATTAAAAAAAATTAAATTAAATTAAAAAATATAATAAAACAAAATAAAATAAAAAAATCAAATCAAATCAAATAAATAAATAAATAAATTTAAGTAAAAGATGATAAATAAAATAAAATTATAATAAATAATAAATAAATAAATTAAAATTAAATTAAAGTAAATAAATTGAAATAAAATTAAAAATAAATAAAATAAAAAATAAATAAAATAAAAAAATGAAACAAAAAAGAAAATAAAATAAATTGAAATAAAATTTAAAAATAAATATTAAATAAAATAAAATAAAATGAAATCAAAAAATTTTTTTTTTAAATCTACTTTTATATCTTCTCTAAGATGTGGAAAACATTTCATGCAAAATTTAACAAAGAACAGTGAGCATCGAGCTCTGAAAATAAATACGTAACTAAAACTTGGATGGATGGATGTGAGGGTGGGCAGGAAGGCTACAAGACTTCCATAGCACTCAGTCCATTTCAGATCATTGTACTATACCCATGGAGGATAGGGAAGGAAAATGAGAGTTATATCTCATATTTCACCCGTTTTTGAAATGCGTATGCAACACTGTCTTTCCAACATATGTTACAGCACACATTCTAAGCGGATGAGGAAGGGAGCGGGAGGGGACCTACAGTTTAACGATTGGCGATTGGCAGTTTTTCGTTCACACTTGGAGGTTTTGCCATTGCCAGCCAAGAGCGCACTTGTGCGATTCTTGTAATTCTCATTTCCTTCATGTAGATAGCGATAGAAGTAGACGAGTTGTTCACCAGCTCGAGCCAGGAATCGAACCTGGAGCCTTTGGTATGAGAAGCCAGTGCGCTACCCGCTGGACTATCAAGGCCGGCTAACTAAAACTTACTAACAATTAATTATTGAGTTAGAAGTATCAAAATGGCACTAAAACTCCAATTGGCTTTGGTTAATCCAGTCTAAAACAAACATTGCCAAAGTGTGCTGTTTTCTGATTTCGATTAATGAATCGTTGGTGTGTTGCTGACACATTGCTGGTTGCTGCTGGTGCTCGATTCTTGTTAAAAATGTTCTAATGAAAACTGAAATTTTGGCCAAATGATTTAATTTTATGTTTTTTTCTAAAGGTGAAAACATTTTGATTGTTTGCAGTTTCAATTTGAATGCCGACTTCACATGGAATGCGCTTCAATGCGGTCGCAGTTGGGGGCAGCAGCAGAGGAAGTGCGGCAGCAAAAAAGCGCGCGCGCGCCAATTTTTTATACACACACACACACACACACCCACACACAGATACAAATACATATGCACTTTGGTGTGGATGCTGCATGGATTCTTGTTTGTTTGCAAAAAAATTAAAAACAACTGGCAAAGGAGCAGCTAAAATATTGTGCGGGCAGCGTTGCCACGCCGCAGAATTTCGTTGGAGCGCTCCTTGAGCAACCAAGATGCCAACATGCGCGCCGGTCCATTGCGTGCTGAATTGAATTGGTCGACCGATCGGCCGGCCGGCGCTTACGACACGCGACGCAGGCAGCCCGGAGTTCGAGTGGAAGCTGCAGTTTCCTTTGGACCGACGTTGCCAACTGCGAAAACAAAATATTTCCACAACAACACCAACAACAAGCACAGCGCCAACAGGCCAACCGAACGTTGCACCGAAACCAGTCCACCAAAATCGCACCAGAGTTGCCCACACTCCACACTTCACATTGCAAAGGGCGCGTTGGCAACTCTCCTGCTGGCCGGCTGTCTACGCGTTTGCCGCAGACTTATCAGTGTTGTTGTTGTTGGTGTTGTTGTTACCTTGCGTTTCCTTGCCGGGCCCGACAACGGTTGGCCGGGTATCTGTAGCTGTGTGTCTACGACATAAAATGCAAAAAACAAAAACAAAACAATGCATACAACAAAAATGTTGAAAAAAGGAAAGAAATAATATTGCAACAACAGCAAGAACAACAACTACGACAACACAAAGTATCCAGCAAATCAAGCTCACATTATGCTGTGGAATGCGCCCAAGTGACGACGATATCGCTGCACAGGCAACAACAACAACAACAGTCGAGCAGCAACAGTCTCGACTACAGCTGCATTTTCAGCTTTTAGCTCGAGCACCAGCATCAGCATCAGCAACACCATCACCATCGACAACAACAACAACGACATTAATACAAAAACAACAACAACAACAAAAGTGACCATTTCAGTCTCAACTTTAGCTCAGCGTCAGCTTCGGTACTTCAATTCGCGTTGTTACAGTCGTTTATTCGTTGGTTTATTTACTTGTTGCTGTTGTTATTGTAATACCCTACGTTCGCAAATATAACTGCACAGTAGAACCTCGATTTAACGGAATGATGCGGACTAAAAACATGGCAGATAATCGTTGATTGAAATAGAATTTCGCAAAGATCTTTTAAAGAAAAAAATTTAACTAAAAAACCAAAATGAATAATTCTTATATTTTTAAAAAATTTACTTAAACGTTCATCGGTAACTTACCCCCATGCATTTTATGATTTGATTGAAATAATTTGTATCTAAAAATAATAAAAATATGTTTCTTCACATAAACGTTGACAAATTTTTTACTTCATCTGATTTTGATTTTGGAACTTTGAAAAACATGCGTTGAATTAAGTTTTTCGGATTTTGAGTATTTTTTTGAACTCTCAAAGCAATGAACCCTTAAGTTAAGATTCTCTTAACCCTTTGTTGATCCTGTCAGATTTTGATGAAAAATATTTGTCCTATTATTTCTCATTTAAAAGCTTTCATCATATTTGAAGAAAAATCCCATTAAATCATATTTATCCATTCAATCCTTTAACCAATTGTTGACCCCGTCAGATGTTAAATTTCAAAAAATTAAAAAAAGGATACATGTCGAATTACGTCCCACTTGAAGCACGTTCATCTAGTAAGAAGTCAAGAGGCCATTCATTTATCTATTTTCATAATTTCTCCATAAAAAACGTTTAACCCATTTTTGACCCAATCAGATTTTGAGGTTTCAAAAAAGTGGAAAAACCCATGTCGAAATATTTAAGGACATGTGCTCTTTCCAAGTTTAAGGTCTAAAGGCCCATAAAATTATGTCTTTCCATACAAATTTTTAACCCCGTCACATCACGTGTCGAATTATTTCTCATCTGAAGCACTTTCACCATGTTTGAAGTCAATAGAATCATTAATTCATATGTTTTCACAGTTTCTCCATACAAATTTTTAACCTATTGTTGACCCTGTCAGAATTTGATATAAAACAAACAAAAACAAGTATTTAATTCTTTTTTACTTCAAGTGTTTTAACTAATTTTGAAGTCAATAGGCCCATCGGTTCATGTTTCTTTTCATAGTATTCCTGTGTGCGAACCTTAACCCATTGTTGACCATATAAAATTTTGATTTTGGAAAAATTAAAAAATACGTGTGGATTTGTATTTGATTTGAAGTGTTTTTACTAAGTTTAAGAGAATAGGCCCACTAGATTTCGTTTCTTTATAAAACACCTCAACCCATGTTTAGCTCCTTTAGACCTCAAATTATTATAATCTCATCTTAGTGATTAATTTTCTAAAGTGTTCTACGTCGTATTGTCCATATATAATTTTCTATTTTTAGATTACTTTTCTTTTTGATTTTTTTGATTTTAAATCTTTCCAAAATATTCGATTGCCCAGAGATATTTTTCTAAAAAAACAACCGTTAAAGTATGAAGCACTCAGCAGTATTAAAGCTCTAAAGGTTAGAGTTTTTGTTTTTATGGCCACCTCTCCACTCTATCTGTAGTATCTGGTCTTTGTTTGGGAAATTTATCAACTGTTCGTTGGATCATTGGCCCTTAAGTAGAATTTATATAGATTAGACCAAAAGTCAATTTTCTCGTCTGTATGTTAACTTATCCAGTCAATCATCATCAAAAAACTGAAAACAAATAAAAAAGAAAATACATACAACTGAACATGAATGAATCAGCCGTGTCTGTCCTTTCTTTTTGGATAGGATCAATACGAATGAATAACTTGTATCTATTCTTTATCTTTTAGGTTAACCATGGCTCTCTATGCCTCACTGGTATACAAACGCAGCTAACTTTTAGCTCCCTAAAAACCACAATTTTCATCTACATGGCTTCTGGGGCTTATAGATGAAATATTTTACATAGGGATTCAGGGGATTTGAAATCATTATCATTATTAGATAACAATTGGGGATGAGTTCGTACATTAATCATTTCCCTATCTTCTGATTTTCTATCCATCCTATCTGTTTAATACGTAACTATTCGATGAAAACTTTTGAACCTCTCAGCATTCGGTTTATTAAACAGTTTTCAAGCATATGATTAGAAATAAGACAGATTATATGTATATACTCGTATCTTACCTCTAACCATTTGCTTATTGAAATATGTCGATTCCATAACGTCATCAATATTTGGACTTGTCCCTGTTAGGGCTGATTATGATCCGAACATTTAGATATCTTTCAAAACAACAAAATACTAATCGATTTGATTCCATTGTAAGATAAGTTCCCAAAACGTGCAATTTCATGATAAGATAATGTAAACTGGGGTTCAGAATCATGCAATCGAACAAAAGAACAACGGCGACAGAGAGAGAAAGTTGGACAATTTGGTACAACTACCTGAAAGTGTTTATATTGTCAATTCCCTTTTTCCTGAACATTTTATTGGTGAAATAGTGCCCGAAATACCAACTGAAATGTACCAAGAAGCATATTGAAATTACTTGAAACAAATCCAGTTCCGCAAAAAATCGTTTTTGAAAGAGTGGGTGTTCATGGGTGTTTAAAACTTTTGCCAAATTCTGTTCTGGACTGGTAGAGCTTTATTCAGTCGCAGAGAATGGAAATCTTACAAATTTTAAACATTGCAAATTAGGATCAATTTAGGATTATAGCTGTTGGGTAGAATTCGGTCTTTGGCGTATCGGATATTACATATAGTCAGCATGACAACCCGACCCTATGGCAGAGATTCTTATAATCAATAATGTAGACTTTTGACTTTTTCATATGTAATTAATTTTATTTATTACGGAGTCTGTTGAAAAATATTGATTGATTGCCATATAGCAAATGGAGATAATTTTCCATTTCCTGTGGTTTCAAAGTGCTTTCAGAAATTCCAAACTGGACATTTTTCTGTGAAGGATGAATCCCGAAAAGGTCACCCAAACTTTTCTAGTGATGATCTAAGCGTTGCGCTGGTTTCAATCCAAAATAGATGAAAAATCTATATTGACCCAGAAAATGATTGCTGATGCATTGTGGCTTAAATGCCAAGAAACATTTTTAAATAGGTTTCACATCATTGCAATGCAATGGTTCAAGGAGTGGTTTCGTCAAGTAATCAGTTATAGATTTGTTCGAATTTGCTATTGCTTGCTTATATGTATATTTAATATACAAGTATATATATATATATTTATGTATATGATATTTTCTCTTATTTTGATGCTGAACTAAGTCGATATTCGAACCCATTACTTTCGAACATCTCCTTCCAATGCTCGAACCTCTGAGCCTCACCTAACCGCTTTAGTTATTAGAATGTTTTGTTGTCTGTTTTTTATTTAAAGACAACGTGTAGGGTATTTTATAACCTGAAACGACCAAAATGTTTGTCAAGTTGTTTTTGTTGTTGTTTTAATTTTTGTTGAACGGCTGCGACTGTGTCGCGTTCCTTGCGTGGCTTTTCACCGCGCCGGCGAGATGCGGTTTGGCTGGCTGACTGGTTGGTTTGGTTCTGAAGTTTGGCTCTGGACGCTGGATGGCTCGAACACACTCGGCAACTCGGCTTGGATCGGTCTGACTTTGGCGTTTTGTCTTGCGTCGTTCGTGCTCGCCGCATGGCTCATGGCTGTATTTCTTTTTAAAATATTTTTTTTTTGGCGTTTTGTTTTTACTTTGACGTTTGTTTTTGTTTCGTTTTTCACTTTTCCTCCGTCGTTTCAAGTTGTTTGTGGCTCCAAATTGTTTGTTGCTGTTGTTGTTGTTGCTGTACAAAACATTTGTTGTTGTTGTTTTGTTTTTGTGCTACACACCAATACCACTCGAAAACATTGGAATTTCACTCACACAAACGCACAAACGCAGACACAATTTCGGTTTTGCTACTGGGGATTCTTGTTTGAAGTCGTCGACGTCGACGTCGTTGTCGTTGTCGTTGTCGACTCTTGGTTGCTGTTAAATATTGTTGGTGGTTGGTTGTTGTTGGCGTTGTTGTAGCTCTTGGTGCTTTGGCTGCGACTGTAGTTCGGACTCTATTGCTGGCCCATGCAGTGTGGAGCTGTTGGAGCTCCTCTGTTTTTTGTTGTTGCTGTTGTTGTTGTTCGTGCTGTCGCTATTTTATGGTTGGTCGCTTGCAGATACTTTTGTGTATCTAACTGCAAAGCTTAGTTTTATCTGTTGCTGCTGTTTCTGTCGCGGCTTTTATCGCGAATTTGCGTGGAGCTGGAACGGGCTGTGGCGCAGCGTGAGCGCGCGGCCCGGCATCGCAACGCTTTTATCATAATTATTTTATAATTATTTTATTATCTCACATCAGAAGTAGACCGACAATTTCCTCTTCTTTTGTGCCTCTTTCCTATTTTCGTACACTGCGAATTGCTGCTGTGCTGCCTTCTGCGGCTGTTTACTCGTCTCCGCAAAGATATCAAAACACATTTCGCTCTGAGCCGCTCGCCGCAGTGGCACACATGGAACGGCTTGGAATGTCGCTGAATGCGACTAATGCTACGAAAATTTCGCAAAGCGATTTCTTTGAGCCTACAAAGCTCTGAATGCTGATAAAACTGATTGAGAGAATGTGTGTTCTTGCTGAAACATACCAATCGATTTTTATCTTTGTGCCATATTCTGTGCTGTCCGAGTACATTGGACTTTCTGCTCTTGGCAGAGATTTTATCAATCAAATATAAAGTTGCATTCTCAATGACAGATGCTTTATGGGCCATAAAACGCCTTGTTTGTAAATACTTTTGCAGTTAATAATAATTGATATCAAAATTATGAATATTCATAAAAGATAAACCAAGTCTTAATTTTTGCTCTCTCACACTTAGACGTTGGAATCTAATGTTTTTGTGTTTTGATATGTCAAACTTTCAACTGTGGGTTTGATCATCAGCTTCTAGTCTATCTATATTTTTATTTATATATGTACATACATATAGTTGTTTGTCCTGACTGACTGACTGACGGATTCAACATTGCTCAGCTCCAACCGCTGAAGCTACAAACATGAAATTTAAACTGTGGATACATTTGGAAAAAGAAAACTCCGCTAAGACGAAATTTTTGGTATTCCAGGTCTAAAGTGAGGTTAAGGTGTAAATAAAAAATACTCCAAATAAAAAATAGGTCGACACGTACTTTTCAATATTTCGAAAATTAAAATTTAACCATGAACCGATGGTTAAATTTTACCACCATGACTTCAAAATTGGTAAAAATCTTTGAAATAAAAAATAATTCAACACAAGTTTTTCATTTTTCGAAAATCAAAATCTGAATGGGTCAACAATGGGTTATAAGTTTTTATGGAGAAATATGATTGAATAAAGTTTGTGACTTTAAACTTAGTAAAACCAATTCAAATCAGAAATCATTGGACACATCTCTTTAATTTTTTCGAAATTCAAAATCTGAGGGGTCAACAATGGGCTAAAAGTTTGTATGGAAAAACGTGATTTAATACGTTTTTTGACTTCAAACTTAGTAAAACTACTTTTGATGAACAAAAATGCGACATGTATTTTTAATTTTTTTTATGGTGTGAACAATGCGTTAAATGTTTGTATAGAGAAACTGTGGAAGCACATGAATAATTGGGACTATGGACTATAAACTTGATGAAAGTGTTCCAAATCAGAAAAAACTAGATACATATTTTTCATCTCCTTTTAATTCAAATCTCACGGGGTCAACAATGGCTTAAACGTTTGTATGAAAAAACATGATTTTATGGGCCTTTTGGCTTCAAATTTGGAGAGAACATATCTCATGTAAAATAATTAGACAAGTGACTTTACATTTTTTTGAAAATTAAAATCTGACGAGGTCAACAATGGGTTTAAAGTTTTTCAATTTTTCAAAAATCGAAATCTTACGGAGTCAAGAATGGGTTCAAGTTTGTATGGGGAAACATAAGTTTTGTGACTTCAAACTTATTAAAACTACTTTTGATTTACAATAATTCGACATGTGTTTTCACTTTTTAGAAAATCAAAAACTGACGAGGTCAACAATGGGTTAAAAGTTTGTATAGAGAAACTGTGAAAACACATGAAAAAATGAAACCATTGACAACAAACTTGGTAAAAGTACTCGAAATGAGAAAAAATTCGACACGTATTTTTATCTATTTTTAATAAAAATCTCATAGGATCAACAATGGTTTAAAAGTGTGTATGGAAAAACATGATTTTATGGGCCGTTCAAACTTGGAAAAGCGCATCTCATGTAAAATAATTCGATAAGTGTTTTTTACTTTTCTGAAAATCAAAATCTATTGGGGCGGAATCATGGAATCATGGGTTAAAAGTTTGTATGGAGAAACTGTCAATGTCAACTGACAATGTCATCAATGGGTTAAATATTTTATATGGATAAACATGATTTAATCGGTTTTTTTACTTCATATATGGTGAAAGCTTTTCAATTGGATTAGATTGATCACATTTGTATTTACTTTTTTCTAACTTGACTCTGGGTCCAAAGCCATTTCATATTCACCTTCGCAATCAATTTAATGTTAAAAAATATATTCAGAAAAAACAAAAATATCAAATGTTTTACATTTCATTGTAAAGGGAATTTCACAGGCTACAATATGGTAGGAAACTTATTGTACCTTAGTAATGGATTTTATCGAGAAAAAATCCGTTAAACAAAAATTTTATAAAAAAATGTTTTTATCGCTTAAAATTTTTTATTAGTAGATCTTTCATATCTAATGTTTTGAAAGAAAGAAATAAAGGTATGCAAAATACCTTTCTTTTGATACCCATATCGTGTAAATCAGTTGGAGATTGATTGAGTTTTTTTGATAAAAACTTTGAACTTTGACGCCGAGCCTCGCCTTTTATGGGCGTTACACAGGAAAAATTTTTAGTTTGTTAGATGGGGGAGCCAACCCTCTACATAAAAGCATACTCATTTATTTTTTTCACGAGGGTTCGCTATACTGTTTTTATGCCTCGACGAAAGTAGGGTTTTTGGGAAATTTTTGTCGAAAACACAGTTTGAATGTATTTTTTTGGATTGGTGTCTTAATTGGTGTCTTGGTCGTTAAAATATCTACAAACTTGCCGAAGAGAGTAAGGCGATATTCGGAATGATTTAGGACCTATTAGCATTTATATGTTCGAAGACTTAAGCGACGAACTGGACTGAAATGAGCCAAAATTTCTCTTAACTCTCGGATGGACTTTGTCGTTTGGCCAGACGAAATGGTTAAAAAAAAAATATAATCACAGATTCATCTCCTTTTTATAGTGTATTTGTGGGTAACTAAGTAAGTATGAACATAATTTATACACATATATACTTTCATATGATACGTTGCCTACCATAAAACATAATAAACTTCATCTGTCATTGTGGTTTGCCTTTGTCAAAAGCTTCACCGAGATTTCGTCTGGCCAGATGACAAAGTGCATATGTGTAGTAACTAATTACTGTCCATCGAAGGGTTAAACTTGAGCCAATCCAGCCAAACGGCTGATGGATCTCAACTCAGTATACCTTTAGAAAGTCGCTCAGTAGGTCCCCTCCATGTCCCCATTTTCGACTTGCACAGTGCTATTGTAGACTTAAACTCTGGCAAATGGTTACCTATATTAATACAAGTATTAAAAATATATAACAATCAAAATTGGCTGGGGGCACTTTGCCCTTCCTAATCCGGCTATGGTCTTTGTATATTATTTGTATAAATTTGTTTATAAGGGATTGTTGGATCATCACCATCACGTTCGACACAAAAAAGAGTATTTACAGAGTAGAGAATATTATTAGTATTTAGAGTATTTACTTAAAAGATTAAAGCAATTGATTCCAAAACGAATTGAGGAACAAAACAAGAATAAAAATCCGTAAAAAAGGATACATACAAAAGTTTTCTACCCATAGCAGCTCAGTGGACTAGATAAAGAAAAATACTTTCTTTTCACTAAATGACTCCAAATTCTCACTTTTCTAAGATTTCAGTCGGTTGTATAAAAACAGGGGGTTTTTAGAAAATCAAGTCTACCTTCTTTGGAAGATCAGTGGGTTAAAAAACGAAGGATGGTTTTTCTCCTGGGTTTTCTCCTGACAAATGACTGTTTTTGTATAAAAATATTAATTTCTTCAATAAATTTGAACTATGAACCATACATATGAACTATATTTGAACTATACATTTGAACTAGTTCAATACATTTGAACTATGTATATGTTTATGAAGACAATTTTTCATTTCAACATTATTTATATATTTTGTCCGGCAAACTAGTTTTTTACCAATTTTTTATCTTTATAAAAATTAAAAAAATTCCAAATTAATCTACCACTGAAATACTCTCTTTCTTGAAGAGCTCAATTAGAAAATGTTCAATGAGTTGCATTAATTTAATTTTAAACTGGAGCTGCTTAAATCTCCAGTCTGGCAATACCACCAACACATCAGCAGCGATCGTTTGCGTTGGTGTATGTGGCAATCGGGCCCCGAAAAAAAATACGCTCTCACCAATACAACCAGCTGAATTATCAACAAAACAGCGCATTCCAATCTAAAATCACGGTTCTGACTATGCGGCAGTGCCCAAGCGACCAATGCACACACCGACAAACAGCGACAAACAGCCAAACGGCAGGTACACGGCAACAGAGATACTGTCCAGTGGTGCTGAGCCATTTGTGGGCCCTAGGGCGCTTGAAACTTCAAGTTAGAACGAATGTATAAATGGTGTTGGTAAGATAAGATTTCGTACTAAAATAAGTTTTCAGTTAGCTTTGTGATTGCTTGAAAAACCTCATGGACCAAATTCCATCTGTAAATTGCTGCTAAATTGAAACAAAAATCTACTGGTAATGAAAAAGAGAGAGCGAAAACGGCCGAGATGGAATCACCGAGAGCCGACTCAAATTATAGAAAAGCCAGAACTGATAGCCAGGAAGGTTTTACTGTATGTTTGGTGGGATTGACTGGGAATCAGTGGAATTGTGTTTCATCAGAACAATTCCAGGCCACACACATCGATCGTTACCATAAGATTGTCTTCGAAAAGTCACCAGAAGATCTCTCAGCTTGGTTGGGAGGTTCTTGCAATCAACTTATAGTCTGGTTGTGGCACCGAGTAATTTTTACCTGTTCCTTTCAATGGCAAATAATTTAATTGGTAAAAAAAAGTCAAGAAAAGTTTATGCGAATCCCCAGTTTTTTTGAATGCCCCAATTTTTTTCCAATAAGGAAGAGGATTTCAAAAAGAGACAAAATGGAAATACTTTCAAACAAATTCAAGCAAACGATGGAATCATCTTCAATGAAGGTTTCAATGATAGACACAGTGAAATTACCTTTAAAATGGCAACAAGTTGTGGAACAAAACGGTGCATATTTCACCTAAATCGGATCATTCTAACTATGCTGAAAAGGCCTTCAATTTCAAGGGAAAAATAATGGATTTCTGTATTTTTTAGCTTTTACTACATTTTATAAAGATTTCAAGGTTTATTGCAGCCAAGGTATTAAACATTTTTTTTAACTATTTAAATTCGTTTCGAAAAATATGTCTGCCTGTTTAATTATTTTTCAGTTAAGACGTGTAACTCGATAAAAACCGCGTACAGTTTTTCTGCTTGCAAAATTAAGCAATTATGATAAAAATCTAAAGTCAAACCGTCTTACAAGTATATTTTTTTCTTGTTTACTCCTCTCAGTAACATGGGGCCTCCACAAGACTTGACTTGTGTTGGTTACGTTAATTGGTTGTGCTTTTCTGCCAGACCTTAGGTTCGATTCCTAGCTCGGGCCGATGAAATAGTCATCTACTTCTATCGCAATCCACATCTACTTCTATCTCCTCTCTTTCCATACCCCCAATAGGTCCAAAATGGACTTAGGGCTATGAAAGTTTTGTAGCCTTCTTGCCTACCCTCACATCACATACCATAGATAATTTTTGTCACCATAGTAGGCGTGGATGCGAGTCTCGTCAGATGAGTGTGGTCAATCTTTTATAGCCTATGTTTACCCTATAAAACACAGAATTGTTTGGTGGACGCGGAAAGTGGGCGTGGCCGGTTCTATATAGCCTATGTTTACCCTATAAAACACAGAATTATTTGGTGGACGCGGAAAGTGGGCGTGTCCTTTTCTATATAGCTTATGATTACCACAGTGACACGCCGAATCATTTGATATCCATATCGCTTTACATTGTGTATCACATTTGAGTTTTATTGCCATAGTAGGTGTTACAGGTGGACGTGTCAAATCTCAGTCTATGTACCATTCCTATCTACTTATATAAAAATGAATGTATGGTTGTTTGTTCATTGGTCACAGGACACTAAAACTCAAAAACTAGATGGCTGATTGAGCTGAATCTTTCACGGAAGGTTCGTCTTGATTAAATCTATTCTAACAGTAAACCATATAGTGCGAATATGACCCGACAGGTGGGCGTGGCACCTATCATACAACCTAAATTTTTTATATGGAATATCTTCGGAATTATAAGCTGGAATTTGGTACAGTGTGTTCGTTCATTGGTCAAATTTCATAAGTGTTGAACAAGGAGCGTGTCACTTTAAAAATGACCCAAATGTTTTGAATAACTTTGGAACTACAGGTCACAATCAATTAAATTTGGACAAGGGGCATGGCACTGCCCATACGACTCAATGCTTTAATATGGAATAACTTAGAAATTATAAGTCGGACAGCATTTAAATTTCCACTATCGTTCCATAGATGTGCCGTTTTACTGGTGAAATTTGATGGGCTTTCGACAAGGGGCGTGGTAAGTTTTTTGTGATTAAAATTTCCCGCATAACTAAAACTGTAAGTCGGAAATCAATGAAACTGGGTTCGGAAATTATTTTAACTAAATCGAATCGGTTGCTTTTGCTTGATTGTTGCTCAAAAAAACAACGCCGCATTGGTTTTATATAGAAGTACAGTGGTGTCTGGATATAGTGAACTAATTGTTGAAAGGCCTGTTTACTGTATTAAGGTTGTTCACTATATTAAGGTTAAAATTTTTGTTCAAAAACTCGTTTTATTTACTCAAATACACTTTTTGTTTTTTGCTTGAAATTGCTTTCAAAATTGTTTTCAATATTTAGAGGCTCCATGTTAACATTTAGGTGTTCACTATATTGGGTGTTCACTATACCCAGACACAACTGTATATATAAATAAATTTGACAGGCTACCGAATTCTCTAAAATTTTGATTTTTTGAAAGTGCTTTATTTTCTCTTCTTCAGAGAAAAAAATTAAGGTTTATTCGTTTAACAATAATACGAATGTAATTTTTTTGTATAATACTCGTACATATATTTTTTAAAATTTCTCTATGTTCTGACGAGTATACTCGACATAAACATATACTCGACATACATTCGCATATTTTTTTCATATGTTCTAAACTTTGAAACCGATTCAACGGCAGCGCCTTGAAGACGGCCCTGTTCACAATCAAAGGCACAACGAAACAAACACACACACAGACTCACTTCTCATGAGCACAAAGTAACACACATACATAACCATCCCATACACACATACACACACACACTCTTCACCGGCACATGTACATGAAAGCGGTGAGGAACGAGCCCCACAGCGGCCAGCGACGAACAAATGCTGAATCTGTGTACGGCGGCCATTTAGTTTGGTTTACGGTGCTGAGCGAAACGGTCAATTCATAAAAACGTTCAACTTTGTGGCGTCTCGCTTGCCGCATTGAGATGCAGCATATAAAATTGTTAGAGTAGTGTTTATAAAAGATACTTGAGAGTTCTGAAACACGAAGACGACGTGCAGTTGAGTGTTTAGTGAAAAAAAAGAAAGAAAAACTAACAACAACAAATAAAAACGTCTATCAAGCAACTGAAACAGATTCTACATGCTGAGGTGGGCATAAAAATTGCATTTGGCAATTTGTTTTCATATTTTTTGTATTTGTTTAATTTTTTGTTAAGTAATTTAAGCAAAGTGGAAGTGTGGTGTGCAAAGAGAAAAATTCATGGCTAAAGCTGTGAAAGAGATAAGCGTACAAGTGGTTAAAATAAAAAAATATGATATTAAAAAAATGCAGAAAAATCAAAGAAAATATGAAACAACTACAAATTGAAAGTTTTGCCTTTTACTGAAACAAACACACACACAATTTTTTAGTTGATACTTTAATTGATTTAACTAAATCAAGAAATCGTTCAGTTGTGCCAGTGGCCAACGTGCATGGCGGCGTCAAGTTGGCAGTTGGCAGAGAATCGCGTGTTTCAAAATTGCAATTAGCACAAAAAGCAACAACACATTTGCACTTGGCATTCCACAATGTGAGCGCATGAATTAAACAACAACAACAACAAAATAACATGCGATATACAAAGCTGCAAGTGTGAAAGATACAAACCGAACCGCAGTAAAAAAATACGGTGAATGTGAAATGGTGAATTGAGTCAATTACAGCGTCGATGAAGCGAATCAAACGTCTCCGAAAGCAAGGAATATCACTGAAAAAATAAAACAATAAATATGCAAACCAACTCGCAATGCTGAAATTTCTTTAGAAATCCGACAACGAAATTTAACTATAAAAATGGTCCGCGAATTGGAAAAGTTGAAGAATTTTTATTGAAAATATATCCACGTTGCGCGCTCCCACTCCTCGAAAACGTACACATGCACGCACGCACACAAACGCACGCGCGAGACCATCATTTTTAATGACAAATGCAACAACAAATAGCACAACAATAACAATAACAACAACAATGTGCTTAACAAAACACAGATACGTGCACACACACACATACACCGACCAAAGCGGCACTGATCCGCCGAACTGTGGCGGGAGCGCACGCGATCTGGCGCCCAATACGCGCTCTCTCTCTCTCTCGCTCGCTTGCTCGCGCTCTATCCGGTCGACTGTTGGACAGCAACAGCCCAGTGAAGAAAATGCCGGGTACAGGCGCATTGATCTTGTGGGGATTTGAAAAGCATTCGATCGGTCGATTATAACCTTTGAATGAAACTATACAAAATTTATTAAAATATTTTGAATAATGAATATTTTTAATGGAAGTATAAAATATTTATTAAAAATAAAAAATATGTAATAATAATAAATAATAAATAAATAAATAAATAAATAAATAATAAAAAAAATTTTAAGCATATTAAATAACTTTCAGTTTTTGAGATATCAACAAATCTCTATGAATAAGACTGAATATTTTGTTTGTTTAACTGCTTGTTTGTATGAACTCAGAAACTGCTTGACCGATTGACATGAGACTTTGACACAATAAATTTCTCAACCCAGTAAGTAGGGGTTTCTGAATGTTTTTCGTTGGGCTTTTATGGCCTAAGTGCGCTTCGCCTTGGAGCAGACACTCCTACCTGTATTTCTCATTAACAGATTAAAAAAAGATACATTTTTATAATACTTGTTAATATGTTTGTTGTTTATTTATGTAAATATATTTTCAATTTCTTACTTAAACATTAAAACAACTTAACACTGTACAACACAAAACAAAATAACAAGGTTCTGACAACGGATTTTGGTAGAGGGGGCCAAAGTACTTAAACAACTTTTCAGTTTTGGCTTAATTCTGGCGTTCAAGTCAATTTCTGAGCTTTGATGTATTCAGAGACCTATAGTAGAATTCTATGGCGAATATTTTCGTGGTAAATGTTGTCCTTAAAAAATCCTGTTTTACTGGACATTTTTGGCATTTTAGAAAAAAAGGGTCGAATTGACCCATAAAAATAGGAGCTACAGGGTTAAAATGCTCCACAAAAATGTTCTTCGTAGTATTTTACATCAAATTGCTGAACACATCATATACCTAAAATGTGATTTTACATGGTTTTCGTATGCCAATTCACCATAAGAATGTGCAAACAGGGGAAAACTTTGACGCCCCCTAAAAAACAATTCAGACGAAAACTTTCAAAATGCCGATACACGTATATTTTTTCTTGGCCCCCTCTACCAGAATTCGTTGTCAGAACTTTGTTATTACAAACAAAATTTGATTTTGTCAAGCAGTGTAATTTGTAAACAACAATCTTTCCATTGCTCCCTAAATAATGCTAATTTACCTTCAAAACAAATGAATCATACATTTTTGTTCAATTAAAAAATTAATTAAGTCAATTAGTATTTATTATTATTTTTCATTGTGCTTTTTTAATGTAAAATTTA
This sequence comes from Melieria omissa, assembly GCA_963971225.1. Lineage (NCBI taxonomy): Eukaryota > Metazoa > Arthropoda > Insecta > Diptera > Ulidiidae > Melieria > Melieria omissa. Next base: position 127,611,453 of record OZ020267.1, on the reverse strand, counting down.
ATGTCAATTTAAAATAAATAAATAAAATAAAATCATTAAAAAATTGCATTAAATAAAACCTGCCTTTTTTTTCATGACTGTGTTTTTAATGTAATATTTGATGTTAATTTTTAATAAATAAAATAAATCAAATTAATTAAAAAGTTAATTTAATTTAATTGTTGCCTTTAGTTAATTGATTTGTTTTCAATTTAAAATTTAATGCTTATCTGAAGAAATAAAATTGATAAAAAACATTAAATTAAATTCATTTAATTTGGTTGTTGTGAATAAAACAAATCAAATTAAATCAAAAAATTAATTTAATTAAAAAATTAAATGTGTTTGTAATGCATAATTAAATGCTTATTTTCAATAAATAAAACAATCAAATTTACTAAAAAAAATTAAATTAAATAAACTTTAAAAAATTGTTAAAAATTAATGATCAACGTTATTTGCAATAACTTTATTTAGCTTTAATGTAAAATTTTATGCTATTTTTAAATAAATAAACTGAGTTAAGTTAGAAAAGTATATTAAATTAAACGTAATTCTCAATTAATCTTATTTCATTTTTTGTTTTTTTTTTGTTATATGTTATTTTTAATGTAAAACTTAATGCTAATTTTTAGTTAATAAAATAAATAAAATTAGTTAAACTAAATTAAATTAAATTTTATTTTAAACTAATTGATTTAATTTTAATGTAAAATTTATTGCAAATTTTGAATAAATAAAATAAATCAAATCAATTCAAAAACCCAGATTAAAAAATTATTTTAATTACATTTTTAATTTAAACTTTAAATAAATAAAATAAAGAAATTTATTAAACAAATTTGATTAAATTAGTTGTTATCCTTAAGTTCAAAATTAATTTATTTTTAAACATTAAAAACTTTACACGTTATTTTTAATTCATTGATTTATTTGTAATGTGAAATTTAATGCTAATTTCTTATAAATAAAATAAATCAAGTTAATAATTATAAAAAAAATTATAAAATTATTAACTAGCAATATTTCACAATGATTTTTAAAAGAAATTTGTATCTTTACTTAAATGATTTATTTTGATACAAAATTTAATGTTTATTTTAAATTAAAACCAAAAAATACTAAAATGAACAAAAAAACTAAAATAAATTTAATTTGTATTTGCTTTATTTTAATATAAAATTCAATGTTTATTTTAAATTACCAAAAATACTAAAAGTAATAAAAAAACTAAAATAAATTTAATTTTTTAAATTATATTTTGAACGTAAAACTTTTTAGTTTTGTAAAATTGATTTTTGTTAATTAAAGACTAATTTATTAATTTTTCATTACAATAACTAATTTTTTTAAACACAAATTTTATATTTAAAAATATCAAATATTTAGAATTTTCATCAAAACTTAATTTTTTTGATTTAATAGATTAAGTTAAGCATTAGTTAGCTCAATCAGCTCTTAGAGCTCTGGATGCGGTCAAAATAACATCAAAGACTGTTCTTAGCTGCAGCAAAGCTCTCAACGGGACTGCCAAGCAGCTTTATATTCACCTATGCTGGGTTCCAGGTCAGAGAGATATTCCAGGGAACTGTACAGCGGTGTACAGTTCCCTGGAACTGTCGGTGTCCTTACGGGTCACTGCCTCATCGGCACGCACGCAAAAAGGATGGGGCTGTTTTCGAAGGACTTCTGTCGCAGCCAATTGGACGAGGAGGGGAAGAAAATATTCCTCACTTCCTATGTTACTGTTCTGCTTTATCCAGAAAAAGGGTTAACCTACTTAGGCAACTTCTTCTTTGGAAGACTAGAAGATCTAGCTGCGGCTCACGCCGTCTACTAAGCTTCGTTAATAGCTCCAACTGGTTTACCGAGTGAACGAAATGATGCTCGATCTCATGTGGTATTACAATTGGCCGCACCTACCTACCTACCTAAGCATTACTTAACTAATTAAAAATGTAATTTATATCTTATTTTTAGAGAGTAATTGAGATCTTATTTAAATATTATTTTAAATTAATTGAATATTTTTCAAAGAAAATTTATGTCTTTAAGCTCAATTTAATGCAATTTGTTAAATTAAAATCAAATTTAATGAAATCTTATTAAATAACAATTTAATTTTATTTAAATTTCATTTTAAATTAATTGAATGTCTTTAAAAGTAACAATATGTCTTCAAGCTCAATTTAAATGCAATTTGTTAAATCAAAATCAATTTTAATTAAATCTTATTGAGTTACAATCAAAATTTTCAAGTTTCACTTTGCCACATAAGTAAATAATTTTTTTAATTGAACTGATCACGTCCCTCTCGATCGATTACCATTCATGCCCTCCTCGCTTGCGATTTATCGCTGGGTTGGCGTACGTGTGTTGGTGCGTATCTGTGTTTTGTGAATTTTTATTCAAAATAAAAGCAACAACACACAAACAATAACAAAGCAAAAAAAACCCAATAGGCCCACAGACCCACACACGCAAACTCACAGAAACTCACATACATTCATACACGGCGACAACAGTCGGCAACAACAATTGGCTGGCATATTTTCGTGCAACAACAATGCGCCTCTATTGTAAACCAAATAGTTAATACAGTAAAACGGAAAAGAGCAGCAAAAAAAGAACAACAACAAAAACGCACACACACACAAATGAGAAAATTTAACCAAAAGCAATGAGCAAACGAACCAACGAATAAAAAAATGAAAATAAAAAGCAAAAACCGTATTTGTTTTTGGCTCTCGCGCTCTCTGCATAATTTCGGTTTGTGGTATTTAGCTGCCGCTGCTGCGCCAAGTCCGTGACTCCAATCGTTCGCTCATTTGTCTGCTCGGACGCTGCGCACGTCGCCGCGCTCTCCTGCACCCCAACTGCAGCAACTTTGATTAAAAAATTTCAACGTCAACGTTAACGTTGCTGTTTTTAGTGTTGTTTTTGTTGTTGTAGCTGGTTTCGCTGCTGTTGCGTTATTATTTTCGACGTTGTCGCTGTTGTTGTTCGTATGTATGTTTGTTTGTTTGTTTGGCTGGTTGTGGCTGAACTCATTGGAATGCACACGAACATGGCGATCAGGTTCGACGCCAGTGGCAGCGCCAAAGCGAAGAGGTCAACAAAATAATCGCGCACAGCCCAGCGCACATTTGTCGGTCGAAAGCCAACGTCGCCGTCGTCGTCGTCGTCGTCGTCGCCATCGATATCGTCACCAGCGCCATTGTTGTCTTTGATCGCCGATGGCGGCAATCGCAATCGCGGCCCAGTCTTGGTTGCGTTATTGCTTTCGTTGTGATGGCGATTTGAAATTTCTTTATCGAATTTTGTTGTTGCTTCTTTTTGTTTTGCTCAAATTCCGGGCAGCTCGTGTTTGCGTTTGTATCAACTAATTTGATTTTGATTTGACGTCTTTTGTTCGGGCCCCAACAATACGTTACTTTCTTTTAGTATCACCAACAACAAAAACAACAGCAATAATAACAATAACTGAAGCAATTACAATAACAGTGACAAATCAAACAATTCGTCAAATAGAAAACCGCAACAGTGAAAGAAATAAAATCATCAAAGAAGTCAGTAGGACGCGAAGTGGCCATAAGCAACAATGATATGATATATGTTTTTGATTTTACTGCAACATTTCCAAGTGATTTTCATGTTGTTGCTGTGCACAAGTGTTTGAAATGAAACAGGAAATTTAGAAAATCATTGAAAAGACTACTGATGCCGCACAATGTTGGCCACACCACACCACATTTGTTGTAATCGATGTACAATCAACTGTTGCAACATTCGAAATAACACATCTAAATCGTTTTTATAGATCGATTCTCGCACACAATGGATAATACAACCGTATTGCAAACGAAGCTTTGGTGCATCTAAGTGTCCGCTGACAACGACGAGTGCTGTCAGTGGCACTGCGAAAGGTGAGAAATGGCACAAATATTTGTAGCAACATTTCATATTTAAGTATGAGTTTTAACTCAATGGGAATTATTGAACGCAATACACAAATATACTTCTTTTGACTACACTTTATATGGGTACACTGTGCGACAAAAATCAAAGAATTTCAAAACACACCAACAAATCCATATACAGTCGTGTCTGGGTATAGTGAACACCCGATATAGTGAACACCCAAATTTTGATATTGAGCCTCTAAATATTAAATATTTGAATCAAAAAACAAAAAGTGCTTTTTGAGCAAATTGAACGAGTTTTTGAACAAAAATGTTTAAATATGTTGATATAGTGAACAACCTCGATACTGTGAACAGGTCTTGCAATATTTAGTTCACTATATCCAGACACGACTGTACTCGCGAAACTAGGGGCCAAATGCGGTAAAACTGCGTTTTCAGTGTTGCTTTCTGACGTCGGGATTTTTGTTGAAAAGGACTTTGAAATGTCAAGGGCACTGATATTCATAAAAAGAGATAAGATTATTAAATTCTAGGGAATATAAAGCGAAGCAAATACAAAATATTTGTTTATTCGTTTAACCGTAGATCGAGCTTTGTATCAGAAATGATACATTTGGTTGTTTGTTTTATTATAACTTTTTTCAGGTTATAATTAATTGAACCATTCTTGTGACTTTGTTTGTGTTGGGATTATACTTGTTTAAAACCATCCTTCACACTTTTTTAAGAAAGAGGTCTTGAGAAAATTGAAAAATTTATAATTTTCTCCTTTGTATACATAGGATAGGATTCCTTAATTTTTGTGAAGCTCGATCTACGGTTAAAATTATTTATTTTTATTATAGTTATTTTTTCAGTTTATTTATTTAAATTTATTTTAAAAATTGAGCGCAATATAGACTCAATCCTTAGAACCTTAGAAAATTTTATGTTTTGGTGCCAAAAGACAAAGAGGTATTAAAAAAGTACATTTAAAACTAACTCCTTGAATATCCTTGGAAATTTCCAATCGTTTTTTGTGAAAAAAAATATCTTAAGGACTAATATGTACACTACCACATCCTCGAACTTCGTCCTTCTAACTTTATAAGTTAAATACATACAAAATTTAATACTTCAGTTTTACTACATTTGACTCCTAGTTTCGCTAGTATATAGATTTTTTCGTTTGTAAAATTCTGAAAAGTTTAAAATACATAATTTTGTCAAAAGCCAAGTTGCCGTTTCATTTGATACCCATACCTTTATCATTGCACAATTGTAAGTATTTAAATAAAATCTTTAAAAAGTTTATGTCTTAGACATTTTAAAGTCCTTTTAACAGAACAACAAATCGTAAAATGAAAAACTGAATATGCCAGTTTACTATGAATGACCTCTAGTTTCAAGACTATATAAACATTTGAATCAGTCTCGAAAAAGTGGTCTTTTGTTGCACAGTGTATTATGAGTATCAAGCATTTATGGCATTCATCAGAACAACCATTGGTTACTTTCATCTATTGTGTTGATTATACTAAAAAAATCGTTTTTTGTGTAATACAACAATTGGGAAATCTTCATAGAAACTGTTAGATCCGTAGATATATACCAGTTTGTAGAGCTAGGAAACTATCGATAGTTGGCCTATGCGACCTTTTCGATGGTTTGAGTGAAAAACATCGATACTATTGGATAAATCAAAATTGTTTCATATATTAATATACGTGGGTGGTCCGATAAGTACTTAGCCTACAAAAGAAAAACGAAAATTTTGGAAAAGTGGCGATTTATTTCTCAACGTAGTCTCCTTTCAACTCGATACACTTGACCCCGCGATGCTCAGACTTCTTTAACCCGTCTGAAAAATATGTTTTCTGGAGGCTTCCGTGGCGGCGATAACCTCCTCATTCGACTCAAGTTTCTGCCCGGCGAGTGACTTTTTCAAGTTTGGAAACAAAAAGAAGTCACACGGGGCCAAATTTGGAGAATACGGTGGATGGAAATCCGCGGACACGTTCGTTTCCACACGCGGTCAAAACAAAATTACAAATCCAATATGGCTGAAATTTTGACAGTTGCCGTCTACGAGGATGTACTACACGATAGTAAATTTCTCTTACGATAGTGGCACCATCGGGCCTTATCGGACTGCCCACGTAGGCACATCTGGCAATTGTATTGAACGCTTTTACCAAACCCCTGTTTTGAGACTTATGCCACTTGGTCGACATAAGAATTTTGAATTGCTTGAAGAGCATCACGCCCTTTCTTCCTATGCCTATGCAATTTACTTGTTTCAATTTTATGAGACTTGAAGTACCGAAAGTAGTAATAAAAACTGTAATTATAGGAGCGATGCCACGCCCCTGAATAGCGGAACAATAGTTCCGACTTATAAATCCAACGTTATTCAATATCATAGATTTGAGTTGTATGAGTTGTGTCACGCTCTCTTGTTCATACACAAAAATAATACCCAGGAACCTTCGCCTGGCCATATCATACATTGTGTTTAGATTTCAGATCAAGCGATCAAGTAGTTTCTGCCCGTACCCAGATATTTGAATAATTTGATTTTCATAGTGGAATATCTATGGCAGCAAAAAAAAACAAAAATCAATAGTATCGACAGTGGCAGAAAACTATCGATAGTGGCATAAATAAAACCATCGATACTATCGACTGTACTATCCATAGTTGTGCAGCTCTACCAGTTTGTCGTATTGCAGCTAAGAAGCAACTCAGGAATCGGTTCGGTTCTGCTGAAGTATACCTTTTGAAATGAATATTTACATGTTGTATCTTTCGTTGGGGCAAGAGGGGTTGAGGCTTGTGCGGATTTTTGTTTTTTAATAGAGATGGCAAGTATTGAAAGCCAAAACCCTCGTAATGTGGCGCTTGAACTTCACTGAAACCACCTCTCCCATGTTTGTTTCAGTCCACGTCTACCGTCAGGCATTTCGTCGGAAATATGGCTTTGTAAAGTTTTTCACGCTCATTTTATCATTAAAAAAAATATATTTGAAAAGGGTAACAAATTATATTGATTTGGATATCTGAGGGAGACGAGGCAATTCAATGCGTCTAAGAGTTTACTTGGTAATGGAAATTTTTCAAGCAGCTTAAATCAGGAAGCTCGATATTTAAATTTGAAATTAATGCCAATAAGTCACAGAATTATTTTGTTGCCTGATTGCTGCAACACTTGGTGTCTTTCTGTCCTGAATCATAAGAAAAATCTATCAAGTGGGTGGAATCATTAAGCTCGATATTTGACTTTGAAATTAATGCCAACAACTTATAGAAACTGTGCACTTCTTCACTTTGTTCTCTGTAATTGTTCCTTTTTGTCCTCAATCATAGGAAAATCTTCCAAGTGGCTTAAACTATTCAGATGTTGCGGATTTTAGTTACGAAATTCATGCCAGAAACTCGCAGCGTACTGTTGACTCTTTCATTTTGTTGCCCAATTTCTGCAACACTTTGTATCTAGTAAAGACTTATAAAGACTTCTTTATCCAACTGTGGTCATACGGTCATAACAGTCCCACATTTTAACTGCCTGTAGACCTCTTGACCTCAACACTGAACCTTTTTCCATTAGTGGTGACGTGCGAAATTTGTTACCGAAGGTCAGATTCGGCCAATCAAGTGTCCAGCCATTTTTGATTTTAATCTTCCAATTTATTTCCAAGTCGTAATTGTTTTTGTAATTGTTTTTGACTGATACAAAGTACTCGTACTTTATAGGAATTTTTTATTGGTGCTATTTTTACCTACTTATAAACTAATTGTGCTTTGGTATTTATGTGTTTATGGCCTACAATGCATTGTAGCAAAGAAAATAAACACTTCATATTCTTTGATTGTAGGCTATAGTCTTTTTTATAAGTGCACAGACGTTAAAGAATTCCCCACCCAGTACTGAATGAGTTGCAAAGTAAACAACATAAAGTTTATTTGCTTCACGCTTTTGACCTTTTTTGTTTTTGATTTTAAGCAATAAGACATTTGGTTTTTTTTCGATGGGTCAAAGTCTATAAAATTCAATAATGTTCAATGTCCATCATTGAGATTATTAACGAATTCACACACACATATAGCAATCAATATGCCGTAGTGGACTTTGGTAGCTTTAACATTGCTTTGCAGCATTTGCGGAAATTGTTAGCCGCTGACTCATTATTTACTTATCTTTTTTTATTTGTCTTTTCGCTGCATAAATGCAAAATTTTGTTTTGAACAGCAAACGAATGTGGGCGACTCAATAGTTGCTTTGACAAATTGGCATTTGATAAAAAGAAACTAATTTAAAAAGAGGAGTTGAAGTCTTATAGTCATTTATACAACAACAACTTAAGGGGTAACAACATTTTGAGATTTTGCAAAAATAGATTTGTTGGTTTTTGGCTTAAACAATACTTTAGTCATAGAAACCATACCCAGTTAAACTTTGCCATAAGTCCATCCATCCGTTTGGGACTAAAACCAAAGCGATTTCAAAGCGCAACTCTTGCGCCGCCATTTTGAAGATAAATAATAATAAACAAATTTGTTTCCATACTTCAAAATGTGCTCAATCCACACTTTGCAAAAAAATTCTCATACTTTCTTCATAATTGTAACAAAAAATCTCAAAGTGAGGCCTTTCTTTGGCCCTTAAGAAATCCAATGCAACTCAATGCACTTCGTTGCTCTTTGCAACCCTAAATTCCAATTCCAATTCATGTGCGCCGATATAAACCAAATGAAAAGAGAAACAACCTCACATTTACAGTTATCTGCAACTGCATTACAGTCACCGATTTTGCGGCATTTCTTGCTCGCGCCACTTCCATTTGGCTTTTCTTTGCGCTATGCTGCACAACTCTCGAGTTCATTGCACTTTCAAGGCTTTTATGCGCATATCTACAACAACAACAACAATAACAAATTGACCAACGAACTTTCATTGTGACAGCGCTTTTCGCTTTTGTTGTGGCTTTTGTTGTTGTTGATTTTGAATTACTTTGATTTCGTGTATTCCAAGAAATGTTTACAAAATTTGGCGCAAATCTCTGCTGCAGCAACAACAACAATGCATTATGCAACAACTATTTAAATTGCTGTTTTATTGATGTTGTTTATATGTTGTTGAAGTTTCATTCACAATAAAGTCGAATGAAGCAAACGTTTAACAACATAAATACCAATTTAAATAAAAAAGACACAAACAAACAAACATTGGCATCATTGTTAAAACTAATCATTTGCATACCGAAAGTTCAGCTGCCCGATGAACTCGATGAACCATGGTACTGGTTTTTGTTAAAACAAAAACAAAAACACCAAATACAACAATTCATTTGTTGTTATAGTTCATGAAATTTCTGTGAGAAATTTATGTTGGAAATTTTTTGAAACAATATGAAATTTGATTATTCATATTTAAGACTATAGATGCCAATTGGCAAATGAAAATTCAGGGAGTAAACTTATTGGAAGGGGAAAGGCTGTTGTGTGTTTCTAAGGAACTAAGGCCACATAGAGAGAGAGAGACAGAAATCCCTTGAAGATCCTTCAGCTTGTAGGCCCTTTGCCAAGTTAAACCAACGCTCAGCATTGTAACCTTTAATTTATTTTTTAATTTAATTAATTTTATTCAATTTTTTCGGCTCTACTTATCTCTTCAACTGTTGCTATTCCTGCCTTAAAATGATTTCGTTGACGGCAATAGAAAAAAAGCGTCCTGTAATGAAGTCCAGGCTGATCGGTTGACAATCTTAAATCAAACCTATTTCCATAACTCACCAATGATACTTGAAGTAATCTTTACTCGACTTGAGATTCTTCCTTAAACTGTGTTTTTTTACCTAAACTCAACAAACTTCGAATACTGAAAAACTGAAAAACATCGTCGTGGGCCCAATAAATTACGGTTAACCCTTTGTTAACCTCCTTAGATCTTGACAAAACTACTAAAAATAGTTGTCAACTTATTTATAATTTGAAGTGCTTGCATCGTATTTAAAATCAATATTTTTAATTCAATGTTGACCCCATCAGAATTTGATTTTCAAAAAAGTGACAAACCGATGCCGCATTATTTTCTATTTTAAATATTTTCACCAATTTTTAAGTCAATACGTCTGATAGTTCATATTTTTTTTCATAGTCATCACGCATAAGTCATTACTTACAAGCCATCATCTATTATTGACCCCTTCATATTTTTATTGTTTTATTGTTATTTATTTATTTATTATTTAAATAATTATTTATTATTTATTTATTATTTAAAAAACAAAAAAAAACTGAAAATACGTGTCGAGTTAGTTTTGATTTGGAGAACTTTCACCAAATTTGAAGTCAGACGACCCATAATTTCATTTCTTTTTACAGTTTCTCCATGCAAACTGTTAACCCTATGCTGACCCCATCAGATTTTTATTAAAAAATGTCTAATGTTTTTATTTCAAATTCTCACCAATTTCAAGTCAATTGACCTATGAGTTCAGGTTTTTTCATAGATAGATAGATTTATTTGGGGTTTATTGCACTGAGACCATCAGTGATCGATGTTGCCCCCTACAGCTCGTTAGAGAACATCCCCTACACCCACCGACCTAATGAAACTTAGTAACCCACGAGGGCTCAGGTGCTTGACATTCTCCTCTGCAAGCCAGTAATGGCCCAGATATCGCCCCTGCTACTACAGACTGCTTCACAGCTCACTATGATGTGCTCCTGCGTGTCCTTTACAGTTCCGAAAAATCTGCAGATGCTTACCTGTTCTATACCGATTGTATTCATGTGTTTTCTCAGTCTACAGTGTCCAGCTAGAAGTCCGGTAATCTGTCTAAGCTGGTTTTTCTTCAGCCTGAGGCATTCCTCGCTCCATTTGGGGCTAAGGGACATAGCAATGAAGATTCTGAATTGTCTAAGACCCGGAGCATTGTACCAGTGTTCTGAACTCCTGGTTCTTTCGTCGAGTCTTAGTGACTCTGCTAGGTGTTCCTGCCCAGTCCAGGTTCTTTCATAATCTTCCCGTCTTCTCTTTTTATATATTGATTTAATAAAATTTTTAAAATTACGTGTTGAATTAGTTTCAATTTGGAGCACTTGAAGAACCAAATTTGAAGTTGGGCCTATTGACTAATTCCTGTTAATTAATGATTAGTTCATGTTTTCTTACAGTCTCTTCATATAAACTTTGAACCCATAGATGACATCATCAGAATTTTTGTTTTTCCAAAAAAAATTTTAAAATACGCGTCTATTTTTTTTTTGTACATATTTTAAGTGTTTTCACTAATTTTATTTATTTATTTATTTATTTATTTAAGTCTATGAACAGATTGTTCTTACAGACATTACAAACTAAACTTAAAACTAGAGGACATGTTTTAGATCATTTTTAAAAACATCTTTTGAGAGAAACAAGTCTAACTTGAATTTAGATGATACAGTGTTATACACGTTTAAAGCTCTGTATAAAGGGGAGTTTAAAGCATAATTAGCTCGGCAAGTGCTTAAGTAGAATGTGCCTGCCTGTCGTAGCGTTCTTGAAGGAACATTGAAGTTAATTAACTGCAGCAAAGACGGGCAGTCAACTCTTCCCACCACGATGTCAGAAACGAACATCAGTGCCAAGGTTGCTCTTCTGTTTTCCAGTGACTTTAGGTCAATTAGCTTGCAACGTGCCTCATAGGATGGTAAAGGATCTGTGAACCTGAGAGACTTCAGAGCGAAGCGAACAAACGACTTTTGGATTCGTTCAATTCGTGAGACATGAGATGCATAAAATGGATTCCATATGAAAGAACCATATTCTAGCCTAGAACGAACCAGACTTGTATAAAGCGACTTAAGCGTGTATGGATCAGAGAATTCCGCACCATTACGGCGAATGAACGCTAGCAAGGAGTAGGCTTTAGGTATGATGTAATTCAAGTGGGGTACAAAGCTGAATTTAGAATCAAAAATTACCCCAAGGTCTTTAACTTCCATGATTCGACCAAGCGGGGAGTTTGCCAGGGAATACGAAGTGTTTATAGGATTGGTTGACTTCGAGAAAGTGGCAAAGTGACACTTTGAAACATTAAGTTGGAGTTGGTTTTTAACACACCAACAAACGATTGAGTTTATATCCGACTGTAAATTAGAAACGTCCGAAAAATCCTTAACTTTAGTGTAAAGCTTTAAGTCATCGGCAAACAAAAGGCACTGAGAATTTCTGACGTCGTATGAAATATCATTGATAAAAAGAATGAACAACAGTGGACCAAGGATACTGCCTTGTGGTACACCAGAAGTTGCTACAAATGGTCGAGAGTTGACATTTTCAATACTAACAAAACTTTCTCTATTTTTAAGATAGGATATAAACCATGATAGCATACTAGAGTGAAACCCCAAATTTGATAATTTTTTGATCAAAACCGCGTGCGACACCTTATCAAACGCTTTCGAAAAGTCGGTGTAAATCGCATCAACTTGATATCCTTCCTGAAAGGCAGATATGCAATACTCGGAAAACAGTGTAAGGTTTGTTATAGTTGAACGACCCGCGACAAACCCGTGCTGAGATGGCGAGATTAAGTGTTTTACTGCAAAAGATATTTTGAAGTCAATAGGCCCATTGGTTGACGTTCACGAACCTAAACCTATTGTTGACCCTGTTAAATTTTGATTTTCGATAAATTGAAAAATGTGTGTCGTATTTGACTTGGAGCACTTTCATTGAGTTTGATATAAATTTCATTTCTTTATTAATTTCTTTATTTCTCAATACATCTGAAACAGCTTAACTAATATAGAAGTACAGGTCCCATTTTTGTTTGGTATTTTTCCTGAAAATTAGTTCGTTTATCCGAATCTTCGCATAACTGAAATATCGGTTCAGTGAAAGTATGTTTTGTGTCTAAAACATAAGTTCACACTATTTCAACTCCATCTAAGTTAAACAGTTTTTGGCACATTTCATAAATAAAAAAAAAACTCTCCTACTACACAGGGCAACAAATTTCTTTCTTTTTTTCGGCTTTTCTGGTTTTGACATCGAATCCGCAAACCATTTTTAAAACTTAGTTTCCGTTTTCGCAAAAAATGGGCGTGTCACTTTTTTGGATTTTTCCAGACTTCTTTTACGTCTTCGATTGTAATTTCTAAACCAATAAACCGGGTGACATGATTTTGCTGTTGATCAGTGCTATTATTTGATCGAATTATTACCTCCCTGATAAGTGGATCAGCTGATTTCGATAGTTCGCATGGTTGGCTTTAGAAAGTATAAAAAGGAAAAAACTATATTTTTCTGTCTAATCTTATAGACAAAAGAATTAATGCGTATTCCATACAAATTTTTTTGCTTATGATAAGAAACTAATATTTTTAACGCTAAGCCAATAAACCTAGAAGATTAAATTTTTTGAGATATTATACTACAGATCGAGATCCAAAACATATATTTATTTTTAAAAGGATTGGTTAAAAAACTTGCAGTATATCGAAGAATACATATTTGAAAGGATCTTACTGACATATTTTGGTTCAGAAAGTTTAAAATAGAAAATATAGTCTAAAGGCGACAAGCTTCCTCTTTCATTTGATACCCAAATCTTCATCGTAGTACAGCCAAAACGATTTAACAATTCTTGAAATTCTTTGAAATATGCAAGTTTGTACTTAGTTTTTTTTAATTCTTTTAGAAGCACATCGGATCAGAAAATAAAAACGGAGTATGCCAAGTTACTATGAATGTTCTCTAGTTTCAGGCCTACATAATCAATTGGATGGGTCTTGACAAAAGTGGGTTTTTATAACAATTTAGGCAAATGTAAGTTGAGTTGAGTTGAGTTCAATCTCAAACCTTCTTCCTCAAATTCACTTTCTTGACTCTATTCAAGACACACATGATTTTTGTACTCTGTATTTTTTTATTCCTTGTTCACTCCTCACTGGAGCATAGGGCCTCAACAAGACTCTTCCATCGTTGCACCCTGTATAAGTGAATACAAACAGCTTTACAAACACACACAGTCACACACCTCTTAGCTGTTTAAACGTTAATGCCATAAATTTTAAAATAAATTGAATTACCAATGAAACTTGACCTTAGACAAAAATCCAAAAAACAATGCGAAATTTATGTAAATAAAAATGCAAAATTCAGCAACAAATAAAACTGTAAAAGTCACATTTAAAAAATATACAACAACCATAAACAGAAATGTTCAAAAATCAAGCAGTGCGTCGAGTACTTAATTAATATGAAATTATTATTAAATTCAAGAAGCGCATAAATTAAAAAACGTTAAGAGTTTTGTGGTGAACGATTTTCAGCTCACAACTCAGAATAGGCAAAGAAGATTGCGAGATAACAACAACAAATAAACAGGCGACGAGTTAAAATTGTCTGAAATGCCTGCACGCTAAAATGGTGGAGTCGCAACAACAACAACAAATACAAATATTCATATAATAATCAAAATAATAAGTGAACAAATGACAAGCACCGAGGTTCGTTCAAGTCGAAGAAAAACGGTCAAGAGCAGGTAAATTGCTGCCCGAATGCGCGCGCAGGCGCACACACGTACACACGCGGCATGCCGGCGCGCATGCCTTGGCGTAGAAACGTGCGTACAACAACAACAACACGCGCGCGTACACACAGGTGAATAGCGTCGTGTCTGATCTGACAGGCCTTTGACAGGCAACAGCCAGCAGGCAACCAACCGCAGGCTTTTCGGGCCCAACTTCCAGCCGGTCATATCGCCAGTGTGCGCCAGTCGATTGCTGGCGATTTTGGTTGATTTCTTCCTTGTTGTTTGCCTTTTTTATGGTTTCATGTTCAGTTTTTAATTTCTTTGAAACAATTTAATACATTTTTTCTACCATCACACTTACATACATATTTGTATGTAAGAATGTATGTATGTAGTAGTTTTTGTTGTTGTTGTTTAAGTGCCTCTGAAAAGTAATTAAAATTTTACGCTTGCATTGCGCTGTGGAATTTCGTGGTGTTCAACACCACTACACTTTTTTCCAATTTCTTTTTACTTTGTTTTTTTTTTATTTTTTCTTTCAAATTTGTTTTTTGGTTTTTTTTTTTTAATAGTTGAGGATTTGTTTGGCAGAGCTGCGCTGAAATTTGAGCTGTTTTCTTCCAATTTTTTTTACTTTACTCAATTTGCCATTTCACTGTTGAGTAGTTGTTGATTTTATAATTTTTATTTACTTTTTTGATTTTCTTATACTTTTTTTTAATTTTTTTAAACATTTTTTTATATTTTGTTAATTTCTATTTTTTTTAAGTTAATATTTTTTTATATCTTTGTATTTTATTATTGTTGTTAAAAAATTTGTTTATATTTATTTATATTTTTGTTTAATTTATTTTAAATATTTGTATATTTTGAATTTGTTGTTTTATTTTTTTAAACATTTTTTATATTTTTTTAATTTATATTTTTTTTAAGTTTATATTTTTTTATATTTTTCTCTTTTATTATTGTTGTTAAAATTTTTTTTATATTTATTTATATTTTTGTTTAATTTATTTTAAATGTTTTTATAGTTTGAATTTTTTAAATTTTTTTAAATTTTTAATTTATATTTTTTTTAAGTTTATATTTTTTTATATTTTTGTATATTATTATTGTTGTTAAACAATTTTTTATATTTATTTATATTTATGTTTAATTTTTATTTTTTTTAACTTTTTTATATTTTTATATTTTTGTATTTTATTATTGTTGTTAAAATTTTTTTTATATTTATTTATATTTTTGTTTAATTTATTTTAAATGTTTTTATAGTTTGAAGTTTTTTTAATTTTTTAGACGTTTTTTATATTTTTTAATTTATATTTTTTTTAAGTTTATATTGTTTTATATTTTTGTATATTATTATTGTTGTTAAACAATTTTTTATATTTATTTATATTTTTGTTTAATTTTATATTTTTTTTAACTTTTTTTATATTTTTATATTTTTGTATTTTATTATTGTTGTTAAAAAATTTGTTTATATTTATTTATATTTTTGTTTAATTTATTTTAAATATTTGTATATTTTGAAATTTTTGGTTTATTTTTTTTTAACATTTTTTATATTTTTTTAATTTGTATTTTTTTTAAGTTTATATTTTTTTATATTTTTGTATTTTATTATTGTTGTTAAAATTATTTTTATATTTATTTATATTTGTGTTTAATTTTATATTTTTTTTTCTTTTTTTATATTTTTATATTTTTGTATTTTATTATTGTTGTTAAAAAATTTGTTTATATGTATATATTTATATTTTTGTTTAATTTATTTTAAATATTTGTATATTTTGAAATTTTTTGGTTTATTTTTTTAAACATTTTTTATATTTTTTTAATTTATATTTTTTTTAAGTTTATATTTTTTTATATTTTTGTATTTTATTATTGTTGTTAAAATTTTTTTTATATTTATTTATATATTTGTTTAATTTATTTTAAATGTTTTTATAGTTTTAATTTTTTTTAATTTTTTAGACATTTTTTATATTTTTCAATTTATATTTTTTTTAAGTTTTTATATTTTTTTTTATATTTTTGTATATTGTTATTGTTGTTAAAAAATTGTTTATATTTATTTATATTTTTGTTTAATTTTATAATTTTTTGAACTTTTTTTATATTTTTATATTTTTGTATTTTATTATTGTTGTTAAAAAATTTTTTATATTTATTTATATTTTTTTTAATTTTATGATGTTTTTGTTAACTTTCTATTTCTTTTATATTTTTATATTTTTGTATATTATTATTGTTGTTGACAGTCAACAACGGACTCTGGCCAGTTGGCAATTTTGCACGCAATAAACAAGATTATAGTTTTCACTCACTGTCGCTGTCGCTGTTGTTGTCGCTGTCGTTGTGTGTAAGTAATTCTCATACACAGATCTTTAATTAAGTTACATAAAAGCCACAACAAAAACACGCGCAATTAAAACTACAAAAATTTTAATCAAAGAAAAGCAAGTAAAGAGAAGCAACGAGAAGCGAAATAAAAGTGGAAAACACGCTTTGCGCTTCAACCTTGACATTGACGCCGGTGCGCGCCGACCGACTGGCGGAGCACATTTCACAGAATCACACAATTCAACGTTCGAATTATAGACGTCAACGTCGCATACCTCCATACACACATACATACAAATGTCCGCGTGTATGTGTGCACAATTAAAAGTGGAATTCCAGCTGAATTCGTTGGACTAAAAAATTGGCTACAACCATTCAATGTTCAAGTCGGGAATAAAGTTCATTATTTGTTGTTGTTGTTTGCTGGAATTTTTTCGAATTCTGTATGATGCCAACCATAATTAGCCACATTTGTATACTTAAAAAAAAGAAACATAAAAACTGTGAGTTGTAAAAGCTGCATAATGTCTATAGAGATTTTTTTGAATTATTCAACACAATGAACACGAAATGGCGAAGCCAGCAGAAAATGTTGCTTATCTAATAAATGCAAAGCGGCATTTGAGTGTTTTTAGCGTTTCGTGGTGCTATTCTTATTGAAATGAGAACAAATGAGGCGCACATTCAGTCGGGCGAAGTTGGAATGATAGTCAAATATACTAAAACTAATCTAATCTATATAAATATAATTGTTTGTTCTGGCTGACTGAATCATCGCCCAAGCTAAAAGCATGAAATTTGAACTGTAGGTTCATTTCGAAACAATCAACTGCCGCTAGGTTGGAATTTTTTGAATTCAGGGGTCCAAAGAGACAAAATACATGTTAACCCGAATGTGCCGGAGTATTTTTATCGAAGTTTGCGAAAACAATTTTTGTAAAGCCGCCGTAGCTTAGCTGGCTAGTGCGTTGGGACGCGAGCCAAGACTCCGCGAGTTCCATACTCCGTTGCGTTAACACCGAACAAAAGAAAAACAACAATTTTTCTTTCGGCGGCTGTCGTCTCAGCAGGAAATGGCAAACCTATGAGAGTAAAATTGCCTATGAAAAAGCTCCAACTCGCCAATTAGTCTCGTAATCGGGCTGTCGTGCCAGTCAAGAAGAAGAAGAAGAAGAAGAAGAAGAAGAAGAAGAAGATGAAGCAGCGTGATTCGATTTGGTAAAAATACTCTAAGTAAAAAAAATTTGACACGTATTTTTCAATTTTTCAAAAATCCAATTTTAATGGAGTCAATAATGGGTTAAGCTTCGTTTATGGAACGAAAATTAAAAGTACATGAATTAATGACCCTTTTGATTTCGAAATTGGTGAAAACACTTGAAATCAAAATTTTTTAGACACGTATTTTTAATTTTTTGAAAAAAAAATATTAGATAAGGTCAAAAATGGGTTAAAGATTTGTATAGAGAAACTGTGAAAATACATGAATTGTTACCCTATTGCCTTCAAATTTGATTTTGGTTCTTGAATAAAATTTGATTTATTAGTAAAATGTTCCAAATCCGAAAAAATTAGACACGTATTTAACAATTTTTAATTAAAATATCAAACGGTCAATAATGGGTTATGGTTTGTATACGTAATGACTATGAAAAACAAATGTGAACTAATAGGCCTATTGACTTTAAAATTAGTAGAAAAATTTGAAATGGGAAATAATGCGGCACGTGTTTTGAACTTTTTTGAAACTAAAAATCCGTTGCGGCCAACAATGGGTTAACACTTTGTTTGTGAAAACATGATTTAAACATGACTTTTTAACTCCAAATATGGTGAAAACTTTTCAAATGAGAAATTATTTGACAAATAGTTTTAATCAAAATTTGACGGCATCAACAAAGGGTTAAAAGGATCTTGATTTATTGGGCCCATTGACTTGGAGAAAGTACGCACAATTTGAAATAATTCAACGCGTATTTTTCAAAAATCAACATCAGACCACGTAAACAAATTTGTTTATACCTTTGAGCGCCACCCACAAATTGTGTTCTTTTTTTCAAAAAAGTTTATTTTTTATGAAATTCCTATTTATTCCAACTCATATTTAAGTCATGACTATTCTCCAATATCACAAATATCCAAAAATTTCAATTTGTAAGGACTTTCGAAACATCAAAATTTGTCAATATTCTTGTAAGTAAGATATATTTATTTAATTAAAAATTAGTCAATATATTCAGAATACAAATTTTGATAAATATTTTCAATTTTGATCAATTTAGTCAATTTTTTCAAATTTCAAAATATTTTCTCTTCTTAAATTGATTCTCTTCGAAATATCAACATTTGTCTATACTCTTGTAATTAGAATATATTTCTTTTATATAAAATTAGTCAATATTTCCAGTATACAAAATTTTCTAAATTTTTTCAGTTTTGATCAAATTAGTCAATGTTTTCAAATTTCAAAATATTTTATCTCTCTGTATTTGACAAATTTGCAATTTTTAAAGACTTTCGAAATATATAAATTTGTCAATATTCTTGTTGTTAGGATATATTTTTTCAACTAAAAATTAGTAAATATTTCCAGAATAGAAAATTTGCTAAATATTTTCAATTTTGATCAAATTAGTCAATGTTTTCAAATTCCAAAATATTTTCTCTTCTAAAATAGACTTTCGAAATTCAAAATTTGTCAATATTCTTGTAATTGGGATATATTTCTTTAATTAAAAATTAGTAAATATTTCCAGAATACAAAATTTACTAAATATTTTCAATTTGGATCAAACTAGTCAATGTTTTCAAATTTTAAAATATTTCCTCTCTCTATATTTTAAAAATTTGCAATTTTTAAAGACTTTCAAAACATCAATATTTGTCAATATTCTTGTAACTAGGATACATTTCTTCAATTAAAAATTAGTCAATATTTCCCGAATACAAAATTTGCTAAATATTTTAAATTTTAATCAAATTAGTCAATATTTTCAAATTTCAAAATATTTTCTCTTCTAAAATAGGCTAACAATCCGCTTAAAATTCAAATGGCACATTTAATTGCAATCAAATAACTCGTAAATATTTTTATGTATTTCCTACGTTCGACTCGCACATAAAACTGACAATAGAAATTGAGTTGTTCAAGCTTTGAATGTTTTATTTGCCGCGAAAAAACCGCCCACCAATGACGCATGCGTCGCTGTCGGTTCGCTTTGGGTGCTGCAAAATGAACAGTTATAAAACAAATGAGCTGCTTTGCTTATTACCTGCTCGCATTGTTATTAAAATATTTTGCCTTAAATTATGCAGAAATGTGCAAACGACCCGAAGAGAATTACGAGCTTCTTTATGTGCGGCCGCATTTAGTTTTGAAGAGAAAAAACCCAAAACAACAACCAACTTTTAGCAACATTAAAGCAAAAACTTGAAAGGAGAAAAGCATAAACCAACCAACCAATAAACAAACAAATAAACAAACCTAAATGAAGCAAATCAATGGCACATTTCGTGCACGAAACCAACCCACAGAAAATCATTTAAAATTCGCCAGCCAAAGCGAATCGATTGTCAATTGTCACATGAAAGGAATTGATGTTGTTCCGCTGCGAGCTGGGACTGTGCACTGCCTGTTGTTGTTGTTGTTGCTGTATGTATTTGATTTAATTTCGAAATATATGAAAAATGCCAATAAGAAACTCAAGCAATAAAAAAAAGCTCAAACCGTACGAAAATGTCTTAGTACAATGAAGCAATTAGCATTGCAACAACCACACCAAATGCCACAAAACAACACGTTCGCACAACGCAAAGTGCGTTGTCAAGTGTGCGCGTGTGAGGTTAAGGTGAAGGCTCATAAAATTCCATTTTGCCGCCTACGATTTGCAATTGCGATGACATTTTATTGGCCCATACAATGGCCACAAATATTATCATCACTATTAATATTATGGCTTTCATTGTTGCTGTTGTAGAGTTTATAATTTTATCATTGGTTAACTATTTTGCTTGCATACTAAACTTTTGAAATTATGCTTCATATATCATCACATGTGTATGTGTGTAAATATGTTTGGCGACACATTTCATATGCGGGCCACGTTCCATAGACATGTTGTTGTTGTTAGTTATGTAGACAGTGCGCGTTCTGTGGCTTTTTGCGCATGCGCAACCACAGTCCATGGCCATTAAGCCGCTTGTGCACGAATGCCCAACAAAGGTGTGTCAGCTGTTGATGTGATTTCAGCGAAAATTTCTCATAGACCAACATCACTCACATACATACTTGTACTTACATACAAACTTACATACAGAGACATTGGTGGGTTTTGGGTTTCGCACGCATATAGTTGCACGTGTCAAACAATTTATTTGAAATTACTTAAATTTTTTATATTTTTTATTTTGTTCTATTATATTATATTTTTTTATTTTATTTTATTTTATTTTATTTTATTTTATTTCATTTTTTTTAATTTAATTTAATTTTATTTTAAAATAATTTGATTTTATGAATTTAACTTGTATTCAGTTGAACAGTTTGAAATATTTTTGGTTAATTTTTTGTTTTAATAAAAAAGTTTCAATACAAAGTGTAGTACAAAAATTCAAAAATTTTGCATCAAATTTAAGGCTTCATTAAGCATAGTTAGAATGATCCAAAATAGGTAAAATTTGCAACGTTTTATTCCATAATTTGTTGCTATTTTGAAGATAATTGTGTTGCGTCTCTCATGGAAACTCTCGTCAGAATTAGCAACCAACTTGAACAGTCGATTTATACAAGTTTCTGTTGAGGCAAATTTTTCTTCATTCGTCAAAGTCATTCGATATAAACAAAAACAGGCGTTTATCAATGGGTTCAGGTCCGTACTACAAGATGGATGCATAAGAATCGCCTGTAGGGGAAACGGGCATTAGCGAAAAACAGCGCAACAAACCGATCTTAGCGAAGTCACCAACCATTCTGCTTTCACCTCTATAACACAACATAATGTAACCAACACAAGACAATGTCTTGGATAGGTCCTATGCTCTCTTTCTCTCGTGAGAGAATTAGGAACAAAATAAAAACCGCTCAACCAAACTCCATAGTCCAGCGGGTAGCACGCTGGCTTCTCATACAGAGCGCCCCAGGTTCGATTCCTGGCGCGAGCTGGTGAAAAACACGTCTACTGCTATCGCTCTCCACATGAAGCAGATGCGAATTAAAAGAATCGCATAAGTGCGCTCTTGGCAGGCAATGGAAAAACCTCCAAGTGTGAAAGAAAAACTGCCAATCGCCGTTCGGATTCGACGTTAAACTGTAGGTCCCCTCCCTTCCTTTCTCCCATCCGTTTGCAATGTGTGTTGAATCACATGTTAAAAAAACAGTGTTGCATACACATTTCAAACGGGTGGAATTTGTGGTATCACAACGGGCCAATAGGCCTAAGTGTCTCTCATACAGAGGCAGCCACTGCAACCAACCAACCAACCAAATTCCAAAGGCTTCTAATGAGTCACTACTGATGTTATGGCCAAGCGTTGTCCTGATTTAACTTAATTCCTCTACTATTGGCCAAAGTTGGGTATTTCTGGTTCTCTTTTTTTTTCTTTCAGACAGCCCAATTGTTATTAGTACAGAACCGAATTTGCAGTTTGGTTGTAGTGGAGCAGCGCATAGAAAATGATTCTCTGTCAATCCCTTCAAACACATAGCAAACGCCTCCTGACCGTCAATTCTGACGTGACCAGTATTTGGGTCGGTTTAAGGGCGTTTTAACCCCAACCATTTTCGACCCCAACCTTTTCACTTTTCATTACTAGTCATCATTCGCTTCAGAAATGGATACATTTAGTTGAAACAGTGCTTACAGGACAGTCAGACTGGACAATTTCCATGACTTTATTGACATTTTCGACAGTTGGTCTTCTAGAGAACTTTGCATGTTTGATATTAACACATTAAAAGCGGGCCGGGTAAAATTACCCGTTGTGAAAACTGCTGCTTATAAGCGGGGCGGGTATTTTTACCTTTTGAATGTAGGCACTTTAAAAGCGGGAGACGGTATTTTTACCGGATTGGTTTTCATATAAAACTGAAAGTATTATTTCATATAATTATTTTAGTTTCATAAATTTCAAGTTTTATTTATTTTGGATCGCGCAATTTTTGCTTGTTTTGCAAGTAATGCCCGCTACGCAGCATAGTTTCATATACTAGGCTACCCGCTTAAAATGTGTTAAAATTACTGGAACAGAATCGACAAAAGCAAAATTGGCTGCTACAGTATTGTTAAAACCATTATTTCTAAACTCTGTAATGAAGAAATAAATTACAAATATATATTTGTTCCTTTGATATGTACTTACTTACTTTCAATTACTAATTCATTGATATTGTTTTTTAAGACATTTGGTAAAAACTTACATATTAATATACTTTAAAATTACACGATTGAGTTAAAATATTAAGAAATCATTCGATTATTTTTCATTTCCTTCGATTAATTGCAATTAATAATCGCTCTGTTAAAATTAATCATTTGATTCAATCGATTAAAGATTTTTTTCCCCATCACTAAACTCAACACCATTTGAAACCATATTTTGCTGTAACCCACAATTGCTGTAAATGATAGATATTTCGGCTGGGTTTGAACCCCTTTAAAACCCTGCCTTGCGTGCGCCACTGATCAGAGCCATAAACACTTTACACATTTTCAGTCGTCTGTTTTACTTTTTTGTCTTTATCTAAGAAAATCTATGAATTGAATTTGAATTAAGGGCATATTTCCTCTTTGCTTGTGTTCATCTTTAATGTGCATTCAAACAAAACTGAGCCAAGCAATTACAAAACTGTCTGAGAAGTTTCTTTAGTATGAGATCTTATCTTTCTAATGTCATTCAGTGTAACCCAATCGCATTTATGCAATGCGAGGTACAGATTTCTAAAGACATCTATTGCAACAATAATGCATTTCTTTTTAGTACAACTTTACATTACAAAATCATAGAAAAATAATGAATTTCTTTTTACTACAACTTTGCATTACAAAGTCATAAAATAACAGTATCAGATACCGTTATTCCATATCTATACCGTTAAATTTGACACCATCAATTTCGTTCAATATCAAACCTTCGCATTACTTATGTGCTGACCCAATATTCAATTGCAATATTTTATTTAGCTGATTAAGTTGGATTTTATTGCTTTTTTGTTGTTATTATATATTTTTTGTGACTTACACACAATGTCCATAGAAACATTAAGGCACCGATTGACTGGCAACACTCACGGACACGGACGCGAAAAATACCCAAGCAACCGCACCCATTTGACAATTTGTGCAAATTTTATTCTAATTGCCAGCGACATGCGGCAACGTTTGTTGTCGCACAATATTTTTTGTCTTTAATTTGTATTTTGCACATTTTTGTATGTCGTAGCGTACGGTTTTCGAACGGTCGAATAGTCGAACCGTTCAATCGTCCACTTGGCGCACATTCCTTTCAGCTTTTCAGCTTAAAAAATTCCAATCACATTCAATAAACGATTCTTACAGTTTGCCAATTGGAGTATGAAATCGCTCTGCCCAGCCCAGCCCATCCAAACATACATTTGCACACAGTTACAGCCACTTGACAGTGCCAGTGCCCGGCCCAGCCCAGCCCATCCGGCTAATGTGAGCGGAGCGGTTAATGTGCGCGTGCGGCCATTGCGCGGGCGTAAACACCTGAAACTGTCAAGTGGCGCTTTTCTACACTTAACAATTTATTGTTGTTGTTGTTGTTGTTTTTTCAATTATTTTTTCATTGTTTAAATTCATTCATGCAACTTGCACATGGATTCGTACACATTGTACGAAATGCTTTGAATTGTTTAGTTGCGTTTTTTCCATGCAGCCGCCGCAGGCAACAACAAATACAAAAAGCAAAAAAATTAAACGAAAAAGGAAAACTTTGTGCGCTTGCACATTCCAGGCCATAATTTTTTTTGTGCGGTCGAACATGCGTTGAGCACATTAAGTGCTGATTGTTGTTTCTTTTGTGTGTGTGCTTCCAATAAAATCCAGTTTGGAACTTGTGCGGCAAATTTCATTTGCTTAAAAATGTTTGTTGATTTTTTTAATTGTTGGCTTAAAACAAACGTATCATGCAAGCAGGTATTCGGGTTTTTCTATATTTGTTGTTAGTAAAAATATTTCAATTATTCCAAAAAAGCATAAAGAAAAAGTTGTCTATGAAATTAGGAAGCAGGAGAAAAGTGAGAGTAAACATTAAGCAAAATCAATGGTTGCTTTTGAATTGTTGTTGTTGTTGTTGTTGCTAAGTGTGTTCACGGTACATTCCAAGACTTGGGGCTAAAACTGACAATTGCTCAATTGAACTGAAGTGGTTACACGGGCAAGAATTCATTTGAATGGGAAGTGGCATAGGAATTGAATTGAGCTCAGTGCCGTTGATGCTGTGTGCGATTTCTAGTAGCTGCAAACACACACACATACACACATGCAATATACAGATTCATACAGTGGTGCAAGCAGGGGGGTTTATGGAGTTCAAACCCCGTTCAAACACAAAAATTGTTGATACAAAATAAGGTTTTGGCTCAAAAGTTCTACGCGAAACGCCTTTAAAATGAAATTCTGTGTGCGCCACTGCTTTCATACATACATACATAGTATATGTAAGTATGTAAATATATGTAAGTAGTTGTGTCAGTGTGATTTCAAGTGAATTAAAAATGCAAACGCGGGTGTTTCAATCAACTGTTTTTTTTTTCATATATAATTTTTTATCTGATTTTTTCAATTCTATTTGCCGCTGTTTCCCTTCGCAACAATGAGCTGCTTATTCATTGAGTGTCCGTGTTTATATTCGCATTCGCTAAAGTGGTGAATGATCTAAGTGCATTGGCATGTGTGGCGCGATTTATCTCGACGCAATCGTTGCGGCGATACCAGCACGCGGCCGCCTGTGGTGGCGCGACGTGGATTGGGCGCAACCGAAGTAGCGCAACCGGCAGCAGCAATCATAATAATAACAAAAATAATCAAAGAAGCTTTTAAGCGATCTCACGGCTTAACCGCAGCAATAAAGAAAAACAACAACAAAAAAATAAAAATAAATAAAAAAACAAAAAGAAAACGCCAAGAAAAACAAACCACACCAGTTGGTCGCACAAACCATGGCAATGCGTCAAGTGGCTTTTGTCACTGTTATCGTTGTTGTTAGTGTTGTTGTTGTTGTTGCTGTTGACTAATGATTAATGGTTGTAATTAATTAATAACAAGTCACACTCACACACACACACATACATATAGAGCATTAGTTGCTGATAGCATTGCAGTGGGCCGACAAGTGTTTGCCAGCTGCATTGCTGTTTCTGGCCGCCTTTTTCCTTTCGTGCTGCTGCTGTCTTCTACAATATTTATTTTTGTTGCACTACTTGTCGATTCTATAGATTTTCATTCATATTTATTCAGAGCCAAGAGCACAGATTTGCTTTGAAACGCATGCAGCGCTGTCGCGCAACAGACAGTTTAGCCTATAAACATTGGCGCCAGGCACACAAACACACACATACACATAAGTACACACATACATATTTATATACATGTTTATGCTTTCACACATATCTATCTATGCGCAAGTGGTTTGTCTGCATTTTTGTCCAAATCAGCATTAAATAGAGTCTCAAGCATTTGTGGCCACTGCGCCACTTTTGACGCTTTGCCCACTTTACTCTTGTTTCTCGCGTTTAATGGTTTACTCTATGGAATAGCAAAATTGTTGCATGTCTGAAAATTCATACAAAAATAAAATAAAAAAAAATAAAAAATTTAATTTTAAAAATTTTTCCATAATTTCCCCATTTTTTCAGTTCGACTTTGCCTCACGTTCGACTTAGTCGGTGCTTGAACTTTCATGCTTTCAACAATTTTTATTATTGATTAGCAACCATTTTCGTTTGTAATTGAATTTATTTCGCTTTACTTTTATTGCGTGATTTTTTGTATTCACTTTTCACTTCCATAAAGTGTTTTAAAAGTCCTATGATTGTTGTTGTTGTAACGTTATTATCACTTCTTTGTGTTTGTTTGCGCTTTTGTTGCCATTTCATTACATCGGAATGCGGATAATTTGTTTTAATGATGAATAAAATGTTAAATGGCCGCAATTTGTTTGCATTTCAAATGAATTTGTGCTTTTCCATGTTCATGTTTCATGTTTTTCATTGCAATTTAGTTAAACTATTCGTTGGCCTCATTGCATGCAGTCACGGCCATTGGTAGGAGGAGGAGTTTTGCACTGTGATTTAATACAGAAACCTATTTTTAGTAAAAGTTCAATCAGATGCAGATAGTTACTGATATATCACCAGTGGCGTAGCGTAGTGGGTTTTGAAATATCCCCAAAAATTTTCGTTTGTTAGAAAAATTTTGTTTGGTTGCAAATTTACCAACTTAACTTCCTCAGCTTGGTTCTTCAACCGGAGACACGGCCTTCTTATGGTTTCAAACGGTTTTATTCAAAACTTGTTTACAGTACTCCCACCTGACACCACCAAATTAAATCCTGAGTGTTTCCCCTGTATATTATTACTATGTCTTAAAACGCGAGGTGCACACATGATTTAATTTTGGATTGGTTTTTGTACACAAGTTTTGAGCCCAATACCATCTAAGCCCATTTTGTCTTCCAAAATGTTTGCAATTTTGAGATGAATTTGAACCCCAAAAAACTTCCCATTGTGTGTTCTACTGTTATATATCTACATATGTACAAACAAAGGGGCACATAGGGAGGTTTTGGGGTTTCAAACCCTACCCCCAAATACCAAAATAGCTGGTAAAAAATATGGTTTCAAATGGCATCGAACTCAAAGTTGTACGCACAACCCCTCTTTCCCAAAATGAAATTCTGTGTGCGTCACTGTTTACTGGATTATAGATTACACTGAATCAGAAACCAGTTTAACTATCAGAAGACTAAGTAACGAATTACAATGAAAATGTTCTCTTGCGCTTTTTAGCTCATTACTCATAGAGCATCCTAAGCACACTGCCACTACTTAACACTAGAAAGACCATCGCATTCATTTCGGCGGTTTTTGAATTTAAATGTCTGTATTTTCTTTATGAACTTTTGCCTTGATGACTCTTACATTTTTAATGGGTTCAACAATTAGTTCTACAATTCGGGTTTTACAATTACAAACAAGTGTCAAAATACACGAACAATTCTATATACAGTGGAGTTCGGATATAGTGAACTAATTATTGCAAGGCCTGTTCACTGCATTGAGGTTGTTCACTATATCAAGGATAACATTTTTGTTCAAAAACTCGTTTTATTTGCTCAAAATACACTTTTTGTTTTTTGCTTGAAAATTTTTTTTTTATTTAGAGGCTCGATGTCAAAATTTGGGTGTTCACTATATCGAGGTGTTCACTATATAGGGAGTTCACTATACCCAGACACGACTGTACTTGCAAAACTAGCGGCCAAATGTAGTGAAACTAGATTTTTAGCTTTTCTTTCTGTCGTCAGGATTTTTTTAAAAGGACTTTGGAATTTCAAGGGCATGTTTATTTCAAAAAATTATTTTAAAAATTTAGGGCATCAAATGAAATTGAAAACTCCTTAAAATCTTAGAAAATTTATTGTTTTGGTGCAAAAGGACCAAGAGGTATTAAAAATGTACTTTTAAAACTTTATGCTTGAATATCCTTGACAATTTATTAAGTTTTTTTGAAAGAAAATATATCTTAAAGACTATTATGTACACTACCACATCCTTGAACTTCGTCCTTCTAACTTTATAAGTTTGGGATATACAAAATTTAGTACTTCTGCTCAGTCATCGCTGTCTTTTACGATGAAGACTTAAGCCTGAAACACATAGAGCGCGACGCTTCAATCCGTCATTTAACCCTTTGCGACCGTATTAATTTTATATATGAGTGTCAGGCTGGTCGGAATTAATTTTCGTTGAAAAAACAGTAATACACAGTTTGCAAGATTGTGAAGGAAAAATAAAATTTATTAATTCTTTCAGCTTTGGTGGCTGACAGCAGACATACGACTGAAATGGTAAAAAAGCTTTGGTGGCTGAGAGCAGACATACGGTCGCAGAGGGTTAAAATTTGAAATGAATGTTGAACTAAAACACAAAGGCGGAAAAACTATCTCCTTTTTTTCGCTTAAATTCTTTCAAACAAAAGCTTTCAGAGACCGAATAAGGATAAAGAAACTATTGTCAATGCGTTGTCGTTGAACAAGTTGAAATATTATCGACTTCTTCCTGGACGCGCTCACTGTAGTCTCTTCCATCAAAACGCTATGTGTTTCAGGCTTCAGGTGTCAGTCGTAAGTTTAACACCAAGCAACGATTTAACGCCTCAGCTTGGTCCTTCCATATCAGAGACAAGGTCTTTTTTTGCCGTCGACCTTCAACTACCGCATCGAACATCTTTTTCGCCGAAGCTTCATCATCCATACGGGAGCCTCTGAATGTTGATTCGCAGTGCTACGTCCATGTCCCTAAACACCTCATACATCTCGTTGACATAATAAGAAATGAAAGTAGACAAACTTAAATCAGAGCTTTATTTATCTGATAAGATAAGAACTCGACTTTCCATTCAGCTATAGAAGAATTTTCTTCTAGCAGCTGCTCTTCCATCAGGATACTAAAATGAAATGCTCTTATGGCGTCATCCAAAAGCGATACCTTCAATCATTAGAATGCTTCTTTTTATAGACAGTTAAGTAGTGAAGAGTGTAAGTGGACCAGACTGCACTTGTGAAGCCCTCAATCTCAATCCGGAGCACCGCAGTTCGATCTCAAATGAAGCAGAGCACGTCTGAGATTTCGACCAGATGCGTCAGAAATCTTGACCACAGGGTATGAAGTTGGCACAGGAAGTGTGTATCGTTTCTAGTTCTTCTTCATCTCTATAGCTTCTACAGATCACCAGATGAAATGCGCCATTTTATGAGGTCCAACAGATCCAATAGCACAGTGAATGATTTTGACTCTAATGAGCTGCTGAATGGAGGTTTGACTCAGGCACAGTACAAACCGCGTTTTCCTCAAGGACAGGAAGAGCCATACTGCTTGCCAGGTGCCTTCTAATCTACCAATCTTCAATTGGTTCAGATGCGCCATTGGGACTCTATATTGTTACGAATACTAATTCTAGTGGGCTAGTACATCTCTCTGGATTGCGCAATATAAATAAAAACACACTCAATTTGCACAGCGACAGACTGTCTTATCGTTACAATATGTTTTTGGTCAATATTCACATACACTGATTTAATAGTTTCATTGTTGGAAACGTTTTCCTCTTTAGCGCTGTCGTGTCAGTTATATTTGTATCTTTTAGCTCTTTTGACAATTTTATTTCTTTATATGTTCTTAATTGAGTCCTAAATAACTAAAAACTGGTGCAAGTATGTAAAAAAGTTCATCACTAAATCTATTTCACTTTACGAGTCATCACAGTGAACTATACCAAAGGTCTGTACTAGTTAAATTGCATCTCTCGTCCAGTGATGTCAGCAGCAGCTGTGCTGTTAAACAAGAAAGAAGAACTATAGAACACTACCTATGCCATTTTTGCCGTTTTTTGTGGTCCAAAATTCCAGTTTGAAGCACATTATTTGCTTCTGTCCTGACAATCTAAAGACTGCGCTTTAATCACTTGGGGGCCGCGTTTTTTTATGGGTTAGGTGGGGCTTCCAGGAGTAACATTAAGTCGCTGCTGCCCTTTACTAGGAACCTCCACATTCTCACTGATCACTTTTAAGTCCATCAGCATCACTACGGAGCTCTGACTGTCACCGCTAGGGACTCAACAGGTCCTTATTCTATCCAGCCAGCTTATTCTATTCTAGTCTAAACAACGCTGCAAAAGCTTAGCTAATAAAAGCTTTATTTTATTGACTGAAATTCGGTTAGTTGAATATTTGTTAACCCATTGAAATGAACTCACAATTGGGCTTTTTTAGAACCCACATTTTCAAAACGTAACCGTAAAAAAATCAACTATCGCCTCAACTCAATGCACTATGCAATGCTTTAACGCCTACAGCCCTTTGATTCATTTTCCTTATCCATAAAATTCAAATTTTCAAAGTTGAATTCTTTCAACTTTCTTCGTTTTCAAAGAATTTCTACAGAAAATCCAACATAGAAATAATTTGTAATACCTAACATAATCTACCGGTGCTCTACAACATCACTTGCTTATCTCTTTGAAATATGTTTTTTCATTCGAACACTTAAAACTGTATTAAAACTGAATTTTCAATCAATTTAATCCACAAAACAAACTTTTAAAAACTTAACATAAAAACAACAAATTGCTCCAAATTCCAAATATTATGAACACAGCCATAAATAAAGCCCAGAAGCTTAGATTAAATTCCAACACACATACACACACACAAACACTTGAGGCTTTCCCGCTCTTCATGCACAGCTTAAGGCACTTTGAGTATTCTAATTTTTCTTTCATGGCAACGCGCTTTATTCATATTTCATGCTGAACATTTTTTGTTTTCTTCTTCTTCTTTATCGTATTATTTTTCAACGCAAACACATGTGTGCCGCCTAATACAGAGAAGGCGCACAAATATTTCATTTAATTTCTTAATATTATCAGCGTATAAATTTCACCTATCAATAACGAAAGACTTGAGCAACAAACTTGATTTTTTTTTTAATATACAATAACGAAAATCAACGACAAAAACAGCAATAATAATCGAAATTTATGCATAAACTACATATTTGAAATTGTTGCTGACCAATGGATAGCAAAAACAACAATAACAACAACAATAACAACAACAATGAACAACCCTAGCAACCAGCACCATTAACAATCAGTCGGTAATATAATGCTTAATAATATCAACACAATATGGACAACAATAACAAAAACAACAACAACAAGATTTTTAAATACACAAACACACAGAAGACTGTTTAGCAGTGGGGAAGAACAAAACAACGCGCAGCACTTCAACACGTCAATTCTAACGAATTTAGCGCACGGAATTTTTTTTGTTGTAGATATTATTGGTGTTCTTGTTGTTGTTGTCGTTGCTTTCGTATTATTGTCGCTGGCTGCATGGGATATAAATTATTTGAAAACGATAAATTTCATATGGCTGCCACTGTGAGGAATTTCTAAGACTCTGGTATTTGTTGGTGCCCTGCGGGTCGGCCAACCAGACACTCTACTTGTTAATTTATATCCAAATTCGTAGATTTATGCATACGAATGTGTCTGTCAGCCACTAAACACAATTTCGAAATTTATTAGCATGATTGGTGTAGAAATTAAAAGAAGAAACAAAACAAATGTGGAAAGCAGAAATATGTGAGCGTTTCTGTGTAAATGCCAACACTGGCTGACTGGAGCGTAGAATGTGGCTTCGATTTAACAAATTATGTGCTAGAAGAAAAATGTTCAAAGACAGCAAAAGCAACACGAGCACATCAATCAATGCGATACGCATAATTTAAAAAACAATTCAAAATAGAAAAAAAAACATTTTCAGTCACAGTGAGAAGCCACTGAATGGCGAGCGCAAAGGTTCGTTTAGCATTTAAGCAGCTTTGCGGCCTAATGAGGCCTGAAACAAAAGCTGCTTATGGCCGGTGATGGTGCCATGCCGCTTAAAAAATGCCAGCAGCAGCTGACTGGTCGATTGGTGTGCGGCTATGGAAATTGAAAAACCAAACTTTCTTATACAAATTATACAAATTTTGTGGAGCTCTCAAAATGGGCGATGGTTTAGTTGTGTTTTCATGGTTTTGTGGAATTTGTCAGCTGTTCAATTCTATGCTTTCAAGTGTTGCATACATCTACATACATACAGACATAAACATATGTATGTCTATGAAATGTGTTTCAATACGAAAGTTACTTTACAAATGGCGCACAAGTGGCGCCGATTGTAAATTTGCCGCCGCTCTGCGCGCATAGTTGCGCATGCGCCGTCTATGTTGTGTGTGTGTGTTTGTGTGCGTACAATTTCGGTTTGACGGCCATATGGGCACAAATATGGCCTTTCAAGTGTTGACAAAAAAGCGTTTAGTTTGTTCGATTTGTTTGTTTGTGCGTTTTTCCTGTGTGTGAGTGTTTTTTTTGTTCGTTCGTTTGTCTGCTTTATGCTTAAACCAAATGCGGGACATAATCGTACTTGCTGTAAAATTGGGTCAGTAAAAGTTTTCTTGTGTTTTTTTTTTGGTTTGGTTTTGTTGTTTTAGTTTTGCAAACGCTGGGGGCTTGTTGTACTTAAGTAATTTGCCAATTCAGCGAGAAATGTGGCTATGGTTGGTGTTGTGGTTGTTGTTGCTTTTGAAGTTATTGAGGTAGGTGTTGTAATGGCTTTTCATAGACTCACTGCCCACTCGAATTGTAAGAGAAATTTGGTGTTAAATATTTGTTTATGGTGTGAAAAAGAAGAGCGAGTCATTGTTTTCATAAAAATGTGATTGAAAAATGTAATCAAGTAAAAAATTAAATTAAATTAAATAAAGAAAATAAAATAAAATACAATAAAATAAAATAAAATAAAATAAAATAAAATAAAATAAAATAAAATAAAATAAAATAAATTATAATAAAAAATAAAATAATACAAAATAAAATAAAATAAAATAAAATAAAATAAAATAAAATAAAATAAAATAAAATAAAATAAAATAAAATAAAATAAAATTTAATTAAATTAAAAAATAAAACAAAATAAAATAAAATAAAAAATAAAATAAAATAAAACAAAATAAAACAAAATAAAATAAAATAAAATAAATACAATAAAATAAAATAAAATGGAATAAAATACAATAAAATAAAATAAAATAAAATAAAATAAAATAAAATAAAATAAAATAAAATAAAATAAAATAAAATTTAATTAAATTTAATTAAATTAAAAAATAAAACAAACTAAAATAAAAAAATAAAATAAAATAAAATAAAATAAAATAAAATAAAATAAAATAAAACAAAATAAAATAAAATAAAATAAAATAAAATAAAATAAAATAAAATAAAATAAAATAAAATAAAATAAAATAAAATAAAATAAAATAAAATAAAATAAAATAAAATAAAATAAAATAAAATTTAATTAAATTAAAAAATTAAACAAAATAAAATAAAACAAAATAAAATAAAATAAAATAAAATAAAATAAAATAAAATAAAATAAAATAAAATAAAATAAAATAAAATAAAATAAAACAAAATAAAATAAAATAAAATAAATACAATAAAATAAAATAAAATGAAATAAAATACAATAAAATAAAATAAAATAAAATAAAATAAAATAAAATAAAATAAAATAAAATAAAATAAAATAAAATAAAATAAAATAAAATAAAATAAAATAAAATAAAATAAAATAAAATAAAATAAAATAAAATAAAATAAAATAAATTAAAATAAAATAAAATAAAATAAAATAAAATAAAATAAAATAAAATAAAATAAAATAAAATAAAATAAAATAAAATAAAATAAAATAAAATAAAATAAAAAATATTAAAATAACTAGAAATCCGTTCACTTGAAAACTGATTATATATATTTAATCATTTTACTATATATTTTTTATCACAGTGATTCCGGAGTGAGCTTTCATACAAAGATATATTCACTTAATAGTTCTTAAGATATCTGGAGAGTCGTTTAAAAAACTACAACTTCAAGAAAAACCTTTGAAATATTCCTCAAATCTTCATTTCCACTCTGTCAAATTGATTCTTATTATTTCTAATGCTTGTTCTAACTATTAAGAATCTAATTGAAATTTAATGAATTAACATAAATATAATGAATAATATTTTTTTCTATCTTCCATTGCAGACCAATATTTCCAACCGACTTGTTGCATTTAAGTAATGATGCAGCATGCGAGCTTTTTGTACTGTCAGCGCGCCATTAGAAGTATGCGCGTCATCGGCCGAACAACTATCACCGGGCTCACGTTTCTTAGCACTAAGGTGAGGCTCATTAATTGTCCTCTGGCACCACAAACTGTCCAAATGTTAACAAGTTTTATTTTTGTGCTTTTAAATTTGCATTTCTAGGCTTTTAGGCAATCAACAACCCAAAACTTTATACTTCCTAGTCGATGCAAAGAGTCGAGTCCGAGAAGTGTACACGCAAACATGTCTACATTTTGCCACACAAGGCATGCTCGATACCGAGCTGTTCGGTTTGGCGGTGTTGATAGGTGAGTTGAATAAGCCCAAATAAAATAATTGAGCCAGTGTGGCGATTAAGCGAGTTATATATGTCAAGTTTGTTGCTTGAGTCTTTTGTGTTGAGGATGCATACAAATGATTTAATTTGAAAGTGACGTTGTTGTTTGTCAGCAAAGAGAGAGAGAGAGTCAAAGTTAAACTTGATTTCAATAGTTAATAGTTTTTGATTTTTAATTTAATTATCAAAACTTAAATGAAATATTTCACACTCATCGCAACGAAAGCAGAGCTGCCGGAAGACACTCACACTTACACACACACATGCAAACACACACACAGTCATTGCAAAGATGCTGTACACCTTTGATATGTTGTTGTTGTTGTTGGTGCTACTGTTAAGCAGACTGTCCGAAAGCATGGCATACGTGCAGAATCGAAAAACCACTTCCACGTCCACTCCATTTGCACTTCGCTCACTGCCTTTCTGCACCTCTCCGCACTGCACTCCACTTGCCAGTTGCTCACTTGCCACATGCCACATGCTGCATGCTGCATGCCGCATGCCACTGCACGCTGCCCGCCGGCTTTTCAAGCTGCACTTTCCGCTGCAGTCATTAAACTCCCCTTTGGGTAGTTGAACATTTTTCTCGTTGCCTACTCTTCCGTCGCCTTCTTCCACTTTGCTATCGCGCAGCATTTGTTTGTGTTGTTTTTTACAACTCTTTGAAAATTGTTTATTTTCATGAAATCAGCACTTTTTGTTGTTGCCATTGCTTTTGTTGTAGTTTGGTCATCATTCTGCCTTTTACGGCTCCACAGACAGGCGTCGTAAGTGGAAATTATTGGGGTGTAGGAACTTTAGCTAAAAGCCTCATTTCGTTGACGCCCATTCACTGACTTATTTCAAGTGTTTTTTTTTGCATTGCTTACATTGGCGCTTTTCGCATACATACAAGAAGTGTCAATGGTGAGGACTGTGTAGGAGAATTGAAAATCTAATATAGTCTCATTTCATTTAGTATAGTTTGTAGCAAAGACAAGTTCGAATAATGTAATTTGTTGTGAGAAATTCTGTGGATTGTAAGTGGATGGATCTCTATGCATAATTTGATGAATGTTGATGTAGGTATTCAAAACTTGTGAGTTGAGTATTTGTGTTTGATTGCACTTTTGGTGTATGGAAAATTATGAAAATTGCAGTCAATTATTTCAGCGTTGATTCATGAAACCAAATTGAATCGATTTTCTGATCTATTTATGAAAAATCTGTAGATTCTAATCTGTATGCATGAATTTGATGAATGTTGATGTAGGTATTCAAAACTTGTGAGTTGAGTAATTGTGTTTGATTGCACTTTTGATGTATGGAAAATTATGAAAATTGCAGTCAATTATTTCAGCGTTGATTCATGAAACCAAATTGCTTCGATTTTCTGATCTATTTGAGTCGAATTTCCCATCTATTTGAGTCCAGTTTTCGATCTAAGGAACATACAATATTTCAAAATGGTTTATCTGGTACATTTATAAGCTATCAAAGCTGAACTAAATATGAATTATCTATGGATCTATGATATCAACTCTTTGTATACATCTCGAAAGTTTTAAGTAGATGCACTTCTCATATTACCAGAAAACTTTAGGAGAGTTCGAGACTGACAACACGAAAAGGGGGTCCAAAAATTATAGTCGGATGAGGAAACTTTGCGAGGATAGTTTGAGAAGGAGAGTCCGAGAAGGAGAATTTGAGCAGGAGAATCCGAGAAGAAGAGTCCGGGAAAAAGTGTCCAAAAATAATGGGAAGCAAATGGGAAGGAAAATCCGAGGATTTCAATCCAGGCGGGAGAGTCCGAGAAAAAGAGTCCAGGGAGGAGAGTCTGAGCATGACAGTCCGAAGTAGAGAGTCGGAAAAGGCGAGTCTGACTATTAGAATTTAAGGCTGAGAGTCCGGGAGGAGAGTCTGAGAAGAAGAGTCCGAGGAGGAAAGTCCGAGAAGAAGACTCCAAAAATTAAAGTTTAGGGAAGAAATTCTGAGAAGGAGAGTTAGGGAGGAGAGTTCGAGAATTAAAGTCCAAAAATGATAGTCTGGGAGGTAAGTCCTAGAAGGAGAGTCTGGGGAGGATAGTTCGAGAAAGAGAGTCCGAGACTTAGAGTTCGAGGAGGAGAGTCCTGGGAGGAGAGTGCGAGAAGGGGAGTCTAAAAATTATAGTCTGGGTTAGAAATTCCGAGAAGAAAAGTCTGGGCGGAAAGTCCTAGAAGGAGAGTCTGGGGAGGATAGTTCGAGAAAGAGAGTCCGAGACTGAGCGTCCGAGGAGGAGAGCCAAGGAAGAAGAGTCTGAGCAGGTGAGTCCGAGGAGCAGAGTCTGAGAAGAAGAGTCCAAAAATTATAGTTTGGGAGAGAGAGTCCGAGAAGGTGAGCCAAAAAATGATAATCTGGGGAAAATAGTTCGAGATGGAGAGTCTGGGAGAAGAGTACAAGAATTAGAGTCCGAGACTGAGAGTCTGAGGAGATAAGTCCGAGAAGGAGAGTCCAAAAATGATAGTCTGGGGAAGAAAGTCCTAGAAGGAGTGTCCAAAAATAATAGTTTAGGGAAGAAAGCCTGAGAAGGAGAGTCTGGGGAAGATAGTCCGAGAAGGAGATTTCAAGACTGAGAGTCTGAGGAGGAAAGTCCTCGAAGGAGAGTCCTAGACTGAGAGTTGGAGACTGAGAGTCCGAGGAGGAGAGTCCAAGGAGGAGAGTCTGAGCGGGTAAGACCAAGGAGGAGAGTCTGAGAAGAAGAGTCCCAAAATTATAGTTTAGGAAAGGACGAAGGCCACGAAGCCAGTTTCCTTAACCTACATATGCCCATTGTCCAATACCAATAAGTCCTTATAAATAAATAAATAAAATAAATATACCATAGTTTAGGAAAGAAAGTCCGAGAAGAAGAGTCTGGAAGAAGAGTCCGAGAATTAAAATCCAAAAAAGGTAGTCTGGGAGGTAAGTCCTAGAAGGAGAGTCTGGGGAGGATAGTTCGAGAAAGAGCGTCCGAAACTTAGAGTTCGAGAAGGAGAGTCAAAAATTATAGTCTGGGGAAGAAATTCCGAGAAGAAGAATCTGGGAGGATAGTCCGAGAAGGAGAGTCCGAGATTGAGATTCTGAGGAGGAGAGTCCGAGAAGCAGAGTCCAAAAATAATAGTCTGAGGAAGTAAGTCGGAGAAGGAAAGTCCAAAAATGAAGATCGAGAAGGAGGAGAGAGAAGAATCCCAGAATTAGAGTCTAAAAATGGTAGTCTGAGGAGAAAAGTCTTAAAAAGAGAGTCTAGACAGGATAGTCCGAGAGGCAGAGTCCGAAGATAAGAGTTCGAGGATGAAAGTCAGCGAAGGAAAGCCAGCAGTGGCGGATTCAGGGAGGTGTTTGGGGGTTGAAACCCCCCCGAAATATTTGGATCGCCTATAAAACTACATACAAATTAAAAGCATTTTACAAATATTAAAGAATTACTTTTTGAAACCCCCCCCGAAATATTTTTCTGAATCCGCGCCTGAAAGTCAGAGACTAAGAGTCCAAGAAGAATTATTAGATTTGCTTTTAGTTGACTTACATTTCTTTAAAAAACCATAAATATTTCCATTTGAAAAATATGCTTCAAAAATATTATATAAAAAGCTTAGTTCAGCATTTTTGTATTCAATTGCTTATTGTTGTTGCAATTTTCTATTACAAAAATGCTTGACGGCCGTTTGCCGCGCAAAATGCTGAAAGTGTGTTGCAGTTGTTGCTGCAGCTTCGGTGGAAGGTCTGCCCAAGGTAGCGGCCCCGAATGCACACATGCACAATTCCTATCACACAAACACACACACACACACATGCATGCATGGGTCTTAAAAATGCACAAACACCTTCATGCAGCATGCAGTCATACTTTCGTCGGCCTCTGCCTCTGCCACTGGCACACCGTCGCATCGCAGCACCCTGCAGGCCTCTTTAGATGCCATCATCATCATTGCAACTGCCAGATTCTATATTTACGTTCCTGCCAATCACCTTCTTTTTTTTTTTGGGTTGGTGTTGTCGTTGTTGTTGTCGTTTCATGTTTTTTTTTGTGATTGTTTTTCATGCTGCGCTCTTTT
The DNA here is from genome assembly GCA_963971225.1 of Melieria omissa. Lineage (NCBI taxonomy): Eukaryota > Metazoa > Arthropoda > Insecta > Diptera > Ulidiidae > Melieria > Melieria omissa. The sequence continues at coordinate 127,572,346 of OZ020267.1, read as the reverse complement.
CTGTATTATTACTTTTGCCTGGCAATTGTTGTTGTTGTTGTTGTTGTTATTGTTGCTACAGCCTCCACAGTTGGCCGTGCATGGTGGCAGGGCGCTGCGCGCTGCACGCTGCACGCGGGCTGTGTTGAAGCAATGCGCGCAACTGCTACCTGAATTACTGAACACGCGTCTTGTGTCTTGTGTGCTGTGTGTTCTGTTGTTTGTCCGTTGCCTGAATTGTTTGTTCGCTGCATACTTTGCTGTTGCTATTCCTGTTGCTGTGCCCGTTGTCGTTATGTTTGTTGCTGTTGTTGCTATTGTGCTTCCTTTGGCATTTTTTATGTGCTTAAGTGTTTGTGTGTGTTTTCGCCTTTTTGCGTGTGCGGTTTTATATATGTGTTGTTGTTGTTTTTTTTTTTTGTTTGGTTTTTGTTTTTGTTTGCCGAGTCGTATTTTTCGCAAATAGCCACGTTGCATGCAATGCTGTTGCCATATGCCGTGCGCCGCATGCCAGCAACATAGAGTACCGGCCAGCAGCACCAGCACCACCGGCACCAACAGCGTCAGCGTCAGCATCAGCGGCGCGCAATCTTCGCCGCACGCTGTAAGCACCTCTTAAAAAGACTGGTTTATGTTTATTAGTTTTATTTTCCATACCTTATCGCTGGCTCGTTCGGCTGCTCGCCGGCTGCACCAACGACTCGCGTTGCTGGTTGCTGACTGTTGGCCGTTGGTCGTTGCTTGTTGCTGGGCTTTGAAAAATTCTAAAATGTTTGCTCACTTGCGTTGCTGGATTTGTTTCATATGTGTGAGTGAGTGTGTGTGTGTGTGTTGTGTTGGTAGCATTCGGCGTCGACGTCGACGACAGCATTGCTGCTCATAAAATGCTTTAAGCTGGCTTTGGCTATCGAACATTTTTATAGAACCAACCACTGGCCGATTGCACCAACGGCAAACGAATGTCGTTGCTTTCGCTTGAATTTTTTGTTTCCTTCTTGTGCTGTTTTTTGTTTTTTAGTGCTTTAGGTGCTGCATTTGTTGCATTCTTTATGATTTGAAATTGAGAAATGGACATTTCTCTTACAATCGCAAATAAATTAGCAACCTTTCCTGCTGTTATTTATCATCATATGAGTTTTTTATTTTTTACTTTAAACTTACGTTAAGGTTGACTTGGTAACTGATTGCAGAGTTTCAAATAATTGTGGAAATTGATTGAAATGAGAAGATTTTGTTCAAATCTTATGTAATCGAAGGACTTATAAAACAGTTTTTTGAGCCCAAAGTTGCTGGAGAGAAACTTTAAGAAATTTAAGAAAGTTTAAAATATTGATACAAATTATGATCCCAAACAATTTTCGAGTGGAGTTCAGCGTATAGCGTCGATTTTAAAGCAAGTGTAATGATCTTGTCAGTTTTTACGCAATCGAACCATATAAAGGTAAATAATGACCAGAAAAGATGAATTGAATAACCGTGAATTTGTCAGTTCTTATGCAATTAAAACACTAAAAGTTAAAGGGTGACCACAAAAGATCTAAAACATTCTCTCAGTGGGAACAAACCTAAGAAACGTAGATTGAATTCCAACAATAATGAAGATAATTTTCTCAGTTTTTATGCAATCGAAATACATAGAAATGAATATCGATATGAATCACACTCTCAATAGTGAACTAGAATAATCTCTGAGGGTGGTTTTTAGAATTTATAGAATCGAATAAAAATTAATTAAACATGAATTACGCACTCAATAGTGACTTGAAATAATTTCTAAGCGAAATCAAAGATCGATTTCAATGCTAATGAAAACAGTTGTCCCAGTTTTTATGCATTCGATTTAAAATTACAACTGATACTCTTCTAAATTATGAACTCAATAGCGCTAACAAACATTCACTGGTTCCTGATCACATGAACGTAAAACTCAGTGTGGTTTGTTATCTCACAGACAAGCTGTTCTTCTTCTTAGTTTTTCTTGGTGTGATCCCTTCTGTGATCCTTACTGTAATCCTTTCTGTATGTTAGTGATCCTCTATGAAGCGACCTATTAGTATTGTTGCCCCAAAATGAAATTGAATTAGCAGAAGTTTTATAAATGCATCGGAAACGCCTGGACTGCATTCAGAATTGTGCTTTACATAAGCTTTGCTTATGGAAAACAGATGGTTATGCAGCTTTATTGAGTCCTTGCACGTAACTACAATGCGTAAATGCCCCAGTGGAGGTTGGTACATTCATCTCCACTTCCAAATTTTAACTGAAGATGTCATACTTAGAAAGAATTTCGTTGCAGTCTTCATAGCTACAGCTTCTGCAGAACTCAGTAAACCCAGTGGCCTAGAGGCTCCAACACCAACACAACAAAAATCTTACAGTTTTTGGGAGTACCAGCATTGTTCTTAACTTTCTGTAATAAAAAGTCACAAAAGGAAATTCCCAAATATTTCAGTCCAATTCCAGAGATTGAGTGTCTTATAAACGATTTGAATCGTGTGTCATAGACTTGACTGACTAGATTTTAGTGTTTTTCTTTCAATTGTTATAATTTCAATTTTTCTCACAAACATGCCGTATGTTCTACTTGAATGTTCGTTGCTTGAGTCTTTTGATTTGACTGGCTTGCTGCAATGCCACATAAGCTTCCATTTGCCAAGTAACTACTTCAACATGGAAAACAACAAACCCTCCAATACACAACGCGCTGCATTCTTTTTGATCCGCAAATAAGTTTTGTTGAGTATTTTTGTTGTAATATAATTTTGTATTTTTTACATATATTTTTCCTTTGACTTTCCACCCTTTGCCATCATTCGCCTTTAAATTACAATTTTATGCAAATATTTGAAGTGCATCAATTTTAAGTGAAGAATTCCGCTGGCCAGCAGTGGGCAATGTCAAAAATTTTAAATTACCCAAAGGAGGCTTCCGACTCACGCTTCCACCCTGCGTCGCGAACGCTGCGCCGCGCCTCACTTTGCCTGATGCGGTGCGGCCTCTTCGTGTCTGCTTCCTTTTGGCTGTGCACTGCCATCCGCCGTTCGGCGTTCGCCATATCAAATCAGAAAAGCAATTTAGCAACATTGTCGCTGCGCTCGGTTGCAGCTTAATAGCCATTGCCATAACCATTGGCATGCCATGTCTGGCAGCGGCAAAGGCGGCGGCGGCGACGGCACCAGCAGCTGCTGCTGAACATGTTGCCATTTTTATATTCCGAAAAAATTTCGTTCCTATAAATTCGTTCTAAGCCAACGAGCAAATGCGGTAAAATGCAGCATTTCATTGCTGGCTGCTGTTGCTGCTGTCGTTCTTTCTTGTTGTTGTTATGGCTGTTGCTGTCGCATTTATTGCTAAGCTAAAGCATTCCTTTTTATTTGCCAAGCAGACACCGAAACCAAAGCTGCAGCCACAGCCAACAGCGACAACAGTCGCAGTCCGAGCCACACCGAGAGCCAAAAATTACTTACGAGCATAGCTGGGCGATTTCCTTTTCGTGTTCCACCAAGAATTTTATTCCTGCATGTTTCAGCTCTTTCTTCTGCTTCATTTTCTTCATATTTTTGTTGTATGTTTTTTTTTGTTGTTATTTTTTGTTATTTTTGATTTTTTGCATTTGTCTCCTGGGCCAACAACTGCAATTCCGTTGAATGTTGAATGCTGCAAACGTTGTCAGTCTCGCGACTTGTCTTGCCGTAATTTTTTTTCAATTTTGTTTGTTACGTTTTATGCTTTTGGTTTTGTTGTTTCCTGTTTTGCAGTTGCTGCCACTTGGCCACGTTGAGCTCAGTTCGGTTCGCTTCGGTTCGGTTAGGTTTGGTTTGGTTTGGTTTGGGTTGGTTCGGTTTGGCTTGGTTCGGTTTATCCAAAAGTGACCCCAAAGGGATTTCGCTCTCGCATGCCAAACCAGTATAGGAATTTCATTCCTTCTTGGTTATTTTACGGCGCATAAAGAGGGGCCCGAAAGGCAGAAAAAGTGTTGGTGGTAGGTGCTGGTAGCAATTATGGTGGTAGCGATGCAGTGGCTAACAGCAAATACATTCATAAATATAAATAAAATAAAAACGGAAAAAAGCGAGTAAAGACTTGCTGCATGGTTTGCTGCTTCGATCTTTGTTGTGATTTTGTTGCATAAATGCTTTTTTGTATGGTTTTTTGTGTTTGCATAAAAAATTTCACGCATTCCGCAACGCGTTAGCCGGCCGATTGCCAAAACGTAACCACAAGCGTTCGAAAATGCGGCAATGCCAACCAGTTTACTTAAAAATTCATCTCGGTTTTCAATCTGTTCAGCGTTTTTCTGTTCTTCTGGCTGTTTTTTTAGTTGTGCGAGAGTGTGTTTTTGTTTATCAATTTGTTCGATATTCAATTTTGTGTTAGGATTTTGATGGAAAAATTCCTTGACTTTATAAACGTTTTACTATTAATTCGAAGGGACCATCAATCCAGTGGCATCAAAATATGCTCAATTTGACTTAAGTGTGCTTTAGCTTAAAAGCCGCCAGATCTAACATAATGCTGAGCGAAAATGAACAATTTGATAGCGTCACTTCGGCCTCATCCCGGAGCTCATAAAAGCTCATAACATTCACTTTGAAACAATGTTCTAGCGCAAAGTTAGATTAGAAATAGAGTTCATTACAGGAAGAGTTCTATTCTGATCGAAATCTTGTCCCAGTAACCTTGACTCGTTGGGCTGAAGTCAACTATCCATCAATTCGCCATTTTGAGTTATGTCTCCAACCTTTGTATCCATGTAGACCCAAAGTAATAGGTAGGTAGGCAGGTAGCAGTGGCTGACCCAAGACGGAGCCCACTTAGGTCATTAAGTCTCGTTGTCCGCCCAACATTGTACCAGTTTGTACTCCTTACAAAGCCTACTAGACTGTGAGTAGTTATATGAGGTTAGATCCTCAAGAAGTCGAATTAGAAAATGCCGAGATGATTCTTTCTTCTTCTAGATAATGTAGGCCACTCAAGTCACTTGAAAGCAAATCCAACCTTCTTGCGTGGGCAGAAATTTCACAGTCGCCACGTCAGAACGTCAATTATGGTGTTCATCCGGTCCCTTTTTAGTGAGAATCAACGCAATGTTATTAAAAACCAATTCGCATTATCTGTTTTAATTCGAGTATGTGTCTTAAGTCTTTCGAATTGCATTGGAATATTTTGTTTTGTCAAAATTGCTTTATTTGTTTTTGTATTTGATTTTTAATAAGTATTTTTCTTAAATAATTCAAAATTCTAAACTCAAGTTTGTGTCCTAAATCTTTCGTATTGCAGTTGAAATATTTTTTTTTTTTCAAAAGTGCTTTGATTTTGGCAAGTTTCTGTTTTTCTACTTTGAATTAATATTTTTATTAAATAACTGAAAATTGCCTTCTGTCTGTTAACTCGAGTTTGTTTCTTAAATCGTTCGCAATGCAGTTGAACTGTTTTGTTCTTCTATTTTGAATTAGTATTTTCTTAAATCATTCAAACCTATCTTCTGTCTGTAAACTCGAGTTTGTGTCTTAAGTCTTTCGTATTGCAATGGAATATTTTGTTTTGTCAAAATTGCTTTGTGTGTTTTTGTATTCTGCTTTGAATTAGTATTTTTTTAAATAATTCAAGATTGTAAACTCAAGTTTGTGTCCTAAGTCTTTTGTAAAGCAGTTGAACTATTTTGTTTTTTTTTTCAAATGTGTTTTGATTTTGGCAAGTTTCTGTTTTTGTAATTGAATATTGTCTTCTGTCTGTTAACTCGAGCTTGTTGCTTAAATCATTCGTATTGCAGTTGAACGGTTTTGTTTTTCTATTTTGAATTAGTATTTTTCTTCAATCATTCAATACTATCTTCTGTTTGTAAACTCAAGTTTGTGTCCTAAGTCTTTTGTATTGCAGTTGAACTAGTTTTGAATATTTACTTTGAATTAGTATTTTCATCATCAATCATTGTCATCATCAATCATTCAATATTGTCTTCTGTGTCTATTAATTCGAGTTTGGGTCTTAAGTCTTTCGTATTGCAGTTGAACTGTTTTGTGTGTCAAAATTCTGTGGTCAAAAGCAATAACCGCTTAAGTCGACTTAAGAAGAAATTGAGTTATGTATGCCACCACGTTCCCTTGACTGTGCTCTAGGTTTGTGTAAAATCGGGGAGTTTGTAACTTTAAAATAAAAAAAAGTTATTAATAAAAACCTATTCGCATTCCCACAACGAACACACTACGGGCTAAGACTTTAAAACGAGTTTGCTCGAAACAGCAATTTTCTACTTAGGCGGATATTGCTTTTGACCACAGAATTGTTTTAATTAATTTAATAATTGGAAAGTTTTTGTTGCTCTACTTTAAATTAGTATTTTTCTTAAATCATTCAATATTGTCTTCTGTCTGTTAACTCGAGTTTATTTCTTAAATCGTTCGTATTACAGTTGAACTAGTTTGTTCTTCTACTTTGAATTAGTATTTGAATTTGTCGTAGAAATTTTACAATACTTCATATTTTATGTGTTTAAATCTCAAACACAAAATTGCCAAGTACCAAATTAGCAAAGTAACAAACTCATTGTGAATGCCCCTAATAATAATCTGAACGCCACATTTATAAACTCCAAAAAAGCTTACAATCCACGGTTCATGGTTTGCACAAAACATCAGATCACATTACAAGTTTGTGTCTTAAGTAATTTGTTTTTAAGAAGACTACAGTATTTTTCAATCAATTGCTAATGATTTGTACAAATAATACTGAATAACTTCCATTCTTTTCTTGAAATTTTTCCATGCATTATATCAATTTCTTAGTTCGTTTCTTAAGTCTTTTGTGCTGCAGAAAATTGCTTCTTAATCAACATCAATTTAACTTCTTTCAAAACCTATTTGACCTATTTTTGTCTCCACACAACTGCACTTCCTAAGCAAGTTTGTGTCTTAAGTCTTTCGTAAAAGTTTCTAGCATTCGTAACAAATTTAAATTAATCAGCTTTTCCAAATATATGCCCACGATTTGAAACTCCCAATTCCACTGAAAGCGAGTTCAATTCAAATGCTATCAAAGCTCGTTATTCAAAATCCACAACAACAACAATAGAACAAACAAACAAATAATAAAGGCACAGCCAGCCCACTTGAAGCCGATTTAAGAAATTCTTGTCGACCCTAAATCATCAAATAGTCATGAAAGAGATTTGTTATTAATCGCTGAGAATTCAACGCGCCGCATTCCAATGCCATTACAAATTGCCGCGCTGCATAAGAACGAAACGAAAAAAAAAATGGTTTCGGTTTTTAATCTCAATAATTAGCATAAAACCAATTTTCCACGCTGCCTAGCAAAAGCATACACACACACACACACGCACGCACGCACACACGGTTGCGCACTTAAAAATGCAGCTGGACTGCTGGACTATAATTAAAAACACAAAATAAATCTTCACCTTAAATTACACACACACACAAACACACGCAACCACGCGCGAACACCGAAGCACTTACGCACGCCAGACAAGTGATTCGCCTCAAATTACTCAACAAAAACTACAACAACAAATGAAATGTATAAAAAATAAAACACGAATACAACTAAAAGGCCACAACCCTTGTGCTCCGCTGCTTTGCCAGAATTATAGAACAACATGAGAATACAACAACACGATAATGCTCAAACTGAAACTCGGCGCAACTCAAAAATATGTGACGGGACAGCTGCGCGCATGCGCGTAGATAATATACGGCAGATACAGCGCGTTGTTGTTGTTGTGGGTTGTTTTTTTCATTTTTTTCATATGTATGCATTTTGTTATTGTCGAAAAGAATTGCCTATAGGATGCAAACGGCAGCAACACAAACAACAACAACAACAACAACAACCATCTACAGGCACAACGAAAAAGCAAAACAGCACAACCGAAGGAATTTTAATTTCCGATGTTTATCAGCTGCACGCAGCGGCAGCAGCAGCAACAACAACAACCACTACTACCATCACTCCAGTCGCTGCTGCTGCCTACGGATAATGATTATGCGCCATTAACATTAAATGGAAAAGAAAATGCTGGTATGCTGAGATTACAACAACAGCAATAAAAGGTGGTATTTTTCGTGCAACAAAAATGTGAAGAACACAAAAAAAATCTGAAAATAAATACCTGACGATGCACTAAAGGCAGCACAGCATACAAAAGAATGCTTTTGAAAGGCAACACACACGCAATCGCAGCCGCCAGCTGTACACTGAACGCTGGACGCTTGCTTGCATGCTCGCTGAAATGTGAGGTGAGCGAGCGCGCGCGCGCAGGACGCAGAGGCCATGCAAAAGGGTGCTGCGACTCAGTCGAGTGTCTGCGATGTTTGTCAGCAATCAAATCGGCGCAGCCAAAATGACCATTAAGAAATTTTGCCAAAAACTCCCAACAACAACAACAACACAACAAATGCATAGCTTAATAACAGCAACAGTAACAACAATAATAAGAAGCAACACCAGCCACCGGTCGTCATCATCATTAATATTAGTTTTTATAATCAGAAAGCATCAGCATCAGTAATACGGGAGCTGAAATGCAAAAATAACCACACATGCATACAAATCGTTTGGACCAGCAGCAACAAAAGCAATGAAAGTATTTCCTGAAGAAAAGAAGGGAAAGAAAATTTGGCGGATTAGTGTGGATTGTTTCAGTGATTTAGGCAATGAATTGTGTTTGAAAAATTCATCATCATAAAAATGAAACAAATTATTGAACCAACTGATTGATTTTTATAAAGAGCAAGAAAGGTTTTATAAGGAATGGAAAGTAAGATTCAAGAGGTGAGGTTGATGACTAAGGGAGATCTCTAAGTAACAAAAAATGACTCGATTGAAGAGCTCGTTTCGGTGAGTTCCCAACCGAAGGATGTTTCCAGCAGGATTTCGACGTAACTAGCAAAATGCTGCTATCTTCTTTGGGATAGAAATAAGATATATCTGTAGTATTACATTTAGTATTTTTAATTTTTTTATTTTTTTATGTATTCATCAACTTCTGCTTTGGAAGATTGAAAGTGCTCTTGGACAGCTTTTTGAGCTACTGGGTAGAACTTTACTCTCAAAGTACTAACGTTTAAGACTATTCCTCACCTACTTCAATCCTCTATTACAAGTGCATTCTTTTTCAAGTACTCAGTTTACACTGTTCTACAGGAAATATCTTACTTGAAAGAAGCTTTACTGTAGTAACAGAAGATATAGTTAGATCAAAAACATAAACATTTTTTCAAGATCGGTTTTTTTGTTCCTTGTTCACTCAGCTCTGGAGCATAGGAACTCCACAAGACATTTCCTTGTATTTGTGACATTAATCAGTTGTGTTTTTCTGCCTGGGTTGGTGATTGACCTGCCACAGGGCGTCCTAATTGTTGGGGCTGCCATCTTTCGACGCCTCCGTTATTGTGAGGAAGGCGAAAGCAGGAGGGTTGAGCCCTGCGCTAAGATCGGTTGGTGCGTTGGCTATGGAATAAGTGGTGACAAAAGCTGTTAACATGGCCCGTTCAGTGCAATAAATCTGATTAAAACTGAACCGTAACCCTTTCGAATTTAATTGTGAAAACCAAAATATTCTTGGTCGAAACCATCCCACGCTATGAAAATTGGGGCTTCAAAATTATGTTGCATACTTATAAATTCTGTAATCATCCTGTTACCCGGGGAGATATAGTTCGAGTAATTATTTTGCGTGGGTCGTAAGATCTGAATAATTATTTTGAGGGCCCTTTAAAACTTTCTGGGACGTATTATCCCAGTGGTCCCGAAAGGGTTAAGATGACCTGAGACATTACTGATTTCAAAGTGCTTGTGTATTCTTTTAAAACGTTCTTTTATAACGTTCTTGTGTATTCTTTTAATGTTAAAAATAATACTTGTGAACTAACTCGATCACTGCTTTTGGTCAACAATATTTCAATGCGGATTTCTATTCAAATATTCGCAAGTTGCCTAAGGATTTTTTTCCTGGCTTACTCCTCTCGAGGTGAAATGATGCTCGATCTCATGTGGTATCACAATGGGCCGCCTGGCCTAAGTGTGCTCCTCCTGGAGCAGCCACACCTACCTACCTACCTACTCCTCTCGAGGACATAGGACCTTCACAAGACATTGCCTTGTGTTGGTTACATTAGTCGGTCGTGTTTTGCTGCCAGGATAGGTGACTGACCTGTCGCAGGTTGTCCTAAGTGTTGGGGCTGCTATCTATCGACGCCTTCGATGTTGTGAGGGAGGTGATAGCAGAATGATTGGGGACTTCGCTAAGATCGGTTGGTGCATTGGCTGGTTGGTTGGTTGGGACTGAGTGGTGACAAAAGCTGTAAACATGGTCTGTTCAGTGCATCAAATCTGGTGAAAACTGAACTCTAAGCGCGCTAAATGTCTGATAAAGTTAAAAAGAAGATCACTTTAAGTGGGTCTTGGAGTTAAAACTGGTTATACACTTTCGGCAGCCATGCTAGAGGATTAGAGCAGACTGTGACTCACACCTGCCCCATTTTTTCAAGAAAAGGAAAAGCACCTCGAGTTTAACTATACCGCTGACATATCAGAGGTGAGGTAAGGAATTACTATCTTTTAATACTGGTTCAGGTTGATCTGAGACTCAAAAAGGTAGGATTTATTGATCTTGTGATACCACAATTTGGCCTAATTTTTGCCTAATGTCCTGTTTTTTTGTTTTCTAGGAGACAATATATGCTCAGACATAATTTGTCCATTGTACTTGAATGTCCTGTTTAGAGAACCAAACGAATTGAGGAAATTTAGTTTTTAATTGAATTATCGTTTTTGCTGTTCACACACATTCAAATAAGTGTACTCTGTTAATGAAAATGTTTTTGTTTTGATGGAATAAAAGATTTTTTCTCTTTTTTTATAAAAAGCTTTCTGGAAAACATGTAATAAACATTTAGTAATATTTATACAATTTTTCTAACGAAATTTCACAGTCAACAAAGTCAAATTCCTTTTGGTTCCTTCAATTGTAAATGAATTTGTTTATCGATAACAACACCAGACAGGGTTGCATGGCGAATCGAGCTCAATTCAAACGCAAGTTAGCCATAATTGCAATTTGCTAAATGTCGGCTTTTTTTTAATGACAAATTGAGTTCAATTTAGAGCTTAATTGAAAATACATTGAGAAAATGTCTTAATTGCGCAATTTAGCTGGCCATAGGGTATAATGTCTGTTAAGGAAGTCTCCTAAGCCCACAGCTCAAATTAAAGTTTTAAGTTTTCGTAAGTTTAGGGAGTTTGACGCTGATTGCTGGCTGTGTTGTTGTCTACTACTATGAGATGCAAATTCTCAGGATTGCAACTTAGTAATACTTATGGATTTATTTCGGTGTTGGAGGATCCTAATTGTTTGCTGATACTGGCCCAGGTGTTGTCTATGTTACTAAGATGAGATACAACATCACAGTGGAGAATGATGTTAATGAAACTTAGAAGTTCTCCTGGGTTTATTTAGCTGTTTGACGCCCCTGTTTCAAAGCTGGTACTGGCCCATGTGCTTTCTGCTAATATGAGATACAACATCACAGTGGAGAATCATGCGAATGCAAGTTAGGAACTCTCATGGATTTATTTAGGTGTTGTCTACTACTACAACATCACAATGAGAACGATCCCACCAGAACTTCTAAGTTTCATTCACAATTCAGAAGTTCTCGTGGGTTGATTTAGATGCTTGACGTACCTGATTCATAGCTGATACTGGCCCAGGTGTTTTTTACTACTAGAGAGATATAATATCAAAGTGGAGAATGATGTGCTCCGGTCCGTTGCAGTTTTCTACTTGCCTCCACAAAATGTGTAAAATATTAAAAAAAAATGCCTGACTTACTAACCGGTCAGTTTACATAAATTTTTATAACTAACCGACTAACTTATAACTAACAAACTTCTGAGATAATTGAAAACTTTCTGTGCATAGTTGTGATTTCATTCGCTCTTCTGTTTTTGGGATATAACCCCTGTTATGGTTGGGTTCGGTCAGGTAGGGAAGGGTGTGTGCGGAAGGATCGCACTTCCACTCGGAGGCCAAAATGGAGCTAACCAACCAACTCAGTCAGGGAGATTCGAGATTTCAACATTCGCCACGCAAGTCAGGTTTGTCAGGAATCTTGACCCAAAGGTGCGGAGTCAGAGTTCCTACAGAGTCGGGCAGTGGCACAGGAAGTGTTGTATCGTTTCTACTTCTTCTTTATCTCCACAGTTACGGCAGACATCACTGCACGATGTCTGCTATCTACCCTGCTATCTTTTAGAGACAACTTTGCAATGATATTCTAGTAATTCTTTATTGTTTTTGAGACTTTAATCACAGCTTTATGGATTTTTGAATGAATCACGCTTCCAACACGGCTTTCTCAATTCCTCTCTTTATCTCTTTCAGTTCCTTTACGCTTAAACAATTTTATATTTATTTTTTCAAATATAAAAATATCTCTTGGAGATTTGTTTCTCTTGCATTTGTCTGGCACTACATTCAAAACCAGTTTCTAAAAATATTTCAATTTGTCTTATGGTAATCTGACTTATGACAATCTAAATCCAATCTGACTTACTTTAAAATGAATTTGAACCTTTCATTAATACTTTTTTGACTCATCATTCAAATCATGGTTTTTTTATGCTGACACAAACTTTTGTGCTCAGAGTTGCTCTAACATAGTTGTTAGAGCAACAAGCAACTAAGTGTAATATAGTAAGAATCATTTAGTCATTCACTTGATTGACGCATCAGCCTATGACACAAATAATTCAATTTCAACAATTCAATCAAGGTCGCGCGTCGCTTTTTTTTTTTATTTGAAATAAGAATTTCAAAGGAATTTTCACGCTGACAAATTTCCAGACATTATACGAGCAACACACGCACCTTATGTCACTTTGACAGACAAGAAAAAAATCGGCCACTGACAGAGACGAGCTTCAATCATGCATCCGTTTGTGTCTGTCAACTGTTGCACGTATCAAAAATCAACTTTAACTTCAACCGAAACGAAACGAAGCGACCCAGCAAAGCTGCGTTCATTTGTTGCCGCTGCCGTTGAAGTTGAAGTTAAAGTTTTTGGCTCTTCAGCGCAATTTAAAATGCGATAACATCTCAAGGGCATGACGAGCTCCAAAAAAACCAACAAAAACAATAAACAAAAAAAAAACAAAAAAGGGCAAAAGCAGCACGCGGGACTCGAGGCTCGAGACAGCAGCGACAGACAGGCCGTGCACATTCGAGCATAAAATGAATAAATAAATACAAATAGGTTTGATTTTTGTCGATTTTATTTTGGCTGGAAACTCATTCGAGCGCAAAGACATTTGCCCGCTCGGGGCATCGGTTATATACTATAGATTTATATATATATATGTATGTTTGTACATACATACATATATAGGCTCCAACAACTCCAACTAAACTTAAAATTAAAAATACAACAATATTGAACTGAGACGAGCGACATGGCAACTGAGCAGCCGACCAATAAAAATCAACAACAACAATGAACCAAAATCTGAAAAGAAAAATTGCTAAAGCAATGAAAATTGGAATTCCTGCATATGAAATGAGACCCAACGATGAAAATAATAATAATTACGCGCATTTGAGATGTGGCTGCGGCTGTTGGACGTTTGATTTTAATTTTTGGGCCATTTGGATCGTTCGGCCATTATGGCCGGTCGCCCTATCAATGTGGCGACGCGCTTTCGATTTGTGGTGTGCGCAGCACAAAATTTGACATTTCCACTTGCGACAGGTAGTAGTCGGGCTGTCAAATGGCCAACAACAATAACAACAATGGACCACAAGTGAAATTGACGCAGTCAGCAACAAACACAAATAAACACAAAACCACAACAACAAAAAAATACAAATAAAATACATAAAACTTGACTGTTGTGCATGTTGTTGACTTTTTGTTAGTGTTGCTGTTGTTACTGTTGCTGTTGTTTTTGTTTTTGTTGTCTGTTGACTGGCCGCATAGCAATTGCGCCTGAACCTGAAATTCGAATTTGAATTTCACTGTAGCCGCAAAAAGCATCTATTAAGAAAAAACTACAACAACAACAACTTCAATAACAACAGCGAAATTTTGGTTTTGCTGCAAGACTGTAATCAGCAATGTCAGCGCTACCAGCAACAAGCGGACGCCGCAGCCTAAAACAGGCAGCAGGTGTGATCGATTTTCGGGGCCGGCAACGCAATCCGCGCCGCTTCGAACCGACAACCGCGTGGCAGCCACTTCCACAAGTTGCCCATTCAAGTTCAGCGCATAGCACTGTACCTGGATGGATGTGTTGCTCCTGTTGATGCTGATATTGTTATTGTTGTTGTTGTTTATCTTCTTATTGCTGGCTTTTTCCACAAGCCGAACGTTTCGGCTGCTGTTGCTGCATGCCAACACACGCACACATACACACACACGCACATCTGCAGATCTGGTCAGCAGGGAAACTCATTTGAAATTGTTGCTGTTGTTGTTTTTGTTGTTGTTGTAAATATTTCACTGAAAGCATGGAATTTAGGATAACGCACAGTTGCTCTGTTTCGGTTGCGTGACGAGGTATTTTTCAGGCTGTTTCGCATTTCGTTATTAAAACAGAAATCGCAGCGACATGCGTGTGTGAGAATATGTGAATGTGTGTGTGTGTGTGTGTGTGTGTGATTGCATACAAACATATGTACATACATATATGTAGATTTATATATATATTTTTTTATTTGTATTAATTTAATTTTTGTAATTTTTTGGCAACCAACATATTCACTTTTGTCTTTTCACTGTAGAACACAAAATGAAAAAAAAATTAAAATTCTATAGTCATTATGTTCTGTACACTTTGTATTAACCCTTTTGATTTCATTTTACCATTATTAAGGAAACAGGGTCTTGATCAAATGTGCCCAATTCGTAGACTTCAATTAGAACACAAACTTTCCGTGATATCACTGCAAGTTATTGAAAATAATTTTTGGGATAACAGTAAAAGCACTTAAGCACCAAACTTATCTCATATTACGCTCGATCCACACCAGTCTTGACATGGCTGCCAATTCAATTTGTCATTGAAAATACCGATTGTGTGACCTAATTGCAAGATTGCAATATGCTCTTTCATCACAAGATTGAATCTAAATTAGGATTTCTTGTTTCTTTAGCATTCATTGATTTCAAAATAGGTTTTTTTAGTGCTTCTAATACTAAAAACGTTTTCAATATTAAAGCCAGATTACTAAAATTTTTCAACGAAACTCTTTCTTTTCTTTTCTTTTGTTTCTTCAGACGGCGAATACATGTTTGCCGATCCCGAGAGCAAACTCTCCAAGTATGGTCCAAAAAGTTGGCGTTCCTCACACACACACGTAAGCAATCGGCAGTCTTTTGCCTTCTTTTTTTAAGATGTTTTTGATTTTTTCAATTCAATTTTGACCATTTCGCACACTTGCAGGGTCTGGATGCCAATGGACGACCACTCCTGGAGCTACACTTCCGCGTGCAGTTCTACATCGAGAGCCCGTTCATGTTGAAAGATGAGACGTCCCGACACAACTACTACTTACAGCTCAAATACAACGCCCTGCAACGGGATATACCCAAAGATTATCCCGAACAGTCGACGATATTGCTGGCTGGGCTGGCATTGCAGGCCGATTTGGGCGATGCGCCGCTATCGACAACAATAACAACAACAGCAGTAAATACAATCGCCACAGCAACAGCAACGCCAACAACCAATGCTTCAGCAACAACAACAACCACAACAACAAAGGCGGTGGAAAATGGTGGCAACGATTCCGCAAAGTGTGGCGCCGACGAGACCAACAACACTGGCAAAAAGAAAATGGGCACAAATTCAACAACAACTTCAACAACAACATCGACAGCAACAACCACAACCACAACACTGACGCCATCGACAACATCCACAACAACCACGTTGCCAAAGATCAGCAAACGAATGAGCAGCGCGACAGAGCGAGTGTTGCGGCTCTCCTCGTACGTTGCGTCCACCAGTCAAGCGGCGCACGCAGCCAACGTTGCAGCAGCGCCGACCGCAACCAACTCTACATCGTCGTCGGTTTTTCCCATCGGCGGCAATTTGAAGCGCAGCCTGGGCGTGGTGGCCGCCACACTGTCACCCGCGTCGTCCACCTCGTCGATCAATCGCAGCAGCAGCACATCGGTGACGCCGCCCACCACGGCCACCTCGTCGAGCAGCTCGCTGTCGACGCAGGGCCAGCATGGCGCGCCGCCGCATGCCGACTACTTTCGCCTGGAGGACTACCTGCCCGCCGGGCTACGCACCGCCTGGTCGGCGAACGCGTTGCGCGCCTGCCATCGCGACAATCACGGCATGTCCGCCGCCGACGCTGAGCTGCACTACATCCAACACGTGTGCGCCGTGCACGACAGCATCAACGCGCACACGTTCCGCATGCGCATGGCGAAGAGCGAGACGGGCCCGGGCAGCTCGTGGTTCGTCGTGTACGCCAAGGGCATTAAGATCTTCGGCGCCGGCGACAATGCGCAACAGCAGATCACCTTTCTGTGGCCGAACATAACCAAACTCTCGTTCGAGCGCAAGAAGTTCGAGATACGCTCGGGCGAGAGCAAAATTCTGCTCTACGCTACCTCGGACGAGAAGAACAAGATGCTGCTGACGCTGTGCCGCGAGACGCACCAGTTCAGCATGAAGATCGCGGCGCGCCTGAAGGAGGTCATCAAGCGCGAGGAGGAGGAGAGCAACTGTCTGCACGCCTGCTACATCTACTCGCGCAGCCTGCACTTGCCGTACAAGAACAAGAACGACCAGCGCATATCGGTGATCTCGAGCACCAGCTCGAACACCACCTCGGGCATTGTCAGCGACCGCGTGCATTCGGAGGACGAGGTGGAGATCATGATCAACACGCCGCCGGCGCCCATTGCGGCGCCCTCCACGGAGAGTCTGGCGCTGGCGCATCTGCTCGACTGTCCCAGCGTCAGCAGGCAGACCTCGTCCGTGGGCCAGGTCTCGCTGAAGGACCTCGAGGAGCAGCTGGCCGCACTGTCCGTGCGCCAGGCGCAGCGCCATCGTTCCAGCAACTCGGGCGGCGAGTCGCCAGCCGAGCTGAGTCACACCTCGGCGGGCAATTCGTCCAGCAGCGACTCGAACCCGGCATCGCAGCGCGCCGCAGACTCGTCAACTGCAACCGACTCGCCCAGTTCGCAGCACAACATTGGCTCCCAGTGTTCGTCCACCTGCAGCACTGTTGTGGTGGCGTCCAGCGCCGACACCAGTGCCACGAATGTGCTCGGCTCGTTGGCTGCGCACGACGCCCTGAATTCGACGCCCACGCAGCGCCGCAACTCCACTTCGAGCAGCCTCGAGCTGGGCTTCAGTCACACGGCGCAAAACTCGACGCTCAGCGAGGCCGAGTCCACTTGCATCGATCACGATTTCACGTCTTCGACGCGCGACGAAACGGAGAGTGTGTCCGGTGTGTACACGCTGGCACACGGCGCGCCTCCAACCGAAACTTCGGGCGTGTACACTATGCACAGCAGCGAGATGACCGGCCAATCCTCGGAGCTGGCCGAGTCGGAGAAGAGCTCGCACTACGGCATATTCCAGCCGTCGAAGAGCGAAATAAGCGACGATCATCTGCGCGCGGACCACCCGAACTTGGATGCCGTGGACGGCGGCAACTATCGCGGCAAACGCATCAAGAACGAGGAATTCCGGCTGCGTTCCGATTCCAATGTGAGCACGAGCGGCTCGTTCCGTGGCGATGGCAGCGATCCAACCGACAACAAGCACACACTGCTCTCCGCCGAAGAGTTGACCGATCTGATTGTGGGTCGTGGCACGTACCCGAATCGCAAGACTGTGTCCACTACGCTGGACTCCGATTGCGACTATGTGACGCTGCCGCTTCCCATGGAGGGCGAATCGTACATTCAGGGCCATCAGGACACTGCGCCCACTGAGGATCACGTCGAGGACATTATGAACGATCTACTGCCCACTGATCCACCAGCGCCGCCACAACGCATCGACAGCAATGGCCTCAGTCACAGCAACCTCACTCGGCTGAGCCACATACGAATGCGCTCGCCACCACCCTACAATGCGCGGCACGAGAAGACCGGCCTCTGTGGCCCGCCCGTACGCAGTGCGCCACCTGTGAAGCCTATTCCCAGCACCAGCACGAAGAGCGTCCCTGTCAGAGTTGCCACCCACTCCAATGTGCCATCACCGCCTGCTATTCCGCTCGAAGTCAAGGCCGTCCCAAAGGCCACGACGCCTCCACCCCCGCCGCCACCACTAGCAACTGCCGCTGCCATACGCCGACGCGATCCGCCGCCATATCCTTGCTCCGCCAAGCCGCGTCCCACCTCTTTAGTCTCGGTTGCTTCGTCCACTTCTTCGCTTAACCACATCAACAACGTTCTGTCGCCGGTGGGCGGTTCCATGTCGTCGCTCAAGTCGGAAGAGGTGACGGCGCGCTTCATAACCACACGTCCACAGATCAGCATACTGAAGGCGCACACCAGTGTCGTCAACGACGGCCCGAAGCCAAGCTACGCAGCGCCCACAAACTGCTCCTCGTCCGCCTCGACCACCGGCTCCATTTCCAGTCACCATCTGCCCAGTCATCTGTCGCAACACTCGGTACACAACTCCAACTATGTCAGCGGCTCGCAGGCCTCGCTCAACCACAGTCACCACGCCACAACGGCAGCCGCCGCCTCGCCCATATCGGCCGCTGCCGTTGCCCATGCAGCGGCGGCCGCAGCAGCCGGTGCCGGCGTCATACCCAGCACCATTGGCATTCCCATAGCGCCGTACAGCCTGCACGGCGCGCACAAGAGCATGTCCTCGCTGCACCAGCACCAACATCAGCACCAGCATCAGCATCCGCACCAGCAGCAGCCACCGCCGCCGCCGCCACCCTACGCCGACATGAAACCGCCGCCGCGCACCTGTGTGCTGCTGCCGGTCATCAAGCCGCGTCAATTTTTGCCGCCGCCGCCGCCCAGCCTGCCGCGGCAGCCACCACCGCCGCCGCCACCGCAGTTGGCCGGCGTCTACACCAGTCAGCTGGCGCGCAAGCAGCTCGAGCTGTACCAGCAGCAGTTGTACAGCGATGTCGACTACGTCATCTACCCCATACAGGACCCCGCAGTCAGCCAGCAGGAGTACCTCGATGCCAAGCAAAGCTCCATTCTGGCTGCCATGGCACAAGCGCCACCGCCGCCCCATCCCTATCTGACGTACCATCACACGGCCAGCACACACGGCGGCACCTGGGACACGTGCAAGGGACACGCGATCTACCGCAGCACGCCCTATCTGCCGCTGGCGCTATCGACGCACTCGCGCTACGCCTCAACGCAAAATCTGTCGGACACGTACGTGCAGCTGCCCAGCGCCTACTCGCCGCTCTACAGTCCCTCGATGACCAGCCTGTGCTCGTCGTACGAGCCGCCACCACCGCCGCCGCTGCATCCGGCCGCACTGGCAGCGGCTGCAGCCAACAGCTCCAACCTTTTTGCGCGATCGCGATCAGACGACAACATTCTGAATTCGCTCGACTCACTGCCGAAGGTGAAGCGGCTGCCGCCTCCGCCACCGCCGCCCTACGTCAATCGACGTCTGAAGAAGCCGCCCATGCCGGCGCCCACTGAAAAGCCGCCGCCAAGTAAGTCCACGCAATCGGTTGACGCTTCTTCACCTTCAACTAACTCGCGTTTTGCTCTCCCCTTGCAGTTCCTTCGAAACCAGCGCCCAGTCTGCACAGCAGCAACAGCGGCAACACAGCGCCGCACACTGTGCACAGCCAAACGTACACGCGCAGCCAATTGCCGCCGCGAAAGCCGCCCACACTGAACACCAACCGCAGCGTCAGCCACATGACGAAAACCTCCAGCGGCGCACAGTGGGCCGGCGAGCGGCCCAAACCCGATCTGGGTCTGAATCGGGGCAGCAACAGCATTCTGGCGCATCTGCAAGCTTCGGTAGTTGCAGCCAATCGTCAGGCGAGCATTGCCGCTGCAGCAGCAAAGGCAGCCGATGCGGCAACAGCAGTCAGCAACAGCAGCAGTAACGCTGCAGCGGCTGCCGCGGCCAATGCGCTCGACATTGCACTGCTGCGCGAGAAGAGCAAACATCTGGATTTGCCGCTCATATCGGCGCTCTGCAACGATCGTTCGCTGCTCAAGCAGACCAAAGTCTTTGCGCACGCAAAGCATGCGCGCAACTGCTCCAGCATTGCGACAACAACAACAGCGCCCACAACAGGCTCGAGTCGCGCTACTGCCGCAGCCACAAGCACATCGGCGGCAGCAACAACATCCACGAGCGGCTACCACAACGCCTCCAAGTCGCTGGCAGTGCCCAGCACAACGGCACATCAACTCAATGGCAGCAGCAACAACAACAATGGTGGCAATGGTGCCACACAGGCAGCTGCCATGAGCGCAGCGGCAGCAACGACCAACAAGTACGCCACATCAACGCTGGCCGCAGTGCAGCTGGCCGCGAGCAAGCAAACGACACGCAAGGCGGCGGTCAGCCATCGCCATCCCAGCGACAAGTTGCCGCCGCTGCCCATGCAGCTGGCCGAGGCCAACAACTACGTGATGGATCCGGCCATACTGAAGCACCACAAAAGCTACAACTCGCAGACGTGAGCCGGACAACGGTACGCAGCGCAGCACTAGGCGATAGGTGGGAGGGTATGCGGGCGTCCCTTGGCGGCCGAGCGATGCGAATTTGGTGAATGCGTGCAGTGAGCGAGATCGTGGGGTTTTGTTCACGTGTTACTTTCTATTCCTAAATGTAGTGCGTGCTGAATTTGACGGCACACGATCAATCGAACGACGAGTGCAAACGATTTTGTTTATTCGAGTTGCGAGTTGAACCACACTTGAAAATTTTCGACATCGATTGCAATTTCGAAATGTGTTTAATAGAAAAGAGAAGGGATATAGAGAGAGAGAGAGAGAGTGAAAGAGACAATCTATCACAGTGTTTCGGTCGGAGAAAGACGTTGTTAGTTCGTATGGTACGTGGACAAGTTCGAATTGAAATGACTCCTTGAGATTATAGAGCTAAATTAGACAGAGACAGCATGTCAAATGAGATGTTTGAATCGATGAAAAGCTTTGTTGCATGCATTCATTAAGTCGTTTACAATATTTGTGAGAAGTGGAATTTGCTTTTCAGACAATTAATGATTGAATTGAGTCAGCAATGGATTCATGAAAGTATTTTTGATAGTAAAGTTCCCACAAAGTTTAAACAAACCAAACAACTGCTTCGAAAAGACCATAAAAGAAGTTGGCGTGGACAAGGAGTCGTTTTGGACAAATCAAACCGCACTTTGATAATTGTAGAAATTCAAATAAGAAGTTGAAGTCATGAATTTTCAATACTTTGTTGTTGTCAGTGGTACGTCAGTCTTGGTTAAACTATCAACTATCAATTCATTGGTACTAATTTCAAGATCGACTGGTTATCGATGGCCGAATTGTTCCAAACCGCTGTTTGATGTATGGAATGTCAAATATTTCAAGTCAGAAATTGTTAATGGCACTATGAGAACTTGCTATCTGGTAGTCAATCATTGAATCTTTAGACCATTTACAGTAATATAGAAAAAAAATTTTTAAAAATCTATAGTTAGTCAAAATGACTCTTAAATGCACAAACATTGAATGTGCCAAGCTGGTAAAGTCTTATTCACACTAAGATGAACTTCACTTGTTGCTAGCTGATTAGTTAAAAACCGCTGTTTTATATAGAAATTTTAAGATTGACTGGTCATCAATGGCCAAATTGTTCCAAACCGATGATATATGATGTGATATATGTATGGAATGTTTAATATTTTTATTTCTTTTATTTTATTATATTTTTTTTTTATTTTTATTAATTTTATTTTTAAAAACAAAATTGTATTAACAAAAAATAGATCAAAATACTATTTCTGTATTTATTTAATTTTTTAATTTTTATTAATTTTTTTTATTATATTTATTTTCCTTTATTTTATTGTCTTTTTAATTTTAATTTATTAATTTTTTTATTTTTATTTTAGTTATTTTTTAAATTTTAGAATTTTTTTTAACTGAATTATTTTTATTTTTTATTTATATTATTTTGTTTTCAGTTTATTATTTTTTTTTAATTTTAATTTTTATTTGTTTTATTTTTATTGAAAAAATTTATTAAAAAAATTAAATGAATTAAAATATTATTATTACAAGTATTTATTTTATTTTTAAATTTTAATTTTGATTTATTTTATTTCTATTATTTTATTTATTTCTTTTTATTTTATTATTGTTTTGAATATCAATTTTTATTTATTTTATTTGTATTGAAAAAAATGTATTAAAAAATAAAATAAATTAAAATATTATTTATGTATTTATTTAATTTTTTAATTTTTATTTATTTTATTTTTATTATTTTATTTATTTTTTTTGTTTTATAATTTTTTTTATTTTTATGTATTTTATTTTTATTGAAAAAACAATTTGCTAAAACTAAAATAAATTAAAATATTATTTTTTTATTATATTATTAGTAGTATTATTTTTTTTTAATTTTAATTGTTATTTCTTTTTTTCTAGTATTTTATTTATTTAATTTTTTTTTTAATTTCAATTTTTGTATATTTTATTTTCATTGAAAAAAATTTATTAAAAAAAATAAAATAAATTAAAATATTATTTACGTATTTATTTTATTTTTAATTTTAATTTTTATTTATTTTATTTTTATTATTTTATTGATTTTATTTTTTTTTTAGTTTCAATTTTTATTTATTTTATTTATATTATAATTTTTTATTTTTATTTATTTTTATTTATTTGTTTATGTATTTATTCTTTTTTAATTTTAAATTTAATTTATTTTTTTTCTATTATTGTATTTATTTCTTTATTTTGTTATTGTTTTTAATTTCAATTTTTGTATATTTAATTTTCATTGAAAAAATTTATTAAAAAAATAAAATAAATTAAAATATTATTTACGTATTTATTTTATTTTTAATTTTAATTTTTATTTATTTTATTTTTATTATTTTATTGATTTTATTTTTTTTTTAGTTTCAATTTTTATTTATTTTATTTGTATTGCAAAAAAATTAAATAAAAATTTAATAAATTAAAATAAATAAAAATATTAAGTCACAAATAGGTAATGGAGCTCCGAATAAGAAAAAACCATCTGATAGCCAGTCATCGCATCCATCGAATGTTTACTGCAACATAGATAAAATTAAATAGAGAATTCTATACGAAAAAAGTACTCAATTGGTCAAAATTACTCTTTGCTGCACATACATTGAATGTGCCAAGTTTATAAGGCCTTGTTCACACTGACACAGCTGACTTCTTGATAGTTGAACTGCCACAAAGCGTTGTGTCATAACCGGAAATGAATACAAATTTAATACAATTTGTAAATTTCATACAAATTTCATATTCATTGCGCTCAACAAACATTGAATTTGATTCCACAAAAAAAGATTACAAAACAGTACAATTGCAATGCTCTCCAAAGGCAACCAACGACTTTAAAACATCTACCCAATCCTATCCAATACCCACATCTATCCCAATTTTACATTTAAAGGCTCATCTTCAGACGCTTCATTGCATTTCAATGAAATAATTTCATTACTCGAAACATGCACAGGGAATTCTAAACTCATCCACAACCATTGTTGTGTAAAAGAGTTAAGTACCAGAACGACATACATATCTACTATTTAAATGTGACAGTTGCCATGTTTGCATACAGCAAAAACTATAACAAATGCACCATACAAAAACAAAAAGCACCGTTAACCTGAAATTAATCAGAGACCAGGAACCTCATTTCAAGCGAAATACAAAAGTAAAAAAGTAAAACCTCAATCTAGTCACTTTTAGAATGAGTAAACATGAGACATGAGAGAGTGAACGAGTTAGGGAGAAAGTGAAAGCGAAACAGCAACAATACTCAAGTATAAAATACGGATTATTTCAAATAATTAAAAAACAACAAAATAACTAATAACTTAAAACGTATATTAAAAAAATGAAACTTTAATTCCAACACAGGCTTAACTAATTTGTAGTTATTTATTTTATGTTTGATTTTGCTTTAGTTTTTTTTTGTATTATTTAAACTTGTGTTATACACAAGTTGAGTAATTTAAACGTACGTGAACCTATCAACTCGACGCATTTTCATGACAAAAAAAAGAAAACACAAAACGTTTTAATTGAATAAAACAAAATAAAGACAAGCAACAACACACATGTCATTAATGAAATCCGCCCAAGCAACTGTGATTGATTTATTTTTACTTTTTTTTTGTTTGTAAAGCTATCGTATTTTCTTAAAAGTGTACATAAGTTTAGCTCGAAGTTAACGAATAAACAAAATAAGAAACAAAAAACAAATTGGCACCCACTCACACACACAAACACACTCAAATGCGGAGTGGTGCCAGCACAAAATGTACTCAAACCCAAACAAACGTAGCGGTTAAGTTCATGCGCGTGCGCAAAGTTTAGGATTAAGCAAAGTGCAACAACACAAACTGAACAAAATCTCCAATGATCGCAAAATTCACAAACGACGCACAAACAATGCATTTTACCAATATTCTAGTTTCTAGGCTTAGCTAAGGACCAACGCAACGAGTATTCTTCACACTTATTTATATACATTTCGATGATAACAAACGAAATATGTAACAACAACAACAACAAGAACCAATTATTTGTAGTAATTGAAAGAAATTAATTGCCTAGGCTTGCCCCACCGTACGTTACGTATGATGAATTTAATTGTTTTAGCAACAAAAACAACAACAAAAAAGAGAAAACGAAAATTGCACAAAAGACAACACAAAATCAAAGAGAAAAATGTGTAAAAAAAACAAAATATTTGGGAAATGTTTTTGAAGCACATGAGAGATGTGAAACTGTTCCCTAGCAACATGGCACAAGAACAATGCGAAAGAGAGAGAGAGAGAAGCGAAGGTTTGCATATGAATATATATTTTTTAATTTGTTCCTTCCTACTCCTTAAAAAAAAAAAAAAAATTGAAAAACAACAACAACAAATTTATGACTAAACAGCAAAAGATGCAATAAAATGGCTTTTGGATTCTCGACACAACAGTTTACGTAGGTTTTTCGCAGTGAAAAATCTATAGCTAAATGCCGCGATTGTGCTTCGGAAAGCCAAGATTGCAATTTTTTGCCATTTTTTGCTGTTTATGTTTAAGAATGAACTTCTTGTTTGCTTTATGGAAAACCTAAATGTTGCATTTATAACTATTAACTAAAAACAAACAAAAATAAAAACTAAATAAAAACATAAATAAACCATTAATAAAAAATCAATTATATGAATTCAATAAAATACCAATATATATATATGTATGCATATAACTGCAAACTTAAATCGTATACGATAAGTGAGAAAATTGCAAATTTGAAAATACACAAAAGACATAAAATCTAAAAAAATGACTAAAACTTTCTAGAGCGCAACACTTGTTGAAAAATAACAAATTCACACATATAAACGAAATGTAAGCAAACATTCCCATTGATTAGCAAAAACAAATTGTAATTGTCAAATTCTAAATAAATATAAAACAAATATTTAAATATATAACAAATTGAAAGCAAAAATTAAAGATGGTTCTAGATTTTAGTTGCAGTGAGCAAACAAGAGCAGCAACTTTGGTTGATGAGACAACTTTTGTGAAGCACATTGAAATGACAAAATATTTAGAACTGAAAGAAGACCTTTGCAGTTTAACTTTGACCAAAAACGATGTCACTAACATCACAAGCAGATGTGGCAACGCGACTATTTAGTTGCTGGACAATCAAAAAAACAATTAGTTTGAAAAGCACAACAACTTGAATTGGCAAAAAGTTTTTACTCTTCAT
This sequence comes from Melieria omissa, assembly GCA_963971225.1. Taxonomy (NCBI): domain Eukaryota; kingdom Metazoa; phylum Arthropoda; class Insecta; order Diptera; family Ulidiidae; genus Melieria; species Melieria omissa. The sequence continues at coordinate 127,546,397 of OZ020267.1, read as the reverse complement.
TCAAAACCATTTCACAACTGCAGTTTGCTAAAAAATTCTTTTACCAACCATTTGACACCTTTTTGATTTTTGGAAAACATTTCACAGCTGCAATTTGTCTTCACTTTCTGCTAGCAAAAGGTCCATCAACCATTTGGCTGCTTTTGATTTGCATACAAAAAATGTTCTCTTTGACTTCAGTAAAAATTTTTTATTTGTTTTATGTTTTATGTTTTTTATTTCTGCTCCCTTTGTGTTTTTCAGTTTGTTAAATTTTCGATACATTACATACATGGAGAGGGTTTTATAAATTTTGTTCTTTTTTATTTTTTGTTTGATTTCGTTATGCTTTCATTGAACACTTGTTACAACCATACATAAGCGTGTCATCAATTGTAGGTTAAAGCGCAAAATCCAACACACCATGTTGAAATGGCACACGTTTTTTTTTTTATTTTTTCTAATTGTGTAAACATTTTTCCTAATGTTGGCATTTTGAATTTTGTATTTTCTATGAAATTTCGATTTTCATTTTAGGTACATAAATAAATAGAAAAAAACAAAAACAACCAACAAGAATCAAGCAAAAAAGAGAAAGCAAAAGCTATGTATTTGTAAGGCAATCTTTTGAAAATATAAACAAATAAAAAAAATCATAAAATTTCTTAAAAACAAACTTGTTTCAATGCAACACAGTTAGGATTCAAACAACAGCACAAAGTCAGAAACTTTGTTAGCAGATGGAACCAATGAGGCATTTCAATACTCGCCGTTTTTTGGAAATATCTCTGTACGTATTAAATTATTCAATACAATTTTAATTTCGCTTTTCAATGCTATATTTCTTGCACTTAATTTGAAAGCTTACATATACACTTCAACAAGATATCTCAACTAAATTCGTTATAAGTAAATACAAAAACATACTGATACGCTATGCTGTGCAATGAGTAGTAGTACATCATAATTTCCTGAAAATATGTTTGTGGCAAAAATCAAATGCACTTAAAAACTAACAGAGTACATTAAAAGCTTCTCAGGTTGACATTTGTGGGGAAAATCGGCTAAGGTAAAATTCAAACAATTTCGTAAAATTTGCATAAATACCTAACAACTAAAATCATATTTACAGCGCACATGCAAATACACAGAAGCAGACTTGGATTTGTTGCTAACAGTATAAAACATATTTAAAGAGAACTAGAACAGTTGCTGGCACTTTGGCGTTAATCAGATTTATGACTGCTGCATTGTCGGCCATGGCAATTGAATTTCTGTACAGTGTTTTCCATGGAATGACTACGAATTAAGATGTCAGCATATCCTCATCATCGTTGATTGGGGCTTTCCATCTTTTCGTTACAGTTAGTACGATGCCCACAAGGAAGAAGATGGCGCCAATTGATATTAAACCAATGCCAAAGTAGAAGCCATAATCTTCCAGATTAATAGCGAGCTATAAAAAACACAAACGTTTATTTTCCATTACTTGTACACAATCGACATTAAGTTACCTTTGCTTTATTGGCCAACTTTTTATCGAGCCTTGCTATCTGCTCGAACCAAAACATGGGCATCAGCACTTTCGGCACGCCGCGATAGATACTAAAACAATCAAACAAACATTAGATTCTAAATGTTTGCACCACAGTTCAATCAACTCACTCGAATACACTGTCCGGCTGCATCATCATGTTGATCTGCAGTCGCGCATTCACCTGCAGCGGTATGCCCGTGTACGGCTCAACGGCCAGATTGAAGCGATGTTTCGACTGATCCGGCTCCAGGCCCGACACTCCATTCAAGTACGTCTCATCCGCCAGATAAAAGTGCGGGAACGAGGCATAGATTGGTGCATTGTTGCGACACTTTTTGCACTCCACCACACCGGTTTTGGGGCATTCTTCATCCTTGGGATTGCAGAAGCACTGTTGCGCCGGATAATTCTCGCCCGAATCCAGCGTTTCTATGGTGCCCACCCAGTTTACTGCCTCGATACCAAAGCGCTCCAGTGTGCCATTCGGCGCCAAATTCAAATAGCGACACGCATCGGTGGCATAAATGGTGATCTCCTCGTTGGGATTCATGTGCGGCGGAAAGAGATCACCGGTAGTGCCATTCACAGTGCCGCATGGCGCCTCATAGAAACCGTTTTCCGGTTTGCCATTCCAATGCGTTAGGCGGCCCAAATTGGAAATATCATTGACGCCAGTGTGTATGGTGAAGAGGCCATCGTATTCGGCCGAGCCATTGCGATCTACCAGCCAACCGAAACGCGTATAAGGCATATTGATTTTGGTGGTATTGAACAGCTTCAGAAAGTCAATGAGATCATCTTGGTAGCCATCGAAAATCCACTCGCGCACTGACTTTGTGGTATACAGATGACCGCCCTCGTGATTTAGCATGAAATTCACAGCCTTCTTAATAAATGTACGCTTGTTGCGCATCTGATCGGCCACGGCCTGCAATTAATTACAAGAATTAGCACTTTAAACTTTGAGAAAAGCTTGAAGAATTTACCGCTGTGATTACATGCGCCGTGGTCACCATATCGTCCAGGCTGCCATTTGAGCGCAGCTCATCAAAATGCCATGTACGCTTCTGAAAGTACGATACAGTGTCGTTGGGATAGAAGGAGATGTTCTGCTTAAAGTGTTTCTCTAGAAACACGTACGGGCCCATCTCCACAAAATGTGGTTTCACGTTTGGATTGCGTATCTCATCGGGATTGGTCCAGTTGAACATGTGGAATTCCAGGTAGATGGGTATGGGCGCCTCCACCCAATTGTTGTAGCCTTCGGTTCCTTGCTTCAGCACCAGACCCTGAACACAGAAGAGAGAAGAGAGAGAAGATAGAGATTTCTTATTGACATTTTCTATGACAAATGAAGCTATGAATGGGGCTCACCTTGTGTATGAGATTAACTGCCACACCGGGCCATATGACCACCAAAATGATGCCAAGGGCTGCAAAAAATGTGCCCAAGCCAAAGACCCAAGCTTTGCGCTGAGTAACGCTGCAACAGCTGCAACACATTCTGGCAAGTTTTTTATATTTCGAATTGTAAAGTACGAAGAGTTTGTTGTTGGTTTTTGCGGCGGTTGTAAAAATCTTTTGTTAGAGTTGTGCAGATTGAGGGAATCGTGTTATGGTTGTGAATGTTTAACTACGGCAATACGAAAAAGTCATCTGGAAGTAAAGTCGATAATGGTAGATTAATTTATTGTATACAATTTTTTAATAAAATCTGATGTTTAAAAGGAAGAAATAAGCATTGAAAAAGTAAAGTTAATACAATTTCTTGTTTCAAGTATTGAAAGAAGATTTCTGAAGAAAGAAATCTCTATTAATAGTCAAGAAGTCAGTACGAGTCTGTTTCCCTGAAGCTGAACGTATTCTGATTCAACCCATTGCTGCCTAATGGCTAAAATTTTACACATGAAAACTGACTTTTTAAAAAATCACAGACAAGTTCGTGGTTCGTTCGAGATATCTCAAAATCATTGATAGGGATGGTTGGAGTAAAGATGGAACTACCTTTGTCTAGTGGAGGTCACCCTAATATTCTGCCATCTAGCTAGAGTTACCAGACTTCAAAAATTGTGAATTTTGCGGAGGTGGAAAATGTGGCGAAACTTAATGGCCTTAGAACCTCACAAAAATCTGCCTCCTAGCTCACCTGCAAACAATACTTCTTTTGATCACTTTAAAAAGTATGGAAAAGCGCCACCATTGCTGCCTATGATCATCATTTGTGTATGAAATTTTATCAGCATCGTATGGGCGAAACTGGTACCCGACAGCAATGGGTTAAAGAGATTTGAAATTAGAAATCTTATCGATTATTGGATTAACAGTCAAGGGGTATAAATGTCTTTAGTTTATATAAAAAAGTGAATTGTTTTTCATTCACAATCAGTGAGCAAATTTCGAGTGCATAAATAAAAATGTGAAAGGTTTGTTTTTTAGTAATTTTTCGAAAATGGCGTGCAATGATAACGCAAATTTATTGCTCACCAGCAGTTTATGGTGGGCGAGACAACACTATTGGCAAAAATGGTATTTTTATTGCTTTGATAAGCGTCAATCTACTTAGTTGCAAATCTAAAGCGTATCGGGGGAAATGTGTATTGAAATTAGAATGTTTTCGAAACACACAAAAGGCGCTTAGAACAGAAATTGCATGGAAGTATTACTGTGACTTTGAACCAAATCGATTGAACTAAAGGATTGAAGTCCTCTATACTCAATCGCTTCCACGGTTTTTCAGTAGTAATAGCAACAAGTAAGAATTTTAAAAATTTCAAAGGAGAAAAACAAAAAAGGGGAAGCTAGTCAATTGGTCCCAAAACAAAACTCTTGCATTTGTACTGAAATCATTATTATTGTTATTATTATTAATGCCGGGGAAAGTGCACTGCGACCTAAAAGATCTATTGTGCCCCCTTCTTGGCCTTCACAGTTCGTCCGTGAGTCCAGTATCCAAAAGGAATCTTAGTATATTTCCTAAGCCTTTGGAAACCCAGTCCGATCCTGGTATAATAAAGTCCCCCAGGTGCTTCTTTCGTTTGTGCATTAGTGCAGGGCATATTCCTAGTATGCGTATTGCAGTTTCATTGTCCTGCAAACAGAACCTACAGAGTTCGTTCACCCTGATACCTAGTTTTGTTAGATGGTAGTTCAATCTACAATGCCCTGTCAGTATACATGTGATAATCCTTAGATTATTCTTTGAGAGACTCATACATTCCTCGAACATTTTCTTGTTATAAGATCCAATAACCATCTTGGAATGTTCAAGACTTGGTTGATTTTCCCAGTATTGATTCCGGATGGATATCTCGTCTTTCCTAGAAAGTTTCTAGAAAGGATAGATAGGGCTCCTTTGCCTAGACCGCAGAGGGGTTCTGGGCCGACAAAAGGGGTAGACGCCCCCTTCTTGCAAGTTTGTCGGCCTGCTCATTCCCATCAATACCGGCGTGACCCGGAACCCAGAGCACCCATACGGCCAAGTTTGTTCATCTTCTCAAGGCATTCCGACACCAGTTTCGAGAATACCTGATAAGATCTTAATGCTTTGATTGCTGCTTGGCTGTCTGACAGGATCGTAATCTTCCGGTTCTGGTATTTCCTCACCAGATTGAAGTGAGCGCACCTTTCAATGGCGTATATTTCCGCCTGAAAAATGGTGGTCAGCTTTCCTGTAGGTTCCGAGTATCTAATCCCCGGTCCATACACCCCGATTCCAGTACCTTCCTCCGTTAGGGAGCCATTTGTGTACCAGGAAATCATGTACTGATCTATCAGATAAGTCTCTGATATACCTGGCCAGCTTGTTTTATCACTAAGCTCTGTTTTAAATCTTTGGTGAAACAGAGCTTTGGTGCAATTGTGTCTCTTGGTATTGCAATCTCAGGATACTGGTTCGTAAGAATATCAATCTTCTTACGACTCAGGATGCCCTCGGCCCCCATATTTACGTCAGTCATCCGTAGGATAGCCCTCTTCGTCTGGGTTTGTATATGTAAGTGAAGAGGTGTAAGTTCTAGAATACTGAAATCATACAAAAATACAAAAATTTCTGGCGCCAAATATGGTTTCAATGGTATTGGGCTCAAAAGTTGTACGCAAAATCTCTGCCAAAATAAAATTTTGTGTGCGCCACTGACTAAAATAGTTGAATAAGATTAAATGTTTATTAAAGTACGAAACTTTTTTAAGATCACAATAAATCCCAAATCCTCTAAATGGTCTGTGTTGCACACATTCTTCCCTACCGAACCTAACCTAACCTATAAAGCCAAATCGGACTTTCGTAACGATGGCAAAGCTCTCGAGCCAGATTAAGGTTTTTAAAAGTTCCAGCGAACCAGCTGTAGCTTCAGCATTTCCAACAATATGAAGAATCTCCAAATCAAGAAGAAGAATCTAGCTTCAGTCTTTCCAACAATATGAAGAATCCCCAAATCAGATAAGACTTTGGGCGACTTACTTAAATTGAAAGACGCAAAAAGTTAAATTTTTAATTACTTTGCACACGATGAGTTTTTAATGAATAAGAAATGTTATCTGCCAATTCAAAATACAAAGTGTTTAACGTAAATTGACGTAGGTCTTTATAAAAAAAATTATTATTATCAGGAACATTTAATCGTATACTGTGATCGCAGTGATTAAGGCGCACTGAACTGTAATAGCAGTGGTAATAAAAACCTAAACTTGCAAAATTACTTTTTAAGACTTCATAAAAACTGCCAACACGTTTACAAGTTATTGCGAATTCAACTCAACATCAATTGACCTCAGCTTCGGGCAATTGACAGCGTTAAGTACATGAATACATATGTACATACATAGAAAGTGCAGTGTGCTCAGTTAAGTTAATGGATTTTTCAACCTTGCCATTTAAACGTTCAGTACAAAGAACAACAATTAAAACAAACTTGAAGTCAGCCCTTTTTGCCGGAGTTTGAATCAAAGAGCAAACAATTAAGTGTTTCAAATTTCAAATATAACCATGAAATTTTGTGTTTTGGTAAAATTAGCTAATTTATTTAGAAGACAGGAAAAAGCTCTACAATCACAATAACAAATTCTCGATTTATAATTGTATTAAAATTTTTGTAGACTTTTACCTAACGTTCAGCTGTCGGATATTTTCGGCACATGAGCCTTGGAAAAATGATTCTAACAAAGTCTGAGCTACTAGAGCTCAAGCTGCTAGACATCCTTCACTTTACAAAAGCAACGAATCGACAAAGGAGATTCATAATTTTTGGGGATAATTGATGTCAAAAGCTGCCTGCTTGATATTTGCAACAGTGGGGCACACAGAATTTCATTTTGGTGGGTTTCGTTAACAAGTTTTGAGCCCAACACAATAATTTGAACATCCAAAATCCCAATTAAGTGCGCCACTGCGGTGTAATATCACCAAATGATTCGCTCGCCAGATACACTTCAAGTGGATCTAATCACTTGCTAGTCAAAAAGAAAGACAACAGCCGAGGTTCAATGAACATTGAACCTTCAATGAACATTGTTCCATTGGACACTTTCAAGTCTAATAATAAAAAAAATACTAATATTAAAACACTTACTATATTATAACAAGAATAGTACTCCATTTAAAATCTTTTTGTTGCCCTCAAAACTTATGCAGAGGCATGAAGAAGTGGTTTGCTCATCTCGCAAATGTATTCCACCTTCGATTACACTTTCCGTTGCCAAATTTTCTTCAATACTTCTGTGTTCTGCTATCCAGTAGTCATGTATTGCTATCCATCAAGGCGAAGCATTATAGTGTAATGATAGACAGATGAGTATTGCTACGTTGGATGGCTACTAAAGTTCAATACAATTCCGCTTGTAAATTGAACTAAATAATAGAAAAATTATGAAAGACAAATTTTGTATTTTGTTTTTCATGAGTTTTAAACACATAGCAAACTCAAATTTAGAATCCCAGATATTTGGTCAAAGGTTCACACATTAGTTTAGGGACTCTGAAGTGGCAGAGTGCTATCCAGGAATAGATTTGAAGCCTTTGCCTCTTGCCAAATTTAACAAAATCAGTGACTTTTCATGATCAAGGAGATCCTGTGCCTCTTGGCAAGAGGGAAGGGTCGGTCTGGTGCTGGCCAAATTGAACAAAATCAGGAACTTTGCGTGATCATGGAGAGGTTATGAGAGGCTATGATATGTTTAATAAAAAGACTTTGCGTGCACAGAGGCTGAACCTCTTAGCAAGACGAAAGGTTCGTTCTGGTATTCAATAAATTGAATAATCAGGCAGGTGCCAGATTTCGATCGAAATCGAATTGGAATCGAAATTGCATATCGAGTGGATTCGTTTTTCATGTGCTGTATTCCACTCGTTTTCATAGCTTCGAAATCGGTTCACAATAAACTTTCGCAGTCAGTTGAATTTTTGACTTTTGAATTTGAAGCAAACAATTATTGTGAGGTTTGTAAAAGTGAGTGAGATTCAACAAAAGAGAAATGCTTACGAAAAAATTAAGCGGCGTGCATTTAGGGACCAATCCAATCCCATGGAACTTACAGAGGCAGTCTAAGTTAAATATTATTGCGCTGGGATTTTGTGATTACAGTTTGTAACTGCATTTAAGGTTCATATAATACTACCGCGTGAACAAAGATGCTTTCAATATGTTGTTAAGAATAATTTCACCGCACCTACCATCATCTTCAATTCCTGCCCAGCTTCAACTAGCAGCCACTCTACGGTTCTTAGCAGAAGGAAGTTTCCAAAAATCAGTTGGAAAGGATGCTGACATAGCTTTGAGCCGTAGCACAATTTCTGAAGTTTTGACAAGAAACCTTACCATTGCAATATTCTTACATTTTTTTGCGTATGTTTGGCGATTTACTGTTTTTGCGATCGTTTTCACTTCAAAGCAGTTATTCGAATTCAAATCACATAGAAAACTATAGAATCGAAATGTGGCACTTGCCATTTCACATGAATTCATTTCCGAAAATGAAATTGAAAATAGTGAAATGCAGCACCCCAAATTTCGATTTCAGTCGGATTCAATTTAGATTTCGAATGAAAGTGAAATCTGGCACCTGCCTGAATATTAAAAGCTTTGTATGGCAGAGCTAATTCGTTTTTAATTAGACTTACGGTATACAATAGATCAGTAGAATGCCTCAGATTGAGGAAATATTAACTAAGAAAGATTACTGGACTTCTAACTAGGCACTGCAGGCTGAGAAAACACATTCACACAATTTGTTTAGAACAGACCTTTAGTTTAGAATAGACCCTTAGGTTTTAGACTCTGCGGAATGGCACAGCATGACTCGTTACCTGTTAGTATTGACTTGTAACAGAGGATCACCTGAATCCTGAAGGTTACTAAATTGTATTAGGTCGGTGGGTCTAGGGGATGTTCTCTAACAGTTAGCAGTAGGTGGTGCAATAGATCATTACTGATCTCAGTGCATTATAACCTCAACAACATCTATCTACCTTTTTATATAGTAGACAAGATTTTGTCACGACGTCATAAATAGAAAAAATATCAAAAAGTTTCTCATTTGCATTAACCCAACATCCTTCAAATCGTTCTCTGATTCATTGAAGTACAGTCTACATACTCGATCAGTTCTTTGCAGCTCACGATTGCAAGTGACCGCGTTGGACACTATAAAAATTGTCATGTAAGATTTGTTGTTGCTAATACAGCAACGATTTCACAGAATTTTATTGTTTTACAAATTTTCTTCGAAACCGCAGGTTTGAGACTACTTGTACAATTTCACTATAAGTAGACTGAAGTGAAAACATAAAAACAGAGATTAGAATGCCAGAAGTGAGCTCCGTACGCAGAAAATATTATTGATTACTTATTTTAATTAATTAAAGGTGAGGTTAAGGGAAAGGGTGTGTGCGTCACAGAGACTCGGAGGTCAAATTGGCCCATTGTGAATTCCTTCTTAAATGATTCTGGAGCTAACCAATCAGTCTCAATCCGAGGCAAACTAGTTCGACCTCTAGATAAAGGAGATAATTAAATATTTTATTACATAGTATTAATTAAAAAATTAAAAAAAGCAACAACAATTTAACCCTTCTGCAGTGCTCAAAAAGATACCCAAACTACTGTGTTTTGGGTCAAATTAGCCCAATTAGAAAAACATCATTAAAATCACTTAATAGAAAATTAAATTCTCATTTCGTTCTTTTTTAATTAAACCACAATAAAACAGACCAAAAATTAAATGTTTGGAATGAGTAACTTTTTTAGTTTTTTGAAAACTTACGGATGGTTTTAGAGCCATTAATACAATATTATTATTATTGCTGGGAATACGAGCAGGGCACTGTAATCAAAAAGATCTATTGTGCCCCATTCATGGACTCAAATTTCGTTCGTGAATTCAACATCGGATATGAATTTAAGTATATCTCCTAAACCTCTGGAATCGCACCTGTTATGAGGTAATCCCCCAGGTACTTTCTTTGATTGTGCATAAGTACAAGACCTTCAAATAGTATGTGTATTGCTTTTTATTTTCATGGCAATCAAAACCTACAACATTTGTTTTCACGAATTCCTAATTTTGGGGTTTCAAACCCCAAACACAGAAATTTATGGTAGAAAATATAGTTTCTAATGGTATTAGGCTAAAAAGTTGTACACAAAACCCCCAACCTCAGGATGCTTTTAATAATCCTTAGATTTTTCTTTGAAGGGCTCATAGATTCCTCGAATCTTTTCTTTTGTATGGCCGGATAATCGCATTGGAAAGTTCTTAATCTGGTTGACTTTCCTAATGTTGATTCCAGCTGATTATTTGGTCTATTTTGGATAGATAAAACTCCTTTGCCCAAACTACAAGGCTTCTCTGAACCTACAAAGGGATTTGAAGCGCCCAATTCAGGCAATTTCGACCGAAACAGAGCAGAAGGGTTAAAGCTTGTAGTTGCACAGCAAACACTTCAATAGTTTCCTCTTGGCATTGGAACTTGAACTCAAAGTCACATTGGAAATAAGTAACAATGCCTTTGAATGAAAACAGCATTTTCCCGTGCACGCCCTTCGAACCTAACCTCACCATTAAGTTGTTAAGCATTTTTGATATGAATTGTTTTGATATCTGTGACCTCGGCTCTTTTCAGCTACGACATAAAACATGTTCGCAATAAAATAAAAAAAAAAACTAAAATTGCAATTTCACCGCGTAAAACCCAAAACAGTTCAACACACTGTTTAAAAAAATATCATTGTCACTCAGATCACATTTTCAGCAGCAAAATTCAAGTTATGCAAACGCAGCTTCAAGTTTTGCAAATGCAAAGCCAGTTTTAAAAACAATCAAATGTCTGTTTTTTGTTTTGCATTAAGAAAATTTTGCAAATTGGCAGATAATTTAAGCACAAGATTCACCTTGCAAATTACAGTTGTGAGAAAAATATAAGCACAGCGACGCAAAAAAAAAAACAAAATGATTAACGTTTGCTGAAAACAGACAACACAACAAAACACAAAGTTAAGTTTTCAGCAGTAGACGACGAGGAAACAAAGAACCGAGCGAGCAGCACAACCGGCGCAATGGCACAGCAAAAGCAAACTGAAAACTTGTCTAACCGTTAAGCGGAATTATTATAATTGTTTAAAAAATGAATTTCAATTCAGTGGAAGTGACGGCGCGATTACTTAACCAACTAGGAAATCTAAAGTAAATGACAACAGGGCGGTTGGTTGACTGGGTGGCTGTGCGAGCAGCGCAGGCAACGATTGGCCGGTCAAACAATCAGTCAGCGAGAGCAACTAATCTCGCTTTGTTGCTGCAGTACGAGTGTAGGAATATGTAAACGAGACCCTTAGACCCAAGCGAGATAAAACCGCCGCACACATTCGAGTAATGCTAATTTGTTTATCATGGCAGCGCAGTAACGTCCACGAGGGGTTACAGAGTTATGGTTTTTATAGATTAGAAAACAAGCAACAAAAAGCAAAAGTTCAGAAGCAATCGATAGCAATTTTGAAGCCATGAAAAAAGGAGCAATTAAGATCCAGTTGCGATTAGATTTGACGTCAAGCAGAAAAACGATTGAAGGGGCAGATAAAAGATAAATAGTTGAATTGAATTGAACAATCGACAGTGAAAGTAACAATTAACTACTTTAATGTAATATTTACGAGCAACATTTAAGACATTCTTACAGAAATCCAACCAAAAAACTAGTTTGTCAGGTTCTTAGTTGAAGCGGCGCGAAAAAGTAGCACAAAGTTGCAATTGTTTCATTTTGTTTTAAAGCTCTTTTTTTGTTTAAACAAACACAAAGAATTACATCGCACACAGTTTTGTTCATGCAACACATTCGAAAAGTGCTGAATACACAATTTGTGAGTTGGTTTGACAGAAAATCGTATGCAAAATGCCACTAATTGTGCACGAAATGTGACAATTAACTGAAACCGATCGATTTTGAATGCAATATTTCAGCTTCAAATAGAATTAAACGCTGTTAAGGTCTGCAACATTCAGAAATTACGTCAACAAAATGATATCAATAATGCGCAATTTAATTTAATTTGATTTTATTACTTTATTTAATGAAATGAAAAATGCAATAAAGTTAATTCAACAATGTACAACAAATAAAAATCATTACAAAACGTATAAATCAATTAGAAAAATTTGATAAATAATAGCAACACTAACTTTGCACATGTCAGCACATTTTGTTTACGTTTATGGCCACGAAAACAATTTTAAATCATAACAAAAACAGAAACCAGAACTACATATTTAAAATTGCTAGCGTGCCAAACTGTGGCCGCACGTTGAGTGCAGTTTACGTTGCCGTCTGCCGTTCAATCGATTAACCAGTTGGTGTGGACTATAATGTTCAAAAGAGGTGAGATACTGGAATCAGTATTAATGAATGAGGGATACACTACATGGTGTTAGGTTAGGTTAGGTTAGGTTAGGTTGGAGTGGCAGCCTTCAATGTCAATAGCTCACTTAACACATTCGAGACGACGATTTTTTTCGAACACGGTCGACAGGAGCGAAATTTTATTTTTCTTTGTATTGTACACAATAAAACCAATGCCAAATCTATTTTTCCTGTATTTTACAGATTTCATTAGTTCCAGAAGAATCGTATTTCGACGAATAGTTTACTCAGAATAACTGATAATTATTGAACATTACTGTCTTATAGTTTCGGAAATCCATTGCACACACGGTGCAATCGGTCTCGAATGGGTTAAGCACAATTTTTGGCTCATTGTGATACCACAGTCGCGCCTGGAACCATAAAGATTCCGTGATGAATCTGGCTGATGTTCAGAGGAGCTGTTCAGAGGAGATAGTCCAGTTAGGCTATTGAAATAAGCTGAGCCGAGGAATTTAAATCTTCTTCTGGCTAAAGAAGGACATTGACACAGTAGGTGGAGAACGGTCTCGTCCTCCTATTCAGAGTCGCACCCTCGACATAAGTCCTTGGATTGCAGACCTAATCTTTCAGCGTGCTTACCCATGACACAGTGTCCCGTAAGCACCGAAACCGTTATGCTTATCGAGTGACGACTAAGGTTGAGCAGCTGATTTGTCCGTTTCAGGTTGAAAGTTGGCCAGGTTTGTCGGGAGATGTGACTATTTTTAAGTAAAATTGCTTGAGCATCAGTTTGACTGATGCAAGAGGAGCTCCTACAGCGAGATATGGTGTTAGAAAGACACGATCTCGTACTAAAGAAACTTTTCAGACAATTAAGTGATTGCTTGACTCAGTTGTGTTTGATGTGCGCTTCAAAGATGGTCACCAGCAAAGAGAAAATAAGCCACATTTTAGAGTTTTTCTTCTACAAAGACGAAAATGCAAGCCAGGCGGCTGAAAATCTGAATAGTGTGCATGGTTCTGAAAAAGGTGTTCGATGCGGTAGTTGGAGATCGATGGCGAAGAGGGAGGTCGTGCCTCCTGTGAAAGGATCAAGTTGAGGAGGACCTGCCATCTCTTGGTGTGACCAACTGAAGAAGGGGAGAGAGAGCTGGATAGAGCTGGATAGAGCTTTTGCGGCAGGTCGTAACCCGGTAACGGGTTTTTATGGCCAGTTAAGTAAGTTCATGGTTCTAATACTGTAACAGCCAATCAACTCATAATTTTGGTTTCGTAAATTCCGTTCCAGTAATTCTAATGTCAAAATAAAATCATGAGAGTTTAATTGTCATGTTTCGGTTGCCCAAAGCTAAACATTGTACGAAAATCGTTGGAAATCAGTTCACTAAGTCTGAATACAAAAAGAAGCTCGATGTATAGGTGGCATATAGGACCGATCACCATTTCTGAACTTTATGGTGATGGGTGATTCAAAGTGGATCAACTATAACAACGCCAAGCGAAAACGTTCGTGGTTGAATCGCCATCAAACCGACCCAAACGATAGCCACACAAGGATTGATGGTCAGGAGGGGTTGGCTGTGTGTTTGGTAGGGAAACATCTACTATGATTCTATGATTATATATATCTACTGCTCCCCTAGAGCCAATCTCCAAAATCGGTCCTGTACTGCCAACAATTGAGCCACCTGAAGGCAGCAATAGCCCAGGAGTGCTCAAATTTGGCCAAAGGTAAAGGAATTGTGTATTGTTAGAACAAATCCAGACCTCACATATCGATAGTGACCAGCCAGAAGCTTCAGGTGTTTAGTTGGATGGTTCTTTTGCATCCATCTTTTAGTTCGAACATGGCACCCATTCATAACCACCGGTTCCTGTCTATGGCGAATGACTTTGGGTGCCTAATTTTTCATTATGTGTTTGTTATTTATTTTACTATTTCTATTCAACTTATTCTATTTATTTATATTTATACTTATTCGAGTTGTTATATGTGTTGAGGATTATTTTTATGTTATCGACTTGCCTTAGCACTATACAAAGTCTAAAGTTTGTTGTAAAATAAGATGTTTGGTGCAATGAACCTGAGTTCTATCAGCATTCGAGAATAAAAGCGTCGAATGAAAGCGAATGCTCAACTATCTGCAAATGTACTTAAATATATAAGTATTTACATGTTTTCATGTACTGATAGTTCCTTCAATAATGCAAAAGTGGATAAAAGAGGTAAGAGAACAAAGAGAAACAGCGTTTTAAATCTGACTTAAGTTCTTGGAAATTTTACAATCAAGGCCTTGGAACGGAATGAATCAATCGCTATGTGACTAATAGTACATACTTATAGTAATATATTTGTGGTCATACGGAAGAGTAGCTTAAGTCAAAAATGTATATCTTAAGTCTATTTTTTTTATTATTTATTTTTTTAATTTCTAAATTTTAAATTAAAAAAAGCAAGATTTTCAAAATGAATGAAATAAATTTAAGCGTCTTGATATCAAAAAATTTCCCAATGCAATAACTCAATTCCCTATGATGTCGACTTAAGCTGCTCTTCCATATGACAACAGATATTCATGCATAGATCATAGTGAAATTAATAGCTTTTTTATGGAAATATCAGGTGTACAACTTTGCTTCCGCCGTTTGTTTCCAAAATTAAAAGCTTTATTGCGAAAAAGTGCTTACAGATGTATTATTCAAAGTATTGTCCGTCGCTAGCGACAACTTTCTCCCATCTTTCCGGCAATTTTCGGATCCCGGCTCGAAAAAAGGAGTCCTCTTTTGACGGTATCCATGAAGCAATCCATTTTTCCAATTCTTCGAAGGATTGAAAATGTTGATCTGCCAGGCCGTGTGCCATCGAACGGAATAGGTGGAAGTCAGAAGGGGCGACATCTGGGGAATACGGCGGGTGGGGCAAGACTTCCCATTTCAGCGTTTCCAGGTACTTTTTGACCACTTTTGCGACGTGAGGCCGAGCATTGTCGTGTTGGAGGATGACTTTGTCATGTCGAAATCACCATTTTTAAAACGTTGAAACCACTCCCGACACGTTCTTTCACTCAGAGCAGCATCACCGTAAGTTTCTGAGAGCATTCGATGCGCTTCAGCTGCATTTTTTTCGAATTGTAACAGAAAAGTAAAACTTCCCGCAAATGGCGAGAATTGGGCACATAAACGGACATTTTCGAGCGTGAATAATACGAAAACAAGAACAACTGTCACTGAAACGGCGATGACAATTCGTTAGGCACTGTCCACACTCACTTTAAAGGCATTACCATCTATGTATTTCAACCAGCCTCAGCCGGTACAGCCACCTATCGGAAAACGGCGGAAGCAAAGTTGTACACCTGATAAAATTATAATAAAAACTACGTCATTCATAGATAAATAAACCGAACTAAAAACAGGTAAACAGGTTTTATATAAAATCTATTATTACCATTGATTTGTTCTTTAGTCTGTGCTTTATAGATTTCGTAGATAGAAGCAAAGTTTGGAAATATCAACTTAAATTATGCCAAGAATACAAACATAAAAGTTTAAAATAGCAAAAGTTTATATAAAAAACGTATTCATTCATGCTAAATTCAAACTTTGTAGTTAAATGCTTCTCTCTCTCTCTCTTCTAACCAAAACGTTAAATTTTTGGCATATTGACAGTTGAAATAACTCTCAAGAATTTTTAAGTAAGATTAGGTTTGATAGGTTGATATAACAATGACAATTGGTGTTTGTTCGCAATAGTAGAAATTCAAAAGGAAATGCAAATTCGTGATTTCGTTTACGAAAATTTTAATCAGAGACCAAGTTGTTTTGTTTGTTTTCGTACGAAATCGGGTTCCATCGGGTGCCTGTATGTTTTACTATTTAATGACAATCTTGCTTTCATATTACAGATAATCTAGTAATTAAATTTATGTATGTGAAGCGTTTTATTCAGAAACGAGGGAATCTTTCAAAGTTCAAGCAACGAATTTTTACAAAACCTTATAACTAAAAATGGGGTACGCTGAGACTGAGCTTGAATAAAATTTAGCTACAAATGAAGACTGTTTTTTAACTTAATATTGTAAGTTAAGAAATCACAAACTATGATTAACTAACAAGAACAGAACTTTGACTATCGGTTTTTTGGAAGAAACCTTGGAAAGATTACACCAACATAATTTTTACTGTGACCCTGTTTTGCTGCTAATAGCAAACCAGCTAAGATTAATGTATTCTATATAATATTATTCTATATTATGCAACTCACTTCACTTCAACTTTCTAAAATATCATTTTTACTTCTTTTCAAATATGTTCATTTCTACCCACTGTCACACAATGTTTGCCTACTGTACACATTTACTCTAAGCCGTCCAGCACGAGTAGAACGCGTACGTTGTTATCTTGCCCCCACATTTGGACTCGCTTTAACTATGCTTTTTTGTTTTATTGCGCCTAGTTTTCGATTTTGTTTTAATGTTTTTTTTTTGCTGTGCAATCAGTAATCAAAATAACAACATATGTATATATTTCCAGCAATTGCGTGCATTTGTATTCAGAGCGACCAGCGCGTCTTTCTGGGGTGCAAGTGAAATTTAATCAACAACAGAGAGAAATGCGCATAAAAAGCGCGATTCACAAAACATAAATGGCTTCGTACGGAATGTTTGATGTATTTCACTGCTGATGTGAAACCAAACTCACTAGAAACGTTGACCCTTTTTTTGGCAATATTTATCAGTTGTTGTACTTTACACTTGCAGAATAAAAGATAAGCAAAGCAAGTGCAATACTTTTGTTTTTATTGACACTTTTGCGAACACAAGTGTATTTTATCACAAGTCACTGACTCATTTGTTACATTAGAGAAACTCTAAGCTGGAATTAAAGCACGAATGCGAGCGCTTCAGGTTGTAAGGTTCAATGAGAATTAGTAAACAAATCTAATTCTAGGAACACGAATGGTGTTGACAGTGAGTGAATGACTCATGGTCAATGGAAATGTATTCAAATGAGTACTTAAATAGGAGGCGGTCGAGCAGTGGCACATATCCCTGTGTAGTTTGTGGTTAATTGCTGTGAGAATGTTGTTGAAAACAACTATTGACAAGAGTTGGTGGAGTAAATAAACTAGAGTAGAAAACATTAGAAATCAGTCTTTTGAACTGCCTACGTACATTTATTTTTTACATTTATGAGTTGATTAGCTGTAAGACAACCTAACCTTTGAATTCCTAATCTAACTTTTTTTAATTGGTGCAAAGTTTCACCACAGATAACTTAGAGTGGACATCTGCTTGATGAGTTATCTATGGTTTCGTTAAAAACATAATAAACCATTTCAGGTTCAATTCATTACAGTTAGGGATTATTATTATAGATATTTTGAGACCTTGAAGATTAGAAAGTTTATTTTAGGTGGGAAGTTCAGAAAGAAAACATATTTTACTCAATTTTTTGAAATGATTGTGAGTTCCAATTTCGACTCAAACAACATTAAATAAAAAAGACAACAGTTGTTCATTCAGCAGAGAGTGTAACCTGTCGTTCAGATTGGTTATAAAAACTTTTGATCGACTTTCATTCTGAACAAAACCACTATAAGGTAAGGATTGCCGATTCTTGGCCATCCTGTGTCTCTGTGCATTGAATACAGATACCATAATACAAGAAATTAATACTTATTTGTAGTATCCAGTGGTCAGAGACGATAAATGCTTAAGTCGACTTAGAAAGCATTGAGTTTGTTGTGCACATTAAACAATGCAAACTTATGAACCCTACGGATTATTGCTTTTGGATAAAGCATACCGAGATGCATATGGATGTAGGTAGGTAGAAGTGGCTGCTTCAAAGCGGAGCCCATTGAAGACCCACTGTGATACCATATGCAGTCGAGCATAAAACTGCTCACTCATTGAATCAGTTTGAGCTTCTTACAAAACTTAATAGACAGCGGGTTGTCTTATCGAGTAGGCCCCCTAAACGGGGGAAGAAGAAGTTTAGGTAGTTCATTCTTCTTCTGGATAAAGCAGAACAAGTCCATAGAAGCTGAAGTTTATTTTCTCCCCTAACTTTTTGCGTGGGTGCCAATCAAATAGTTCTTTAGATAACAAAAAACACTATGTATATATCCTCACTCTATAAACTGCTCGAAACTTACAATCCTTTCTTTGAAATTCATATGTTTGAAATTTGAATTGAAATATTTTTTCATTCCCGAAATAAACTTCGTCCTGTAAACATCAAAGCATTTTGTTTCCTCACTTCTCTACAGTCAACATCCAACAATAGTGAACCGTTAGAACACCAACTATGGTTCTGATCTGGTCCCTATTTATTGCGAGAAGTTCTCATATGTATAAAACAAAGACAACATCCGTTACATATATACATAAACAGTGCGCCCAACTGTGCCAAGTTTCACTAGCAAATATTTGTCTTTCAATATAAAACAATGTTGCTGCATAGTGTAATCGCTGCAATAACGCTTTGTTAGCAGCATTTTGCTTGTGCCAACAGTTTAGCAATCCAAGTAAATACCAAATTAGCAGCGTCATAGTATAATCTGATAAGTAAAATAAGTGAGTCAAAATTGAGAGCAGTGTTCATCACTTAACGCATTGCCGCCGTTCAGTTTACCAGTGCAATTAGCTGATTCGTATGTCACACTTATTTAAAAAAAATAACTACCAAAAATTTAAGCAAAAATCTCCCGCCACCAAGCAAAACAATGAACTTTATTCTTCCCACCTAATGACTTGAAATTGAATTTTTGTAAACACTCTACTGTTTTTAACGAACATTTACATTATTTCCAGTTTAGCTGAACGCATACTTACATTTTTCAGTTGAACGGCTTTTTTATGGCAAAAACGCAAAACGAGCGGCAGCAGTAACCTTGACTTCGCTGTAGTTAAGCTGTGGCAGTGGGCTTGAAGATTGTCGACTTTAATGAATATTAGGTGGGTTGGAGGACGCTTGAACGGCGCCTGGCAAGTTTTACAGCTTTCTTGGAAGTGTTTTCGTTTAGCTCTGCTAGATGTTGTTGTTCCTAGTTCTGCAATGTAGATGAATGGCGCAGTTTTTCAGAAATGCGGGCGTTTTAGGCCACACTGCCTGTCACCACTTGCAATGCTGCTCGATTCTTGCTTTTCGAACCCGATTTATTGTTGTCAGCACATTTTAACCGTTACACTTTGTTATTGCACTAATTCAATTAAATTCTCCCGTATCGCTGTTTATTTTTAACTTTCAGTGTTTTTGCAAGTATTCTACACTTTCCCCAGTCAACGGCAACGGCACTTCTGCCCAACAAACCACGCAAAAGCAACAACGTAAAATAAATTATTTCTTCCACAAACGAAAATTAACAAAATTTAAGAGCCACTTTGCGAATGAGTGTGTAATGGAAGAATAGCAAGGAACTGTCAGAGTCAGCTGTTTGGAGCTGCAGACGAATGAGCTCATAAATGGGAAAACAACAATGATTACCAATTAAGTGTGGTTAAGGCCGAAATACATTCATTACTTGACGACATAAAGTGCAAGCAAGGTTTTTTCTACTTACAAGTTGGGATCGAGTTAAACTAAACCATTCGCGACGTGCGCTGAAAACCAAACTTCTAAAAAGCTTCTACATATTTCTTGAACTCATCTTGAACATATAACAAAAACAAATAATTTAATTTTATGATATATTTTTTTTCGCTAGTCACCCGTGTCTTGCTTCCACATTCGATTTGTAGAACACAGACTTCTATTCTAATGAGGCGATATCTGACTATACACTTATTCTACACAAGAAGACGCGACAATACCCGTTAACTTTTCGAATGCTTTGTGGAAATAACGTTTCAAACAAAATGCGCAATCTAAGTAGTAGGTTCCAGTGGCTAAGCGTCGTTTCCAAACAGATTTTTCAGTATAACTCAAACAACTATCCTTAACAAAAAATACCTGTTAACATTTGCAATATGCAAAATACAACCCTGCGTTCGTCTTATCGCTGACAGGTGTAGAATAACCAATCAGGGCAGACCACGCACACGCACACAGCGCCACTAGCAGAATTTGTTAGTGACATTCGCACATTTGCCAACCGCTACTGAAACAGTCAATTCTCTTGAAAATATTAGAAAACTATGAATTATTGAAGAAAAACTTTGGTAAGAACTGCAATAAAACAAAGAAACTAACTAGCAGTTACGACGTAAGAGGACAACAGTATGAATTACTTTGCATACGTTTTGCTGGCTCAACTGGCACTGAGTCTGCTGGGTCTGGCGCTCGCGGGACGAGATTTTTACCGGATTCTAAACGTGCGCAAGTCGGCCTCTACAAATGAAATAAAGAAGGCGTATCGCAAACTAGCCAAGGAATTGCATCCGGACAAGAACAAAGATGATCCGGCGGCGTCTGAGAAATTTCAGGACTTGGGCGCAGCGTACGAGGTCCTGTCCGATCCGGACAAACGCAAGACGTACGATCGTTGCGGTGAGGAGTGCCTGAAGCGCGATGGCATGATGGATCATGGTGGCGATCCGTTTGCCAGCTTCTTTGGCGATTTTGGATTTCCCTTTGGCAATGGCGATTCGCATCAACAGGACACGCCGCGCGGCGCCAACATTGTTATGAATGTGCACGCCACGTTGGAAGAGCTGTATTCGGGCAACTTTATAGAGATTGTACGCAACAAGCCAGTGGTGAAGCCTGCGTCCGGTATGCGCAAGTGCAATTGCAGGCAAGAGATGGTGACGCGCAATCTGGGACCAGGCCGTTTTCAGATGATACAGCAAACTGTGTGCGATGAGTGTCCGAACGTGAAGCTGGTGAATGAGGAGCGCACATTGGAGGTGGAGGTTGAGCCGGGCATGATCGATGGGCAGGAAACGCGCTTCGTAGCCGAGGGCGAACCGCACTTGGACGGCGAGCCGGGCGATCTGATAATCAGAATACAGCAAGCGACACATGAGCGCTTCCAGCGAAAGGGCGATGATTTATACACAAATGTGACCATAAGCTTGCAGGTGCGTGAGCGTGTGTTGTGTGTGGGAATAATGTGTTGATAATTGAGTCTGTTTTTTTTTTTGTAGGATGCACTCATTGGCTTTACAATGGACATTAATCACCTGGACGGGCACAAAGTGAGCATAACGCGTGAGAAGATCACCTGGCCTGGTGCACGCATACGCAAGAAGGGCGAAGGCATGCCCAACTATGAGAACAACAACCTGCAGGGCAATTTGTACATAACTTTCGATGTGGAGTTCCCCAAAAAGGACCTGAGTGAAACAGAAAAAGAGGGTAAGTTGTGAAGATTTAACTCGGGATTTATTTTTGTGGTTGTGCTAATAACTCTTACTGCTTGCAGATCTCAAAAAAATACTCGATCAGGCCTCCATTAACCGAGTGTACAATGGACTGTGAAATTAAATGGCTGGCAATCTAGGAAATTTTTTAGTTTTTACTCTTACTGCTCCGTACGACGCCTAATTTATATGACACAGAGAATTGTTGTTATTGTGAAAGCCGTTCAAAGACTTTTTCGATAAGTTATTTATACAATAGCGTACATATTTGTATTACTAAACGAATCACTAACACATACTTTGCCATTATGGCAATTGTAACGTACATTGAAATTCCTAGTATATAAATAGTTCATACCAAATGAATGAAGCTATCATAATGAAACAATGAAAACAATCACTTCACATTTTATGTCGAAGTGCACAATTAAGAAGAACAAATAGCAAACCAATTCAAAATTTAAAATAAAGAAGAGAAACCATGTGTATAAATAAAATATGCTAAAAAAATGAACAATGCCAAACTGTTTTCTGTTTTGTGAGTTAATAGCAAACGGCATGTGGTTGATTGTTGAGTGCCAGCTGCTATGCGTGTGAATTGCAATTCATATTAATAACTTTAATTTGGCTTCTAGTGGTTTAGTAAAAGTGTTTTGTCGTAGCTGCTATCAGATGTTTTGCACTAATAAATTAGCTTTCTGTGAATGTTCTAACCTCAGGCAAGAACCAGATTTCTGATGGCATGTCTATTGCCACAACCACCGGCAAATCGCCAGCCATTCGCTCTCCCTACAGCACATGACGTCGCCTCTCGTCGTCGGCAAACGTTCCTCTACACAGGAGCAACCAGAAGAAGAAGACCAACCCCTGCAATTAGCCTGCTCTTTCAACACCAGCAACACCAACTCACAACTGAGCGACAGAGCTGAGCGCAGAGTAGCGGCACTTGGTGCAGCATACTTTGCGGCGTGCGGCCCATCTCTGCTCTTCGCCGGCGCAGAGCGTACGTCTACGCGAGCGAACAGGAAAAGGACATGTGTACGCAAAGAGTGAGTGCGCCTTAGAAGGCAAAGTATTTTTCACAGGTGCAGACGTGTTCCGGCAAGGCAAACGTTTAAAATTTTATTTCGATTTATGGCAAGTGCATGCAACTTCCTCTGGATACCGAAAAGATGTTTATTAAAAATTAAAAATTCATAACATCAAAGGACCAAACGCATCCGGGGTGCAGCCAGCAGCCGACAACCAGAGTACAGTTGCAGCGATTTGTGGCATTCCAGCACTTCTACGTAACCCCCAAAGAATCAGACACACACACACACACACTATCGACGCACAACTATTCCGCTGCAAATATTATGAATGTCGCGTAAATTTGTGAATTTTGAAGTAAGTGAAAAAATCGAAAATCTTAAATTGTGACTACGAAGTGGACGGAAAACCGATAAACGAACACTGCCCATGTGGGTATGTACCCCCGTTCTCTGCAGACGCCACATTCTCCAGCCGCGGCATGGTGTGGCGCAAGGCGCGCTTACCCGCCGCCCGTCGCTCGTCAGCGTGTTATCGATTTTTGGCGTCGACCGCTTGTCGTGTTTAGGTTTTTCATACAAATGACCTAAAAATAATGGAACACTGCACGGCGTCGCCGAATGCTGAAATGTGTCAAATGGACAAACAGCCGGCCGCATATGCCACACACACACACGTACAACAATTAACGGATTTATGCGGCTGAGCGTTTAGTGGCGCTTCACGCGGTCGAAAGGACTCGCGCAGCGCGCCGCAATAACGCATTCGCAATGTTCGCATTCGCGTTCTTGCAGTCCGAGGTTGGCGTGTTGACAGCCTCAATTATGCGGCGCTGACTGCAGTCGAGCCGTTTTAATTGGCATTTGACACGTTGCACTTAAGCGCCGCCAGTGCCAGTGCCAGTGCCGCTTCGTGCTGCGGCCGTGTTGTCCGGCGGCCGGTATTTGCATACTCACTTCTACAATACGCGCGGCAATTGGCACCGTGCAAAGTGTCGTTTTCCTTCTTTTTTGAAGTTCGTTTCCTGTGCGGCGCTGCTTTGCATTTGTTTACCTCGTTGTCGTCGCGAGTCGTTGATTTATGTTCTTTATTTGCTATGGAATTTTATGAAAGAAATTTTATGTGAGAACTGAAAATGACAAATTACAACAGTGGGGAAAGCTACAAATTTTTCGATTTGAATGCAAATGTTTTAACTGGGGT
The DNA here is from genome assembly GCA_963971225.1 of Melieria omissa. NCBI lineage: Eukaryota > Metazoa > Arthropoda > Insecta > Diptera > Ulidiidae > Melieria > Melieria omissa. The sequence continues at coordinate 127,522,492 of OZ020267.1, read as the reverse complement.
TTAAAATTATGAAACAGTTTTAAGAAAATTAAAGTGTCACACATTTAGGGATAAATTAATTTCTTTGGTGCATAAACGAGTACTTTGTATGCACTTCAATTATTATTATTTTTTATTTTTATTTTTTATTTTATTTTATTTTTTTTATGTGATTTGATTTGATTTTGTTTTGTTTTATTTTAATTTATTTTATTTTGTTTTATTTTAAGTTATTTTATTTTGTTTTATTTTATTTTTTTTAATTTTATTTTATTTTTTATTTTATTTTATTTTATTTGTTGTATTTTATTTTATTTTATTTTATTTTTATTTTATGTGATTTGATTTGATTTTGTTTTGTTTTATTTTATTATGTTTTATTTTATTTTGTTTTATTTTCTATTATTTTATTTTATTTTATTTTATTTCATTTTATTTTATTTTACTTTCTTTTCTTTTCTTTTCGTTTCTTTTATTTTATTTTATTTTATTTTATTTTATTTTATTTTATTTTATTTTATTTTATTTTATTTTATTTTATTTTATTTTATTTTATTTTATTTATTATTATTTATTATTTTTTATTATTTTTATTTTTTTATTTTTATTTTTTATTTTTATTTTTTTGAGGGGAATGGGCCCAAAAGTTCTATGCTAATTCTTCTAAAAAAGGTTGAAATTACTTACCACTTATTGTAAGTTGTTCTTCGCTCTTCGTTCTTTGAAAATTTCAATGATTTAGCAAAGTTCAGTTTTCGTAGCATTTCACAAGCCTTGACTTTGGACTGTTTTGTTAAAAGAGGCTCTAAAGTCCCACAAAAGAATTCAATATCAGTGACTGATTGCTCAAAAGCAATTTCAAGTCCCATTATTTGGCTTAGAAAGTGAACCGAAGAAGCATTTAAATGCTTAAACTGCCTTAGAGTCTTTTTACTTTTAATTAGTACAGGAATAGGAAAATCTACAAAAATCAGACAGCTTTGTACTTACCAGCCTGTCATATTCTTCACAAATAAAAATCACCCACTGTTTAAAGATTTGTCCCAACGAACAAATATTCCTCTGGGTACCCTTTCCTCAGTCTCTTCACTTACTCAACAAAGAGCTTTCAATAAGTATTTTTGTAACTTTATCAATTTTTTTAGTTAGGTATGTTTTAATAAATTGAAATCTTAATCTTAATTTTTATTCACTTGAAAATGTAAAAATGTTTCCAAAACTAGCAAACAGTTTGACTCATTAAAGAAGTTAGATAAAAATCTGGGATTTCAAGGTGGAACTTGCGAACAGTTACAGCGCAATTAAAAATGTAAAAATATGACTAGAGCGTTGAATCCCGTTGGAAATACGAGTCCATAGGATTCTAGGAAATTAAGTTTGCTTAAATCTTAGAACTTTGAATAAGAAACTTTTATAATTTCCTTTTAAGAAATTCAATCGTTTATAACCTCAAAGTGTAATGGCACAATCAAGACATATTAAATGACATAGTCGAGCTTTAGAAACAAAATGGACTGAAAATATTCATCTTGAAAGAAACTATCTTTAAATAAGGAGTGTCCACGGAAAAACTGATCCCCCTTCTTTGAGTTTTAAAAGTTTTTGAGAGCACACCTCAACAGTAGGCTTTACTTTTTTACAAAAGCTTAAAGTTTACAAAAACTAATTGCATGTAGTTTCATTTTGATTTTAACTCTCGAGCAAAATGGCAGCGAACGAAGTTCAGCGGCGAAAAAAATTGTGCACACTTTGAATGAAAATCCTACATGGACCCAAAAAAGGGTAGCAAAACATGTGGGTGTCGGTGTTGCAACGGTGAAAAGGGTTGTCAAAAAGTTTAAGGAACACCTCTCTGTTGAGAGGGCTTCAGGTTCTGGGAGAAAGGCTTGTCCTGTCAACGAAAATTTTGCCAATGCAGTGAAGGATCATATTAAGAAAAACCCGAATGTCCCGAATGTCCGAAAAACTAAAAATAATGCTCAATTCAAACCATATAAGGTGCATAAAGTTCCGGATAGAAGCGATGACTAGGAAAATGAGGCCAAAAAGCGAACTAGAAAGTTGTATGCGCAGTTCCTTACACAATTTGAGTGCTGTGTCATGGACGATGAAACATACGTTAAAGGCGACTCCCAACAATTGCCCGAGCAGCAGTTTCAGGTTGCCGCAGCTAAAGGAACTGTTTCTTAAAAATTTAAAACACAATAAATGTCCAAATTCCCAAAAAATTTACTTGTATGGCAGGCAATTTGTACCTGTGGAAAAAGAAGCGAAATTTCTGCTACAAAAGGCTCAATCAACCAAGAAATTACACACATCAAGGAATGCTTGAATAAACGATTTTTGGCATTTTAAAGAAGCCACAATGTTTCTACTTTTTTTGGTCAGATTTAGCCACATCCCACTAGTTCAGAGCAGCCTTGAACTGGTATAATGACAATAATGTCAATATTGTTCCCAAAGAATGCAACCCACCAAATTGTCCAGAATTACGTCCCATTGAAAGGTGTTGGGCAATAGTAAAGCGGAACCTTAAAAAAAATTTGGTCAAAAATGAAAATCAGTTCAAAACAAAGTGGAAGGAGTCCGCTGAAAAGATCGTCCGCATCTTGATACGAAACATTTTTGATTTTGCGTGAATACTTCCAAAAATATACAGAATTTTTGAGGGATCAGTTTTTTCGTGGACTCTCCTTATATCTTACATTGTTACTTACTTACATTGTTTTCAGTATTATCATAAAATGTTCACTAAATATTTTGAATTATAATATAAACACTTTTTGAAAATATGTTAGTTACTATATAATATTTGCACAAATTTATATATGTTTCTATACATATTTTTCAATGATATCATAACTTTTGATGCTTAAGCGAGCCTTTCGGGGTCTCTTACCCAGATAGATAGCCACTTTAACCTAACCTAAAATAACCAAACCTTATCTCACTTTATCTCACCTAACCTCATATTTAATTTTCATAGTTAAAAAGGTTTTTCTTTCCATATTGACCGCGCAAACCCTCCCCAGTGCCCTTAGAAAAGTTCTAATACTAATTCTTTTCTTTTCAGATCATCCTAATTTATTTTCTACTGCTCATACCATGGCCACATACACAAATTATCAAATTGTTCTGCTCGAAAGATAACAGTCGCCTGGTGCGTAAGATTGTACGCTCAAAATGGACGCCCATATTAGATAAATACCAGGTACATCACTTTTTGAAGAATTACCGAGCATTTGAAATATTTACTTAGCCATTTACATTGCAGGTGAAACTACCACTTGAGTGTCCATTACATCCATTTCGAGACGTGTTCTCGCCACGACAAGATGCCAAAAAACGCGATCGACCAACGCAGTGGACCTGCCGTTTGTGTGGCAAAAGTTTCTATCAGGAGAAATTTTTGGACCTACACTTTGAGACGCGTCATCGAGCCGTCATAAACGAGGTGAATATCTGCGGCAGTGGCGTTGATGCGTTCGCTGACTGTTGTTGTTGCGTCTCCTTGCAGGCCGAAGATGCCGTTTGCTTGGCGGACTATTGCGACATAATGCGCTGTGAGGTGTTTCAGACCGAGGAATCGTCGAGTTTGAAAACCAGCGATCAGCATACGGTCACCGATATTGAGGTTTGGGGTGATTCGTTGGGGCAAAATTCTGCTCTCGCCAAGGCCAATGTGGCTTACTTAAGTCTAATACCATTAAGGTGCGTTCGCATCTACATAGAATGATTACACCGTGCGGCAACAAATTTTACACACTACGAAATCGATACACTCGCAAAACTAGGGGCAAATGTAGTAAAACTGCGTATTTAGTTTTTCTCTTTGACGTCAGGAAATTTCAAGGACATGTTTAATTTAAATAATAAATTTTTTATATCTTAAACTAAAAAAGTTATAAGGACGAAATTCAAGGATGTAGTAGTGTACATATTAGTCCTTAACATATATTTTTTTCAAAAAAAACGATTGGAAATTTCCAAGGATATTCAAGAATAAAGTTTTAAAAGGACAGTTTCAATACCTCTTCGTCCTTTTGCACCAAAACATTAAATTTTCGAGGATTCTAAGGACTTTTCTTTTTCATTTGATACCCATATTGTTTTTCTACAATGCGCTTAACTTTTGAAATAATTCCTTGAAACAAACATGACCTTGAAATTTCAAAGTCCTTTTAAAAAACATCCTGGCGTCAGAGAGAAAAACTAAAAACGCAGTTTTACTACATTTGGCCACTAGTTTCGCAAGTTTATCGATTTTTTCGTGTGTTTTGAAATTTTTTGATTTTTGTTGCACGGTGTTATAATTAACCTATTTGTGCCATCAGAACTTCCTCCATTGGTGCAACGCGTGCAGCAAAAGTACAAAATCGTCAATTATGTCAGGATAAAATTGGCCAAAATAAATTTAAGGACACTGGTGAGCTATTCCCATGCAGCAGTCCCCTTTGGCATCTTAGACATGAAATCTTTCTTTGCTTTTGGTAGTTGAAAACTTAGACACCGCCACAGAGAAAGCCACCACAACCAACATCAACGAGTCATCTATGAAGAAGCGCCATGCCGAGGGCGGCACCACCACCACAGCCAGCAGCACAGCCTCAGCCGCAGCCTCGGCCACACCAAATGCTAAGCACAGCAAAGCAACGAACAAGCAAACACCACCGCAAACCAACAAACCCAAGAATAATTCCAACGAGCTCAATGGCAGCGGTGACGACGACGACAACAATGCCAATGCTACCAGTGCCGGCGATGGCAACAAAACGCAGAATGGCAACGCCACCAACATGCAGAAGCTGCGCGCCAACTGCAAAGCGGAGGAGCTGACCAAGTTGAAGGCCAGCTGCGAGTTTTTGGTGCGCAGCTGCATTGGTAGCTTGCTGCTCTCCATGACGGAGCAGTCCTTCAAGGAGATGGAGGGTGAGTACTGTGGGAGTACCCGAAGACCAATTCTAATCGCCTTTTTCTATTTTACTTAAAGAGGAAATGAATAAAGCCGTCTGCTGGTACTTGTCGTGCGATCGCTACTGGGAGGACGGCCCGCTGGAGCCACGTGCCTTTCCTTGGGGTTTAATATTGATATTGATTTTTGTACTCTCGACTGGTATCTGCTTTTGCTACTACATCATTTGGATACTCTTTGAGTAAGTAGACCAATGTTCGATGGCCTGGGCCTCGATCTCGGATAACGGCCCTCTGCCGCACGGCGATGCGGCCGGAGGCACGCTCGCTCATTCGTTTTGATTGAACCAAAGTTATATATTTCAGTTCGGAGGAGACGACAATCAATGCCAATCATCAGACGTACATGTACCATCCCTATCAGGCGTACGCGCCTACGGCTGGCCTGCACCAGGGCGGCCCGCCGCCGCCCGGCTACTACTACCAGCAGCCGGCGCACGATTTGTACCCCGAACAACCACCATACGACTATCGCCACAGTCCGCGTCGCTACATCGCCGAGCCGCATCAGCAGGGTACGCCCCCCGCGAGCGGTGGCCAAATCGCGGGCGCCGCCATACCGACGCCGATGCATCATCATCCGCCGACGAGTCACGCCTACCAACAGGACATTTTAGACCGACGCGACTATACAAGTAGACCGATAGCCACAACAGCCGTCACGAGCGGCAGCGGATTAGCAACGAACGCAGCGGCAGCGTCGTCAGCGACCAGCGGCGGACCGACGTCGCACAATCAAATGGACAGTGATGCCGCGGCAATGAGCAGCGCCGGCCATGGCGGCCGGCACTACAACACGCATCCACGGCCGCTGGGCACACAGCATCGGCACACGGGCGCCTCGCAGCAATCGCTGCGCGCCTCAGCCTCCTCGCACGAAATCATACAGAACGACATGGGCCAAAACGAGCACTACATCTATGTCACCTATCCGCCGGATTTGAAGAAGCGCTACTACGACAAGTACGAATGAGAGTGTGAGGCCGGCGGCCATGGGCCTCGAGGCGGCGCACAAATGCTTGGCACACTTGGCGCCACGGACAAACCGATCATACCAAAGACACACATTAAAAAAACAACAACAACAAACAACACTTTTATAGCCGAACTAGTTAGTTCACTTTTTTTTAATAAAATAACGGTACTTTCATAGAGAAACTGCAACACACATGGCATACATATGGAAATAGGGAACCAACACAGCAGACCACGCTAACCAAATCCGAGACGATATTCTTAACAATAAAATTGCAAGAAAACCCCAACAACAACAGTGTGAAGAAATTTGAAAAATGTGTTTTTATTGTCAACACCTTTGAAAGGGAAGTCACGCAGCGAACGATGGACAGTGGAGTGGAAGAAATGCGCTGTGCAGTCACAAAGTGTCGTGGGAAATTTTTGCAATGCTAATGTTGTTGTTCAATGTCTGGCATTGCCCAAAATACTCGCACAAAGTCACATTCCATACTTACGTGTATGAAAAATTTTGAAATTTGAGTATGGCAGAATCTAAAACGATCAATTCGAATCCAATTCTACCCATTTTTAAGTCTTATATCTTTATGAATTACTTAATGTAGCGAAATTCCCAAACGTTGCGCAAACGCAACGCTCAGGGCTTAATGGGTTAACCATCTAAAACAAAGAATGATCTCTTTATTTCTTTTAGAACGCTTTTTATCATTATTTTACCTTTTTTTTGGTTCCGAGCAGGTTATTCTCGCAAAGTGTATACTTTTTGTTTTAATTATTTAAGATCAATTGCATTCAGTTTCATCAGAATATTATAAATTTTTAATTTTAATATTAATTTTTTTTAATTTTTCGAAATCATATTACTACTATTCGACCTACTAAAATCAGTTCGTTTGCCTGCCTTCGTTTATGTCCTGGCAGCGGCGGATTCAGAAAAATATTTCGAGGGGTTTCAAAAAGTAATTGTTTAATATTTATAAAATGCCTTTTAATTTGTATGTAGTTTTAAAGTCGATCGGGGGGGACTTCAATCCACAAAACCCGCACCCCCTGAATCCGCCACTGGTACAGAAGCTTAGCCTTATAAGAGATAGATTTGGTTGTAGTTGCAGCCTTCTTCTGAAAAAGTTCACTTTAGGGGGGGCGGGGGTAAGGGTTTACACTTTCGAAAAATCGATTTTTTTGTCTTATCTTATTGCTAAACATTTCAAGAATATACTCTCAAAATTTTAAGTCGATCGGAGCAAAACTCTTGAAGTTATGGTCTATAGTTAGTCCCCTGTCCTTTAGTGCAGGTACTCGTGTACAGCTTATTCTCTTCTATCGCGTTTTTCTCAAAACTACTTTTTCAAAGTCCGTGTTCACTGTCATATAAAAACTACTAAACCGATTCATTTGAAACTTGCTACACATTTTCTACATATCAAATACCTCACCCCAACGTTTAGTAAACAAATTTTTTTTTACATTAAGGGGGTTTCCCCACTCACAAAATGGCGGAATTTTTCGTGGAAAATAGCAGTTTACACTTTAGATGGCCACCAAAAATTTTTAAATGGAAAAAAAAATAATCGGAGAACGTTGGGGGGAGCGTTTGATAATACTTTGACTAAATTTTAATGATTTTTGATTTCAGATAATTTCCGACCGAGATACAGTGATCACAGCAAATTGTATTTTTTCAAAGACGTTCTCGGGCAAGCTCTGTCACCGGCTTGTTTTGTAATATTTCTGCATAAAACAATTACAGAATATTGCTAAAAGTATGCTTAATAATGTACAAAAGGTTTAAATAAATTTGATCAATCCATACTTTCAAAAAAAAATTCATAAAAAAGTGTTTTTTTACGCTAAGCCCCTACGCCCCCCTTAAGCTTAAAGTGAATGACTTCAATATAAACCCAGTTCAGTAAGTTTGGTTAGGAACAGTGAGCCTCGAAGTTTTAGTCTTTTCAGCACCAGGAGTTCTGCCTTTATAATCCAACGGATAGCGCACTGGTTTTTCATACCAGAGGTTCTAGGTTCAATTCCCAGGCTGGGCTGGTTAAACGCTCGTCTATTTCTATTGCTAATCACAAGAATTAGATGAGAATGATAAGAAACGCAGAGCGCGCTCCTGGCAAGTAATGGCTAAACTTCCAAGTAGGAGAGGTAAACTATTAACTACCGTTCAGTTCCGAACTATTAAGATTCGAATTCGTCAAGCTGCAGGTCCCCTTGGTGTTGCATATAGAGTAATCCACCTAACGGGTGGAATTTGTAGTATCAAAAGGTGCCATAAGGACCTAAGCGACCCTCAAATAGAGGCAGCCATCGTAGCCTAACTTTTCCTAAGTCGGGGTTGAACATTGAGAGACAAAATGCATGACAAACTTGTTTCATTTGCTTGTTCAAAAATGATTATTGTCCTTATTAAGCAATTCTAGTCTTTCAGCTTGTCTACCTTTTACGCAGTTCCCGGTGGGCACAGCAGCTCCTGTGCTGATGGAGTTCCGGCCTACGTTGAGTTGTTCTTCAGATTGGCTTCTGTTTAGTGTGGCTTAGGTTTGTCTGTTTGTCCATAAAGCTGCTTGAATTTATGTTTAAACGTTTTTAACGAAAGGGAGTGGAATATCCCATTGATTTCGTGTTGATAGTATCGCTTCATTGGCTTTGCTGTTGTCTGTGACGCCTGTGACTTGGTACTCAACTGAGGGTTGAGGGTTGAACAGCGAGTTTGGTGTTTAGGGATCGGCAGCAATCCAAGGCGAGGTTTGATGTTTAATAACTATCAGCAAAGGATTTAATTGCCTCTCTGACTGTCTGAATTGATGTAAATGTTCACTTTGCACAGTTTGGTGTCAAACAGCCACTTTGCGGTCTGCCACTTTAGCTTTAAAGACGCTGCAGCAGTCGGTTAGCTGCACTTTAATGGAGAGTAGCCTTTCCAAGCATTCAACCAGTTTAGAAATTGAATGCAGTAATACATTTATTTTTATTAAATTTATTCATATAAAATTTAAATTGAAAGAAAACGCATTTTGTTTTTTTTACATAGACGAAAACACATTTATTTTTACTATCATAGAATTTAATAATTAAAAAAAAAACTGTGCAAACAATGCACATACATTCATGCATTAGCATAGAATACACTCGACTGTATGTATGTACATGTGTGAGCGCATAAATTCTGATAAAGAAAAAAATCGATAACAAACAAGTGGACACTTGACTCTGACTAAATATTTAAATATTATTTATAAATAAATTTAAATATATATATATTTATTTAACTGTACGATAAAGGCATTCTCTGTTTACTTGTAATTTTTGTGGGGTTTCTTGTTTTTGTTTTTATTGTTTGTTTTTTATTCCATTTTCCACTACATTATGCTAATATTGTATGTATGTATGTACGACTGACTTAATGTTAGCTTGTAAAATATACCAAAGTATCAGTTACCAATATGATTTCCACAAATATTTGTAATACACGCACATTTCAAAAAATGTATATTTTTTGTATTTACTAGAATTTTGCATTTGCTATAATTTTGCGTATGTATGTATGTGTATGAGATATTTCTCTACCAAATAGTTTACCCACAAAAAGCTGCTTCCAAAATGTTTCATAAAATTGTCTAAAATTTTGCATACATGGTGTACAAGATTTTTGGATTTTTGTTGTTTTGCTTTTCAATGCAGTTTTATAAGTTTGTATAAAAAGAATATTGTTTTGAATTAAAATTTTATAAAAAGTTATTTTTTGGGTATAGCAGCTGCTAGCTTAGACATGGTTACAGCGATATCCAATTAGAGTTTTGTTTTTATATGTTAAGGTACACCAACAATTTTAGTTATTTATGGGCTTTGTGTATCTGATAATTTTATTTGCAGCCAAGCAAGTCTCCAATCTATGCACAAAGATTATGTCTTTACATTTTTTAGATATTTTATGGTTTTAAAATGTTCAGTTTTAATTTGTTATTTTGAATTGGAATTTTGCGCCAGTTTGTTGTTTATGCTTTAAAATTTCAATTTGCTCTAAATTGTGTTTAATTCTTCTCTCATACAATTATTATTTTGTACTAAAAATAAGCGTATTAAATTTACAACAATTAAAAGAAAACATTACAATAACAAAAATCATAAGTTAGTCAATTTTCTATGCGCTTACAGACAACTCGATCCAGCTACATTTAACAATATATATATATGTATGTTTTTTATAATTTTATTTTGGTGTATTTTTTGTTTGTTGTATTATTTTTGTTTTGTTTTTGTAAAAGAACATTTATTACATTTTACTAACAATAAGAAAAAATTGGTCCTTTGGAATGCGTTACAAAAATAAAAATAAGTGGGCAAAAACACGACAAGGAAAACACAGTGCGGGATGTATAAACTTGGGGCTACAAATCTTATCGAAAAGTGATAATGTTTGTATGTATATGTATTTATATGCATTATGTACTAAGTATATATGTATGTGGGCATGTGTATGTGTGGCATATTTAATGCTTTATGTGTACGTGTAATCCATATATATGTTTGTATGTGTTTGTGTTATTTTATATATCGAGCGCCATTTTCACCAGCTCCAGTCGAGAGTTTTTCAACGCCTCAGAAATGACAGTTTAATTTTGCCCAGAAGTGGTGAAATCTGCACTCAGCGACATTAAGAGCACTCAAATTGATAGGGATCGTCGCTACCTATATCCAACTATACTATATGTGTCTAAAACATAATGCACGTGTACTGTCTTCAACAATAAATAAACTAATCACCGTTTAACATGCATCATTTACCACTTTTCTTCTATCATATGTCTGTACATGATTTTAGGTGTAAAACTATTTTACTTGCATACATTTTTAATATGAATTTTGTAATTCATAAATATTCAGTAAGTAGGTATATACTCGTATATATGTATTAACCTGTATCCGTGTAACTATTTCACATATGTTGTGTTGTCTTTTCTGTTTACGCACTATGTGTGTATGTGTGTGTTGTATGTTTGTAACAACATTAAAAGCTTTACATACTTGTATTCTCAACGCTTTTGCCACATTGAATAGAAAATATGCCATTTGCCATTATATAAAGAAAATTTATGTATATATGTTTCTATGCGAAATCAAAGCTATTTCAAGGAATTGCACTTGCTTTGGATAAATTAAAACAAGGCGTACGCTGTCTTTGAAGCTACGTCCATGAATTTGTTACATTCCACAAGCTGTTATGTGCAAATGTTGGTCGCACACCACTTCGATTTAGTGAATTTTGGAGCAGGAATGTAGCCAGAAGTTTGCAAACAGGGGTGGAGGGTTTTGAAGTGCTTTGTTTCATTCAGTTAAAATTAAATGAAATTAAAAATGTATTTAATAGATGGAATAGAAATTAATGACTAATTGATAAGTTTTAAAAGAAGATGCTAGATTTAAAAAATTTAAATAGTAAGAAAATAAATCAAGTTAAAAATGTATTTAATAGATGGAATAGAAATTAATTGAAAAGTTTTTAAAAAAGATGCCAAATTTAAAAAATAAAATAAAGCAGTAAGAAAAAATCAAATTAAAAATGTATTAATTAGATGGAATAGAATTTAATGATTAAAAATAAGTTTTAAAAGAAGATGCCAAACTAAAAAAAATAAAACTGTAAGAATTAAGCTTGACCCCCTAACCGGTCAAAATGACTCCGGGCTTTTACCTCTAAATTTGAAATTACACCAAAAATACAATACTATTTTTTTCAGCTGCTCTTTAGTAGCAACTGTTGGTGTTTTCTTGAAAATTTGAAACCTTAAATTTAACCTTAACAAACTGTTGTTGTATTGGAGTTTTATTCAAGAAAAAATACAAACTTTTTAAACACAAAAGATAAGGATCTCCAAATTCAAAGTCCTTAAACAAAGTATTTATGTTACTGTACAAACATATTTCTACTTAAACACAAAAATTATTTCAAAAAACAGTTATATTCTAAAATTTAATGAAGCTTTTGGGCAGTTAGAAAGTTAATTAAGTCAAAATTATGCACGAGGGTGGTCTGAAAAGTTTTCGACTTAAAAACGAAGATGACAGCACTCGTCAACCAACTCAACCACACTTCAGCCCGATTAAAAAGTACCAAAATTTCAACTATTTTGCATGAACAGTTGATGTTTAACAACAGTTTGAATAAATTAATGTGTGTGCTTTTGTGAAAATGAAAAAAATCATTAAATTATTGTCGAGTTTGATGCTGTCTACAGGCACTATGGACCATCATTTACATCTTTCTTTCCTTTTTTTCATCAAATCATTTACATCAATGAAATATTTGACAACTGAACTTTAACGTGGCCGTAAGTTTGGTAGACAATGAACTTGTGAGAAGTTCAAAAACTGTAACCACTGACGATATTGTCGCTTAAGTGCACTGAATGGTGCTAGAGAACTGTCTAGTTAAAGTGAGAAAGATAGCAGAGGCTGAATATGTCCAAAAAACATTTTTGTCACATATTGAATTAAGATTTAGGTATGAAAAGCTGTTGGGGTTTGCTAACGTTAGACCAAAAATGTGTCTGAACGAACCTTTCCAACGCTCTGTTAGCGCAATTTAGGCACAATACATCAGAAGGAGACTATGTAGAAAATTTGAAATTTTGAATCTTTAAATGCATGAATTATTCTCATGTTTGTCAAATAAACATAGGTTTTTCTTTTTAACACAGAAAACCACTGAAAAATGAATTAAATATTAATACACTACTAAATATTAACAAACAAATTTCAAATGTGGTTGTCGTTTCAAAATATGATTTCGGGGTTTAATTTGAAGATAAACACAAATATGTGTAGGGTGCCTAAAGGCATCAATATGCATTTGAGGGTTAAGAACAAATTTCTTGTTTTTCAGATCTTTTCAGATCACCCTCGTACTTTGAAATATAAACGCTACATGCCTAATTTTCTACTAAAAAATAATAAATTCGTTTTACTCGTATACGAAATTCACATTTCTAGCCCAAATGAAGCAAATTGTTTTCAAACTATGGACAAGTCAGTAAATAACTTTTTTAATATATCTCAAATTCCTAATAGTTATTTCTCAACTTTCTATTTTTCTCAAAATTCTATTATTTCTCAAATATATAATTTACATAAGTTGTAATTTAAGCTACATTTTTGTAATAAATAGTTAAATTTTACTTTGCAAAATATGGATAACTTGTTTTCATATTATTTTTAGTTCATTCTGCAAATCATGAACAACTTTTTAAACAAATTTATTCAAAGTCAGCCTACAATGCAGAAGGACGCATTATTTTATTAACTGTAGATCGAGCTTCAAAAAACTTAAGGAATCCTATCCTATGTATACAAAGGATAGAATTATAAACTTTATAACAATTTTCTCACGCTCTCTTTATTAAAAAAGTGTGAAAGATGGTTCTAAACAAGCATAATCCCAACACAAACAAAGTCACAAAGAATGGTTAAATTAATTTTGTCCTGAAAAAAGTTATAATAACACAAAAAACCAAATGTATAATTTTTGATACAAAGCTCGATCTATAAATAATAAAATAATAATATAATAATTTTTTTTAATGAAACTTTATGTTGGGGGTACAAACAAGTTTTTAGGGATTTACAAAAAATTACATAACTATCATTTAACTGCATTGGACCATCTTTCTAACTTTAATGCTAAATGTTTTAATGTTAAAATGTAAAAATATCAGAAAGCCACTTGTTGGAAAAATCATCGAGACATCTTTGGAGGCGATTCAATGGGATATTCTAGCCCACTCGCACTATTCACCAGACATTGCTCCCATCGACTACTTCTTCTGTTCGTTGACTCATGGCCAGGCGGAGCAGCATAAAACTTCTTATGATGAAACCAAAAATTGGGAAGATTCTTTGATTGATTCAAGTTGCGACAGTGAGTTCGCTGAAGTTTCTCAAATTAGTAATAGCAACCGTTTTTTTTTTACTGTTTCCTCGCATAGGTCTTCCCCCACACGGGAGAGAATAGAAAGCATTAGATTCAACCCGCATTGTTCAGATAGAACTTGTAAATTTCAGTTTTGTCTTGTCTGGTTTTGTTTGACAGATTGGATAGAAAGTCAACTAGACTATTCCCCAAAAAATTTTGACAGGACAGCCGCTTAGGAAGCGTTCCAGTGTTTCACTCTCGTTTTCTTTTCTGCAACTTCTGCAGAAAGAATTATAGGGGAAAAACAGAGATACTATGAGAATTTAGACTGTCGTATCAGCTATGCGGCATCGTCTCAAAAGACAAGAATTTTTTTGAATGCGCAATGCATATGTTTCATCAAAGGTGAGAAAAGTCATAGCTAACAATGGAAGTGAGTGGGATAGAAGTAACTTGGGTTGGGAATCAATGAACTTGGGTGTGTTGCAGGGTTGTTAGGAAAATTTAAGGAACAGAAAAAATTAGAAAAATTAGTTGGAAAACTGCGGGGACTGTGCACGCGGCGGGAGTTGAACCCACGACCTCTGGGATGGCAGATACTTAAATACTTTGTACCAATTTCTTTCAACTCAAACCTTCAAAGTTATAAAAATCTCTCAAAACTTATTTTCATCTCCAACAGTTACATATTTAAAGCCATAATTAAACAGAATTGCAATAAAACGAATTCTTAACCAGCATAGCAGAATTTAACTACAGCACTCCATACCCCCCACTGGCTGCATTCGTGCTTTCGGCACTATCGACTACATTCCCTGCCCTCAAACGGTTTTCACTTTTCCTATGCGTTGCCATGTGACATCTCTCAACAATTTGCTACACTTACATTGCACTTGTACTTATGTATGTCTGTATGTCTGTATGTATGTAAACTTGCTTAAACTATGAACAAAATTGTACAATATTTGGAATTTTCGTTTTTACTATGTGGTACTTAAATAACATTTTGGTACTTGACGCTTTTGGTTAAACATAAATATGTATGTATGTGTATATGTATTGCATATGTGTAGGTATACATATATGTATGCATGTATGTATGTATGTGTGTATAGTTAACAAGTAGTGTATGTAAAATAAATATTGCATTTCTGTACATGATAAAAGTTACTACAACTACTCGCACATTTCACTATTATAAAAATTTACCTAAATTTCACGTTTCGTTTACACTTTAACATTTTCGCATCCACCACACACTTCTATGCGATTATTTGCACAATTACAAAACACCAACTCGCACATTCGTGCAGCACAAACATTTAATGCGCCATTGCAAATGGCAAATAGTTATACATTTCGCATTAAAATGAAATTTTAAAGCTAATTACATTGTTTATTGGTGTAGAAAATCTGACTAAATATGCAACAAACGCTGATTGACTGATAGCGCGCGACACCACTTGACGAACAATTGGAATTCAAAGAATCTGAATTATTTTCTGCTATTAGTTGGCGTATTCAGGTGTGGCTTTGATTTGTATCTTTTTCGTGGCAACAACATTAACTCAGAATGCAAACAACTACAAAACAAAACGAATTTTGGCAACGCAAACAAAATGTAATCGAGCGAATGTGGCTTAATGAATGAATGCGGAAAACGAAGCAAGAAATGTTTATTTGTTTTTAGCTTCAAGGGTTTTGCAACAAATTTGCTTTCTAAAAAAATGTAATATTGCACTTTGATATAGCTTCACTCGCATGAACTATGAGATTCAGTTGACAAATCAATGGTATTGAAATATATAATTAGGGAACTTGGAATTGTTTGTTGTTGGGGAAAAAAGTTGTTAAAGCACATATTGGTTAATTGTTTCAGATCAGAGGAAATCAATCAGAAAGTCAAAACTGCGTGCAACATGGTTAAGTTAGGTTAGGTTACATTTTCATGCGGGAATCCTTTTGGCTCCCTTGTGAGGCGTTTCAATTTGAGTACTGATGTACTTTCTTTCTGTTGCGATAACTGTAGAACCAAATTATTTTAAATTATGATAAAACTTTGATTCAAAAGCATTTCAAATGGATCACACAACACATGATGTAAAAAAGTTCTGACAGTTTTACACTTAAGATGTACTTATGTAGTCTGAACTGCTGTTTGAGGTTCAATCTCAAAACTGTTGAACAAATCCTAAATTAACAACACACATTTTTGTTATTGCATTAAGTTGTTATTGTTAATGCAAAAACTTCTATGTGTCATATTTCAAGGTTGTTGTACTCGTAGAACGTGGGCTAAAAGAAACTCAATTAAAAAACTAATTGATGGGCGAATGGAAAAAAACAGACGCCGGAATCTGCAAGGTGTGCCAAATTAAGTCACTTGGATCTGATTATTTATTTTTAGAAGCAATCAACTATATCAGACTTCTTTACTGCGGTGCAAACGTCCACATGAAAGCTATAGTTTTTGAATATGAATACAGATATTCCCATGGAGAGGTAAGAAAAAGACACATACACTCCGTTTTGAGGTTGGAAAAGTTAATAGATAACTTTTAAAAAAGTTTCAAATTTCTAAACCCAACGCAAGTTGAAAGCTGCCCCACTCAGTGATGGAATCTAGAACTTATAAGAAGTACGGATCCAGTCAGAGTCAAACCACTGCGGCCCAAGAGGTCTGAACTATTATGAAGGACTGTCCATTGGATGCAGATTCTCTGTGGTGTCAGAAGGTATAAGAACATAAACGATATAGTAAACTCTTATTGGAGTCAAATTTAAGCTCGTCTTTACTCGTAAAAATCAGAAATGAAATTCTAAAAATATAATTTTAAAACATTTTCAAAAAGCAAGCATTTTCTGACGATCTTAAGGGGTCAAGTTGAAGAATTAATCTCATCTAAACTCGTAAAAATCAGAAATGAAATTCTAAGAATATGATTTTTATAACATTTTCAATAAAAAAGCATTTTCTGATGAACTCAAAGCTGTCAAAAGTTAAGAACTTTGGGTCAAACTGAAGATTAAAGCTCATCTAAACACGTAAAAATCAGAAATAAAATTCTAAGAATATGATTTTGAAACATTTTCAAGAAGAAGCATTTTCTGATGAACTTAAAGCTGTCAAAAGTTAAGAAATTTGGGTTAAGCTGAAGATTAAAGCTGGTCTCAACTCGTTAAAATTAGAAATAAAATTCTAAGAATATAAATTTCAAACATTTTCAATAAAAAAACATTTTCTGACGAACTCAAATTTGTTAAAAGTTAAGAAATTTGGGTCAAGCTGAAGATTTAAGCTCATCTAAACTCGTAAAAATCAGAAATAAAATTTTAAGAATACGATATTCAAACATTTTCATTAAACAAGCATTTTCTGACGAACTCAAATTTGTTAAAAGTTAAGAAATTCGGGTTAGGCTGAAGATTTAATGGTCATCTAAACTCGTAAAAATAAGAAATGAAATTCTAAGAATATAATTTGAAACATTTTCAATAAGAAAGCATTTCCTGACGAACTTAAAGTTGTTAAAATCTGTTAAAAACCTTCTCAACAATATATATGCGTTGGATTTTTAAGTTAGTCAAAGTTAGTTCCGCCCATCAAATTTATAATGATTTGAATATGTTTTCATTTCTTTTAATTAGTCAATTAGTCTCTGTGTTGCGATTTACTTTAGAAATTACAATAACAAATTCCATATCCCAACTTATAATTTCAATAAACAATAAAGCCAAAATACTTTAAAGCAAAGTTTCGTTTTTTTTTCAGCCTAAGCTTAAACATTTTTCAAGTTTTGGAAAAAACCTTTTTTATCTAAAGCCATATGTTGAAAACCTCCAGTTTCAAAACTGAAATACACAGGTGCAATCCAGAGCGATTGTCTGTTCAAAATAACCCGTCTATATAAAATGCCAATACTACTATATAGCAACTAGAGTACAGCTGTGGCGTTTCGAATTATTTAACATTGCCGTGACATCGATTCATGCATTATTCATGGTTCTGCATTCAATGTACCGTTGTACATATATGTAGCGGGAAAATACGAATCTATATACGCGTACATTGCAATGATTACTGCACTCAGGTATTGTGTTCGACAAGTGCCTTTCAAAAAGCAGAGCAGCTTTGTTGTTCAATTCACATTTGTGTGGTTCAATGATTGCAAAAACACTTCAAGTAAATATCCAAAAAATTCTAAATAATAATGAAGTTTGTTGGTGTATGAAGCACATCAAATATAACGAATACGCCAGGAAGTTGGAATGGAATTACTGCGCCAAAGTTCGCCGAAACTGTTGTGTCATTCGTTGACCTTAAGTCAGTTGCTGTAACGTAAAGTTCGCATTGGTACAAGTTGGCTGGTGGTCACCTTGGAATCATTGCACTAGTTTTTACAAAAACGACGTCTATACTTCTTCAGTATACGATTTGCATGATAGAATTTTGATATATTCTTCTGCACATATTTCGCGTGCAAATATTTGATAAAGTTCTCCTTTTCGAATGTTTTGTAGTTATCAGGTACGATTTCTTCATGATGTATTGTGGGCAGGTCAAATTGTGATGTCAGGCTGTTGTCATTGTTCTCCTCATGCTCGGCTGTCTGGCTGGCAGCGGCCAGCGTGCGCGTGCTCGTCGCTTTATCGGCATTTTTATCAGTTAATGGCGCCATTGTTGTTGGATTTGTAGACAATGATGCTGCTGCTGTTGTTTCACTTTCATTTTGTACACTTTCGCATGTGGCCGTCATTTGCAATTCATCCACTTCATTTCGCTGTAAATCGTCCAACACTTCCACCAACTGCAAACCATTCACTCGTTCGGCGTTCGCAGTCACGTTCGCATGGGACGCCGCCTCGACTGCATCGGCATGTGCCACAACGCTCAGCACATTCTCGTTCATATCACATTGTAAAACGTATAAATCACTATCGCTAACTAAGATTTCTTCTAAATTGATAAGCAGCACGTCTTGAGCGTCCTTATCTTCCATATCGTAATCCTCGGGATCGGATGTAACGCCCGCCTGTCGGTACATTTCGGCCAACGCTTCCTCAACACTCAGTTCACGTTCCAGCGGTTTAGGCTCAGAGTCAGCGTCAACGTCAACGTCGTCGTCGCTAGCATTCGTATCGGATATAAATGTTGGTGCACTAGTTTCGAAGGAACTACTTAAGGCAATTTTACAAAGGTCACTTAACTTTGGTATTTTATGCTCTACTTGGTCGAATTCACCGGCTATGTTGTGGCCGATTTGGTCAACTAACTCCTGATTCAAGCCTTGAATGCGTGGAGATAGACCATTTAGATCTATGCATCCCGTTGCGAGAGAATTTAAGCTGGCTATAGGGGTGTCACTATCATCTACACTACTTGCACTAGTTTTAGGGTTTTCCTTTTCTTCGACTGTGTCCTCTAACACTTCCTGGGATTGCGTCAGTACATCAATAGATTTCAGGGGTACTTCATCGCATTCCCCCTGTACTTCATTAAATTCATGCTGAACTTCATCGCATTCCATCTGTACTTCAATAGATTTCGGCGGTAACTCTTCAAATTCCGTCTGTACTTCATAAGATTCAGACTTCACTTCATTGCATTCCGCCTGTACTTCACCGCATTCCATCTCTTCAAAAGATTTCGGCAGTAACTCTTCACATTCTGCCTGTACTTCATGAGATGTGGACTTCACTTCATCGCATTCCATCTCTTCAATAGATTTCGGCAGTAAGTCTTCACATTCTGCCTGTACTTCATGAGATTTGGACTTGACTTCATCGCATTCCGTCTGTACTTCATCGCATTCCATCTCTTCCATAGATTTCAGCAGTAACTCTTCATATTCTGCCTGGACTTCATTAGATTCGGACTTCACTTCATTGCATTCTGTGTCTACTTCATCGCACCCCATCTGTACTTCATTAGATTTCGGCAGTAACTCTTCATATTCTGCCTGTACTTCATTAGATTTGGACCTAACTTCATCGCATTCCGCCCGTACTTCATTAGATTTGAGCTTCACTTCATTAGATTTGGACTTCACTTCATCGCATTCCGCCCGTACTTCATTAGATTTGAGCTTCACTTCATTAGATTTGGACCTCACTTCATCGCATTCCGCCCGTACTTCATTAGATTTGAGCTTCAATTCATCGCATCCCGTCTGTACGTCATTAGATTTGGGCTGCACTTCATCGCATACGGTATCCACTTCAATCGATTTCGACTGCAATTTTTCACATTCTACACGTACTTCATTAGATCTCGGCTGCACCTCATCGCATTGCGCCGATATTTCAATACGTTTTGTCTGCTCTTCATCGGCCCTCGCTTGTACGTTATCAAATTTCTTCTGTACATCATTCGATTCCTCATGAACCTCATCCCAATGTTCCAGCTCTTCTTCCGATGTGTCCAGCACATCGATTGTTGTTGCCAGCACTTCTGATATTTCTGAATCATCATCTGAAATTTCCAACACTTCATCCTGCAAATTTTCCTGCGCTTCATTTGAAATCGCCTCCACTTCTCTGACTGTTAGCTGCTCTGCATCTAAATTCTCCTGTGTTACATCGGCACTCTTCTGTTCCACTTCTTCCACATGAAGCTCAACCGCGCATTGCTCATTTCCCGCCACCTGCACTGCACTGTGCACTGCCACAGCGTCGACGCAATCATTTTGGGTCGTCTGTCTCTTATCTGCATTCCTCGAATTTTGAAGGCCACATGTCGCTTCGTCTTCATCAGTAGTAATGTTGCTTTGTTTGTTTACGGTTTCGACAGAATTACTTTGGCGCTCGTCATGTTCATCGCTATCGCCTTCTAACATTTTTTTCAAATTAGCGATATCGTTGACGTTTTCTGCATTCGAACTTTCTCGCACCATATCTCCATATTCATAGTCTGAGGTATGATCATCAAATTTCTCCGAAACGCGCGACAACACGGTATCGTTAACCGACCTATGCTGTGACAATTCCTTTTCCAGCTCCTCAAGTTCATTCAGATCGCTCTTCTCACTTGCATTGCTCAATGTATCATCATCATCGTCCGAGGAACTTGATGACGATGACGAGTCCGTTGAGTTGTCCGACGAAGATGAGGATGAAGAAGTGTCTGAACTAACAGACGAATTGTCTGTCAGTGAACCATTGGAGTTTTCGTCAACTTCAATTACACCAACGTATTTATTGCTCTCACTTAATAAGTTATCAGTGTCATTATTTGTAACGTTTGCTTGAGAACACAATGAGTTTGCAGGCAATCCAAATGACAGTTTGGGTTCATTTTGTGTTGTTTGACTGGCTGTGTCAAACACATCTGTATTCTTGTCGGTATTTGCGTTTGGCAAATTTTCAACAAACTGTTGCCGCTCATTTGCGGTAACTGTCTCGCCTTGTTCTTCTCGTTCTTCCACTTCCCTTCTTTGGCTCGGTTCTTGAACATTGTTCGCATTTGTATTTTCAACAGTCGATTGCAGACTAATATCAGCAATAATGCTTTCCATGGGACCGCTTTCAACATCCATAGCAGCTGGTGTACAGTTTAGACTTGAATTGCTGCGTTCATTCATCAGTTTCACTTCTTCGGCATCGTCGTTATCGTCCACATGGCCCTGCTCAACAACATTGGATTGCATTGGAACCACATTTTTGGGCAATAATTCGTTGGCAATAATGTCAGCGAATGGTTTTTCTGTATCGTTTGCAAATTTGTCTATAAACTCAACATCACTTTTATCGACAGGAGTTGCAACATCAGCGTCGTCATTAAATGAGCTCTGCGTCTCACTGCCATCCGCGCACAACTCTTCTTTGGCAACAGCGATGGCAATGTCTTTTATTGCCTGATTTTCCATATCCCACAGAAGACCATCACGAAACGCCTCCGTATTCACAATGCCTACACTCAAGCATTTTAGAGTCTTTGGATTGTAGCACATTCTGCTGCCTCCTGCGGAATACTTCTTTGCCGACTGGCGCTTGATCAACGGCAAGCGTCGCTCTTTCAGCGTCGCTATGTGTCTTTGCACCAAAGCGGAAGTGTCCAACTTGGCTCTACTAAAGCGAAATCTTCGCTGTGCACGCAAAAGTTTATGGTAAAACGCCAAAGCTTTGCGCTTCCTTGCATAAGCGTCGTGCATTCTGTGCTTGTGGGCACTTAAGGTGCCGCCGCCGTTAACTTGCGGCGTCTGCCGTTCGCTGTCCTTTCTTTTTCGACACTTTTTGGTGTGGCCCTTGGGAAAATTTTGATTGATATTTCTGCTATCGTTGGTAATCAACGCGGTTTCCTCCAATGCTGGTTTTTTGTGCTTCTCATCTTTGCGACTTTCACTGAATTTTCGCTTCCTTTTGTAGAACTTTGAAAAGGCCTTAATGTTCTGGGCGAATTCGCGTTCAGTTTCCGAATTACGTTTAATATCTTCATTGGTCTCTGCACATAATATCACCTCGTCAGACTTTAATTTGCAAATATCCGTTGGTGGTTCTGAGTCTGCGTTCACTTTGTCACTTGTGGTGTTGTTAGCTTTGTTGGTATCTTTGAGCAAGTGGCTTGCGTCCGTATCGCTGCCGATTTTGTTGATGAAGGTCTCGTATTCCTTTTCGAATGTGGACTCGTTCGAGTGGCTGTTATTGTCGCACTCAATGTCTTTGATGAACTGCGCTGGGTTGTCCAGTCCACTTGGCTCCGCATCAGCATGAACACTTGACAAGGCATATCCAACCTCGTCCTCAACCGTGTCCTGATTGGGAACCATTTTGGGCGGAGTGTAGGCAATGATTGATTTGGGGGAGCAGGTGGCGTTTACCTGGTTACCACTGTCCAGAAAGTCAGCGTCTGTCGCATGCAACAGCAGTCCCTTGAAACTAGGAGTGTCGGTAGTTGGTCCCATTTCGGGGCTTGACACATTGCATTCATAGGACGCCTTGGCGGGCTTCAACGCCTCCACCTTCTGCGTTATGACACTATCACTTCGAATGGGTCTCACCACTTCCACGACAGGCATCTTAACCTTCTTGCTTTGCAATTCGTCGAGTTCTTTTTCCACATCGAAACTGCCAAATGGAATGTCTTTCATCTCCATGCTGGGTTGTTCCTTGGCCGGCGTCAATGTGGGCGCCACATTATTCGACTTTTCAATATCAATAATAATATCGGGCAGGTTAATGTACTGATTAGTCTCCACGTCGACGGTGCTATCCACTGTGATGCCCACATGTATCTTCGGCCGTGTATTGAAGGAGCTCTTGAATTGCAGGTGGTTTTCCATGATTTGCTGCTGTTGTTGTTGCTGCGTCAAGGATGCTGTTGTGGGTTTATACGATTGCGCTACGCCAGCGACATTGTCGTGTACGTATGCTGCGTGTTTCCCGCTCTCCCTATCACCCGCTTGCAGTGTCCCACCAGTCGATTCGGTCGCCTGCGATTCGGGTTCAATGAAGTTCAATTCATCGGTAGTTGCGCCACCAACACTGCCAGCGTAATCTTCTTCATCCTCATTCCAGGTGCTCAGGAAGTCGCGCAAACTCAGGTTCTTTGTGTTTGTGCCAGCCTTGTCTGCACTCTCCACCTCCGCACGGCTGGCATAAAGAGCACTGCTGACACTGTTCAGCTCGTACGGCGCGTAGTTGTTGCCGCTGGCCGCATGCTCATCCAGGTTTGTTAACTGTGCTGACTGTGCCATGTAGCAGTCGACGCCTTGTCGCGCCGTTGCCGCTGTCGTCTTACGATAGTCCAACAACGACGCTTTGGCGCTGTTTGCCGCATACGAAGAAGGCGGCTGCGTGCGTGTCGCAGCCGCGTGGTGTTGCTGGTGTTGTTGGTGTTGTTGATATTGCTGGTATTGCTGATGCTGCGTGGGCTGCATTGCTGCGCTGGCGTAGTTGTCGTACGTTGCCTGCACATTGAGATCATTGTAGAAAGCGGTGGACAGGTCGCCGTGCATTTGCGTCGGCGCTATGGCTGGATTCAGGGATGATTGGTGGGCGGTGGCAGCAGTTGGGCTGCCGACGTAGTGTTGGTTTGCGCTCGCTGAAGAGGCATAGTTGTAGTTCAGATGCGCTGCGGCCGCCTCGTACGGCGATGCGCCAGCGAAGAGATCAGTTGGACTTTTGGTTTTGTTGGTGTGCGGCGCATAGTCGAGCATACCGTACTTGCCGCTGCCGTTGTTGGTGTTGGCGTTGTTGGCGCCGGTGGGCGCATAGTGCGGCTGCTGAGCGTGTGGCGGGTAGTTGTTGGCGGCGGCAATGAGATGTGGCGGCCGTGAGTAGTAGCAATTCTGCTGCTGAAACGGCTGTGTGCAGCAACTTTGGCGCGTTGCGCCCGAGGCGGCGGCGGCTGCAGTTGCACTCGCGTAGTGGTGTGGCAGTGAGGGATGGGTGGCTGCTACTGTTGCGCCCGGCGGCAAGTGTGGCAAGCGTTCGGCAATGGAGAGACCAAGATGCGAGTGGGGCGAGGCGGGCCAAACATTGCGTGCCGCCGACATGTACTGCTGATGGTGATAGTAGGAGTTGTACTTGTCGTACTTGCCGGCGGCATACTTGTCGTGCGGGTAGTACATGTCGCGTGTGCTGCTCGCCTGCTGCAAGTAGGCGGCATTCGTTGGCGGCACCGCGGCAGTCGGAATGCTGTTGGACGGCGGTGGCGGCGGCAGCGAGCGACAATTGCCGGCCGCATAGTCCATGCTCCAGTGCCACGACGGCGTCTTGCGGTACGTATCGGCGGACATTTCGGGCGGATACTGCGGTGGGTGGTTGGACGACGACGGCGGCGGCGGCACATGTGGCGGATATGTTACAGGATTCATGGAACCGGCAGATAGCGTGGACGCAGCTGGCGTAGCGGTGGGCGAGTACATGTACTTGTCGTAGTAAGTACTGTTGTTGGTCGCACCACCACCACCACCGCTGGTCGCATAGGGTGAGCTCACATGCTGGCGGCTGTTGACGGGCGACGCTGGCAGAGGTTTCACTGCCGCAGTGTATGTGGCATCCTGCAGCGTCTTGCCGGCAGCATAGTACTGCTGATGCTGCTGATATGTGGCGCTGGCGGCATTCGGCAAGTGGCCGCCATAGTTTGCATAGTCGGTGGAGGTAATTTTCGTCGGCACATTATACTTGTAGGGGTCGAAGTAGCCGACTGGCGTTTGATTTGTGGCATGCAGTGGCTGTGCATAGAAGGGCGTTGCTGCTGCCTGTGGCTTGGCCGATGTGTTGCTCGACTCGCCAGTGTGCGCGGTCAGCTTGCCGTAGGCGCCAGTCGAAGAACTGCCAATGTTGGAAGTGTGGTGGCCATGAAGCTGTTGCGAGGGAGACACGGGCAACTTGGAGTTCATGGCGCCGAGTTTTTCGCTCGACGCATAGGCGAACGACGACGCGTGCCGTGCACTGCTGCCGCTGCGCTCCACACTCGACATATGCTGGTAAGTGCCTGCGCCCAGGTAGGAATCGTAGGAGTTGTAGTGCGGCATCACCTGCGCCTGGGACGCCATGGGGTACGAGTGCGACTGGTAGTAGGACGAACGCTGATGCGAGTCCGCATAGGTCTCGCTATAGTAGGGCGTGACTGCTGCCACGGTGGCCACCTGAATCGGCTCCACCGTGCCCACTGGTGTTGTCGAGTGCGCATCGTAGTGGCTGTGGCTGCTGCTGTTGCTGTTGCTGCTGCCCGCCGAGGCGGGATTGGTGGGCGTGGTGGTGGCGCTGCCGTAGCCGCTGCTATTGCTACTGCTGCTGCTGTGCGCACTCGAGCTGGAGTTGGCCACGAGCGGTGTTGCCACTGCGGCGGCACTGGACTCCACTGCTACTGCTGAATCCATGTTGCTCCCAAACAGTGATGGAATCGAATGCTGCAAACAATGCAAAAAACAGTTTCTTCATTAGCCAGCTGAAGTTTTTTAAAAATTCAAGTAAAGCACATGGATTGAATACCTATGAATGTATGGAATTTTTATGTGTTTTGAATAAATTGAAATCAGAATTTTTTCGTTAGCCGCGTCGAACGCGTAGTTCACTTAATGGTCAACACAAATCAAATGCGCGTCGACTGTGGCAGCAATAAAGGCTGAACAGCGCCAACAATTGCGCGCACACAACTACAAATCCAAACGACAATCCTACATACGCACACACGCGCCACTCCGCGCCACTAATAGCGAGTACACCTATGTATATGAATATGAAAAGTGGGAAAAGCGTACATACAGATAATCGACCGTCATTTACTAAAATGTTCATTAAATATTAACGATTAACTGTCATTTTTGTTGGTCAACTCTTCTGCGTCAACTCGAACGCGCTGACCGGCGACAAACTCCACCCAACCCGCCGCCACAACGAGGCCACTCGGACTCGAACTCAGTCTCAGACTAGCGAACGCCTACAACAAAAACCAATAAAAGCGCCAGCACGGAGTATTCCATGCAATAATAAATGTGCCACCTGTGAGTGCGCGCTGTCTGCGCCGCGCCACTATTATCAGCCGCTTCGTCTCCCCGTACCAAAGCAACCCAGTCACTACCCCTTTCCAGGTCAATCGGTCATTTCATCAGTTTTGCTTCGGCCACCCACCATAACCTCTCCCCGTAATTAACGACCAACATGTGGTGCAGTTTCGTTGAAAAATTACTCTACATTTTGAATTGTAGACTTTTCTTGCGCCGCCTCGACCCCGTCCCCCTCCGCTACTCGGTCCGTTACGCACACAACTGCACGCGCACATGTCAATTATTCCTATTCACCGCAAAGGAAACATAAGTGAGTCCGTCAAGCAGGCCGATTGTTTAGATGAACTTGATGCAAAGTTGCACGACATCGTCGCCGCTTTATGGAGTTGAAGTGTTACTTCAGCAGCAATGCAAATTACCTTCGATGTTAAGGTCAACGTAATTATATAAAAAGCCCCAGATAAGCGTTTTATAAACATATATTTTGTAAATATTTTAGAGAAGGTAATGATGCGCAGCGAATACGCTTCAAATACGTAGATAATTTCGACTCGTGCTGTGTCACAATGAAACTGTCGAGTAAATTGACAGAACAGAACACCAAATATTTAATGATTGTGTAGTAGTTACACACATTTAATTATTAGAAAATCACTTTGTGTCGCATCGAGTATGTTAAGTTGGCTAATGTCAGTGTTGAGTGGTAATGGTGAAGCTAGTTGCATTCCCCATCACCACGTCAACTATAATGACTGTCTAATTGCCAGCGTGGCAGAGTTCCAACATAATCTATTTAAGTAGATTTCATTGATTGGAACCACAGCCAAGATGAATGGGAACGTGCAGATGCAACAATGGGCTGCGTGGTGTGAGACTTTTACTAATCTTCTTATGTGGTTCTTAACACTAGAAAGACCATTGCGGTCATTTTGATGGTTTTTCATTTTGAAATATCTGCATTTTGTTTAGTATTTATTAGAGTCCTGCACGAGTATGCATTTTTGCTATTCGAAAACATTCAAATGCTTTTGAATAGAATACTTCACTTCATCTCTGCGGACCAGTCCGAATGAATACGAGTACAGCTCTCTTCGAGTACGAGTAAGCTCCAAACATAAACGAGTAGACGTACACTATTTATTCATATTCGCTCGAAGCGGGGAAACGAGCACAAAAGCATTCGAATAATAGTACACACTGCTTCGAATATATTCGAATATACTCGTTTTATTATTCCTAAGATTATTTAGAAATATTTATGTTATATATAAATATTTAGTAATTTTTTATGCTACTTTCTTCAATAATTTCCATTTTACGTATTAACTAATAAGCCACTTCAACCGCAGCACAAGTATACACATGGAAATGTGACATACTGCGCATAAAAATATTCGGTGAAACTGTTGATATTCGAATACTTCGCAAAGTTCTCGATTACCGAATACGAGCACTGCAGTATTCGCTTCTCACCGAATACGAGCCCTGCAGTGTTCGCTTTCACCGAAGACGAATAGAAACGAGAAGCGACGCTCGCTGGTTCTCGTTTCTATTCGTTTCGTTGTACGCATTCTTCGAATACCAAGTACCCGTACAGTATGTACAGTAGTGTAGCCGCCAAAATGAATATATTCATGCAGGACTTTAGTATTTATTTAACTTTTGCTTTAATGACTTTTATTTTATTATCGGGTTCTACAATTAGTTCTACAATTAGATCTACAATTCATTTCCCTAACTTTATTGGTTCGAAAGTTATTAAAAAAAAAGGCAGAAGCTGCAATTCTAATGAAATACAAAAATTCTAGTATGAAGTATAAAAATTCTGAGTATCAGTATTTTAACGCTTTCGGGACTGTGTTTAATTTTGAAAACCAAAATACTCTTGGTGAAAATGTTCCCATGCTATCAAAATTGCGACTACAAAATTTTGTTGCATACTCAACAAATTCTAAAATTATCCTTTTGTCCAAAGACATACAATATAATTCAAATTATATGAATAATTATTTTGAGAGGTCTTAAAAACTTGCTTGGACGTATTATCCGAGTAGTCCCGAAAGGGTTAAATAATAGAAAGATACAAAATCAAAAAATCACATAAAGAATAATAATGAAATTTTACACATGATGAAGGAGATTTTAGGTTTTAAATTTAAAGGATTAAACTTTTCAAAGTACCTTTTTCATTTCCTTTTTTTTTAAATAGATAGAAAATAAATTTTATTTAAGTTCTCGAGCCTTTTCTCTTTCATTTGACATATATATCGCCGTATTCTAACAAGGTTAAGAATTTTGAATATTTTTAAATTTTTTTACCCCTTCAAATTTTTGAAGTCCTTTTAAAAAGACAAAGGATATAGATATGAAAAACTGAGTACACAGTATTACTATGCTTGGTCCCTAGTTTTACGCCCATGTGAATTTTTTACGGTGTGAAAATTTTTTTTAATTTTTGTCGAACGGTGTAATAATGCGTATATCGTTAGAAAGGAGGCATTACTTTTAGGACATTGGACCGTTTGCGTTGATCGAATGATTCGTCTTTGGGATACATGCTCTCAACTATAATAAGAGAACAGGTTTTTCGAACTTTTTTCGAAAACGATTCCTAAAAAAACATATTTTGATTTTAGTGTTCAGTGACCCAAAAGGACAAAGCATGGGTTAAGGTTGACCTATTGATTTCAAACTTGGTGAAAATAATTTTTAATTTTTCGAAAATCAAAATCTAACGAGGTCAACAATGGATGACAATTTGTATGGAAAAACAGAATTTTATGGGTATTTTGAGTTCAAACTCAATGAAAACTTAATACTCACATGTTAAATTATTCGAAACGTGTTTTTAATTTTTTTCAAAATTTAAAATTTGACGGATTCACATATACAAAGAAACTAAAAACATATAGGCCTTTTGACTTAGAAACTGGGGAAAACACTTGAAATCGAAAATAATTAGACACATGTTTTAATTTATTTATTTTCAACGATGGGTTAAAGTTGATAAAAGTTTGTTTGGAGAATCAAGGTTTTTTAACTTCAATCTTGGTGAAAGTGCCCCAAATAACAAATAAATAAAAATCGTGGATCCCGATGGGTTAAAAGTTTGTATGGGGAAACATGGTTTTGGACTTCAAACTTGGTGAAAGTGCTCGAAATTATAAATAAAGCGACAAGTGTTTTAAATTTTTCAAAAATCTAAATCTAAGGGGCTAAGCCAAGGGCAAAACTTTATATGGAAAAATATGATTCAATTAATTGATTAATTGATTTTAAACGTGGTGAAAATACTTCTTTTTCAATGGTCGAAAATTAAAATGTAACGGGATCATTAGAGGGTTAAGGTGCGTATGCGGAAAGACTACGAAAAAACATAAACTGATGGGTCTATTGACTTCAAACATGGTGAAAATACTGAAAATCAAAAATAGTTCGACACACGATTCTCATTTTTTTGAAAATTTAAATCTAACGGGGTAAACCAAGGGTAAAACTTTGTATGAAGATTTATGATTTAATGAGTTTTTCGACTTCAAATGATAAATAACCCGACACGTGTTTTTAATTTTTTTAAATTGAAATTTGACATGGTCAACGATGGGTTAAAGGTATGTATGGGGAATATGATTTAATAGGTCGATTTACTGCAAAAATGGTAAAAACACTTCAAATAAGAAGTAATTAGGCAAGTATTTTTTCTTAAAATCTGACGAGGTCAACAAAGGGTTAAGATAAAAATTGATTAATTGGGCTTATTGACTTAAAAATTGCGTGCAAACTTGCGGGGCTCTGCTAATCACCTACATATATATATTTGGAACGACTAGAAGTCTAATTGAACTGAAGTGGAGACTAAGGCTAAGACTAAGATTCGTTGTGCGTGTCAAACTTATACACGAATGGAATGGATATACAATTGTATGATAATTTCGAACTACGAGTTTGGAGCTTTTCATAGAAACGCTTTCATAGAAACTTTTGTATTGTTCTACTATATTTTGGTGGACACACACCGACGGGAAATGAAACCTGTCGGACATTATAACCATCTGATCCATAGTGGCAGGACTATTGAATTTACCGTAGTTGGTATGACAGCCATACAGAATACATATAAGTACATATATAAATTTCAGAATTCAAGGCTTCACGTAAAATTCCTTGACGCTCGTGACTTGTTGTATTCCTTACTGTACGTCCCCGTACGCTCCCTGCAGGAGGCAGGATTTAGTCATTTATTCTGTCAGTCAAGCAGCCATCAAAGCTCTAACTTCATATGAGATTACCTCAGGGTTGGTGCTCGAATGCATAGAAGCATTGAATAAACTGGGTACATATAACCAGTTTAAAGTCCTCTGGGTCTTAGGATACTGAGCAATAGAGGGGAATGAGCAGGCTGATAGTCTTGCTAGAACTGGGGCAGCTACGACACGCCTTGCACCAGAACCTTTCATTGGGATGGGCAAATGCACTCTAGCAGAGTTACTAAGACTTGAGGAAAGAACCAGGAACTCAGAACACTGGTCAAATGCCACAAGTCTTAGGCAATCGAATATCTTCTTTAAGGGTTATAACTCCAGATGGAGTGAAGAATGCCTCAGACTGGGGAAAACCCAGCTTAGATTTGTCACCGCTTGTTAACCGAGCACTGCAGGATGAGGAAACACATGCACACAATCGGGTTAGAACAGGTAAGCGTCTTCAGACTCTGTGGAACAGCGGACGAGACTCCTGAGCACGTCATACTGCCCTGCGATGCGGTAAGCCGCAGTAGGAGGCAGCACCTGGGCCAGTACTGGCTTGTAGAAGAACACGTCAAACACCTTCGCCCTCGTGAGTTACTAAGCTTCATTAGGTCGGTTGGGTTGGGGGACGTTCTCTAAAGCTGTAGGGGGCACAATAGATGAACTCTGGTCTCAGTGCACATTTCCCTTTTCAAATCTATCTATCTAAGTTCAGCAATAGCAAAAAAATCTGAAAAATTATGCATAATACAAAAAATCTATCTGAAGTTCTTTTCACTTAGCCTTAATAACACCAAAGGGCGATATACCCTTAATTCGCATGAATTTTTGATGACACCGTAGGTCAATATTCTAACAAAAGATATACGTAACTATTGAGATTACTTCAATAACATTGCAAACAAAATATTTATCGTAATAATCAAGTGTTGCAGAGTGTATATATGACAACTTAACCCATTTTCGGCCGCTACCAGAAATAGCCAATATTTTTCTAATTCCTTTTAAGGACTTACATTTAGGACCTTAATCAAGAATATTTTTGTATTTTTTTTGTGTTTTTTTTTTTACAAAATTTTTTTATAAATAAATAAAAATTGAATTTCAAATAAAAACAAATATATATGTATATAGTTTTAGTCAGATAATAATCAAGCATGAAAACAAACAATTGTTGGCTTACATATGTGCATACATGACGACTTCTGGCCAATAGTCGATTTTTCGACCACTGAAAAGTACGCGGTGCTGAAGGGTTAAAAATATTTTCATAAACTTATGGATATCAATTGATTGTGGTAATTTGGTCTTTAGGCTTCGTAAATAATCAATAATTAATATTTAATTTGAAAAGGTTATATATTTTTCAGAATATTCAAAATATGACTAAAAAAATGCTTTTTTTCGTGCCTTCGCCAACATCTCTAAATTTATCTTTAAAAAAAAAATTATAATTTGGAGGGGTTACCAAAAGATCAAAGCTATTTTATGCATCAAAAGTTCAAAGATATAATGTCTAAGTGCAGAGCTACTCTCCTTCAAAGTGGCTGGTCGAAAAATCGACCAGCGGCCGAAAATGGGTTAAGTAAATATTTCCTGAATCGCTGAGAAATATTAGCTAAGCTCGGACCCCGAATAATCGTCCAAGTTTCCTTGATTTCCTATACCGAACAGACAGACAAATCAAGTTTCAAGTTATTCTTTCAAAACTTTAATACCTTGTGACCGAAAAGTTTCCGGAAATTTTAAATAAAACGCAAAATTCTTAATCTTCATCAATATTTATTTTATCTCCTTCAAAATATGCTCCATTAGAAGCGATACACATATGCCAACGTTTCTTCCAATCATCAAAACATTTTTTATAGGCGCTTTCCGGTATGGCTTTGAGTTCCCTCTGCGAATTCTGTTTTACGTCTTCTATGGATTCAAAACGCGTTCCTCTGAGTGGTAATTTGAGTTTGGGAAACAGGAAAAAGTCACACGGTGCAAGATCAGGTGAATACGGTGGCTGTTCGATGATATTTATTGAATGTTTGGCCTTAAAATCGTTGATAATGTTGGCTCGGTGCGAGGGAGCATTATCGTCATGAAAAATCCATGAATTATCCTTCCACAATTGAGGCCGTTTACGGCGGATATTTTCACGCAAACGTCTTAAAACACTCAAATATTAGTCTTTACCGACTGTTTGTCCTTCAGGGATGAATTCATGATGCACCACACCACTAATATCGAATAAAACAATCAGCATTACCTTGATTTTCGAGCGACTTTGGCGTGGTTTTTTCGGTTTCGGCTCGTCTTTTCCTCTCCATTCCGATGATTGTTGGCTTGTTTGCATGTCGTACTCGTAGACCCATGTCTCGTCACCAGTTATGATGCGTTCCATGAAAGTTGGATCGGAATTGGCACGATCAAGCACGTCCAAAGAGACCTGTTCACGGTACTCATTTTGAAGAAAATTCTCAACAAAATCGCAACGCACTACTGAGGTGAACTGGTTTCGCGCTCATTTTTGGCATAGTAATTAAGGACAGTGCTACCAACCTACAGAAACTTAAAATATCGATAAATACATAGCGCGCGAATTTTAAATGAGAATTTCCGGAAACTTTTCGGTCACAATGTAAATAAAAAAAGAAACTAGGAAAGTTAGAGATTAAAAAATTTGGTGATTTTTTATATTTTGATGGTTTTCACAATCTGGCGATTTAATGATTTCCAAAATTATAATCCCTTACATTACTTCTCGGTTTTAAGAAGTTGATACCTTATAGCAAAATTCAGTTATTGCTATTTTCCAAATGCTTTTATGTAGATTTTTATCAGAAATAATAGACCAAAAGACTGTCTTACTGGCAAGACTGGCATAATGGCATTTCTTTCCTTTCAACAGAACACTTGAAGGGCCACAAAATGTGTTACCACTTTCCATACAGACAAACAATTTATTGATGCACACTAATCAACTGAAAACTTTGGCAATATTTATTTAGACGCTTTAAGTGTGAAGGTTTTCCTACACCAAAAGCCAAACATGACAAATGTATAACTTTTAGATGGAACTGTCTACGGTTCAATGGTTCACTAACCCCAAATGGGTGCTGCGGGCTGGCACTCCCACAACAAACCAAAAATAACTTACCAAACCGAATCACACTTGCACACTTTACATCAACCAAAATAAAGATTGTCTGTCTGTCTGTAGGTAGAAATGTGTGTCAATCGACAATCGAATGGAAAAGCCCAAAGTAAGGAAATTCCCCATGCCGTCAGGACCAAAATTAGCTACGTCAGCGTGCCAACATATGGTTGGCTCGTGTTGGCGTGGCGTGGCGTGGCATGGCGTGTCAGACAATCAACAATTTGCAATTTGCCAGCAACAACAAACTCACACTTCGACTGCGGCGCAGGTGGTCGCGACGAGTAATCACAAACTGCACAATTTCGCTCACGAGCACATGTCCGTGCAGTATGGCGTTGATTTCCGGTAGTGCTTTGAAATTTTTGCGGGCAAAAGCCACACGAATTTCAAATTGGAATTTTAATTGGATTTTTCCGCTTTTTGCGCCTCAAAAATGGAAAATTGTGTTCGCGTTTCACTTTTCACTGCTTTACAACGCACCGCGATTGACATCAGTGAAGGAATATCAAGCACGAACACAAAAACACGAACACGGCGGCGAAGAGAGACACTGGCGGAAGGATACATATCGAAAGGACGAAAGGCAAAATGGACGAAAAAAGCACAGCGAGCGTGGCCAGCTTGTTTTGCTAGAGAAAACAAGTAGTTGCCTTGGTGCTGCTGCGGGAGGATGAGCCGCGTGGCATTTCCGCGCTGCGAGCGGAAGTGGGCACAAGTGGGGTGTTGGGTCGGTGGGCGAACATGGGCGGATACCGAAGTAATAAAAAGTGCAATGAAAGAGATAAACAGAAAACGGAATGAAATAAGCGCTAAACAGATTTGGTAATATAAACAAAATAACGTGGTGTGTGTGTGTGTTAGAGTTTGTGTGTTTGTTCTGATGGGCGGAAGTGAAGGAGAGCGCAATGTGTAGCAAGCATGGCCGCAAAAGCACTTTGCCGAATGCCGAACAAGAGAGCAAAATGAAATGATTACAACGAAAAACCACAATAAAAACAACAAATAAAAATAATAAGAAGAGAGAACAAGTCGCAATACAAGCGACAAACAGAAATTATTTCGAATAGTTGATAGAGGAGGAAAGAAATAACAAAAAATTAGTGGCAAATAGCATTGAAGTTGTGGTAGAAAAAGGCAAACATAAAAAAACGAACTGCTAGTTAGACGCGAAATGCGAAACGCACATGCAAACAAAAACGAAACTGTTAAGCACACAACACATGGAACAAGCGACGCGTCGACCCGATAAGCAGCGCGGAGCGGGAAACGTATTAGTTGTTGCGGCACACTGATGAACAACAGCAACAATAACATAAGTAATGAAAACAACACATGGCTGGCCTGCTCGTGAGTTTGTTCAGGCAAACCGAGAAGGGACAGACGGAAGGGTCTAGAGGCCGACAAGCCGTGTGGCGGTGCAGGCAAAGGTGAAAGAAGCAATTCAAATGCAAAACCATTTCGAAATCTAAACCCAAATGGAAATGGAAATAGAAATGGAAATGAAGCAGGCAACATACACCACAACAACAATAACAACAAGAATGGCAACGACAAACGACAAAACGCTAACGAAAAAACAAATGAATCGACCAATAACAAAAGCAAAAAAAAAGAAAGACTATAAAATGTCATAACATCGCTGAAGCGCGAGCTGCCAAAGAGGATTGCAGTGCGACGGGGCGCTTAAATGTGGAGCACGAAGCTCCAATAGCACAGCACAGTGGGCCTAATTTCTAATCGTTACTTATAAATCAGAATTTTCCATAGTTGATGAGCAGCAGTATGTTTGATTGAGTGATTGAGTACTTTTGCAGATAAGTTGAAAGGAAGCATAAAGAATAAGAATTATTGTCTGCTTCAACTAATTGCTTTACATAAATGTATGTATTTATATACAACTGTATATATGTATAACTGACTGGCGCACACGAGGAGGATTTGGGAGGTTGAAACCTTTCCCCTAAATATAAATATTGCTGGTACTAACACAGTTGCCAATAGACCAAAATTTTATTAACCAGATGTTGCTGGAAAAGTAACCAATATGTAGAAAACCATAACCATAAAAAACCCACGTATGGGTCGTTCTTTCCAAAAAGCAAAAGAAAAAACCACACAATAAACAAATTTTTTATCAATTATATGTTTTATAACGTCGATATGCATTTCTTTCCGCCTTCTACATTCAAGGAAACGAAAAAAGTCACGAAACATTTTTTTCTATTTTGGTTAAATGTAACCAAGTGTGGAAACCGTGGATTGTAAATGGTTTTGGGCTTAGAAGTTCTAAGCAACCC
The DNA here is from genome assembly GCA_963971225.1 of Melieria omissa. Lineage (NCBI taxonomy): Eukaryota > Metazoa > Arthropoda > Insecta > Diptera > Ulidiidae > Melieria > Melieria omissa. Next base: position 127,486,508 of record OZ020267.1, on the reverse strand, counting down.
TCTGCTGGTTTCTCTGAGAGCCCTGGTTCGATTTCTAGTTCAATACCAACCGACGTTCGAAATCAGCGTTAACGCATTGCTGCCTGGTACCAGTTCCGCCCATACGATTTTGATAAAATTTCATACACGACCTGGAATTGACCCAAAGTGATCAGAAACAAACATTTCAGCTTTCTCTCACTGCACGTTGCTGAGATATTCATTGGGTATTTTGTACCCATTAGGCAGCAATGGTAGCTTTTATCCATACGTTTTAAAGTGTTCAGCTAAACACGTGAACAAAAGAAGAATTGTTTAAAGGTGAGTTAGGAGGCAGATTTTTGTGAGGTTCTAGGGCCACTACTTTCCAGATGAGATATCTCTACCACGAACTTTTCTGTGATTTTTTTAAAGTCAGTTTTCATGGGTAAAATGTTACCCATTAGGCAGCAATGGGTTAAACTATAGGTCCCCTGCCATATTTTCTCCATCCACTAGTGTGCTGTAACATATGTTGGAAAAAACAGTTTTACATACACATTTAAAAAACGGAAGAAATATGTGGTATCACAATGGTCCTCACAATAGGCCTCCAAGTGTGTCTCTTACAGAGGCAGCCACCATACCCTAATCTAACCTACTACGGACGAGCATAGCTTAAGAATGTTCTGGGTATAATTTTATATCGAAATAAAGAATCACTGTTCCTGTTTACTTTTATATATATAACTGGCAATTCCGGATGGCTTTGAAAATTTGCTTATCTCTATAACCAATTTCTGACAATAATTACACAGTGCAACAAATTCAAAAAAAATTTTGAGGGACAAGCTCAAAAATGTCTCATTCGATAAAGTCTTAACTGTAAAAGTGATTTACATGAAATTTATAAGCAATAAAGATCTTTGAATGCTTTTTTACCAGAAGTCACTTATATAAATTAAGCTCTCACGGTTTCCAGGATATTCAAGGATAAAAATGTAGTTGATGTTCTTTATGTCCTTTTACATACAATTTTTCAAAAAAGGATATTGTTTCTTCAACTTCATCTCATTAGCATTCATTTGCCGTAAAGTAGTAGTTATTCCTTCCTAACATTTGAGTCAAGAGATATGATGTTTTAAAAGTTTACGTAAGAGGCACTAAGCCGCCATTTTTAAACCGCATTTAAAAAACTGGAACATCCCGGGAAAAATTCTTTGATACTTTTTCATCTACTGAGGTCCTCTATCGAATGAGACATGTTTGACCTTGTCCCTTTTTTTTAGTGTTGCACTGTGTTATCATCAAAATTAAAGTTAAACCTAAAAACCTTGTCATGACAATTGACTATGAGCCCTTTGGATTTTATAATTACAGCAACCAAATTAAAAACCGATTCAGAAAACATATCGGTTACTTGGGAAACAATCACAACTATTGCTATTGTTGATAAATTGAACTCTGACTACGAGTATTCATTATGAGGCCGATCCGAAAGAAAAACTTTGTTGGTCTCGAACAACACAGAGAGGCTTTCAGTAGACATACACATATAAGACAAACGCCAGAACGGTTCTTGTCCTGTTTAATTCAAGTTGAAACACAGCTCCTCAAAGCCAAAAAAGCCTGGCAGACATTCAGTGAGAAGTTTTTGTGGAACGTTCTGGCCAAACACTTTCAGCACCATTGTAAACTAAAAATTGGCAGGTAAAGAGCCCATATTCAGGCACATTGGAAAAGCCTTCTGCAATATTACAAGAATGTCGATCGACTGGAATACACAAGGCAGTAAAAGTTTACTGAAATGTATAAAAGGGAGATGATCAATCCTAAAGCTAATGCAACCCCAACTGAAAAAAATATGAAAAAGATATGATAAAAGAAAGAAAAATACGAGGATGAAAAAAAGAGATGAAAAAACTTGTTAATGCTCATAAGCAGTAAAAAATCACACTGCTTTCATATGGTAAACAAATGAACAAAAAACAAAAAGGTTAAGGGAAAAACACTTCTTTCAAATCGATGGCAAAACGATTCTAAGGTAACAGTTTTTATCTAAAAGGACAGCGGAACGATATTACTTGTCACTTTATTCGTTGAAATTGGATTTGTCAAAACCAGATTGAGATATTATAAGGCAACAAGAGTAAAAAAACTGATCTTTGACTCAGCAGAAAAATGCTTCCACAGGAAGTAACTCGCCAAGAAGGCATCGATTGAAAATGCTGTAGAAAGTCTGAGCCAACTTATAAGAAATTCTAATTTAATGGGAAACAGGATTGAAAAGGTCTAACACTCTTTTGAGTGTGTGGTTCCCTCAGATGCATTTTAATGCATTAAAGAAAGGTGAAATTTTGTGTTTCTTGATTCTTTGGTTAAGTAAAAAATTAAACAAAAACTCCAACTCCTTGAAAAAATTTAGTCTGGCATTGTCATACACAAAAATGAAACCAGATTCTTCATAGTTTCCAGTACTGTCCAATGTATACTAGCAAAAATAAAAGCGACTATTTAACCCTTTCGGGACGGAGCTTAATTCTGAAAACCAAAATACTTTTGGTAGAAATGTTTCCATGTTATGAAAGTTGAGGCTAGAAGATACAAATTCTGAACTCCGGACACATAAAATTCGAAGTAATTTTTTACGTGGGTTATAAGATCTGAATAATTTGTTTGAGAGGCATTAAAAACTGAGCGGAACGTATTATCTCAGTAGTCCCGAAAGGGTTAAAACATACTTTACATTCTATAACTGCAGTGGCGTGCACAGGTTATAATTTTCTTTTTGGGGAGGTTCCATTTACAAATTTTGAACCCAAAACCAGTTGCAACCATATTTGGCAACTAAAATGTTTGCAAGCTGCGGGCATTTGGCAGGGGTTTGAACCCACAAAAACCCTTCTTGCGTACACCTGTGTATATCTGCTCGAGCTTCCTCTAATGCAGCCATTCATTTGTTTAAATTTTTCGCATTAGTTGATTTGCAATACGAACCCAATCACTCAATTGCGCCCATCATTCAATCACTAATGGTTACAACAACAACAATTCAACATTTTGGCCAATTACATTTTGCACGTAGCGACACCACTGTGCGGCAACTGAGCGCAGCGCAAGGCTGCACAACATGGCACGGTGACAACAGCACTGATAAACAAATACAAAACCAACAATAACTTAAAACGGCACAACAACAAACACCACAAAAGCAACAACAATAATAATAATAACAACAACAATAACGCCAAGAATGACAGCAATAACAATGACTACAGCCGACAGCAAATTACCACAAGCCACGGCAGCAAATGTAAGCAGAGCAGCACGTTGCTACTTTCTGTTTATTGTTGTTGTTGTAGTTGTTGTTATTATTGCTATTTTCCACTGCTGCTATTGTTGTTGGTGCTGCTGCTATTTGTCGTTGTCGTTGTTGTTATTGTTGCGTCGTCGCACTCAATCAAGCAAGCAACGGCACGCGGCGCATAGAAGCGTAGCGATCAACCGAAAGCAAAATCGACAAAAAAAACAACAAAATGAAAAAACAAACGAACTTAATCGAAAAGAGACAAAATCGCCTAATTTAAATTTACCTATACACGAACGCGGTCGTTTTCATACCCTCCACCAACTGCTGCTTCAGCCACTGCTGCTGCTCCAATGCTTTTTGTCGCTGCCGCTGTTGTTGTTGTTGTTACTGCTGCCGCTGCTGCTGTGGTTGCGGCTATTCCCGATACGTTTTTTAGCACTTGTTATTATTATTGTTGTTGTTGTCGGCACTGTTGCGGCCGCTCAACACGCACATATTGTCAGTTACAATTGGAATTGTTGTTGGCAATTTTGCTGTCGCTGTCGTCGCTGCTGCTGCTGTTGATTGAAACTGCATTTCCATCCACCTTTTCACGCAGCAGTTGCGGCAATTTAACTATTTCGCCCCGCCACCAGCTTTTTTCCAACACTCCCCTCCCCCCGCACCCAACAACGAAAAGCACAGTTTTCTTCTTCTCCTCTTCGGCTGTTTTTTATTTTTTCAATTTTCGCTCTCTTCCCCACCGCTTTGGCTTTGCACTATTTGCTCGTTTGTTTGTGTAGTAGTCTGTATGTGTTTGTCTGTATGTGTGTATGTTGTGTGTGAGTGTGTGGTTGTATGTTTAGTTGAGTATGGTTATTTATGTTTTTATCAATTTTCTTTTATTGTTGTTTTTCGCACACTTTGCACTTTGCTTGGCTGCGTATGTTTTACTGCGCTGCTCTTTGTCGCCTCGATTCTGTTGTATCATTTCCCATTTTCACATATCTGAAAGCTGGCGCACGAGCTCGCACACACTTTCGCGCACTTTTCAAACTGCACAGCAACACGCACCTCGATTCTTGATTCTTCCACGACGTCTTTTTTTGAATATCTTTCACGCGCATCCGACACTGATTACTGCCACTGTCACCACTGCTGCTGGTGGTGCTGCTAGTGGTGCTGGCTCTGCCCACCCACCCTCAAGGCGATTGATTCCGTTGGCGATTCGCTTTTGACCGCCGCTCGAGCCGATTTGCGGTTCATATTTTCACTGTGAAAATCGGTTGCGCGTTTCCATTGCTCAATTAGAATTTTGTCGAGACGTCAGCAAAAGTATTCACAATACTGAAGAATTGAAGAAAAATAATAGCCAAGCGAAATAACGAAATGGAAACGAATGGAACAAACGAACGAAGAGAGATGCGCCGCAGCTAACGAACCAAATGCGAATGTCGCACACTCGCGCGCCGCGGCACAGGTGAAGTGACAGCTGTTGTTGGAGAGGAGCCGACTGCCGACTGCTGACGACCAGCGACAAAGCCAGCGACAACGACAGCGCCAACGACACTGACACCGACCGCGCCAACTCACGAGCGAGACCACTCTAGGCGTGCGCCACTCGCTCGCAGCTGTGGAGCGTTTTTTGGCACAGTTGACCGAATGCTTGTGCGACCGATAGAGATGCACAGAAACGATGGGCAACGCACAGCGAAAAGCAATGGCAGAGACAACTGTAGTTGCGGATACGGATACCCGAATCGACTGTCATAATGGCGCCAAATGCCTGTACTCAATTGTGTTGTGCATTTGTGTGTGTGTGAGTGTGTGAGTGGCGCTTTATGGCTTCCAATTGAGAGAGAGCACATAACGGTTAGGAAACGGAAGCTGACATCACTGGCTGAACCCTAGTCGACAGGAAATACAAAAATTAAGTGTTTGCAGTATCTTAATTTGATTGCTAAGTTTCTCGGAAAATAATGAAATAATAAAATCCGACGGATTAATCGGCATCCATAATTGTTTGGCCATATCGGCCTAATTTCTTGCTTCCATTTTTTTAATTTTTCAAAGCTGAATAATAAAATTTTCATTTTTTTTTTTTATTTAATTTTATTTTTATTTTTTGGTTTTTGTGTTATTATTGTGAAATATGTTGCAAATACGAGGAGTAAAATTCCTGTTCGTTTTTGTGCTTTTGTAAAATAAACTGTTTTTTATTTAATCTATTCGTTTCATTTCTGCTACGGAATCGGTATTGGCCAATTCCCGCCCCTCCGACCGATTAATCAGCATCGACACTGGCCAAAAAATTATCATGGGCCGGACTCTACATTTGCAGGATTTCAAAATATTTGTGCTGCCCACAATTAGAAAAAAAATCTACAAGTTTTTTTTCTTTCTACTATCTTTTTAAACGGAGTTCTTCATGTAAAACTTAACATTTTCACTATGAAAAATATTAAATTTATTATTAATATTAATTTATTTTTTAATTTATTTTAATATATTAATTTATTTATTAATATTAATTGCATATTGCAGTAGGAAGAAAATTATTAGAGGCTTCCCAGAGTCTTTGGGTCTGAAAATTCCTGAATGCATAATTTCTAAGAAATTGGGTTCATATTTTACAGTTTTCAGTGTTAGTTCATAAAAAACTCAAAGAAAAAATAGAGAGCATTAATATATCCGCGAGTTTCCTGTATTGTGGCCTCGAGTCATTATTTTGTAATATTCTAGTTTTATCGATGATCTGTTAAAATTTATTTTTTTTTACTGAATTTTAAATAAATAAATAAATAAATTAATTAAAAACAAATAAATAAATAAATAAAGAAAAAAATAAATAAATAGCAAAATAAGTAAATAAATAAATTAATTAATTAATTAATAAATATATAATTAATAAATAAATCATAAATAAATAAATAAATAAATAACAAAATAAATAAATAAATAAATATGTAAATATTTAAAAAAATAAATAAATAAAAAATAAATCTAAAATTAAATAAATAAATTACAAATTATTAAATAAATCAATTAATAAATAAAGACTACGCACATGTTTGTTGCTACTTCTACCAAATAATTTTCGGTTGGTTTTATATGTGAACAACATATTTTAATTTTACACACTCTTCCCCTCTTCAGTAGGTTTTTTGGGAATTGTGTTTGCTTTGCAATGTCAGGTTTTCTAAAACAACAATTTGCCTTCAACAAGAGTTCTTACATTCCACTAAGAAACATTGAGTAAACATGAAGTAAGACTCCTAGTTGAGCCTTGCAATATATAGTAAAAAAAATACAAATATTTTTGTAATAAAAGAGTTTTTAACCTTATAAAGTATGTAAGAGTTAAGCAAATGATTTAAAATAAAAAACTTCTTGCAGTCTGCATTGCTAACAAAATACAACAGTTTGAGAGGCTCTGTGCTGTTAACACAACAAACGCCATCTTTGCTTTATATATAAACAAACCGAACAGCTGCTTAGATTTCGCGTACTGGCATCACTGGCACTGGTCCAACGTCAACCAATTCAACAAAGAAAATTTTGTTAAATTGGTGTTGCTAGTAAAATTGATTATAAATCTTTAAATTAATTCAGATTTTGTAAAACTACGGACAAATCATGACCGAAGAGTGGCAAACACAAAAGTTTCGGCAAAATGTCATTTCCAAGATGTGCGTGCAACTTTGATACATATTCGCTCTGAGTTCCTTTCTAACTCAATAATATTTCCAGCAATGAGACGCTGCAGACAACTGGGCAAGATCCGCAGAAGAATGCAAATGTCATGGAGAACCACATCTTCAAGAAATCACGCAGCAAGGAGGAGTACCTCGGTCTGGTGGCAAAGCTTTTCATGCACTTTAAGGATTTGGCCCAAAGTAGGTCGTTGTAACTCGTCGTTGTACTTGCTGCAATGTTCCATTTGACTCTAATTTTCCATCAATCAATAGGAAAGCCTCAGCAAGCGCCACCGCCCAACGCCGAGATGGGCCAGCAGCCCATGATGCCCGATCCGCTGAATGCTTTGCAAAATTTGGCCAGTCAGGGCAATCGCAATCCGCAGATGATGCAAATGCCGGGCGGACCGAATGCGAATCAAATGCCTGGGCCCGGCGGTCCCGTGGCCGCTTCAAATCTGCTACAATCGCTAAATCAGCAGCGGCCCGGACAGCAAATGCAACAGATGCAGGGCATACGCGGCCAGGTGCCAATGGGCGCCGGCGCCATGGGTGGCCCCGGACAGCAGATGATGCCGCAAATGGGCGGCAATATGGGCGCCGGCATTCAGATGAACGTAATGGGCGGCGGCGGTGGTGGCGCTGTGGGTGGCGGCCAGCAGCCGCAGATGGTGAGCAATGCGCAGCAGATGGGCGGCATGCCGGGACAAATGGGTCAGATGGGCGGCGGTGGCGGTGTGGGTCCGGGTGGTCCCAGCGGTGTAGGCGGGCCAGGTGGCCCCGCAGGCGGACCCAATCAGATGCAAATGGGACCAGGCCAAATGCAGGGTGGCCCCATGAATGTGAATGCAATGAATGTGCAGCAGATGCCGCAGATGCAGCAAATGAATCAAAATCAAATGGCGGTGTGTTGTTGCTTGTTATTAGGTGTAATTAAGAAATTGTAATTTGGGTTTCGTAAATATTTTGCAGATGGGCATGAATCATCCATCGTTGAATCAAATGATGAATGTGCGACTGAATTCGGGCGGTCCCATGAATGTGGGACCGAATACAGCACCGCAGGGCATGCAAGGAATGCCGCCCAATATGCAGCAGAATCAAGGCGGACCCATGCATCAGGGCGGACCGCCAGGACAGCAGGGCGGTATGCCACCGAATGCGGGTCAGCCAGGTTGGTGTTCAATTCTGAATTGTAAATTATATGAAGCAGTGTTGTAAAATGTGTTTGCGCTCGCAGGTAATCTCAATCAGATGCTAAACATGCAGCAGAAGGGCAACATGCCCATAACGCAAGGCGGTCAAATGTTCGCTGTCAATCGAGGCGTGGGCGGACAGCAGCAATTCTTGCGCCAGAGCCCCTCGCCCAGCACAGTGCCTTCGCCTGCAGGTATGGGCGCTGCACAGCAGCAAATTCAACAACAACAGCAGCAGCAGCAACAACAAGGCGGCCCCAATCAACAGCCGCCACAGGGCCCACAATTGCCCAATCCACAGATGATACCCAGTCCGGCGTTGGTGCCCTCACCGAGCCCTCAAATGGCCAGCTTGATGCAGAATACGCCGCGCAATATGCGACAATCGCCGAGTGCGCCATTAAACACACCCGGCCAGGTGGCCAGCAACAGCCCGTTCAATCCGCAGGAAGATCATCTCTATCGCGAGAAGTACAAACAGCTGACCAAGTACATTGAGCCGCTCAAGCGCATGGTGGCCAAAATCGGCACCGATGGCACAAGTGAGTGTTGTCTATAAAGTGGCAATGACTTGAATGTGATTTTAACTTTGATTACTTTCCAATGCAGATACGGAAAAGTTCACAAAAATGAGTAAACTCCTGGAAATACTGAGCAATCCAACACAGCGTGTGCCTTTAGAAACGCTGCTCAAATGCGAAAAAGCATTGGAGAAAATGGAAATTGTTTCCATTGCTGGGCAGCAATTTGGCGTAAGTTCGTTTGCTGCTTGGAATGGTTTGTACAACTTTATTGAGGCTTATTTAAATTTTAATATATCAACAGAAATCCTCAAATCCATTGATGGAGGTCATCAATACCACACTGCAGAGCCCCACTGCCAATCACACACTCTATCGCACTTTCCGTCCGAGCCTAGAGTTGCTATTCGGCACTGATATATGGTGCGATTTAAAGTTAGGAAAACGATTAACAAATTTGTAATGTGCAATTTTTTACAGCGCACCGGCACCACCAAAAATGCCACGACTTGCCGAGAAGCCATCACAGTTTGAGCATGAAATTCCACATGTGCTGCAGGGCGAAATTGCGCGATTGGATCAAAAGTTCAAAGTGACACTGGATAGTACAGCGCAAAATAATACAAAATCCATTCGACTGATTTGCTGTCTGGACGACAAACGTTTGCCCAGCGTACCGCCAGTTAGCGTTAACATACCAGGTGAGTTTTCAATACACAATGTTCAATGATTGTGAATGAAATATGGGTTTTTTTTTGTAGAGGACTATCCATCTATATCGCCTATTTGCTCCCTGACCGAGCACGAGTACTCAACCACACCATTTCTGAAGGCTGTGCAAAATGCACTAATTGCACGCATTGCCAAGCTGCCCAAATGCTATTCACTATCGCATCTTTTGGACACATGGGAGATGGCAGTGCGCCAAGCGTGCTCGCCCACCTCCAAGAACGTGCTGGATTTGGCAGCTGTCTTCGGTGCCTGAACTGAATGAAGACTCATTTTTGCATTCAACTTATTTTACAACATTCTAGATTATGTGAGCACATATTGCAGTCTATAGAAGGTTTTCGAAATAAAGCAATCGTTATAAAGTGAAACCGTTCTTGTTAAAACTGCGTAGTTTTGGATGGAAAGTTCATGGATTTCTTAGTTATCCATTAATTTTCAACTACTGTTGGCTTGCTGCTGTTTGTTAATAAGTCAACAACACTCAAAGAGTTGATGGGCGTTTAGCCTCAAAATCCTTCTTCCACCTTTTAGGTTTCTATCATCCCATTAGTTCAGGTCAAAGAAGAAATTAGTATCCCAAGCACCGAATGTCTGAGATGTCCTTTAGAATTAATCGCCTACTTCCGCAGTAGCAATTCTATCCAGTTTTCAGTAAATGAAACACAAATTTTATATTTCGATAGACACTTGGGAATTGTGATTGTTTTATTGTATTTGTTTTTGTTTGATTTTAACTCTTTTTACGAAGCAAGTTTGCTCTTTCTTTTGCTTTAGAATTTAATATTTTTTTTTCCTTCTTTATAATTTTTTTTTTAAATTATTTTCTCAGTAAATTGCAATGATTTTTTTTTGCATTTGTTTTTTCCAAGTTCACCACTCATTAATGCCTATTCGCAAATGACACACGAAAGTACGAAAGTTTATATTACAAAATAAATTAGCTTAGTTGTTTCTTGCTTAAGAAAAAACTTAAATATCACAGTTTTTTGGGTTACATTGTTGTGTTTGTAATTATAAGAAAGATTCTTAAAAGTAATTTGCTACTACTTTAACTGAATTGGTGGCATTACTATACAAAGAGTTTAGCAATCGCTTTTAAAAAAGATGAAAGTAAAACTAAATAATAGAAATGTGTATGAAACAAACAAAACTTAACAATTACATACGCGAACTTAGGCAGCAAGTTAAACACGAATAATGACAGTATCGAATGTTAAACCTTCAACAAACTCTTTTTCTTTCAACTGTTTGCCTTTTTTTACATTAACTGAACTGCAACCAATACCCAAATTCCAAAATTCCACTAAACGAAACCAATCTAAAATAGTTTACATGAGGTCTTAAGAAAACGTGAACGAAAAACCCATCTTTTAGTAGCAGTTTTCAAGTCGATGTTTTGCGTTGAGAGGGAGAAAAAGAAATAAGCTAAAGTATTAGTTATTGGAATGAACGCCGCTTTAGCGCTGCGCCATCGTCACCGGTGCCATGCTGGCCGAGGCCGCGAACAGGCTGGTGAAGCTGGCAGGTAGAGCGCCGGCCTGTTGCAGTCGCAGCAGATCGTTGGCGTCGCAGATTTGTACTTGCAGTCCAGTCGGCGTGGCGTTGTTCGTCTCCTTCTTGATGGAGGCCACATCGGCCATGGTCGCCGGCGCAATGGGTCGCAGATGCAGTGTGCTGTTGCTGCTGGCAGCGGCGGCAGCAAACGGCATGGTGGCCAATTTGGTGGGCGCCACGGCCACGTTGCGATTGACGCCGTTCGCCTTGTCCTTGCCGTGGCGCTTCACGTGCTTGGACAGATGATCGCTGCGCATGAACTTTTTCTGGCACACCTCGCACACGAACTTCTTCTCGCCGGTGTGTGTGCGCTTGTGGCGCGACAGCTCGTCGGAGCGCGAGAAGCGCTTGTCGCAGTTCTCCCACTTGCAGATGAACGGCCGCTCGCCGGTGTGTACGCGCTGATGTGCCTTCAGATGGCTGGACTTGAAGTAGTTCTTGCCGCAGTTGGGATGATCGCACACGTAGACGCGTCGCCGTTCGGCGGCTATTTGGGTGGCGGTCATTTTCTGCACGGGCAGCGGCGCACTGGCAGCGGCAGCTGTATTGGCGGTTGGCTGCAGCAGACTGTTGTTGAGCAGCAGCAGCTGCGTTGGCAGGACGCTGGCAACTGAGCCATTGCTTTGTGGTGGCGCTGGAGCGGCGGTGATGTAAATACTTTTCGGTGCAATCACTTGGAACTGGTGTGGCGCGCAGCGTGGCGACAATTGCTGCTGGTAGGCGGCATTGCTGTCGTCAATGGGTTGCGTTGCGTTGGCGCTGGCGGGCAATGTGAAACGGAATTGTGGCGCATTGAGTGCAACGGGTTGTTGTACGTGTGGCTGTTGTTCTTGTGGCTGCTCTTTCGGCTGTTGCTGCTGTTGCGCCGATGCTGCTGCTTTGCTGGCCAGATCTGTGGCGGCGCAGTGATTGCGATTCATTTTGAATTTCAGACTGCGCCACACATTGGTCTCGGTGCAGCTGTCATCGCTGGACGTGGACGCCGTGTAGTGGCTGGATATGGTGGACGACGAGGCGGTGGATACGGTGGATGAGCAAGAGTTCTCGTCGATGCTGGAGCAAATGCCGGAACTGTTGACGCGCATAATGACACTGGCGCGCTGCTGTGCAGCCGGTGCGGATTTGTGTGGCTCCGGTGGCGGCGTCAGTGCACTGGCAGGCTGTGACAACTCCATGCGTTGCTTCTTGCAGGGTGGCATGTCGGCATCGTCCTCGGTGTCTGAGGGATTCGGAGTAATGATGGCATTGCGCTGTTGCTGCTTGGTCGAGTCTTTATGTTGGTGTTGCTCGAACTGCTGCTGCAGCTGCAGTTGGGTTTTGAGCAGCTGCTCAGCTAAATGCGATTGCTGGTCGGAATTGGCTATCTGGAAATTGAAAAAAAGGACAAAAATTAGTTGCAAATTCAATCACAGAGAGTTGTGTTTTATAATGCGGCCTAAAAATATGCTAAATATTTGGGAGCTACGAATGCACTGATAAATATTTTACTCTTCAATATTTTTGTTAGGTTATATTTTTTTGGGCTACCAACACGAATCTCTAAGCATCAATTACTATTTAATTGCATTGATATTCCACGACCAATCATCACTTCTGATCAATAGGCAATTAACTTTTCAATGATTAGTCACACATGAAATGCATTGCCAGTCAACTTATTTCCACTCAACTGCAGTCAATGCCAGTGTCAACGCGTCACCTCAGAAAACGAATGTCGTATGTTCGATTGAGCCTAGTAATATATACGACATTTGTTTTCTGAGGCAGCGAACGGTCGCGACGCCGTTGACCCAAAATAAACTGCCACAATGTCTCGCTCGCATGATTGGCCTTCGATTTGCATTTAATTGCAGATTTTTTGTATGCGCCACAAGGTCATTCACGTTTACACCCCAACAAAGATGGTCGGTCGAGTGCAGTGGAATGGCGTTGCCAGAGTTGCACATTTGGAGGGAAGTTGCCTCGACACAATGGGACGAATTGGGCAGAAACGGCCAGACGATATCGTCATTCTCGCAGTCAACAAGTCAGTCAAGTACAAAAGTCAATGTTCGTGTTGTGGCTGTTGGCGGCCATAAAGTACGCACAAACATACAAAAACAAATTTACGACTTGTCGCAGGTCTGGCGAGAACAGATTTTAGGAGTTTCTTGAACTTGCAATTAAAGCGAGTGCGCCCGTTTGTGCTTGGTTTATTTTTGGTGAAAATATTTAATTAGTAAACAAGTGTAAGTAATGAGTAAAATGCCAAACAACTCGGCTACAGGGCGGAGCTCAAATCGAAGGTGAAAAGAAAGCGAATTAAAAGTGCTTGAAGCATATTTCATAAAACTGAACTTGACTTTACTAAACTCATACTGAAAGACTAAACTGCACTGAGTTCGATTCTAACTAATGTTGCCTGATCTACTAAAGTAATCTACTGAGTGTTGCCGCAGTTGTCTGATTTTTCACTGCCCAAATTATGCCCCAAGCAACGAACGACCTTTCCAGTGCCTATGATGAGTCTGTATCTAAATTTAACTGCAAAACTTATGGCATGACCCCGTACGTGCGGAACAGGCGCCCATAAATGGCCGCCGCCGCCGAAGCCAGCAGCCAACAGCGCCAAGTGCAGTAATTGTGCTCAGTGTACTACACTGTGGCGCGTGGGAGAAAGAATGAGGCGAACGCAAGAGTATTCAGAGAGAGAGAGCGTTAACGGCCAGACGGCGAGGTAGAGTAGGAGCGCGAGAGCAATGTACGCGCAATTTAGTGGAGTAGGCCGAGGCAAAGTCGACAAAAATATATTCGTCTACAACTCGTATCTGCGAGATACGGCTAGAAGAAGAGGAAGCAACATAACACGCATCGAGTGCATGACAGCCGACTACGTCATATAGCCGCATTATCTACACACACACACACACACATGCACGCGCATGCAAACAAAAATATCTATGGAAAATAATAGGCAGCCAGGTGAATGGGGATTTTTGCTTTCCCTTCGCTTCGCTTGGGCGCAGCATGTGAGACCATTGTGCAAAAGCGGGATGAGGTAGACATGTGATGGCGGCGACGCTCTCGAAAAAGTAGTTTGTGTGTTTGTGAAATTGTTTGTTGGCTTTGGTTTGATTAAGTTAGATATGTGGGCAGCAAAAGCGGGTGGAATTTTTATTGAAAAATATGAAATTTCGTTTGCTCAAAAAGAAATGGGCTTGGCTTTGCGTAGACAGCAATAAAGATAGTAGAAATCCGCAAACTGTGCGATAAGATAGCACACAAAAAAAATCGCATGCTTAAGCTTTAAACTGGCTTTCATTGTATTTGCATTTTTGTAAATTCGTTTCACGCTCAACAGCGACCAACACAGCAAATAACTAGTCGACGACGTCAGCGGTGCGGCGGTAACAGCACAGCGTTTCACGTAGCAATGTCGTGTACAAACACCCCGCCCCCAAGGCCTCGTGGCTCCGAGCCCCATTAACAAACAAATGCGACACTCTCGTTTAGAGCCGAACAGTCGAATGTTCTCTCTGTGCTCGCGGCACGTTTAAACAACAACAACAACTATCAGCTACAACAAAGTACAATGTATCAGTCATGCAGGCAAACACGGCCAGTCGTACGGACGGACAGACAGACGGACTGACTGGCTGCACAGAATAAACAGTATACAGAAGCCGCATCTGAAATAATTTTGCGATTTCATTTCAGACGCGGGCGGGAAGCAACAAAGGTGAGGAAAATGTAAAGGGAACCGAGAGAGTAAGCGCGAATTGATGTATTGTATACGCATAGATTCGATTTTTTTTGGGCTTTATTCTCATTTCGACAACAACACGCAATGTTGTTGCGGCTGGCTTGCGCAGCAAGCCAGCTTGGCTTTACTCGTGCACATTGAAAGTGGTTGATTTGGCAAAGCAATCGCCAAGGCAAATTCAATAGGTAGTTGCAGCATTCTTTGATAATTAGCACAACATTGTAGCAATAGTTTTCCACTTATTATCACTTTCTTAATGCGTCTTGGTTGTTTCAATATTTAACACATATATTTCATTGTAGCCATTTGTACTTTTTACAACTTCTATTTTACAAGCAGACCAAAAGAACTTATAAAATCCATTGAATTTTGGTTTTTCTCGTAGTGCTACCACCTTATGTGCCTTGGCGATCGCTCAATCAATTTTTCTATGAAACTGCCTCTCCACTTCTTGTTCTTGTTTGTCAAAAAGCAAGCGGAGAGCGAGCACGAGCCAGCACCAACATGCAAGCGGCACATCGCTTTGTTGCCCAACAACAACAACCACAGTGTGTGGTGCGCGGTCGCAGCTTCTCAGCTCAAGCTCTCGCGCTCTGTGCGTTCTCATCCCCTTTACTGCTTCCCCCCGCATCCACAAACGGGTCGTACCGCTGGAACCCGCGAAGAAAATTTTCTTTACACCAGATGCGCATTCTGTATATTGTTTGTTCTGTGCTGGCTGGTACGTGTGTAGCTGCTGGCTTGTGTGTGTTTGTAGCGTTGTGTGTTGGCCATGCACTGTTCACGTGAACACCAGCTGACGACCGAGTGAACACTGCGTGATCGCTATGCTGGCTGTAAGTGCGAGCGAGACGCTGCACATTTGTTTTCACAATTCGCACAAGTGGAAGCGCGAAGGCGCTATTAATAGCGATGGCCTCTGCGTTGTTGGCGACGCCGATGATGATGATGTTGCTGCTTCTTCTGCTTCTACGCTTCGCTTCAACAGCAGACACAGATACGAAATGTGTGGGGGCTTGTGTGTGTGTGTGTGTGTGGCGTGCCTGCCTAGTGGTATGGTAGCAATTTTTTTAATACTTTTTTCCCTGACTTTTACTAATCTAGAAAAACTTTTACTAATCTAAAAAGAAACCATGTGAAGTATCACTATTCCACGTTTAGACAGCAAGTCATAAAATTTTGTTTTTTGATTAAAATATAATCTTTTTTTGTGTATTTATTGCGAAAGTGTGCGAAATAAGATTGAGGCTAAAATAATTGTTGTTGTAGTGGCGCGACAAAGTCTTTATAAAAAAACACACAAATCATTAGTGTCGAAAAAAAGGGGGAGTGTGCATCTGCTGCTGCCGCCATACAGCGCAACAACGTCGCTCGTTTGTATCACTCGCTGGCCGCGTGCAAGCGCAATCTTTTACGTTGTTGTTTTCGTGCGCACATACACACACAAACACACATACAATTTCTGCCATGGCTGTAATGGCTGTTGTTATTGTTGTTGTTGCGTTGCAATATAACTTTTAGCAATTGAGTTGAAATGAATTTTTGCATTTTACTGAATTTCCTATAAAAATTATCAAATCTTTATGGGGGAAAATGTACAAAAGTGCAAGTCGAACGTGATAAATTATCATAATTCAAGCTATTTCTGTGCAAATTTGAAATTTAATTTGTTCAAAAATGTTTTAAACTACTTTTATATGGAAAAATGCATTCTAAATATCATTCATTATTTTCAAAAAGTTTCTATTTCTCTACTTCCTACAACACTTACAACTGAAATCACTCATTTGTAGCCAAAAACCACACAAGTCACTTAAATTGTTAAAAATATTTGTATGCTTGAAAATTGTTTCTCCAGTTGGAATAGTTTGTTTTCAATACATTTAAACAATTTTTGACACTAACCGGACTTGTGTGGTTTTTGCACCAAACTATTTATAGGCAAACCTGTCATTTCTATTAACAATTTTTAAAAGTTTTCTTTAACTTTCTGCAATCTTTTTAATTTTGTATTTTTGTTTATACTTTTCTGCTATTTATGATAATTTTCTATATCTAATATTTAAACGTTTTATAATTTTTATGATTTTTTACAATTTCCCTCTACAAGCACTCAATACCTCGTTTTCTTGCTTTAATTAATTTTCTAAATTTTTTCCATTTCATAACTCTAAATATTTCTTTAAACCGCATTAGCTCCATAAGACATTTTTTTAATGCATTTTTTGTAAACTTACATCTTCCATTTTATTTTCGCACAGTGGCGGTGTTGCGGGCGGCGATGGTAAAAGTATATCCATTTTATTTGTTGTTGTTGCTTGTGTCAACACGCTTTTCACACTAATATTTATTTTTTCAGCAATTTTATTCAATGCTTGCTGTAGTTTTGAACGCACTTTTGGCTGTTTTGTTTCTCAAAAATATTCTCTTTTTATTGCAAATTTAATGCAATTCAGTCACTTTGTTTTTATACAAAATTTTCTTTTCAGCACTTTTTGTTGTTGCTGTAATTGTTTACACTCTTATTGGTGTTGTTGTCCAATCGAAATTCGTTTGATTGAATTTCAAAATTTATAACTTTTCTTTGATATTTTGTGCTGCTTTCACACAAAGACGAGCAGACGAGCTGAAGAAAATTGAGGAACCGTTTCGTTCGGTATTCAGCAAGCGAATGAACAACATTGCGATGCCAACAGTGCCTAGTAAACGACCCAGTCAGCGCCACCGTGCACGCTCGCCGCCACGGCGATGGCGTGTGCGTGTGAATGTTTGTGTGTGCATGTGTGTATGTGTATTGGTGACGGCGTTGCTGCTGCTACTGCTGCTTGTAGTAGTTGTTGTTGTTGTTGTTTTTGGCACTAGAGGCAGCAGTGGCAGGCTCGTACTCTGGCGGCCATTCGCGCATTCTCCACGCAATCGGCGTCATCAACCAGAAATCGCTGTCGGTTACGTACAGCCCGCCCACCCGCCGTTGCCGTCGCCACCAACGCGTTTGCCACCCATTGTGGCAAACGCGCCTGCCCGCCTGCGTGCCCTATTTGGCCAACCGCAGCGACGACGAAGGTGAGCGCGCGTCAAGTTCGTCTGGTAGCTTCTCAGATTCGTTGGAGTTCTATCGCATTGCGAGCCAAGCGCGCAGTGTTTCCGTTTTTTTTTTGTTGTTCGTGCACTCAGTCTTTGCGCGCCAGCAGGAAGCTTCTACCGATTTGTAGGCGATTTGTTGTGGAACCAAAGCCAAAGGCGAAAAATGTTTAGCAATGCCATCATTTGACTTGCCTCTACCTGACACTTGGTTGGTTGGTTGTTGTTGTCTGTTTGGGTTTTTAGTTTTGTTTTTTAACCACTATTCTGTTTTCAGCTAAGTCGACAATTGTGCGCCGTGCCCCTGTTCTCAGCCGAATTTTGCGTGCATTGTTGTTGTATGCATTTAAATATGTATGCAGTAGATGTATGTAGTTTTGTTAAATTGCTTTTGTTTTTTTTTTGTTTATTTTGCATTGTTGCGCTTACGCCACCACATCCGTACGGACGAGTGCGGACGCAAAAAAAGTATCGCTGGCTATTTTTCGCAGTTGTGTACGTTCGAGTACATCTGTGTTTTTATGGCGCGCACCACTGTGGCATTAACCCAAGCTGCAGGCCGTGCCGGACCTGAGGTGTGTCGGAATCTGTTGCGATCACGCCGGCCAATGGTGGATGAGGTAAACCGAAACGCTCGTCGACGCAAGGTCAGCGCAACATGGGAGGTGAACACAACACATGCAAAAACGTCTACAAACAATACAACAATAAATAAATAAAAAATAAACGCGTCATTGCTTGTGGACGAGACTGTGTGAGGGGGAGGGCTGGTCAGTGAAGGATTTTCATGCGAAACCTTGAGGTGCTAGAATAAACAAACGGACAGGGGAATCTACAAACATGTGACTCGGCAATGCAGGAACCGCATCTGATTGTTTAGCAACGAAATATTGAAATTCAATTTGCAAAACATTATCAAAAGTAGCGAAAAAAGTAGTTATTTCTATCACATATTTCATATATTTCTTAACCAAATCTATGGCAAAGAGTTCCCATGCTACAGAGAGTTTGATTGTAAAGAAAATATCGATCGGGGGTTCAGATGAAGTTTTACTTTCAGGGAAGAACACCATAGGGTCTATGCATGAGCTTTCTGGTAGCTGAAGTAACCTAACCTAACCTAACTTTTACTTCCACAATTTCGCCATATTCGACTGAGAGGACTGTTGCCGAAATCACAGCATTTTCTTTTTATACTAAGGTGACACGAACTGTAAACCTGAAAGTCGAGCGTTGCTTAACCCATTCGAGACGACGATTTCTTTCGAACACGGTCCCCAGGAGCGAAATTTTATTTTTCTTTGCATTGAACACAGAACACCAATGCCAAATTTTTTTTTCCTAAACTTTACAGATTACATCAGTTCCAGAAACATTTTATTTGGACGACTAGTTTACTCAGAATAGCTGATAATTGCACATTACTGTCTTATAATCTCGGAAATCCATTGCACACACGGTGTGCAATCCGTCTCGAATGTGTTAAGACTTGCAGTTCAACGCCAATACCAGATTGAAAACAAGAACAACAACATTTAATAACTGCTCTGCTTCAATCAGCACTCGCTCCAATTAGGCTCAAAATCCTTCAACTTATTTTCATCTATGTGATGCAAAGATTCCGTTTTCTAAAAGAAATTCTGATTTTAAAAATGTCTGTAAACTTCCAAAATATTCCAGCTAAACTAATTTTGCATCTGATCGTCAACTAGTAGTTTCTTCAGACTTGCAGTTCAACGCAATGAGCAGAATGACAACAAGTACAACAACAACACAGCACTCGTTCCTTAACCCTTTCGACCCCAAAGTGGCCTGAGAACAACTTCACCTCTTTGTCATCGAATAGCAATAGCTACGATTTTTCTGGGTTTAATTTAAGTAGACATCAACAAATTAATATTTTTAGAAGTGAATTCAAAGCAAATTACAAAAATTTAACTGTTATCCCCAAAATAATTTCCAATAATTTGCAGCAATATCAGGGAAAGTTTGTGTTCTAATTGAAGTCTACGAAATTGGCGGGTTTGATCAAAACCCTATTTCCTTAATAATGGTTAAATAAATCAAAAAGTGAAAATTTTGTATTTTTCCATAAATATTAAATAAATTTTCTGTAATTAAAAAAAATACTGATACAAAATTTATTTAACCCGTTTTTTCATTTTTAAATATCTGTATTTTCTTTAGTATTTCTATCAACTTTTGCTTTGATGACTTTAATTTTTTTATTGAGATCTACAATTAGTTACACAATTCAAGTTCTGCAAGTACAATTAGCCAAATCCGATAAGTAATTTTCGAGATATCAACGATTAAAATATTTGGTTTTTGTAGGCATGGAAATCTTGCGGTCTTTCTAGTGTTAACCTAGTTTTCATTTAGAATGTAACTGCCACATATTTTGATTTTCCAAGACAAATATTGATTTAGAACTCTTTTTAAACCTTTCAAAGTTTCAGGGCGAACAGCATGGGACTGCAAATTACTTTTTTTAAATATTAATATTAACTTTGTTTATACCAATTTCTACATACACAATTAGTTATATAGTTAAGTTATAATATAACTTTTTTATAAAAAATCTATATTTTGTGTTCAAGTCAATCGAAGACTTCAGACTTTGTTCATCATTTATCTTAACTAAAAAAAAAAACAACTCAAAATCACACTGCTTCTGCTTCTTCCTGTGAAGTACAGTTTTTGTTATTATTTTTGTTCTTCAATTCTTCATTATGTGATGAATTTTAAAACATTGTTAAAATAATGATTTGAAATAACCAGTCATTCCGGTTATTTGTTTGGTCAATTTGTCTCGTTCGGGCCATCCCCCGAGGGTTTGTTTTGAATGCCCCCTTTGAACAAATTATTCAGTGCCATTAGTTTGATGCGAAAATTAGCAACAACACAAAAACAATTCCAAGTTAATTAAACAATCAATTTGCGCTTCAACGCTTTTTCGCTGTTGTTTCCAGCTGTTGTTTGCGCCGAAAGTTGTAAATGTTTTGTGGCTCAACTGTTCTCGATTGCCGCGAGCACACCTCTGTTGTTGCCTTCACCTGAAAAATCGTCAGAGCATCGCTGCGATTAATCACCGATAGTCGCACACGCCAACCTTGTGCGGCATTATCGACAACATGAGCAGCAGCGGCAGCAGCAGCCGTAACTAAAGAGAATAACAATAACAATAACAATAGCCGTCATTGGCGGCAGTTGTAGTCACAGTCGTCGATACCGGTCGGCACGTAATCGCAGCATCACCAGCCAACCGTGTTAACGTCGTCAGCAACGGCAACGGCAACGCCATCAGCTGTTTTCGCCAATTCCAATTTGGCTTGAAAATCAACAAATGTGCCATCACGCCGCCGTTGCGTGATAGCAACTGCTGCTGTTTACTTCTGTATGTGCGCCGATCAAACCGAATGTGGATTTCATCAGAAAATTCAAATGAAGCGACATTCAAGTGGTGCTAGTTGTTGTTGTTGCTATTCGTGTTGCCGCTGTTGTTGTTGACCATTCGGAGGAGGAGTGCTACTAGGCAACCGAATCTGTGATCATGGTTCATGTGGATGATTAAGCATGATGTGCGCCCCCCGAGCCCTTCCACGCCCGCAGCATAAACATTCTCATCGATTACTCATTGCGGGGCTGTACACGATGGCAGGGAGTGGTCGCTGGGCGCTGATGCAGCTGTGCACTTGGGCGCAGATCTGGCGCAAAGATCGCCGGCTGGGTGGCAATTCGTGCGAAATCGGTAAATTGCGATTCTTCGCGCACCACCCACTGGTCGCTTTGGGCGCTGCACTTACTCGAAACGCCGGCCTTAGTGTTTATTAATGGAAACTGGGTTGATAGGGTTTTTTGTTGCTGCTTTCGGCCATTTGGGTTTGCTCAACTGTTCCATTGATGTGTTGCTGTTGTTGTGCTCAACTGTTGATTGCAATATCGAGAACGTGTGCCATGGCGGCGAGAGCGAGCGTGCACGAAGTAGCGTACGCCAGCGATTGCATTAGCTGATGGGGGCGAATGAAAGGCATTGCCAGGCGCAAATTTTGCGAACAATGTTGCGTCGTTTGAATGGTGGAGTGGAATTTCCACTTTGGAGCTTGTGTGATGTTATAATCAGTGTTGCGAGTGAGTCGCGAGATAATAATGAAATTTATTGAGGGGGCGTAGGGCGAGAGCAGATTGCCTATGAAAATTGTCAAGAAAATAGTCTTAAATGATTGGCGTGACGATATTTGTCAACGTTGTTGGGCATTTTTTTGTTGTTGGAAATTTCCTATACAATTTATAAGTACGCCAAGCGACAATTTGCTACACTAAATTCTCTAGAAATATTTTTAGTTGCGCAGGAAAAAATTTACTTCAAGGTAATAGTTTACTATTTCATTGTATTCCAAGGACAAAAAAAAATAAAAAAATTAGATTCTCAAGTCGTTTTTCTATCGGATCGGTATATTAATGTGAAGAGAAATGAAATGTGAATGAAAACCGAAATCAAGTTTTCAAAAAGTTGTATTGCTCCACCTAAAAAATTTCGCATTTTGATTATTGTTGGTATTTGAACTATGAAGTCGATGAATTCAGCACCAAATTTTAATTATAATTTTAGTGATAAGTGGTTTGAGATGAAAGATAAAATATCTGATTTGAGTACAGTGAAATTCGCTCAAGTACCTCCAAATATAAATTTAATCTTTTTGATGTACTTCAACGGGTGGAGTACTTAGACGGGTTGAGTACTAAGCGTACATAGCGCATAGTACCTACAAATGTTAGTTAATTACTGTTACTGTATATATACACTAAAATAGAAGAGATTACAATTTTTTAATTGAGATTGTTTATGAACTTTCTAGTCCTATGAAAAGTCAGTCTGGTTTTTCATTTTTGAAAATTCATTAAAGTTTGCTCTACTGATTTTCAATGCATTAACACATTCGAGACGACGATTTTTTTTCGAACACGGTCGACAGGAGCGAAATTATATTTATCTTTGTATTGTACACAGTAAAACCAATGCCAACATTTTTCTTCCTGTACTTTACAGATTTCATTAGTTCCAGAAAAATCTTATTTCGAGGACTAGTTTACTCAGAATAACTGATAATTGCACATTACTGTCTTATAGCCTCGAAAATCCATTGCACACACGGTGTGCAATCGGCCTCGAATGGGTTAAACAAATTTTGCGTAGTTAGAAATGACTTTTAATAGTAGTTTAGTGCTGAAGTACAAATCTTTTGCATGTTGGACAGTTTTTACCCATTCAAGTCTGATTTACGAGCCTTGTACAACTCTGTTTCATTATATTTTGCTACAAAAGTTTTGAAAATCGGTCAACCATATGTTTCAGAGTTGCCAGCACGATTCAGTTTAGAATGTCTTGAGTCATCAATTTGTATTACAATACTTTTCGCTTAAAGCGAACTTCGAGGGACTGGCAAAATGGTTCGTTTTAACAGAAAGTTCGCTTTAAACGGGTTCGTAATAAGCAAAAACATAGAGCGCATACTTTGAAGTTGGTTCGTTTTAGGCGGAAGTTCGTTTTGAACGGGTTCGTTTTAAACGAAAAATTCTGTATTTTCTTTTAAATCCCCAAACAAAACTATTTCGCGTGTATACTAATATAAAAACCTGTTAAAAGTGATTGAAAAGCAAAATTTTTATTACAAATAATTAAAGGTTCCCATACTTGAAAAGCTTCTATATAGCAACTTATCATATTTCACTTCACAGCAAACATTGTTGTTGCATTTCAATACGCAAATAGGCGTTGATTTTAATCGCGTAATGGGTGTGGCTCATCAATTAGCGATGCATTTTGCAATACCAATCGTACGTAATTTATAAAATTTTATTTGAAAATGAAGGCATTCTGCCTGTCAAGCGTTAAGGGCACGTCTCGCGCATTTTCACGTTTTTTTTTTCACCGGCTATCGCAAACATTTGTCGTAATGCCTGGGCCCGGCCGGCCATATTTGCCAACTCCAAACGTACACACATACTTGGTTTTCTACAAACAATGTCACAAATAAAAAAATTGCTTTCGTAAGTAGTTTAGTTAGGTGGATTGTTCGCGAATGGCAACAGTGCGACATGAGCAGAACGGGCCCAGTGTTGAGAGCGCCCCGTCAGCCGAGCACAACGCTTCGTAGTGCACACAAAAAGGGGCTCGTTTCGCTCGCGGCCAATCAACGCGTCGAAATGGTCCGCGAGAGTGTGCTGGGCACTTGCCGAGCCAGCAAGAAACGAGGTGGTGCGGTGTGACGCGGCAGCCAGACAGGCGGTAGTAGAGTGTATGAAGAGCGCGCGGGCGCGGCGGGCACCAAAGCTGGGGTTTTTAGGTAGAGGCAGTAACAATATCAGCAACAACATTGTTGCTGTTCTTGTTGTTGTTGTCGACGTCGACGTTGTCTTCGTCAGCACCAACACCAGCGGCGGCAACAACAAACTAGCACGCCTTACGGAATGCGAAATACTTTTGCTGTTCACGCTTTGACCTCATGATTTTCGTCGACTGTTCACGTGAACAGCAGTCAGCCAGCCAGGCAGCGAGCTCGATATGGCAACAACAACAACTAGTGCGGCGCTATGGCTGGACTTGGTGTGGTCGTTGTCATCGACGATGTTGGTGGTGTTGTAGTTGTTGTTGCTGTTTGTACTGTCGTAGCGTGTTGTGTTGGCTGTGACTGGCAATTGTGGGGCGTGAAATAAGCACACAAAGCGGGCGCGGCGTGAAGCGGGCAAGCAAACGTGCCTGCTGCATGGGCACAAGGCAGTTGGTCTGCGTGTGTGTGTGTGTGCGGGTCCGTTGGCAGTATCTGTGTGAGACTGTGGGGTAGGAGTAGTCACAGTTGGGACCGTGTTTTGTTGTTATCATTGCTTTTGTTGTATTGTACTTGATTGTGGATTTTTGTGCTGTTCGTTGACGTGCGATGGCTGGGATTTTTTTCTGTTGAGTTTTTACCGGATGCGCTGCAACGCAGCGTTCGGGTTCGATCGCTTTGGTGTAGCGTTTTCAATAATTGAAAGTAGGCGTGACAGGTATGGGAAATCACCTATGAACCTGATAAGCGCGATTAGGAACCAAGTTGAGCGTCATACATCGAGCCATAGCAGTTAAAACTTTGCTGACCCAGCCAGGCACCTTGAGCGGTAGTGTTTTGTTGTTGTTTCGTTGGATTAAGTCATAAATGGATCAATGTACGAAAGGCATTCGAGGCGTGTGTTATTGGAGTTAAGGTTTGGCGAAAAATATTCGGTTGAACGGGTGCAGAGTGAAGGTCAAACGTTGTCAGTTAATGCAAAAATGATTCGAAATGGACGAGTAGTGGCATTATTTCTGAGATGGTCGAATTTATCCAATAGTCGAGTGATAATTTAAGTATTTTTGAAGGAGTTGTAAGTTGTAAAGCATTCTTTGATTGGTTTAAGGTATAAAGTCTTAGATACCAATTTTCTAATAGAATAAGATTGAACTTTAAAAAGGAATGGTTATGGTCAGCTTTAACAAATCTGAGTTGTAAGAATCAAGTTTAGTCATATCTCACTTGCAGCTCCTTACCTGTTACTTTGTACTTCATTGAATTACTTAGAAATTATGTCAATCGACGTGAAAAGGGCTTACTACGAGTAGATGAAAAATTGGCTAAGGAGCACAGGGGCGGATTCAGTAAAATATTTTGAGGTGGAGGGTTTCCAAAAGTAATTCTTTAATATTCATAAATGTTAATGCATATTCCTCTTAATTTGTATGCAGTTTTAAAGTCGACCTTAATATTTCGGGGGGTTTCAATACCCAAAACCACTCCCTGAATCCGCCACTGTAGGAGTACAAGGAAGGCGGTCATTTGTTTGAAAAGAGTTCGCAGCTAGACACACATTAAATTTCACGCTAAACGCTAAAGAGCTGTAACTGGTACCGCTAGGTACCCAACAGGGTCTATGGATGACCGACTTGTCCAGGCAGCTTACCTAATCTAACCTAACCTATATTTACAAATGAAAATTTCTTTTTCGTGGACCTGAAGATGTAAAAACGTTCAAGTAAAATAAAAAAATAATGAAAAAAATTTCACATTTCAAATTTCTTCTATTGAGTGAAGAATTTCGTAGACCTGAACATGTAAAAATATTCAAGTAAAAAATAAAAAATAAAAAAAACATTTTTAGATTAAAAAAATTTCAAATTTCACAATTCTTCTATTGAGTGAACATTTAGAAATATAAGAAAAGAAAAATTGAATCAAATATGACTTAAAAACTTAAAATCTGTAATGAAAAACGATGTCATATCCTACTTTAGAACAAAAATCTTTAGAAAAACATAAAGTTAAATGACTTAGTACTTATCGCAGTGGCACACTGCGTACAACTTCTGTGCTCAATTCCATTTGAAACCATATTTTGAACCAGACATTTTTGTATTTGGGGAGGTTTGAACCCCCAAAACCCCCCTGTGTGTGCTAGTGATCTATATGCCTATTAAAACTGGCCATGGTTTGTTTAGTTGTAAGAATATTTATTTCAACAGAGCCTTGCGAAATGTGATAATCAAAAGTTCTATAGGTATGCAGTGGGGACCGGAAATCCGTATGTTTTTTTGTCAGTCTCGAATGTCGCGGTATTCAAACTCTACAATCACACTATTTTTTGGAATTCCATATATGTAGCTATTTTTATTAAAAAAAAACTCTTTAATAACAACTCCAACAGCTGATTTACTCTAGAAATTTATAGGAAAGCGTGGAACTTCTTATTGGGTAAAAATTGTTGGCAGTGTTGCATACCCATTTCAAACAGATGGAATTTATGGTATCACAACCGGCCATATAACAGGTATAAGTGCCTCTCAAACAAAAGTAGTCACCGTAACTTGAAGCTTTTTGAGAATTGAAGTGGTTTTAAAAAGGTAAATAAGACAAACTTTACTTAAAGATTTGGAATTTAAAAATTAGTTGGATGGCTGGATGTGAGGGGGAGCCGAGGAAATAACCTTAGGGAGATCATTACCTGTAAAAATAAGTTAGTATTAAAAAAGTAAAGAGGTCAAAGTTAACTTGAAGTATATCGAGCATGGACTGTTAATCGTTTTTGGATATAAATCCGGGCTGTCAACTTAATGGGGTTAGTTCAATTTCGTTTTCATTTCATTCAGTTTTATCATTCCTTGGATTTGAAATCATTTGTAGGCAGACAAAAAGAAGAAGAATATAAAGTTAAATTAAAAATATCTCTTCTTTTTTCTGCTTCTTTTTTTTATACTATGTAAAGATATAACATTAAAAAAAGGTGTATACTTTTTGCATTGAATTTAAATATTCGGTTTATTAATTTTGTATTATTCCTAAAACTTCAAACTATTCTAAGGATTAGAAAAAAAAACCCTTTCAAACCATGGAGGGTTCAGACGTCAACAAAATGGCATGATATGACAACAAAATAGCGAAAGCGTTAAGGGTCTTTGGATGTCGTTTTTAACCGACTGTAATGGCAAAGCTTGACTTTCGTGACAGCGCACAGTGGGGTATTGACCATTGAAAACGGCGATCAATTCTCCTGAGCTATTAAAATGAATGTAAAGTATTTTTTTACATAGATGAAACATATATAAGACAAATTGAAAAAAAAAATTGTTGTTGTTGTTGTTTTTTTATTACATTTATTCAATTTAAGTAAATATTTCATGTTTTGGGCTTCTCACACTAGAATTATTAAATGTCATCGCTATTATTATCATCATTATCATCATCATCGTCATCATCATCATCATCATCATTATCATCATCATTATCATCATCATCATCATCATCAAACGCAATATCATTACCAGACTGGAAATTAGTATTATCTGTTGAAGTTTTTACAGATGGTGATTTTAAAAGTTCAATAGCTGATAGTGGTAGGTGTTGAATCTTTTGTTTTAGGAAGTTTCCTTAAACTTGATAAAATTGGATCGGAAGCAACAAGAAATCGATGCAAAATATCATGATTGGTTTTTTTTCTGCTAGTCTTGCGAGTAAAATGTTCTCTGTATTTTTTAAATTCTTTATTCAGTGCTTCCTCAGTTAATTGGCCAATTGGTAACAGAGCGTGGTGTATTATTTCTGGCCCATGAATTAGAAATTTGTGCACCGTAGGTGGCATATTGCACC
This sequence comes from Melieria omissa, assembly GCA_963971225.1. Taxonomy (NCBI): domain Eukaryota; kingdom Metazoa; phylum Arthropoda; class Insecta; order Diptera; family Ulidiidae; genus Melieria; species Melieria omissa. The sequence goes on along the minus strand of OZ020267.1, from coordinate 127,458,583 downwards.
ATGGCAACTTTGATACAAAATATCTCGCAGTATCATGTGCGAAATTTCGAAACTTTGCAATATCGGCCTCAAGTTCAAGTCAACATTCGTGATTTCAGACGATAGCTCTGCGTTTCGAAAGAACCTTCTTGCCGTATTTCCATCATTTGAGTTGCCGAATCCGGGTTTCGGTTGATCAACAATCAAACCTGCTTTCTCTCTGAATCCCTTTTGAATATTTTTTTTGTTTCGTTTTCTGACCTTACTTGCCATTTTTTATTGGTAATTTGTACGATAAATGAAGAAGGCATTCAAAAAATCGTATCGAACCATGCAGTACTGACAGTCCAAAATTAAGATTAGTGGTTTCAACATTTCTTGCAATCATTTCGTCAATTAAGTTGAATTGTGTTCTAGTTGCACCGCATAAGTACCACTTTTGAGTTGAAGTAGTCTCAGTGCCTTATTTGTAGTGCCTTGCAGTAGAATAACAAAAACAAAACACATGATAACAATAACCTTCATTACTCCATGAAGATCAAGCGAAATCACAAAATTTGGCACTGACTTTGAAACACTAAAACTTAAATATTTCAGAAAATGCACAAAAGTGCACTTTAATTTTTTGCAATATAGTAGTCAAATATATGTTCTTTACATATCATATAAAATTATTACGGCCTTTCACAGCCAAAGCAACTATATGTCTACCTATATCCTTTAAATATGTACAATTTTAAGACTATAACTAACAAATATTTATAAATTATTAATACACATATTCTACAAACATAATTTTGTTTAAACATTAGTACAATACCTGAGGTTGAAGGTTTCATATTAAAAAAATTAAGTTTTGCAAGAATGATATTAAAAAAAGCACTTCAAATCACTGGCAAATGCGTAACGCGCTCTAAACACAACGGAACAATGATCAAATATGCATTTTGCAAAGCGCACTGTGACAATACCGTTCAATGTAGATCATTTATTTTTTCACCCAGTGATGCACAATTTTATCTACTTTTCCCCCATACCAAATATTATCAAGATATTTGAATTTCATTTTTTGAATTAATCGCCATTTTGGGCATCAAATACCCCACTGTGCAGCGTCACAATACGAGTAGCACAGGGTTTTGTTGTTGGTGTTCTTCTGGTTGCAACTGCAGTTGCCGTTGCCGTTGTTGCTGTATAAGTTTTCCTTTTTTACGACTCGTTCATGACTTTTTTAGGGTGTGTAGCGTAATGCAACAATAATCACAACAACAACATGCAGCACCACAGTGCCAGACACAACCACGCAGTAACAAAGACAATGCAGACGATAATAAAACAACAACAACAAAGACTAACAATGACCAGTCAACAACGCGGCTACACTCGAAGCGCAGCGAAGACGAATGCAAACACACAAAAACATACAAATAAACGAGTAAAAACACACACACACATATACACACACAGACGACAGTGCAGTTGAGTTGGCTGATCAGCCCCATTGGTATTATCATCATTATCGTCGTCATCGGGCAGGTGGGTGTGTTTGGAATTATCACTTTTCTTTGTTGTTCGCCTTTGTTGACTATTCACCTTTGCAGCTGTTTTTGTTGTTGTGTTGCTGTTACCGACGCTGTTGCTGTGCTCAATGCAAGTTTTTTTATTGCTTCTTCTTTTTTTTAGTTTTTTTATTGGGCACGTGCCGATAATTTTCACTCCACTCCATCTCCCACCAGCAGCCCATACAAACAGTTGCGAATTAAGCAGCAAATTTGAACGCTACTTGCCACTCGCACTCGCACACTGACACTCACACTTGTTGCCCGCTGGTGGCAACAACCGCACGTGCACATTACGCACAGCCGCACTGCGCCACATGCGTCCCGTGGCAAGTAGTCACTGCGGCTGCCGCCTGCTCACCTTGACATCCATTCGCCAGCAGGACGCGAATGCGCGCGCCCAGCTGCACCCTACGGCAGGCATTCACAGCTAAACCGGCCTTGATTATCACAGGATTTCTCACACCGCGTTCGCTTATTGCAATTCACAGTAAAACTTTTCCCGGGTACTTTGTTTTCGACTTAAATTTGACTTTATCGGGAATTTCAGTACCTGCAAGCTTGAAATAATACTTCGGGGTCCATTCATTTCCTTCAACCGTAAAATAGGTCTCGTCATCCATGATGCAAATCTGCCTTGATTTGGCAGCAAACAGATTTTGGGAAAGAAGCCGTAATCGATCAACGATGGCTGTTTCTTGATTTTCTGTGACAGTTGGAGCAGTTTTTTTCACCAATTTATCAATATTCATATCTTTTAAGTCTTTTTTTTTACCGTTTTTTATTAACATGGCACTTTCTTTCCAGTTCCCTGTACGATTTTGCAGTACGACCTGCAGTTTCGGACTTTAATTTGGCACATGTTTTAGAATCTTGCAACCAGTGGCGCACACAGGGGGGGGTTTTGGGGGTTCAAACCCCCCCCAAAATTTCTAAGTTACATATATTGAGTTTGAAGCCGTTGTTCGGAGCAGCACTAAACATTTGAAATCAATAACCTATAAGTTGCAACTCTGTAAACTAATTTCGAATCATCTACACACACACTCTTGTAAATTACAACTTCGTATTCTACTCATTCTGTACTCATATTGTCACTCAAAACTCCTACTATAAAAGATGCATTGTAAGCGATCTAATTTCACTTCTGTCTTGATTACGAACTAATAAACTTCGAAATATTTGAATACATCATCTTTGAACAATAGGTGGCGCAAACTAGTGCCTCCTCAAAACAGCCGTATATTCACAGAAGATGACTTCACAGACAAATTTTTACATAGCTAATTATTTGTAAACATACAAAGTTCATGCTAATATCGAAATATTTACAAAGCTGATTTTATTACATATTTTTAGTAAGTTAGAGTTAAGATCCATTACGACCAATTCACCTCAAACGTAAACATTGATTTCTATCGAACAGGTGTCATTGACCATCTCTATTTATCAGCTGACATTGTCCGTCTCTATCGGTCAGCTGACATTTCAAATAAGTTCAAAACACAATGAAGCGCCAGAAGAATTTGCCCAGCTTTTTTGAGAAAAAATCAAAATTAAATGAAATTTTAGGTGAAAACGAATATATTTTAATCTATTTGAAATGTACAGTGTTTAAAATTGTTCTTTAGATTGTTCTGAGTCCACCATTGCAGCGGAAATTTCTCCTACAACAGAAGACAACAAATGTGGGCAAAATCCTGCAAATGGAAATTTAGGTAAACAAGTAAGAACTATAATTAAACTTCAAATTAATACTTGAAATTGTTAGGTTGTGCTGAGTCCACAGTTAAATCAAACAGAACAGAACAGCACATACAAATCGGGCACAAAAATGATATTTCCAATTTCGTGCACCAAACGCTTAGCAATGAAGCATTAGAAGCATAGAATGAAGTATTTAATTATTTATATGGAATAATGTACATATTTGTGTTGAATTACTTAAATCAATGAGATCTCATTTCAATGTTCTGTGTTCATATATGTATGTTTATATGTATTTTCTAAACTTTTTTCTAACTTTTCTAATTAAATGTTGCTTAAAAAACCTTAAATCGTATTGGATAAATTGTTGGGTGAGTGATTGTTTTTTATGACAATGTTTATACACATATTTGGTTAATAATTATAGGTTTGCATATGTACATATAGAGAAACATTTTTTGAAATGGCCGCAAAATGTATCTACGAAAACCCCCCCCAAAATTAAATCCTGTGTGCGCCACTGCTTGCAACGCACATGTTTTCCACTACCAGACTTCCTTTCACTGGATTTTCCACTTCTATAAGCTGCAATGGTCTGTAAATAAATGATTTTTTAAAACTTAACTCGTTGAAGTAATGGAAAATTTCACTTTTCCCGTTCGTTGGAAAACCTTCGCAGTATTTGTAAACCAATTTTTGACGGTCAAACTCGTTCAAAGATATTTTCATACTGAATTCATTTCAGTAGTCAACAGATATGCAATTGCCATGACAACTAATAGAGTATCGGAAATTTTTTTACTACTCTGTTTTGATCTTACTTTTCACATATGTGAAAATATTTGCATTTGAAATTTGTCCATATTTCATTCCCCATAGGTTAATGGTAGCTCTAATACAGAATAGAATAGAATAATAGAATAGAAGAAAAATAGAACTTGGGCCTAGGGGTTTACACATTTTTGCTGTAAACCCCTAATTTAGTATTACGTGCTTTTTAAAGTAAACTGGACTTTTCAAACGGAGCATTTTGTTGTCAGCTATATGTGACTTAATGCATTGGAAATTTAAATTCATTCCCAATTTTGAGTAAAAATATCATGCAATTCGGTTCACTGGAAGCGACGTTATTGCTTCTAAAGTAAAAGTATCTTTGTGTCATTGCCACAAAAATGAGCATCGAACTTTTGTTCTAAGATTGCTAAAACTTTAACCAAAGCATTCCAATTGATGAACCAAGTTTATGATGATGATTGTTAATCTCGTGGCAGAGTTCATGAGTAGTATACACAATTTAAACACGATTGCCAGGACATAAATGATTGACGTCTTGATAGATACGATACGCGATACGATGCGATTACCACAGATTCCATTAAAACTGAGCGGTAATTCATCTAAGATCAGCCAAAATCTTCACTGAACTTCTTTAAAGTGAATTTAAGCATCTCAATAACATTAATTATTTGTATTTTACCAGAACATTTAGCTATCGAAAGACGCCATCTCATCGATCGATACTTGGGAAAAATTGTTGATGTTTTGTTTTTACTAAAAGTGGAATTTTTACCATTAACCACTTCCCGTTTTCACTTAATGCGGCAACTTTTACTTTTTCAAAGGAATGCATTTTCCGATGAAAAAAATCCTTTGAGGACGTAGAAGCCATCCAAAAGACTTGTACCGACATCCTAAAGAACATTCCGGCCTACTTTCTGAACCACTCATTAGACATGCTTTTAGATTATATAAATCGTTGTATTGAGTTAGGCTCAAAGGGACTATTTAAAAAAAAAGAAGAAAAAAAAAACGAACTGGTTTTACGAAAAACATGTGTTGTTTTTAGGCTTTTAAAAACTTTTTTGGTCATATGGCAACGTACATAACATGAATAGTGATTGGAAAGGTTGAATAACTACAGGCTATGCTTCTTGACGTGAAGGCTAATGATGAAATGATGGTATTATATATTTGATAATGCATTTTTCCTACTGGGTATTCATGCGATGCTGCCCACAGTGTTCGTGTTCCAATGCACTCAACTTTGTGTGCGCATAAGCTTGAAGCTGACCTGGGCTTGCACAGTAGATTTGGCCAATGCGACAACGGCTGCATTTGTCACAAATAAAGCGAGAAAAAGTAATCATTTTAAATAAGTGTATATGTTGGTTAAAATGTAATTCAATCTTTTTTTAATCAACTAGTTGAATAATCAAGTAGTTTGTAACGTTCGGGTGGGTTTCATTTTGCAACGTGAAATTTCGGTGTCAATACAGAAATATGAATTGGTGCATATGATAAAACAGAATTGAAATAAATAAATAGATCTGAATGATTTATGGGTATCTTATTTTATTGCAATTCTTTCTATTTATCAGTTGGATTAGGATTTCTATGCATTTTGTTGGTTTGAGTGTAAAATGGATGAGCTTCTAGATGATTGTTTTATTTTATTTTATTTTATTTTATTTTATTTTATTTTATTTTATTTTATTTTATTTTATTTTATTTTATTTTATTTTATTTTATTTTATTTTATTTTATTTTATTTTATTTTAATTTATTTTATTCTAAGTTATTTTATTTATTTTTAATTTTTAATTTATTTATTTTTCATCTAAATAGTAGTAAGTAGTATTCGACTTCATTAACTTAGTTGCTAGCAAGTTTGGGCAAACTAACTTACTGAACCCTACAATCTGGTCTATCAATTTACTACCCAAAATGTTGCAGAACGGTAAATTTTATAAAGTCTTCAAGGAATATAAACATATTGATTAATTGATTGAGATTGGCGTAAAACATATGAGACCTGGTAACCCGGACTGAACGAAAATACGGACGAAATGGCAACATTGAACAGAGAAAGTTACAACGATATTTGTTTAACTCTTAAGTAATAAAGATAGACGAATAACATTTTGAGGTATTATAAATTACGATCCAAAACACATACTTCTTTTTAAAAGGAGTGGTTACAAAACTTCAAGGATATCACAGCATATATATTTGAAAGATATTTTGGTTCTAAAAGATCAAAATAGGAAATATAGTCTAAAGGTGACAAGTTTCCTCTTTCGTTTGATCTTTATATTTTTATGGTTGTATAACCGCAAATATTTTAAAAAGATGTTTTGAAATGTTTATGTAGTAAAAATTGTAAAGCCCCTTTCAAAGCACATCGGGTTAGCAAATGAGAGACTAGTTTCTTGTTTTACGACTAAATAATCTTTTGGATGGGTCTTGATGAAAATGGTTTTTTGTTGCAGGGTGCACTGATTTCTCAAAAAAAAATCCATTTAAAAAATAAAAAAAAATCCATCACAAAAATGTGTTTGGTATATCATTTGTTTTTGTTTGTTTGAAAAATAATTTCAAAAATATTAAAAAATATAAAAAATATTAAGTATTAATATTCAAACATATAAAAAAAACCATAAAAAAAATTTTTTTGGTAAATAATTTGTTTTAGTTTGGTTGAAAATCATTTCAAAAATATTAAAAAATATAAAAAATTATTAAATATTAATATTAAAAAATATTAAAAAAATTTGTTTTGTAAATACAGTGCTTTCCGCTTATAACGAACCCGTTTAAAACGATTTTCTGCCGAAAACGAACCTATTTCAAAAGTACGCGCTTTATCTTTTCGCTTATTACTGACCCCTTTTAAAGCGAGCTTTCGGTTAAAACGAACCATTTTGCCCGGTCCCTCCAAGTTCGCTTTAAGTGAAAAGAACTGTAACTTGTTTTTATTTGTTTGAAAAATCATTTCAAAAATATTAAAAATAGAAAAAATATTAAGTATTAATATTAAAACATATAAAAAAATCCATTAAAAAAATTTGTTTGGTAAATACTTTGCTTTTGTTTGTTTGAAAAATCAGTTCGTTCAGTTTGTTTGAAAAATCATTAGTTTTCATATGTTTAAAATCTCCAGTTATTTCTTCAATATTGGACATTTAACTTAAATAAAATTGCTACTGCGAAATTTTAAATCTACAGTTTACTATTTGAAACGAATCGACTCATCAATGTGAAACTGGGCCTTGGGCAAATTTCATCACTCTGCTCCAAACTTACCTCACCTACTTCACTTCTATTATCAGCCCAGTAGAGTTTCCAGTCTGCGTAACCTATTCGTCTGACGTATGGCGATTTTATGACAACTCATTTCAGACGCAACGATTACCAAACACCGCTGCAAACCGCTGTGTAATGTGTTGTCTAATGTATTGTCAACTATTAGGGAAGTCCAACTAGAGGCGATGTGACTCGGTCATGTGACTCTCGCAGAAACCGTTCACTGCGTTTTAATTAGACACTTGTGCGGAAGCATATTAGTGCTGGAAATTTTCGAAATGCCATAAATTGTGGGAACCAATTGAACAAGGCGCAAAGAATGCGATGCGATAACGAATCGAGGAGCTCCACCAATTGTCGAGGGGCTAATTTTAGCCGCACAGCTGCCCGGCCTGAGCGGTGCGATATGCAACACACCGCTGCCGAACGAACGTAGCCACCAATGCTGCATGTGAGCAGCCCCAGCTGCCCGGATGGCCGGCCGGCCGGTCAGGTTAACGTCAGCGCTGGTTGCGAGAAAGTCACAGTCACAGCGACAACAACAGCAACAGCGGCAGCGTGACGTAAAATGGTGAAATGTCACAAGGAGGAGGCGGCAATCATGTATCCGGCGAGTGCACAGCGACTGAGCGAATGAGTGCCGGCCGAGTGCGGGACAGCTGGTCGATTGATTGATACGCCCAGTGCTTATTGCCATCTAATGAACAGTTATGTATGTATGTACTTCATGAATACTGTTATTGACTGTTGGCGTAGCATTTAATAGTTAGTGAGGTTAGGGCGAGCCGATATGTATGCATGTTTTATAGGCATTTTATAGTTTGCGCCTCAGCGTGACGTGCGCCGGTCAGCCACAGTTCTCGTGACTTTGTGCTTTTTTAAACATTTCGTTTTTCTACGAACGCGTTATGAAAAAAAAAAAAGATTTTTAGAAATCGTAGGCTGTGGCGCTCAGCACATCCGAAACATTAGTTTGTTGTTGGGCGTTTTGTTTGTAGCGAAACTTTCGTATCCAACCGCGCGGTCGCGCATTATTCACGGACGCACGGACACACTCGCCGACAACAATTCGACTTGGATACTTACGTCGCTGGCAGCTCATGCGCGCATGTTCATTCATTGGCACTGGCGGCAACACCCACCGATTTATTGAATTTCCACTCGTTTTTTCGTTCGTTTTTTCGTTCGTCTTCTTCTTCTTCTTGAACGCACGTTTGTTTGTTTACCAGCGTTTTAGTTATGGACATGTATTGTTAAGTGTGTTGTTGTTGTTGTTGTTGGTTTTGCTTTTTTAGATGTATTTTTTCGAAGCCCCATTTGACGCCTCAATTGACGTCAGATTTTATAATTTGTTGTATAAGTAGGAACAATCCGTGGTTGGCAAGTGATATTTTTTCGCAATAAATCGGAACCGTCTTAACAATTTGTCGCTGTGCAAATGCGTTTTGCATACATTTATCGTAAAAAAAACTGTGGAAGTAATTAATACTAAAAAATGTTATTGTATTGAAATCAAGTTCGCAGAAAACTAAAATGAGTATCGATGGCAATGAAAATGAAAAACAGTTTGTCAAGTAAATGTTTGCAAACTTAAAAAGGTAGACAAATTATTTTGAAAAGCTTATAAATATAACAGAAATTGCAATATTTTGATATTTTTTTAAGATATAGATTAATAGTAATGTCTATTTGATACGCGAAAACAGTGTAAAAAATCAAAAAAGAAAATTAAGCTATATTTCAAACTGTCAAATAATTCGTCTTCTTTCAAAACCAAGATTGCATTGAAAATTTGGCGCCGTACAGTTCCGAACAGTTTCATGAGATACATCAGTTCCGCATTCTATTTTTATATCCAAAGCCATTTTCCTTATTGAGATACGGGGGTTTTCACGAACTTTTCGGATGATTTTTCTTTCTTCTCTGCCAGAAAGTTTTCTGGGTCCTCCAGGAGATACTTTCAAATCAATTCGCCCTTCAATACGCGAATCAGACAGACATTACTTTGATATTATATGAGAGTGAAATATTCAATTAATCTATATTTTTCAAATAATTTCAAAATATTGCAATTTCTGTTATATTATAAGCTTTTCAAAATAATTTTCTACCTTCTTTAAATTTGCAAACATTTACTTGACAAACTTTACTGTACTTATATTGTTTGTTTATTAATGGGTTGCGAAGGCACATTTGAAAAAAATGTCTAAGCCAGAGACCTAAAATAATTACTATCCATATTTTAGGGAATACAAAAATTTATCTAATTTAAGAAATTTATATATCATAATTATTGCTTTATAATAACACTGCACAACAAAATCAAATTTTTTTTTAAATAACAAGGTTCTGACTAAGGATTCTGGTAGAGGGGACCAAAAAAAAATACACGTGTATCGACGTTTTGAAAGTTTACGTCTGAATTTTTTTTAGAATTATTCCCCTTTTCGCGCATTCTTATGGTGAATCGGCATACGAAAACCATGTAACATCACATTTTAGGTAAATGATGTGTTCAGCAATTTGGTGTAAAACACTACGGGGAACATTTTTGTGGAGCATTTTAACCCTGTAGCTCCTATTTGTATGGGTCAATTTGACCCTTTTTTTCCAAAATGCCAAAAATGTCCTGTAAAACAGGATTTTTTAAGAAAAAAATGTATCACAAAAATATTTGCCATAAAATTCTACTATAGGTCTCTGAATACATCAAAGCTCAGAAATTAACTTGAACGCCAGAATTAAGCCAAAACTGAAAATGTGTTTATTTCGTACTTATTCAAAATTGGTACTAAAATGTCGTACAAAACTTGCACGTGTTTCACACGTTTACTGTTACACACGTTTTATGCTATAAAATTAAAAGTAGTGAATGTTTTTGAGCTAAATTTTGTTTACATATTTATTGATATATTTTTTATACAAAAAGCAAACATTCATTCGACTGGTCGGACTGGCCAATCATCAATAGCCGCACGCATCTTGTCCATTGGAAAATTGACCACAGCACGAATCAAAGCTGTCTTAAGAGAATCAATGTTAGGGTTTCTTTTGTGGCAAACCATGTCCTCTAAGACTGTCCACAATTTGTAATCGAGCGGGTTCAAATCAGGACTGCCAGAGGGTGATTCTTCAGAGGAAATAAATGCTCGTAAATTGTTTTGGAGCCAGGTTTGAGTCGTTTTAGCTTTATGGGTCGGCGCAGAATCTTGCTGGAAAGTCCATGGCTGGTTTTGGAATAAATAATGGTTAAGTGGTTTTACAACAGCTTTCAAAACGGTTTCTTGGTAAACTGTGGCCTATGTTTTGACCCCTTGTTCGCAGAAATGCCAGTCAGTGACCCCATCGTAAGAGACACCCCACCAAACCATGACTGAAGCTGGGTGATGATCCTTTTCGACCCGTGCAATCAGTTCAGATGCTTCCTTAGATGACCATGCATACACTCTATTATTTTGCTGTAAAAATGTTTTCATCGGTAAACAAGATTCTTCTGTGCAAGTTCTCAGCGTGCTTCACCAAAAGACGTTTGCATTTTTCCATTCTTTTGTCCGGTACGGCGTTTGAAAGCCCCAAGTCCCAAGTCTTTTTTTATGATTCGACTCATGGACTTTTGTGAGATACTCATCTCCCGGGCCATGATTTTCTATTTTCGGAGCGGATTTGGCTGAATTCTTGATTTGACAGGTTTAACGACCTGTGGTGTTCGAACTGTGCGCGGACGACCCGACCGGTGGCGGTTTTTAACATCTCAATTCTCCTCAAACAGTTTTATGCACCGGTAGTCGAACATGCGACTAATGCCGAGCGGACGAATCGTGTCGAAAATATCACCTTTTTTCATTTCACACTTAAAAAACGCTATAACAGCGATACGGTTCTCGTTATCTGAGCACTCCATGGGGAAAGCTAGAACAATTTAGAATTTCCGGTGCAGACTAACGCTTTACAGGTCGTGTTTCATAAACTATGTGGAAATAACGGGGTATGTTCGATTCAACTATTACAATGAGTGTGTTCAATGTTGTAACAATATTTATGTCCCTACTAAGTTATTAATGAAAAAAGTACTACATGAAGGTTTTGTGTTTAAGGCTTTTTTTTTGGGGAAGAATGAATGGACGTAGCGCAGCGAATAAACATCCAGCGGCTACGCTGGCTCGGTCATGTCTGCCGCATGGACGACGAAGCTCTGGCGAAAAAGGTGTTCGATGCGATGGTTGGAGGTCGACGGCGAAGAGGGAGGCCGTGTCTCCGGTGAAAGGACCAAGTTGAAGAGGCCCTGTCATCTCTTGGTGTTACTAACTGGAGAAGGCGCGCGCAAAGCAGAGGCGCCTGGAGAGAAGTTTTGCGGCAGGCCGTAACCCGATAACGGGTTGTTATGGCCAGTTAAGTAAGTAAGTTTGAGAAGGTTTTGGTGTTTGAAGACCCTTTCTATTTTTTAATGAGGAATATTTTCCAAAAAGACAATGTAGTATTTTTTTCAATATTTTACTCAATACAAACTTTTTATGAAACGAGGGAAGGGAAAGGGGGAGGGGTGGGGGGTTCATGTGTATACAAACAATATTCACACTTTTAATGCAAACAACTTTGTCTTAGACATCAAAGCTCTAACTCTCCAAGTTTTATACTTTCCGTGTAAAAGTCCATAGGGACTCTCTGTGCAAATTACAAAAAACTCAGACATGCTGTACTATTACTTTGTTTGGCAAAAATGATGAGAATGACGTCCTCTTTCAGAAATATATGGTTGTTACTTTGTTGCAAACAAAAAGTTTAAAATTGTATTACTGTGTAATTAAAATCAACAAATAAAATTAACGTTGCATTGTAATAGTTACACTGCAATTATTTTCTTAAAAAACTCATAATGGTTAAGTCCCTGTTTTAAGCAATTTTAATAGTTCTATCTATCTATTCTATCAATTTAGAATAATTCTATCTATCTATATCTCGTTTTTATTAAAAAAGGAAACCATTTTCTATTTCAAATGATTCTTATCTTTTTCACTTCTCAAAACTCGATCACTTCTTGTGCGCATGTCGAGACTGTACAAATTGGCTTCTGACATTCCTCAACTCATACGTAAATACAATATTGAGATGTATGTATTTCAACATAATACTGTGATGACTTAAGAATACTGCTTAACGACAAGTTCGCGTGATTGCGGCATTTAATCTCGGATACCGTCGAATCATGTGGGCAAATACAAATTTCTTCTATTGGACTTTACTTGTCATGTTTGTGTGTGTGGCTGTGTGCGTGTGTGTGGGTAAATATTGACATTTTCTTGGAAAGTTGTTTGTAAAATCTTTTACCGAGTTCATGTGCTTATCAACATATATGACACGTTTTAGCGATAAAGCGCAAATGTTGAATGCTGGTTGGGTGCAATGCTGCAAAAATCTCACTTTCAAATTTTTGCGAAAAATAAAAAACTACAGGGATTTGATTGCTTTGTCAATGGAATTAAATGACAATTTTTCAAAAACTTCAAAACGAGTGTAGGGTTTTTTGTTGTAATATTTCATTCACTATGGTTTGGTTGGAACTTTAAAAAATGCATCGATAAACACGATGCATAGTTTTGGCGTTTCGCGCTTCAAGCACGATTTGCTTATTTATTAAACGATTCGCTTATATATTAAACTATTTTACTTTTGTTTCATAAATGTGGAATATGAACTTGAACAGAAATAAGAACTTGGTTGTGCCATAAAAAAATCTATTTGGCTTAAAAAAACTGAGATGTTACGCAATGGCATTGGTTTTTGTTGATTTGTGATGACGTCAACGATTGGATGTGACGAACTTACTGGACCGGCACTGGTCCAGTAAAATTCGTTGAGAGAAAATATAGACAAATGCATCTTATTGCATACACATGCATCTGTAATTATATTTAATGTGCTTTTAATAACCAGAAAAGTTACTTGGTTTCGCTGCTCTCAGGAGGCGTATCACTATTTTATGCCGTTTGTTTTGCTTGCAAGGGTTAAAAGTTCGGATGCGTAGCTTAATAACTGGTTACAAACAGTCAGAACTGGTGATTGATAATCTTGACAGGTAATAATTTGCTATTAAAGCCATTTGCGCACTTTGCAGCTGTGAACTTAACCCTCAAATGCTTAGGTGTGCCTCAAGGCGGAATCACATAGAGTATGACGTCTGTATATGAAACGACAACTTGACTCCAAAGTGTTTCTGATAAATCAAAAAAGTGAAAGAGATAAAGATAAATCAAATCAAGTTAGCAGCAACCTTGCGTTGAAAAGAAAAAAGCAGGTTTAGTAAACAAACAAGAAAACAATTCATGTATTTGAGGGTTAACTCTATATAGATGGATTAAAGATACGTAACAGATTATCTCTTCAATATATGCTTACATATGTAAGAAAATATATACCTGCATGTATTTTGGACCAGATGTAAAAAATGTCAAATTTTCGTCTGTCCAATGACAGAAGCACACAAAAACTTTCGGAGCCTTAATTATTAAAATTTTTGGAAAAAATGCGATAGGTACATTCACATACCTTGAGGTAGGGTTGCCACATACAATTTTGTAATGATATGTGTAAACTTTATGACTTCTTTCCAAACACTTTGACAGCCGCAACGACATGACCGCATCGGTTCAAATATACAATCGAAAACATTCCCCTGGCGACGATTTTTTTGACGACTATACGACCACTGGCCACAGTTGTAAAAGTAGAACACCGAACACATAGCTGACAATACTGGAAATATTGAATCAATACATTTCTATGAAGTAAATTTTTCGACGACTACACAACCACCAACCACAGTTGTCGCCACAGTCAACAAAATCAAAGCAATTGGCATCACTGCTTGAAAACAGGTGTTTTTAATAGCGTTTTTCTTACTTTTTCTGTGTTATTTAATCACTAATTACAAGTTTGTTAGTATTTCAGTTAAAGTTTGCTAATTTTTTCAATTATTACACATTGCAGTAAGTTTTAAATTATTTCTAATAATTTAATAATTAATAAATAGTTGAAATTTAAATTATTTCTAGGTCAATAAAATGAATTTATTTAGACGAATTCTTAGTAAAGGAAGTTCAGAAGCACTTTTCAATTTGGGATTAGGAGCAGAAAAAATCTAATTTAGATGCTGTTGCTACCTATTTCATTGTAATCAAGTAGTTGACTACACAACGACAGTTATTAACAATTTGCCACTCAAGCGGCTTACAGATGGAAAACACAACTGTAGTTAGAGGGGATCAGTCATGTAATATGTTTCGAAGCGAAGATCAACTATTCTTTCTATGGCACATAAAGAGTCGATTCAAGAGACAAGTACCTCTGACTTCTTTGCTTCGAAGCCATTAACATTCGTACTTACTTAATCGGCCATAATAATCCATTGCCTGGTACAGCCTGCCGCAAAAGTTCCCTCCACACGTCATCTCCAGATGTCTCCATATCCAAAGTATTGAAATCGAAAATTGTAAAGCAAATGTGTGTGCGACTTCGTTCTTTAGGATTTTGTAAAACGTACAGTCTGTTCAAATAAATCACAAGCAATTTCTTAGTTTAACTCTTTCGCTACTTTGTGCACGTCTGAGCCGTCTATGATTTCAAGCATACATTTTTTCTTGATCCTTGAAATAGTTTGAAGTTTAAGAAAGAATACAAAATTAATAAACGGGATATTTAAGTTTAAAGAAGGGAAATATACACGTTTTCTGAATGTTATATCTTTACATAGTAAAGGAAGAAGGAGCAAAAAAAGGGATATTTTTAAAATTGACGTTTTACTGTAATTCAGATGCATTTTAGGTGAGGAAATGAAAAAAATTATTGAGTTTTAGTTAGGCCTAAACAATTTTGCTCCATATGACATTACTCTAAAACAAGGGTCCGGTGATAAAAATAAAAAAAAACACAGAACACTGAATCGCTAAATTTCAAATTTTAACTTTCTCTAGAAGAAACTTGTAACGAGAGGGTTAGTCTAGCGTCTAGTCTAAAAAAACAGTAATCATTTTAACAATCCATGATTTTATCAGTTTTTTATTGATACTGGAAAGGTATAAAAATGTATAATATAGGGTGCTTTTTTAGAGGTATAGAACTTCGAATTGAAATAAAACACAAGAAAATCGTTTTAATGTCCATCAATTTGGCTTTATTGGAAGGATAATTTTATGCCATTAATGTTTAAATATGATTTCGGGCATGTGGCCGCCGCGGCTGGCTCGAATAAAGCCAATTCTACAGGTCCAATTTTCAACCACATGGACAAAACTCCAATTGCTGTGCACGGTGGCGAATCGATTCATTCGGGTCCTCTTCAACATTTTGCTCTACAGCGGCAATTGTTTCTTCGGTGCGCACTGTTCGACGTCTCTGCGGATGCGTATTATCACATAGAGTAAACGTAGTGCGAAAACGACCCATGGTTAACCGAATTAATTGCTCTGATGGACGATTATGTCGACCATAAAATGGACGGAGCTTGCGGTAAACTTCGCGAACTGAACCATTATTTTCGAAATAAATTTGCACGATTTACAAGCGTTGTTCTTTTGTCAACCTATTCATGATGAAATGGCAAACCAAACTGAACATAAATGACATTAGAGTTGCCAGATTTGACCACAAAATGCCAGTTTTATCTCTATTCGAAAAACAAACCTCTAAACAGGGATGTGGACTTATCTGGGCATAGCCGATTAAAAACAAATTTTTGCACAAAAAAGGTATTTCTGAAAAAGTATGCATCCTATTTTTCATCTTTGATAATTCCAAAAAAAAAATGTAAAAAAAAACATATTACCAAAACGCGTCGAGACAATTTTGATAGGATTAAGAAAGTCTGTTACAAATTTCAAGTTAATTGGTGTATTAAAACTTGAGATATCATGTCAACCGTATCGAAACACATGAGAAAAAAGTGTTTAAAGTTTACAGTCTCATTTCGGGCAGTCTGGGTGGCGCGTCACAAAGTTAACTTTAACTCCGAAAATAATTGGAATTATTATTATTTTTGAAGGTCTAAACTTTAAAAATAAGATATTAAAAAAAATAGATTTTTTCGAATTTCTAGACTAGAATACCTCCTTAAGGCCCACCCTGTCATCGAGGAGATACATCGAGGAGGGCTGTGATCCGTTCATTCAGGAACGTGTCTACTTTAACACATCGGCTCTTAAGTCTCCGGTCTGACCGATAGTAACCGCTACAAAACGAGAAATAATATGTTTTATTTTCAGTAGTAACTTTCAAAAGGTACTTGTAAAAATGTCTTTACGATGTGACGTTTGGTTTAAAAGTAACAATTGTTTTAGTTAAACAACTTTGTTCGTGTTAAGAACAATGGAAAAAAAATAATTTCGTGTTCTCATAAAACATTGCTTTTTGATGGAAAAAACACAATTGAAATAAAATCCTGGTTCGATAAGTGTAATCCGGACTCTGCACCCGGAAAATCTATCATTATTGATTGGTTTGCTCAATTTAAACGTTGTCGTACGAACACCGACGATGCGCCACGCTGTGGTCGGCCAATTGAGGTGGTTACACCGGAAAACGTTAAAAATGTACACGAAATTGTTTTTGAAAACTGTAAAATAAAATTGCAGGTGATAGCTGATACTATCAAGATATCAAAGGGGCGTGCGGGTTTTATTTTGCATTACATTTGTCCATGGACAGCTGTTTTCGAAATGGGTGCCGCGTTTGCTAACAGACAAGGCAATGCACCGTGCCGCAAGTCTCTCGCTACGATGACAAAATCGCACGATCTAAACTTCGAATTACTTTTGAACCCACCCTATTCTCCAGACTTGGCTCCCAGTGATCTTTATCTGTTCGAAGATTAAAAAAAAATGCTTCCCGGAAAGAAATTTGAGGACCTCCTCGAATGAGGAGGTGATCGCTCAAAGAAATACCTATTTTAAGGCCAAAGATAAGTCGTTTTACAAGAAAGGTGTCGAAATGTTAGAGAAGTGCTTAAATGAATGTATCGCTCTTGAAGGAAACCATGTTGATGAATAAAATTGAATTTCTCAAAAAAAGTTTTGTTTTCTGCCTTAGACCGGGGACTTATCAGCCGATGTGTTACAATGCAATAAAAACTTCATCACTCGTTCAATAAATTAAAAATAAATAAAAAAATTACAAATAAATAAATTAATAAATACTTTAAAATGGGCACCCTTTACAAAGAGCTCCCGTAGCCTTCTACATTCCTACTACCTGGCCTACATTCTTTGTATGTAGTTCCACACGTTTGGGCACCGCTGTTTGAAATCATTTTCGAGCACATTTCCGTTGAATTTTGTTGCTAAGGACTCCTCATTTGCACTCAAGTGTCCTTCGGTGAATTGCCTCGTCTTGGCATTTGCTGAACTCAATGCCCGACCTTCTCACTCGATCTTTTTTTGTGTTTTTTAATTTTAACAATGCGCAACATGAACTTGAAGTGCGCCGTTTTTGTTGTTGCTGTTGTTATTGGTATTCATGTTGTTTTACTCATTCACAATGTACACGGCTGTTGACATGGTGGGTTGGCGCGTGGCGCATTCTGTCTCTTCAATTCCACGAAGGCTCATTGTTGGCAGTTCTGGGAAAAATTGTGTGTATCCCTGGAGGCTGTGCGATGCTGGCCGAGAGAGCCTAAAAGCGAGAAGGTGCGTTGACCATGACCTGCATTTTGTACGAACTTGAAATATGGCCGGGACAACAGACGAATTGTGAAGTAGTCAATAGGAAGGGGGCGGGAAATGGCGGGGCCGCGTGAAGACGAACACAGCGTAAAATCCGCATCGCAACGCACTGAACTCGAGTGAACTGATATGTGTGGCAGCTGGCGCCAATGGCAACATTGAAGTGTGCGAAAGGGCATTCACCATCGCTGCTCATCAGCAAAGCTAAAGAGTAAAAAAATTATACATAATTAAAAAACAAAAAAAAAACGCAAAAAAATTAAACCTGAAACCTCGCAGTGCGGTTTGTTGAAATTTTTCACCACATAATATGCGCAAAAATCAGCTAATCCGCACATTTTTGCCTCAAACACACAGAAACAATGGCAACAAAAACGACTAGAAAATTGGCAATAGCAAAAATTTGGAGCGCAGTTGACAGAAGATAGTCGGCGCTGCTGCGCGTTTGACGTTTTGAGCTCTTATGATGTGCGAAAAATGTGCCAAACTTGACGAAATTCGCATAAATCGCGAATGTGCGCATTGGCAATTCGACACAGAACGATAACACGGCCACTTCTATTGCCGCCTCCACCCTCACGTCTTCATTATGGCCACAGCGGGTGGGTAGCTATGCGTGTGGTTTGAAGCGCTGCTGAGCTGTTTTGTTCGTCGGTGTTGGCTCGTTTAGGCTCGTTTGTTGTTTGGCGCACGTGAAGACGGCGTGATCGCCGCGTTTGTTTTGTTTCCTTCCGTCTATTTACATTGATGTCTGCCTGTTTGTTTTATGCTACCGCTGCGGCGATAACGTGGAATGGTGCCACTCAAACACGCACACACACTTACACACGCACGCACGCACATATAGAGCAAAGAAGAAGAAGAGCAAATCAGGTTGACGCTACACACAGACGCCAACAAAATAAAATTACAAAACTCCCAAATAGATAAGCAACGACGCGTTATTGGACTTTCGTGTGCGTTGCTGCTGCTGCTTTACTTGTTGCTGCTATATTGGCTTTTGTTTTTGCTACTGTTGCTGTTGTTGCAGTTTATTGCTTCGCTTGCGCACTTATTTGCTTTGGAGGCAGACGTGTGAGTTTGCATGAGCACCACAGCAGCGGCCATAGTAGCAACAACAACTACAACAATAGCAATAAGTACAGCACGCGCCAATGCTGGTAAATGGGTGTGGTGCTGCTGCCATGGCTGCTTTTACCTCCAGACGTTTCAACCAGACTCGGGGTTTTTTTTGTCGAATCGCTGTTACGTATACGCCGCCGCGTCTCCAGCTGCATGACGCCGCTTTTTCGGTTTGCTTTGCACTGTTGCCAGAAAGTTGTCAAAGTTGTAGTTAAATTGCTGCTAAGAAACATGGCTTGAATTGATTTAGCTAAACGCGATGTAAATAAAAAGGGGTTTTCAAGAACGGTGTCTGAACTTTGTCAGTTCATTGCTCAGACGTTTCAGATGGCAATGTTTTCATTATTCAAGGTTTGTGTTCTGTTGTAATTAGAGTCACACCGATTCCCACTTTTTTGGCCAATACCCATTAATCGGTTGGCAGAGCGAGAATCGGCTGATGCTGATTTTGTGGAAGAAAATAAAAAAACGAATAAAAAACGAATAATTCAATCAAAAACCTTTACAAAACAACAAAAACAAAGTGGCTATATTAAATATACATTTGTTTGTAACATATTTCACATAAATAACACAAAAACGAAAATAAAAAATTAAAATTAAATTAAATTAAAAATTCAGTGATTCAGCTTAAAAAAATTAAAAATATTTCAAAAAAATTTCAAAATTTAAAGTGAGAAAAGAAATAGGCCGATACCAATTTTTGTGGCCGATACTAGCTGATGCCAGTGCCGATTAATCGGTCGTACTCTAGTTGTAATCGCCTTTTTACCATTGAGTGTTAAAAGATTGAATCGAATTTGTTAAAATTTACACAGTTTGTGTTCTGTACGCTAAACATTCGTTCGCAAGCTACATTTTTATGATTTTGATTTTTTCGATTTTGACATTTTTGGAGTCACATCGTTAGTTTGTTTTTAGTTGAACGGTTTCGTCCACAATCAGTCCACAGTAGGGTGAAGAGTCTTAACTACATTTCAAGAAACTCATTGTTTGGTGAGGATTTTGGTCGCCATTCCTCCGATAGGAGAATTTCCAGATGATGATAGTCAATGGCGAACAGCTTTGTGCCGTTATACGAGTAACTGACCTGTTTGAGACCTCCATTGGTTCACATGGACTTCGACAGCATGTATGTAGTTCCAACAAGACGGCACCATAGGTCAAACATTCGTCTAATCTTATCAAATTACACTAAATGATTTTAAATCCAATCCAATTAAATCCAATCCAATCCAATCCAATCCAATCCAATCCAATCCAATCCAATCCAATCCAATCCAATCCAATCCAATCCAATCCAATCCAATCCAATCCAATCCAATCCAATCCAATCCAATCCAATCCAATCCAATCCAATCCAATCCAATCCAATCCAATCCAATCCAATCCAATCCAATCCAATCCAATCCAATCCAATCCAATCCAATCCAATCCAATCCAATCCAATCCAATCCAATCCAATCCAATCCAATCCAATCCAATCCAATCCAATCCAATCCAATCCAATCCAATCCAATCCAATCCAATCCAATCCAATCCAATCCAATCCAATCCAATCCAATCCAATCCAATCCAATCCAATCCAATCCAATCCAATCCAATCCAATCCAATCCAATCCAATCCAATCCAATTCAATCCAATCCAATTCAATCCAAGCCAATCCTATCAAATCGAATCGAATCGAATCGAATCGAATCGAATCAAATCGAATCGAATCGAATCGAATCGAATTGAATTGAATCGAATCGAATCGAATCAAATCAATCAAAATCAAATATAAACTAGTCTAATGTAATGTATTGTGGTATAATGTAGTGGAATGTAATGTAATGTAATGTAGTGTAATGAAAAGTAGTCTAATGTACTGTACTGTTATTTTTTAATGCAAAGTAATGTAATGCAATGTGATGTAATGTAGTGTAATGTAATGTATTGTAATGTAATGTTATGTGATGTAAAGTAATGTAATGTGATGTAATGTAATGTAATGTAATGTAATGTAATGTAATGTAATGTAATGTAATGTAATGTAATGTAATGTAATATAATATAATATAATATAATGTAATGTAATGTAATGTAATGTAATGTAATGTAATGTAATGTAATGTAATGTAATGTAATGTAATGTAATGTAATGTAGTGTAGTGTAGTGTAATGTAATGTAATGTAATGTAATGTAATGTAATGTAATGTAATGTAATGTAATGTAATGTAATGTAATGTAATGTAATGTAATGTAATGTAATGTAATGTAATGTATGTAATGTGATGTCATGTCATGTCATGTGATGAGATGTCATGTCATATGATGTAATGTGATGTGATGTGATGTAATGTGATATTATGTGATGTAATTAATGTAATGTTATGTATTGTAATACAATGTTATGTCAAGTAATGTAATGTGATGTGATGTAAAGTAATGTTATGTAATGTAATGTGGTGTTATTGTTTTTAATTAAATGTAGTGTAATCTTTACCTGAAAGGTTTATTGTGGCTTTTAAATCGTCTGGTGTTTTATGTGGTCAAGTACTGAATGAGACCTGTCCGCCATAATTACATCAGGTCCTCATAACTGAGATGGTGTTTCCCTAGAATCTTTGTATATCTTTGTGTCAGCGCTGGGCAGTTTGGGAATCATTGACTCGTCAATGGGTGTTACAGAATCTGTATATTTTGCCGTCAACTCTTGTCTTCTTTTAGAAAATGTGTCCTGTTAAGGCGCTACCTAGATTGCAGAACCGGCTTTTAACTAAAAATAGGGCTCACTGTTCCATTTTCGAATCAAAGTTAATTAAATTATCGAATTTTTTAGTGAGTGATCACGCTTAACTAAAAACCCTTTGGTATGACTAAGAAGTATACTGTAACGATGTGGCACTCTGTGCTGTGCTATGCATGAATGCTTTTACGGGCATACTTTTAGGCAGGAGAATGCGAGAATGATCGAGCAGTGTCTAATTGGAATATGCTAGAACAGTCGGCGCGATAACCAGACAGATATAAAAGGCAGCAGTGTGCAGCGCAGAGAGTCGAGTCTAATTTGCGGCAGCAAAGGAGAAACATGCAATAGTAGTAGTGTAAAGACAAACAAGTGTAAATTTGTAAATAAAGTGATCATTGGTTTCTGACTGCGTTTTGCGCTGGGTAATTGAAGTGGTTTTATTTTCAAGCACAATCCAGATACCAACTTTGAGAAGTCATTTTCGTAATATATACATATATATATATGTATATACATATTTAGTATGTATTTAAGCAATAATTTACAACAAAGCCATCTAACATTTTTTAAATGGAATTTTCCTATTTAATTTTGAAGTTAAGGACACAAGTTAAGACAAAATTTTCATAACAAAAAGGATCCTTCGTAGGAAGAGCCCAGGCCGACAATTGATTTCCATTGCTTACCTTAGAGCTTGTTTGTAATTTGGATTAAAACAACAACATATACAATTTTTATGAAAATATTCCCAAATAGAAGGCACAATAGATCAATAACGGTCATGGTACACACCAACTGCTGCAACTACTATCTAATCTAATCTGTTGATGTCCTCTATTACGTCAATGCTATAATAATAAAACACAGAGGGAAGTGTTTCTATGTTAATTCTAGCAGTTATTTTTGGGATTTCCAGTATTCTTCTCCTTCAAACAAGTTCTAATCACCGTATAATGTTTTCATATGACATGATAGCAACATCGACCCAGTGATCCATCACGTCTCCGGAGTATGGTAAATCCATACCAGTTTGAGTGTAGTTGTGTTTTGTCGCTTCTAACATGTGATCCAAAACTCTGATTTGTCACTCATTGAAAAATTATAATTTTTTCAAAAACGAATTACGAATTACGCACAATTTCAATTATGGCTGCTCTAAGGTTAATTACCATTTGTTGTCGTTTCCTCCGCACTCTCTGGCCGGCAATGAAACCAAACTATTTATTTGTAATTAGAAAATGTGCGCTGTTTAATTTTGTTATTAAATATAGAAGATTTTGTTTACTTTTAGCTGTTATTGTGCGACTGCGCATAAAAACACTTTACAACTAACCTTGACGTGTGAGTTAACATTGCTTACACACACGCACACACATGTATGTGTGCGTAAATAAACACGCGTGCTAAAGTCAAAGCCCGTCGCCTGTCTGGCAGCCAGTTGAGTTCAGCAGCCAGCGGCAAATTATTTACAGATTTTGTTAATTTACATAAAATTGATGTATTTGTTGGAAAGAGCTATCAGCCGCAGCAAATGGGTAAATAATGCTCGCTCGCACAATGTCTCAGTGTGCTATTTTTATAAAATTTTTATCAAAACACGGAATATGTGTACATAGTTTATAATACTTCTGACATCCAGTGCAAACTGGTGCGCGGCACTTTATATTTTGTCAGGTCGACAAGTGATGGAGCGCCGATCTGAATCTAAAGTGCGCGCACGAGTACACTTGCAAATTGGCGATTAGACTAGTGAGGCGAACGAGACCCTGAAATAGCAGCCACTACGCGCAATTTTTCCATTGATAAGTGATTAGGGGAGACGCCCATTAAATCAAATGCTTGAGACTAAAGTAACATACGAGATAAGATAAGAAGTCAGTTTTGGAAATAATCTTCCGGGACTAGGACAATCTAAGGTCATATGAGAAGATTTGAATTCTATTCGATGACATGTTTAGGAATAAACTAAAAGTCCTAACCAAACTGGAATAATTTGAATCGTTATTCTGCAGGAGAAGTGCGGATTTAGTTACCACATATTCAACATGGGTTTTAGAGGGTTTTTGTGGGTTCTTTGCATAGAGTCAGGAAACATTAGACCACCTGAACATAGACTTTAATAAACAAAAATTTAATTAAAAAAAAAACAAATATCTTGGATCGTATCTTGTACAAGAGTCAATTGCCTCAAACTTGATCTCTTCCAATTTTTAAATATATAAGCAGACATCTGACCGAAAAATTTTGTATAGATCAGTCCTTGTCTTAAAAACCATATGAGGATCACAATAGAACTTGTTGTATAAAATTAGAATTGGACTGTTTTCTAAGTTGCCTTTTTTGCTTCCTATTCACTCCTTTGGGAAACATCGACTTGCCTCGACTTTGTAATCAATTGAAATTCTGCCAAGCGAAGAGGTTGCCATCTATGGTATCCTAGGAGAGATGTCCTCGTATTGTGAACTATGTTTTTGACTAAGTTATATGAGCGTCTTTTGTGTATCTGTTACTGATAGAATGTAATAGATGCCTAGTCTGCCGAAAACTTAAGCCTCAAGGAGTCCCTCACTCCTTTATAAATATCAGCTGATATAACTTTTGATTTCTGATTACCTGTTTTGACAGCTTCGAACTCTTGGGACCAGGTTCTTTGATGGAATGGATAGATCAATAATCTACACAATTTTTTTGCAAAGATCAAATGCCTCCCAAAATAACTCGTCTGGATCTATAGGGAACTCAACAGATTGGAAAGGGTACCGGTTTCCTTAAATAAAGGAAATCACAATGGACCCAACAGAGTCTTCAAATGTAAGTTCATGCCGCACACACCCCTTCTATAACTTAACCTCATCTACCTTTTGTTTCTTGCCGCTTTTGACTGTAATTCATTGATGCAATTTTTTCATCTCTTTTTCAAATTAAAGTGATTAAAATTCTTAATATGGTATGGTAGGTCTTTGGCCCAAAAACCACACCCAACTTTCAATAACTGTGGTTGAAATAGTTGTTCTCCTATTTCTCTAATGAGGTTTCGACAGTAAAATTTGATTTGTGCTTCGCGGAACCCAAAAGTTGTCAACCTCACAGCTCGTATTATATGGGAGACGCCCTCTTCTTCTTCTTGACTGGCACGATAGCCCGATTACTAGACTACCCGCTACCAACCGTGTTGTGCGTTCGAATGTTTTTACAAGGTTGGAAGGGACCTACAGTTTTATGCCGATTCCGAACGGCAAGTTGGGAGCTTTTTCATAGGCAATTTTACTCTCAGAGGTTTGCCAATTCCTGCTGAGAGGACAGCCGCCGAAAGAAAAATTGTTGTTTTTCTTTTTTTTCGGTGTTAACGCAACGGAGTATTGAACTGGCGGAGTCTTTACTCGCGGCCCAACGCACTAGCCAGCTGAGCTACGGCGGCTACGGCAGGAGACGCCCTCTGGTGTTGAAATTCTGAACCTTAATTAATTTTGTATTTTTTATACTAAAGAATGCTACTGATCACTGAATAAATCATTCAAGTCGGCTCAGTAGTTTCAGAGATACGATATTTCCTTTCTTACTTGATTAGAACATTTACAAATGGACAGTCAATTCCATAGAAAATGGACAGTTTTGTATGGCAACCCTCTTAAGACTTGGAGATAGCGTGTAGCTATGTTTGAAAAAAAAATTCGGAAGGAAAAATAAATGAGGGTTGGTCTTACATTTGATACATCTAGGACCAACCTGGGAGCAGTTGGAGCCTATTTTATAAAAACGATAATTTTGTATGGGAGTGTCATTAAGGGTTGAAGATGGGGTATAAATATGTTTGAAAGAAATGTTCAGTAGGAAAAACTAGTGGGGGTCAGTCATAGATTTTAACCCTCTAAGAGCCATTTCTGAGCAGCTGTGAAGCAGTTTGTTGAATTTTCAAGCACTTTTGTAAGCTTTGACCTCGATGCGATGCCATTTGAAACCACTCCACAATTTTTTGGCTCATGTACTTTTTATCAAACCGTATAAAATGAGCGATTCTTCATTACCGAAATCGAAAAATCGTGTACATACTGTAATCTTTCAATCTACCAAATCCAAATAAATAGATTTCGTTACATATTGTTAAACAAAACTTTATGTAATCTTCCAGATGTGTAAACTGATTTTGTTATATACATAATAATAACTTCTTGTTCTTTTTGTTCCTACAAAATACAGAATATCCTCACAAGAACTAATCCATAGAATCTTTTCAATCACTTTGATGGACGCAGCAGACAGATTTTAAAAAATTTAGGCATATTTCATGATGTTACCGTTCTAAGAACTTTGCACATCAGTCTTCAAAAATTGACCATAACTTTTTATACAAAAGACATAATGTGCACACAGAACAAAATTTCTTAAAACATTCGTATCGCTTTTGGGGAAAACAGCAGACAGATACAAATTAATTTACAAAGAAATTTTCGCACAATAAAAACTCATCATTTTTCAGGCCAGAATTCTAGAAGATGCTTTTGTAAGTATAAAACACATAATATGTTTGTCTGTATATATAAAAAAACATATATATATATATATATATACACATAACATATTTTTTTCCAAAAACAATTTTCCAGATTAACTTTTTGTATTATCTTATAATCTGAATTATAAAGCAAAACATCATAATTCAAGCCTTGAAAAATTTCTCTCATTTCAACATTCTAAATCTTTCACACCTAACAAAATGAATACATCTTTTTTTTAATAGACAATCTCGAAAAAATGCAGTAAAAAGCAAAAATAGCACTCAATTAAAATTATTATGATTTGTTTTCTTCTAACCAACAACAATGCCAGCCCCCATGTAAACAAAATTTCGTTTCAAAGTTCACGTTTCTTTCGAGTCACAGCTGTGATCCGCAGACTGGCGATTCGCTTGAATATTCTCATAGTTTATTATTTGTTGTGGTGCTTTGCAAAGCTACGCAATTTCAACACCATTTACTTGTTGGAGATTTTCGGCTACGGACGGAAAATTCTATCAGAGATTTAATATATTTTCGCTGCCCCTCGCGATGTGAGTGCGAGAGCGCCTCTGCGATACACAATGTGGAAATCTCATTTGGCATCAAGGCCAAACCAAATTCATACATATTACACTTTCATACATATGATGTATGTATGTGTTGATATGTATAACATTTAACCAAAGTCCAATCAGCGTTTACAAGGGCCTTTTTGTGCTTGTTTGCGAACAGAGAGTTTTGTAAATAAATAAATTACCGTCGATCGTTTTGTGGTGGGTTTTGTTTTTATTTTTGGCGCTTACTGTCAGTGTTCTGGGGAAAATTTTCCGAAAAACCAATAAACCATTGAAACAAGGAGAAAAGTGTCAAATGGTAGCTGTGCATTGATAAGATGAGAAGTCAATAGGGGACAATTTCATGCAAAGATATCAAAGTGTAAACAAATATTTAAGTGCAATTACTCAATGCTTTTGTTTTATAGAGGAAAATTCGAGTGTCATCGATATTAGAAAAATTGTTAGCAAAATTGAAACAGAAAAATATACTTTGAAGGATTTTTAGGTACGGAATTTTTGAGGGAAACTTTTTATGTAAAGGTTGTATGTTTATTAATTCCACGAATTCATAACACTTCGTTCAATAATGTGTGTGACTAACTAATTAGAACACATTTTTTTGCCAAAATTCGTTTTTATTCATCAACACAGTCCCCTTTTAGGGAGATACAATCATTCCAACGCTTTTCCAATCTTTCGATACCGCCTTTGTAGAACGATTTTTCTTTGCCTTCAAAATAGGCGTTAGTTTCGGCGATTACTTCATCATTTGAGCCAAATCTCTTACCACGGAGCATCTTTTTGAGGTCTGCGAAGAGCCAGTAGTCGCTGGGGGCCAGATCTGGAGAATACGGGGGATGAGGAAGCAATTCGAAGCCCAATTCATGCATTTTTGCCATCGTTTTCATCGACTTGTCACACGGTGCATTGTCTTGGTGAAACAACACTTTTTTCTTCTTCATATGGGGCCGCTTAATCGCGATTTCTTCTTTCAAACGTTCCAACAACGCTATATAATAGTCGCTATTGATTGTTTTCCCTTTCTCAAGATAGTCGATGAATATTATTCCGTGCACATCCCAAAATACTGACGCCATAACCTTGCCAGCCGATGTTTGTGCCTTTGGACGCTTTGGGCGGCTTTCACCGGTTGCATGCCACTCAGCAGACTGCCGATTTGACTCTGGAGTGAAATGGTGGATCCATGTTTCATCCATTGTGATGTACCGACGCAAAAACTCCGACTTGTTGCGCGTAAACATGTCCAAACAGCTCTTTGAATCATCGATTCGTTGTTGTTTTTGCTCCGGTGTGAGCAAACGCGGCACCCATTTCGAAAACACCTTTTTCATAACCAAATGTTCGTGTATTATGGTGTGTACACTGCCTGCTGATATCTTTAGAATGTCAGCAATCTCCCCCACTTTCACTTTACGGTCGGACATAATGATTTTCAGTGTTTTTTCAACGTTTTCCGGAATAACAGCGTCATTTGGCCGTCCAGTAGATAGAATGTCATCGGTGTCTGTACGACCACGTTTGAATTCGGCATACCAATAACAAATGGTTCTTTTTGATGGAGCAGAGTCCGAATAATGTTTTTCAAGCCATTCCTGGCATTGAACAGTA
Source organism: Melieria omissa (assembly GCA_963971225.1). Classification (NCBI taxonomy): domain Eukaryota; kingdom Metazoa; phylum Arthropoda; class Insecta; order Diptera; family Ulidiidae; genus Melieria; species Melieria omissa. The sequence continues at coordinate 127,430,009 of OZ020267.1, read as the reverse complement.
TTTTTTTCATTAAAAAACAATGATAAATCAGCACACGGAATTGCTTTGAATTCATTTTTTTTGAAAACTCAAAAGTAGTGTCACTTAAAGCGCTGTAACTTGTAAACTAATGGTCGGATTGACATATAATTTTGACAGTAAGCCTAAAAAGGTTCACAACTTCGAAAAAAAATATTGATTTAGTATTACTGCCGCCATCTATGTGTCAGTCACACACATTATTGAACGAAGTGTTATTTGGGCGCAAAGTACTGCGCCGTTTTCTAGGCTTTTTTTTTTAATCAAGATTGAATTGAAGAAGATTGATTCAAGAACTGTAAGAATTCTTCAAAACTTTAAAGCTGTCTTTGTTCGCCTTCAACGTTTGACATGGACTGAACATGTCCGGATGATGAACACTTGTAGAGTGTCAAAGATGATACTTGATCAAGTTTCTCAAGGCCAAACAAGGTGCGTGGAGAAACCCAGAAATCAATGACTTTACAGAGTAAAACTGGGCTAAAAACGATTAGAAACGATTTTCTACAGAATATTTTCAAGAATGGAGAAAAAGGATTGAAAAGATAAATTTCGATATGCGTTAGAACGCTACTGATAATGATGAGGTAGAGATATATATCCTATTCATATAACTAAGACTAAGACTATTAACTATTAACTATCAATTGTTAACTATTAACTATTAATTACGAATTATTAACTATTAATTATTAACTATGAACCAAAAACTATTAACTATTAATTATTAATTAATAACTATTAACTATTGACTATTAACTATTAATTATTAACTATTAACTGTAAACTAAAAACAATTAACTATTAATTATGCATTTTTAACTATGGGCTATTAATTATTAACTATTAAATATTAACTATTAACTATAAACTAAAAACTATTTCCTATTAATTATGAATTATTAACTATCAATTATCAATTATTAACTATTCGCTATTATGAATTATTAACTATTGACTATTAATTATTATTTATTAACTATTAATTATTAACTATTAACCAAAAGCTATTTACTAGTAATTATTAATTAATAACTATTAACTATTGACTATTAACTATTAATTATTAACTATTAACTATAAACTTAAAACTATTACCTATTAATTATGAATTATTAACTATTGACTATTAATTATGAACTATTAACTATTAATTATTAATTATTGATTATTGATTACTAATTATTAATTATTGATTATTAATAATTAAATATTAATTATTAACTGCGAATTATTAACTATTAACTATTTAACTATTAATTATGAATTATTAACTATTGACTATTAATTATTAGTTATTAATTCTGTGGTCAAAAGCAATAACCGCCTAAGTCGAAAATTGCTGTTTCGAGAAATCTCGTTTTAAAGTTTTAGCGCGTAGTGTGTTCGCTATGGGAATGCAAATAGGTTTTTGTTAATAACTTTTATTATTTTAACGTTACAAACTCCCCGATTTTACACAAACGTAGAGCACAGTCAAGGGAACGTGCTGGCATACATAACTCAATTTCTTCTTAAGTCGACTTAAGCGGTTATTGCTTTTGACCACAGAATTATTAACTATTTAACTATGAATTATTAACTCTTAACTATTGACTATTAATTCTTAACTATTAACTATCAATTATTCACATTTAACTGGGTTAATATATTCTTGGGTCTTCATAGTCTACCGAATTATTATAATTTATTTCCTGTTTAGTGTAAATTTGCTCTTCAATCAGGGCAGATTCTTGTGAATACAGATCGTGAATACAGCTTTCATAAATAAATACTTTGTTTTTCTATTGAAAACATGGAGCCTTATAAATTTAGATTAAGTCGGAAAAGAGAAAAAAAAATTTTGCTAAAAGCGAACACAAACAGTTCAGAAGTTCCAAGTCTATTTTCTACAAAGAACACAATTCTTGAGTTTTCGGGATTTTACAGAGCAAATCTGTGATTTTTCCGGATTCTATCGTATACAAGTTTTTCAACAACACACATTTTGCAATTAAAAAGTGTAGAAGAGTTCAACTGAAAAAGAACAAATTCTTCAAATTCTTCTTCTTCAATTCTCTAAAGAATACAATTCTTGGGTTTTCGGGATTTTATAAAGCAAATCTGTGATTGTTCCCGCTTCTATAGTATACAAGTTTTTCAACAACACACATTTTGCAATTAAAAAGTGTAGAAGAGTTCAACTGAAAAAGAACAAATTCTTCAATTCTCCTTCTTCAATTCTCCAAAGAATACAATTCCTGGTTTTTCGGGATTTTACAGAGCAAATCTGTGATTTTTCTGGATTTTATCGTATACAAGTTTTTCAACTGAACACACACATTTTTCTTTTAAAAAGTGTAGAAGAGTTCAACTGAAAAAGACGGGATTCCAAAAAAAAAACCAAAATTTCGGGATTTCGGAATTGATCGCTCTAACACAAAGTCTCAAAACATCTCACACATAAAATTTAGTCTTCACAAATGTCCATCAATTCAGCCCACTGTGCAAATTTGAGTGTGTTTTCTTATCGCCACTTGAATGGTAATGAAGAAAATTTCCACCCATCACTTTTGTTGGCCGATCGGCAGCGCCAGCAGCGCGACTAATGGAAGCGACACGCAAGCGTGGCGGCGGCATGGTCAGTCTCTTGTTAGGGCGCAGTATCGGGTTCGTGTCATTGTGCGTTCGTTACCCTTTTGCCGCATCAAGCGTGGGGGGCGTCGAGTGCTCGAACGAGCTAGTTTTCGCTGACCGTCTGACGCGTCTGCTGAGCAGTCAAGTGCTCGAGCGCCGACGTCGCAATGGCCTTGCCGATTTTTTGCCGCATTGCGGCGGTCATTCGTTGGTAGTGCGGCGAAAATGAAGACTTCAAAAAAAAAAACAACAACAAAAGGTTTTCTTAGCTGGAAATCGTTGCGTTGAACGATTCTCTTTTTGTGTACTAAATACTTTGTTTTCACCGCCAATGTGGGCTCTCAAGTGTTGACAGCAAAGCGGGGCGTGGCGTGCGCAGCGGTCAGCACGCTACCAAAGCGTGATCGGGCTGCCCACACAACTGCCCCCGTTGGCTTCTTGGCAAGCAACGCGCATTTTGCTAATTTAGAGCGATTCGCTTATTTTTAGTAATTTCGGGCACAATTTAGTTAAAATTAGAAATACCAAAGTCAAAGTCTATTTGAAGCGAAAAAAAGTGATATTGACAAGAAGTATAAACAAAAAGTTGTTCTTCATATTTTTTGTTAATGAAAAAAGCAAGGCCCGGCGGCCAAGGAAACGCTCAACGTTAAACGCTATAAAGTTGCGACAACAACGACACCAGAACAACAACAACAAATCATGCTTACACAAAAGTCAGATAGCCAAGCTAGACAGACATATCGTTCGGCGGCTTGGCAAGCGGCCAAAGGCCATAAAACGACGCAACGCGGCCGGCCACCCTTGGCGCAGCAACAACGCCGACCGTATCAGCAGCGGCGGCTGCAAAACGTAAACAACAATTGTTGCTCTAAAAAGCGACTTCAAATATACTGCGTACTAGTAGCAACAACAACAACAATAACAACAAAAATAGCAATAAGAACGCAACAGAAATAAAAACCATGAAACGAAACCAAATTCCGAAATAAACAAGAGGCCAATTTGAACTTTGGAATGATGTCATTACACATAAAAACCGAGACGAACCCAATCAAATCAAATCGAAATCACTCGCTCGACAAGTGATTCAGTCGGTGGCGTTCACGTCATGGTTGCCACAGGTGGTTAATTTTAATAAAAATTTGTGATTTTTTTGGCTTTGATTTTTGATTACTTGGTTGTTACTTATTTTGTGTTTGATGGGTTTTTGTGAGGCAATTCTTCCTTCCTTTCTTTTTTTGCTTGCAACTTTTTACTCAGGGAAAAATTTATTAAACATTTATGCATCAAATATCGCCATGTGATCGTTCTTATTCTTTTTATGTTCTTTCTAGCAAGACCCCACGGTTTTGTACGCAAGTTTGAAGTCAATGGGGCCAGCAAATCAAGTTTTTCTTAACCCTTTGTTGATCCCATCATATTTTTAGGAAAAAATACTTGTCTAATTATTTCTCATTTGCAGTGCTTTCACCACATTTGAAGCCATTAAGTCATGTTTCACCCCATATAAACTCTTAACCCAGACTTCGATTTTCAAAAAAGTTAAAAACCCATATCGAATTACTTCGCATGTTAAATGACCATAACCATAAAATCTGGTTTATCCATACAAACATTAAACCCATTGTTGATCACATCATAAAATCACGTATCGAATTATTTCTCACTGAGAGTATTTTCACCAAGTTTGAAGTCTAAAGCCCATCAAATTTTGTTACTCCATACAAACATTTAACCCGTCGTTGACCAAGTCAGATTTTGATTTTCGAAAAACTAAAAACACGTATCGAATTATTTCTCACTGAGAGTATTTTAGTTTTTTTTTTATCAAGTTTGAAGTCAAGAGACCTAAAAAATCATGTTTCCTCATACAAACGTTTAATCCATTGTTGACCCAGCTAGATTTTGATTTTCGAAAAAATTTAAAACACATTTCATTATTTCTGATTTCAAGTGTTATCACCAACTTTGAAGTCAATAGAACAATCAGTTCATGGGTTTTTTCGTAGTCTTCTCGTATACGAATCTTAACTCTTGGATCAATCACGCCGTTAAATTTTGATTTTCGAAAAAAAAAAAATACGTGAATTATTTCTCACTGAGTGTATTTTCACCAAGTTTGAAGTAAAAAGACGTTTCTTCTTACAAACTTTTAACCTATTGTTGACTCCGCAAGATTTTGATTATCGAAAAAATTTAAAACACATTTCATTATTTCTGATTTCAAGCGTTTTCACCAACTTTGAAGTCAATATACCAATCAGTTCATGGTTTTTTGTAGTCTTCCTGTAAACGAAACTTAACTCTTGGTTCACACCGTTAAATTTTGATTTTCGAAAAAATAAGAAATACGTGTCGAATTATTTTTTATTTGAAATGTTTTCACCAAATTTGAAATCAGTTAAAATTATTAACTCGCGTTTCTTCATATAACAACTTAGCCCATGTTTTGTCCTTTTAGACCCGAATTAAAAAAATCCCGTCTTAGCGGAATTAATCTTTTTAAATTCACCTACAGTCTAAATTTCATGTTTGTAGCTTTAGTGATTTGGGAATCAGTCAGTCAGTCCGTCAGGACAAAAAATATAAGTACAGTCGTGTCTGGGTATAGTGAACACCCTATATTGAACACCTCGATATAGTTAACACCCAAATTTTGACATGGAGCTTCTAAATATTGAACAAAATTTTGTAAGCAATTTCAAGCAGAAAACAAAAAGTATATTTTTAGCAAATAAAACGATTTTTACACACAAATGTTTACCTTGATATAGTAAACAACCTCAATACAGTGAACAGGCCTTGCAATAATTAGTTCACTATATCCAGACACGACTGTATAGAGATTTTTGTTTACACTTTTTTTCTCGTCCAAAACAAAAATTCAATTCAATTTCAAATGAGCAAAGAAAGAACGACTCAAATTTCATTATCTTTTCTTTATGATTACATTTTGCCTACTTTTCTAGAAAAATCTGGTTAACAAAATTTTGCCCGAGTGGCAACCATGGCTCGCTTTTGCCTTCAGAAGCGGCAACGCCAGACGCAAAAACGGTGCGCCGCCCGCTTCTCAAAACAAAAACAATCACAAAAGCGTTCATAAGCCTGAGCCAAAAACAAAAAAAACCCAAACATTAACTACAACAACAACTTTCACTCAATTAAAATCAAAGCAAAAGCACTGGTGTGACGATAACGTTGGCGTTGGCGATGGCGACGTTATTAACTTTTGGCGATAAGAAAACATTGCGATTTATTGCGCTGACCGCGCTCGCTCAGCGCCACAACAACAACGTTAACAGCGCAGGTGAAGTACAAATTGTATCTAATAATTGCATTTGTAATTTCAATAGTTTTGCTTTGCAGCGTTGCTATTTGCTTTTACGCTTACGTCAAATTTGTTACGTCAATTTATCAGTTTTCGGGTGATTTTTCAGTGTGCGGCTTTTTGAGGGCCGGTTTTATTTGTGACTGACTCACGGCACAGCAGAGCACAGCCGACGTTCAGTGATTCACCGTTTCTATGTTGCTGTCATTGGGGAAAGTAATGACGTTTAAACCAACAAAAACAAAACAGTAATAACGATTCGCATGATTTGTTGTTTCAGTGTCGATTTTCTGAACAACAACAACCACAACAATACGATTGACTCATTCATCGGACAACACATTTGGAGCTCAACTCAAGCGTTTAAATGCACGCAACTCATTGCAATACGATTGAAGTGAGGAATTCCCGAAAATAAATTTGAGTTTGGTTTTTTACAGTTTTTTTTTTCAAAACAAACTTGAATTGCTGATGGACGTCCTTGAAGATGGCATTGATCGAATCGACTGATCTTGTAACTGCATTCATGTTAAAACCATACAGTAAAACCTGCTTTAGTAACTTTTCTTATAAAATAAATAAATAAACGAAATTTCAATAAATTCAAATAAAATAAAATAAAATAAAATAAAATAAAATAAAATAAAATAAAATAAAATAAAATAAAATAAAATAAAATAAAATAAAAAACAAGAAAATAAAATAAACTAAACTAAACTAAAATTAAATAAAATTAAATTAAATAAAATAAATTAAAATAAAATAAAATAAAATAAAATAAAATAAAATAAAATAAAATAAAATACAAGAAAATAAAATAAACTAAACTAAACTAAAATTAAATAAAATTAAATTAAATAAAATAAATTAAAATAAAATAAAATAAAATAAAATAAAATAAAATAAAATAAAATAAAATAAAATAAAATAAAATAAAATAAAATAAAATAAAATCAAATAAAATAAAATAAAATAAAATAAAATCAAATCAAATCAAATCAAATCAAATCAAATCAAATCAAATCAAATCAAATCAAATCAAATCAAATCAAATCAAATCAAATCAAATCAAATCAAATCAAATCAAATCAAATCAAATCAAATCAAATCAAATCAAATCAAATCAAATCAAATCAAATCAAATCAAATCAAATCAAATCAAATCAAATCAAATCAAATCAAATCAAATCAAATCAAATCAAATCAAATCAAATCAAATCAAATCAAATCAAATCAAATCAAATCAAATCAAATCAAATCAAATCAAATCAAATCAAATCAAATCAAATAAAATAAAATAAAATAAAATAAAATAAAATAAAATAAAATAAAATAAAATAAAATAAAATAAAATAAAATAAAATAAAATAAAATAAAATAAAATAAAATAAAATAAAATAAAATAAAATAAAATAAAATAAAATAGAATAAAATAAAATAAAATAAAATAGAATAGAATAGAATAAAATAGAATAAAATAGAATAAAATAAAATAAAATAAAATAAAATAAAATAAAATAAAATAAAATAAAAATAATAAAATAAAAAATAATAAAATAAAATAATATAAAATAAAATAAAATAAAATAAAATAAAATAAAATAAAATAAAATAAAAATATACAATAAAATAAAATAAAAATAAAAATGAAAAATAAAATTAAATAAAAAATTACAAATTATTATTCACATATGAGTAAAAGCAATTTTAATTAAAATCGTATGAAAAAATCCAAATATTGAAAAATTGGATTTATTTATACATTGGGACTATTTAGTGGTCCGATTTGTCCGATAGTTAGCAAATATTTAAGGGGCTATCCAAAAAAATATTACTGATCGCATAAGAAACAGCCGAGATATGAATTTAATTCCGCTTGATAGACCATTTTTCCCACTGTGGATCGTCTCAAAAGACGAGAATTTGTTTTGACGCGGAATTCGTACGTTGTCTGAAAGATGGGAAAAGTCTGAGCAAACAATGAAAAATATGTTGAATTAAATATTATTTATTCATTTATTTATATAGAGTGAAAAGCATTGTTTCCAATTCCAATTTCTCTGAAAAAAGCTTTAGTGTTACAAAAAACCCTCAAAACTTATTTTTGTTCCCAACAAGATCCCAAACTTTGAGTAGTTGAATAAATAAAGGCTTGATTACACGTAATGAGTCGAGTGACGAGACATCAAAATGGTACTAGGCCGAAAGAATTGGGATAGCGAGCAAAATCGACGAGTTGTTCAAACGTATTTCGACACGCGGTGAGTCAGTTCGGTTTTACAATGCACAAAATGAACTAAGCAACTCGCGCAACTAAACTCAACCGAGCGAAAAGTGGTGTGTGACGCATACCGCATGTCACGAGCGATTCCGCATGTGACGAGCGCTGCGAAAAAGAGAAAAATATAACGGTAAAGTAGTGGTCGCTCGGCCTAGCAAACAAAATGTGATTCTAGTGACTCTCTCGCCACTTTCATCGGTCACTGACTCAATCAAGAACTCGCCTTACCGTTTAGACGAAACGAGTACTCGTTAGAGTTGATGTCTCGTCGCTCTACTCGTTACGTGTAATCAAGCCTTAACTCTGAGGGAGAGCCGAAAAAAGTACGGAATTCCTTTTTATCAGGGAATTCCGGAAATTCAATAAAACACAAATTTCTGAAGAATGATTCATCCATATTCGTTTCGTTCAAACTAATCTCCATTGCAAGCAATAAACATGTTCCAAAGCTTTCTCCAATCTTGAAAACACTTTTCAAAGGCAAATTTTGGCACTGCCTTTAATGCTTTCTGTGAATTTTTATTTATTTATTGCTTCAATCGTCTCAAAAGACTTTGCGCAAATTGGTAACTTGAGTCGTACGAATAGGGAAAAGTCCCAAAGTAACCATAAAGTCAAGTGAATACGGAGCTTGCGGAGCTAAGAAAGTTATTTTGGGTCAAATAGTTGCGTAGAAGAAATGTGTGAGTCAGTGCGTTGTTGCTGTGAAGAAACTACGAGTTATCTTCTCACAATTCTGGCCTATTGCGATGAACAGTTTTCCCAGTTTTTCCAGTTTGGAATGGCGTAAGAAATTCGAAGCTTTTATTTTGGATCGATTCAGTCGACGGTTTTGGTGTTTTGGCTCGTCTGTGAAGCGCCATTCTAAATATTGTTGATTAGTTTCGAGGTCATATTCATGGAGCTATTCTGTGACACCGGTAGATAATGATGCCGTCGATAATATTTGGCCTAACGAAAGGATTAATATTGGCTTCATCAATCCAATGCTGTTTTTGCAAGAAAATTAGCAGGACACAACAAATACTGACTTGTTTACAAAGCTATCACTTAGAAGTTGCCGCCAAATGACGCTCCAACAGTTATTTGAGTACCAAAAGATGGATATACCAACTCAGATAAAAGATTTCTGCAATATTTCAAACGCAGTTAATTTGAATGGGATATTCTGGATATTTCTGGATCAGCAGGTATCGTTAAAAGACTTTTTAGAGATGCGAAGGTGCGCTTATTCTGATCAAAGGTTGAAAAAAAAACAGAATTACAATGTAGAAGTTGTGCAAAAAAACGGCTACGAATTAATTTGAACACAATGTTTTTGTGTCAATGTAGTTCAGAAAAGATTAAGAAAATGCAAAATTTTACAACACATTTTTTTATTGAATTAATGTGCATACAATTTTTAAAGAATATAAATCTGTACAACTATTTTTATAATGCGACTGTTTTTGATATTATTTAAAGCACAATGAAATCCAGTTTCATTCCAAACAATTGGCTGATGTAATTTTCAAATTTTTTACGTGATCTTAATTTCAATACACAGCTGTGTTGCGGTTAAATTAATAATTCTTTTCTTTATTAAGTACAATAAGTAAAAAGGTGATTGACGCAGTAGTCGAAAGTGAACGGGGAAGAGGAAGACGTTTTCTCGGGTTGAAGGACCAAGTTGAGGATACATACTTTAATATCTCCTGGAGAAGCCGTCTGGAGAGAACTTTGAGAACCGCTAACGGTTTGTTATGACCTGCTGAGTAAGTTTTTGTATTTTGTTGATATCTATTTTACAATTTTATGTGACTGTAATTTAACCTTAGGAACCAATTATTGGATTTTGAGTTGCTCTAACTTTTCATTATAAACGTCTTTGTTTTGTAGGTAAGTCTTCATTTCTTTTCCATCCTTTAAGCTTTAATTGAAAAACTCTGTTCATTTTTCGATTTCAGAGCATCTTCGGTTTCATAGGAATCACTTCTACTTGGTCTTCATTCATGCGAATGTCTCTGAACGCGTGTTTTCCTGGAACCTTATCATTTAAATAAATGAGGTTTTGCCATTCCTGAGATTAAACACTTCAGAGAACTTATGACTCATACTGAAGAGATAATGTTTTCAAAGCGAAATGGCTCCCAAATTTTTAGAAGTAATTTTCTTTTAAACATTGTCAAATTCTGTCATATCTGACACCGTTGTGCCGGTAGAATGAGATCATTTAGGTTCTCAAATTACTTATTGTATATTATAAATATTATTCCTTGACTAATCACCAGACTTAGAACAATAACCAACCAGCCTCATGTGGCAACACTTGAGATGCTTTGAATTGATTGACGCAAGAAAGTGAAATTAAATCTAATCACCTGTTATGATGACTCACGACTAATGAGTAATGCCAATCTAATCCAAATTTCCACGTTTACACTTGTACATAGTATTCCAGAAGTTCTCATAACATTATGAAATACTGAAATATTAAGAAATATTTACAATTTAAGTTTCTGTATGTTTGTTAGAAAAACATTTTAGATTCATGAGTAGCATTTAAAAATTTTATAAAACTGTTATTGGCAGCATTGTAGTCAACAATCTCTATAGTCATGTTAACACATTGTTAGTGTTTTTCTATTCAACGAATACTAGTTATGACAGGAATGCAATAGAAATGTAGAAAACCTCTTATTTACTGCATTAATCGACAAACAAACCACTGCTGAGTTGATTGATGTCTTGATTGATATACTTAAAACTTTAATGATTTACACATGGAATGAAATTATCAATTTATGTATTCATTTTACTTAATTCAATTCTAATTTTCAACTATCAACACTCAAGTAATTAACTGGTTCTAACTCTTTTTTAAAATGAAAAAAAATTGGAAATGAAATCAACTAATGAAGGAAATAGTTTTATCTCTAATTTTTTCAATTGATTGGTTAACATATGTGAAACCTATATAGACTTGTGCTGTGACTAATATGATGTGACTAACTTATAATGTCTAAATGTCCATTGAAACTTACTTACTTACTCCATTGGAACAGTTTCAACTTGAACCTATGCATCCGAACTCAGAGCCATTGCAGTGTCTTTCAGAAGAAAGTAACTGTCATACTTGAAGATGACCATTGACAGGATAGAACAGGCAAACCGCTCTTAAAATTCTGCATTAAGTCCTTGTAACACGACTTTTTGAAGCTGCAGTATATTTCTGAATAAGAATCGACATCAGCTATAACTAAGCCTTTGTTAGGGATCAGGAAACAGTGACATTTTTGGGAACTAGATGGCTGAAGAGCAGATCAACGGCGAAGCAGATTTGTCAGCACTTGACTGTGGCATTGCCTTCTTCATTTATAAGTAATAATAAGTAATAACTAATACCATCCCCATTTCAACTACACATTGGTAACATTGGTAGGCAAATTTGGCTCGAGGCTGGTCGAGATAGTCCAGACACTAGAAGCCAGAGGCTCTGGGTTCTATTCCTAGTTTGTAAATACTGGTTAAATTCCAGCTTTGTATGTACATGAAGTAGATGAGAATTATAAACAATGGATCAATGCGCATCTACCAGGTAATGACAAAACCTTCAAGTGTCAAAGAAAGAACTGTCTACCATGTTCGGCCGGCCGTTCAAATTCGATATAAACTGTAGGTACCCTATTCCCTTACTCCATCTGTGTGAAATGTGTGAAGAGTGTTTCATACACACTTAAAATGGATGCAATCATGATATCACTACTATAACTAAATTATGCTAAATGTGTTTGAAACAGAGGCAGTCACAGTAGCCTAACTTAACCTTATCTAAACTGCTTTTAAAAAGATGATTTATCTCAAAATAAATCACATTACCCGAGTCCTCAGTGGACACTTTATAATTGCATTTCTTGCAAAAGGACTAAAACTACTATCTGATGATTTTTATAGAAGCTGCAAGGACGAGAAGAAGACTGAAAGCGTTTAACAACATCTAGTGTACCTACCCTGTGCTGGCTGCTAAACGGAAGCTCTATCTGGAGGACTAGAACTAGAACTATGGTATACAGCCTACTTAACTTCATTAACAAATGTAATTGGTTCGCTGAAGAGAAAAACTGAACCCAGTCCCTTTTTATCTAAGCTTTGTAGATCTAAGTGTAACTCGGGAGCCAAGCCAACTAACTATTGAAATTATCCATATCCTATAGAGAGAAGTATTACATTTTTGTATATCTTAAACTAATAAAGTTAGAAGGACGAAATTCAAGGATGCAGTATAGTATTATTAGTATTAATATTATTATTACATAAGTCCTAAAGATGAATTATTTTCAAAAATCATGATTAGAAATTTGCAAGGATATTCAAGGATAAAGTTTTAAAAGGACGTTTTCAATACCTCTTCGCCCTTTTGCACCAAAACATATAATTTTCTAAGATTCTAAGGATTTATTATTCTTATATTCTTCTTCTACAATGCGTTCAATTTTTAAAATAATTTTTTGAAACAAACATGTCCTTGAAATTTCAAGTTTTACTACATTTGGCCCCTAGTTTCGCGAGTATATAGCTTTTCTTGTGTGTAAAATTTTTTGTCGCACGGTGTTATCAACAGATCTAACTGGTTTGCGTTGAAAGGAAAACTGAGCCCACTCTTTTTTTACCAATCACCACAACGAGTTTTATAGACCTAAGTGAGCCCTTCCGTCCTCGGACGGAGTCACAAAACCTATCCTATCCTATTATGACTTTTACAAATCACGATGAGTCATAATTGATTCATCACTCTCTATGTCGATGTTTACAGCTACAGTTGAGGCGACCCAAGTATTTAAGGTAACGTTTCAACACAGACATTACAGAAATAATGAAAGTACAGTTATCAGCTCGATCGGTTCAACGGGAACAATATAAGAAGATATATAACTTGGACTCATCATAGGAATCCCTGTTAGTTTATTTGTTTGCCTACTTCTGATACTTACAGATACTTCGAGCGCTACAGTCGAGGCGACTTATATTTCGGGATCACACTTACTCATGGTCTTTACAAAGTTAATAATGGTAAACAGAACATCCACAGATCTATCTAGTTTGCGTAGAGATGAAAACTGAGCCCATTCTTTTTTTACCTATCACCACAACGAGACTTATGGACCTAAGTGGCCCTTTTCCCTAGAACCTCCCTCGCTTTGACTTTTACAAGTGAAGATGAGTCATAATTGATTCATAACTTTCTATGTCGATGTATGAAGGTACAGTCGAAACTATCCAAACATTTTGGGTCACGCTTCATCATAGACATTTCAGAGATATTGAAGGTAAATTTTTTGGATCAATCGATTCAACGGGAACAATACATATAAGTAGAAGTAGAACTTTGACTCATGATAGTAATTTCTGTTAGAGCACTCGCATTAGCCAAAAATACCTTCAAGTACGTCCTCCTTTCTCATTCACATCTAACAAACCGAACCAGACCTAACCTTACTTAAGTTCTTGAGATATTCTCTTCAGCTTCTTATATTAGTTACTAAATTTTTCAGTTTGTACTCAAATCTGTACAAAATGCTCCAACGGAAAACCTTTGAACCTTTTCACACAACATAAAATATATTTCAAAATAAAGATTATTAAAAAAAAGATTATTTCGAAACGACGCGTGCCGTTTTGACAGCATTTTTATGTGCTCAACATTCTTGTTGGCACAAAACTTTATGATGTGAAAAATCTGGTTTTTGGAAACACGATTTTATGCAAAATTTTGCAGGAAGCAAATCTGGTTGTTAAAAGTTTGAAAATACGCAACAAACATTGAAATAGATCATTCTTTCGAGTCACACAGCTGAACTAGTAAACATTGGTCCACTAAACGGGGTCAATAAATCCCCCACCTCGCTGTAAGTGATTTGGCTAAAATGCATTTCGCCAATTAGTCATTATTGCTGCTTGCAATTGACGTCCTTCCGGTGTGTTGGGCAACAATTTTATTTTCCACTACTACTGTGCAGTTCATTTCCTTCCCACCTCACTTGCCAAAACGCACGGCCACCCTTGCGACTGCGAGCAGTTATCAGCGCGTCCCGGTTAAAAATAGCAGTGCGCGATAAGGCTTGTTCGGCGGCTATTGTCAGCCAGTGTTGACTGTGTGTAGGCTTTTATGGAAACACTCGTAAATATGTACGCAAGTCTCGCCGTTCGCACTTGTTGTGTTTCATCAATATTTTTTATAAACGTCTGTAAATTAAATCGTAAATTATTGTTGCCGCTTTATCAGCCACAACTCCGATCACAAAAACAATGCTTGTACAATACAGCAAAAAAAACAAAGACATCGCAGCGGTGATTGCGCGCTCATGTGGGAGGCCGGACAGACCGAAAAGGTCGCTTTCGGTGAGCAGCCAAGCGTGTAGTAGCGCACAACTGTTGCAGTGCCGCGCGATTATGGGAAGGGACAATGGTGCGGCCAGGTGCCGGTCGGGAAAGCCAACGGTTTGATAGACAAACAGCTTAACTGGCTGACTTTGCAGAATTGCCGCCAGTCATCTGATGGCCCACAAACTTGCGCACTCGATATGTTTGCTTACATTGCGAGAATCACGTATCCGATTCCACAGCGAGTAATTCATTCCACTGTTGACCCTGTTCCATGAATGGAGTTTGGGCCGTGGGGTTTCAGATGCACAAAAGGAGAGTTATTTATTATTTCAGAAGTGAGTCCACATTGGACACGTTAGGCTTACAAGTAGATGGAATAGGCTTCTTTAACACTAAAAAGACCGCATGTTTTCCATACCTACAACAGTGTTGGCCGATCAGGAGATTTCCTCCTAGATTTAGGAGATTTAGCCTTTTAGGAGAGTTTTTAGGAGGAAGAATTGCTGAGGAGAAAGTTTAGGAGATTTACATTTTATGTTAGGGGATTTTTCGGCCCCTTAATGGATTTTTGGGAGATTTTTGGATAACGAAGTAAGTTTTTGTTGTTCTGCTGAAGATGAATAAAAAAAGCTGCAATAAAAAAAATTATAAGCAATTTGTATCTGAAATCAAAAAATCAAAGTACGTTCTTTTAAGAACAGATAGAGCTATGAATCCCCCTAACAAAATATGGAAAAAAATAAATATCGCGAAAATGTCGACAAAGTGAAAAAAACAGGCTCGTTTTTGGACATAGACGTGATGCCAGAGGGGTTTTTTCGCGAGCTTGACAATTCGCTTTACCAGGTCTATGAAACCGGTAATTATTTTTGAAAAAATACGTTTATTGTGAGGAAATGATTACAATTTTATTCTTCAAAGTAATGGCCATCGCTAGCTACACATTTTTCCCATCTCTCAGGCAATTTATGGATGCCTCGCCAAAAAAATGTTTCGTCTTTTGCCTGAAACCAATCATCGATCCATTTTTTGGCTTCTGCGTGAGAATTGAAGCGCTGTTCCGTTAATGCGTGGCCCATCGATGCGAACATGTAATAATCCGAAGGCGCCAAGTCTGGTGAGTAAGCCGCATGAGCAAGAGCTTCCCAGTTCTTGGTGGCTCTAGTGCGGTGTGGTGGTGCGTTGTCATCGAGGAAAATCACTTTGTGTTGCCTGGCTTCATATTATGGGCGTTTTTGGCGTATAGCACGGTTCAAATTGGCCAATTGTTGTTGGTAACGTTCACCGTTAACCGTTTCACCAGGTTTTAGAAGGTTTTTTTCTTCAAATGGTAACACAAAATTAACTGTGTCCGCAAATCGTAATTTGTAGGCACGTAATCCGACATTTTCCGGAGCGTCAAACAATGCGTTGTTGGATGAAACTTGACAAATTGTGAACTGAATATTGTTGACATATGACAGAAGAAGTAAACATGACATTTGGTACGGTTCCGAAGTTTATAAATATTCGGCTATTTACCGCTAGATGTCGTTACCGGTTTCATGACGCATACCTGGTAGAACAGATTACGTAAAAAGAGTACATAAAGGTGTGTGCCAAATTTCAAGTCAATCGGACATAAACCTTCCGAGTTACGAGGTTGAATTTATTGATTTTACTCACTCTTTGTTCTCGCATTATGAGAGAACGCGTTCGAATTTTGAAAAATCCTCTTAGGACGAAAAATCCTCTTTTCAAGGCATTGAACTAACCGATTCCGAAAAAAAAATTTTCAACTCTCCAAAAAATTTAACTGATCTCTCCTTGAAAATTATGCAAATTATAAAAAAAAATTTAGTAGTTTTTTTTTTACTTTTTGAAGGAAATTTTAGTATTTATTTTTAATTTTGGAAAAAGTAATTTCAGGTACTTATATGGCAACACTGACCTACAAGGATGACATATCCGCTGATATCTCGAAAAGTACGCGTCGGATTTGGCTAATTGTAATTGTAGAATCCTAATTGTAGATTTAATTGTAGAACCCTATGAAAAAATAATAATGGTCATCAAAGGAAAAGTTGATCAAATACTAAAGAAAATACAGATATTTAAAAATGAAAAACCGTCAATATCGACAGGTTTTCTTAAGAACTAAAGGGTTTTACTGCCCCCAAAACTGTGAGTTTACGATCTGAAAGGACCATTGAGAAACACTTTACAAATTTTTACAAATACCTTTGATTTCTACAAGAATCTGTAGAAAACTTCACTAACACTTGAATATTAAAGTTTAATTATGTTTTAAATTATCTGGAGGAGTACTTCTCTGACGTTTTGGAAGACATAGCGGAGGCAATGGTAAACAGCATACTTAGCTTTATTAACATATCTAACTGGTTTGCGTGGAGAAGAAAACCGAACACAGTCTCTTATCGCCAACTAATTATGGCGTTTAAATTACGCAGCCAGTCACAAAAGATAGAATCGATCGATCGATCCATGGCGGATGCAACCATATATGTAAGCTACCTGACTATGGCTTTTAAACTACTTGATGGGTCACGAGAGGTTGGAATCGATTCATCTCTTTCCATGCTGCTGTCCAAAACTACAGTCAAACCGTCTCAAGTAGTTAGGATTATACTTTACTACAGGTCTTACAAAGTTTACAAAGGTCAATAGATCATCAACAGATCTAATTGCTTTGATCTGTAAACAGATCATTAAAAGATCTAACTGCTTCGCGCAGACAGGGAAACTGAGCCCACTCTCTTCTCTTCTGGCTTCACAACGAGCTTCATTGGTCTAAGGTTCTGAATGAAATTTCTTTAAAACTGGACTATAACAATTTATTAATCTTTTGTCCTCGGATGCTAACTTTCCGAAAAATTTTGTCTTTCCCACATGTTCATTATAATTTTTAATATCGATCGCTTTGTTTGAAAAATTTGAATTTAAACAGATCACACGTGGTTAATAATTTCCGTAAGTATTTTTATAAATAATAAAAAAAAAAAATTTAGGGGTCCGGGCGGCATATAAGCTTTGTCCACACGGTGGCGGACACATTCAAACGGATTGGCTGATTTCCATGGAGTTTTTTTTGTTGGATTCGTATTGAGTCAGTTCATGTTCGTGCGAAAAGAAAATTCCGGAAAATCGATTGGAAAAGTCGGAAAATCCCTGCCATATTAGAGCGCGAATCACTTGAGAACAGCTGGACCAATTTGACTGTTTGTTTGGTTATATTCTTAGTTGTCAGAACAAGGTTTGTATGAAAGAAAATTGTGGGGTCGGGTATTGAATGAAGGGACACCACTCATACAAGCAAAATCTTAAACATGAAATTTATATTGAAATTTAGTATAGCGTCGTCCCATAGATGAGTCATTCTACTGGTAAGATTTGATAGGCTTTGGGCAAGAGGCGTGGCACATTGTTTGTGACCCAAATATTCCGCTGAACTATAAGTCGCACAGTAATGCAGCTTATTACAAATCTACCATTTATTCATATCTGTCGTCAGAGCGAATGGTGCGAGTACTGAACAAGGGGGCGTGGCGTAAGTAAAAATTATACAAATTCTCATTTCCAAAGTAAATTTATTTACTGAAACTTAGCACCAACATTGCTGATTTGTGGGTCTCAATTGCGTTAATCAGTAGCTCCCTCCTCTTCCTTTAGTTGGTTTTCTTCGTCAATTTGCATCGCCATAGATTTGCCATCTTGCGCAGTTTATTATAAAAAAATAAACAAATATGGTGCGAGACGAAGTTCGTCGGGTCAGCTAGTTTTTAATTAAAACAGTCAGTAATCTTAGTTGGGATTACTCTTATCAATTCTTCTGCCACAACAAAATCTTCCAATACATTTAAAGAAGCAAACACAATAGTCAACACGTACTTTCTCATCTCTAGGAATTTTTTAAATACGGAACAGTCATAGGTAAATTCTTTGTAATCGTTATCTGAATGTTTAAAAATTGTTGTGATGCAATTATTTAACTAAGTTTTTAGCTTCTTTTTTGGTCATTTACGTTACTTAAGTATACCTAGTTATTTTAATTTCTGTCATTATTTTTTATTAGTTTAGGGGGATTCCCTAAATACGTTTTACGCTTTTCTCGGTACGAAGTTTTATCTACATAACAAAAAACTCTTTTGAAAAAGATTAAATTTTTATGTATGACTAAAGATCAAAACCATGGACACCAAGACACACACTATGGGGGAGCACCGAGACCAATGAAAGGGGTGAGTACCTTTACGATTTTATTATCAATACTAACCTGGTAGTGTGTAACAGAGGTAATACTCCGACCTTCACCTTCCCTAGCTCTGAAGGCTTCAGTGGCTGGGATGAGGTCCTTGATGTTACACTACTAACTGAAAACGAACTAGTATCTGTGGATAAGTGGAGGGTATCCAATCAGAAGTCCTTCTCGGATCATGCTTGGATACTCTACGACTTAGATGTTCGGGCCGAACCCCCTCCACCCTATAGAAACCCTAAACGTACCAACTGGTCTAGGTTTGCTAGGATAGCCAAGAAGAAAATGGGCAGGGCACCCAATTCAGACATAACCTCGGCAGTAGATGTAGATAGCAATATCCGACGGTTAGAAAACGCAATGGCTTCTGCGTTTAGAATATCCTGTCCGGTGAAATACTCCAAAAAATCATTTCCTCCCTGGTGGAACCAGGATCTCACTAGCCTCAGGGCAGAGACTCGTAGGATGTTTAACCAGAGCTACTCCTCTGGCAACTGGGAAGGTTACAAGGACAGTCTCAGGAAATACAAAAAAGCAATCAGAAATTCCAAAAGCAAGGGCTGGAAGGATTTCTGTTCTTCAATAGAAACCACCAAGGATTCTGCTAGGCTAAGTAAGATCTTATCCAAGGACCATACCAGCCCCTCTTTTATAAGGAAAGCGGATGGTTCATGGACAGATAGCACGCAGGAAGCCTTGAATCTACTTCTAGAAACTCATTTCCCAGGATCTTCGGATGAAGAGCATGATTTTGAGCATCAGAGGTCACCTACCACGGGTATTGGTACCGTGATTATAACGGAAGACAAAGTTGCATGGGCAATCAAAAGTTTTTCAGCCTACAAATCACCTGGACCGGATGGAATCTTTCCTATGATGCTTCAGGCCACGCAGGAGTGGATAATTCCTTGGCTCGTTGCAATTTTCAGAGCATGCATAACAATTCCATACGTCCCTTCTAGTTGGAGAAGGGTCAAAGTTGTCTTTATCCCCAAGGTGGGAAAAAGGGGACACGAGTCAGCAAAGGATTTTCGGCCGATAAGTCTAACATCCTTTGTGCTTAAAACCTTCGAGAGGCTGCTCGACCTGCACATCAGGAATGTGGTGGGAAGCACGCTATCTGATGCCCAACATGCATACCTAAAGGGGAAGTCCACGGAAACGGCACTCCATGAGGTTGTAAGGACGGTGGAAAAGTCCATAGAACACAAAGAGTATACACTGGCGGCCTTTATGGATATTGAGGGGGCCTTCAACAACATCCATATAGATGCGATCCGGGAATCGCTAGAATACCTTGGAGTTAATGTAGACATCTGCGGCTGGATAACAACAATGCTCCATTCAAGGGAGATCAGCGCTGAACTGGGGAAAAGTTCGCTGACCAAATACCTAAACAGAGGCACCCCCCAAGGAGGAGTTCTATCACCTCTACTTTGGGTTTGTGCCCTGGATAGAATACTAGCTGAATTAAACGGTAGAGGTATCAAAGTCGTGGCATACGCGGATGACGTCGTGGTGTTGGCATCGGGGATGTGTCTCGAAGTGATAAGTGATATCCTTCAGGCAGCGCTGAAAAGATTGAGAGCTTGGTGCACGGGTCGTGGGCTATGCCTTAATCCAAGTAAGACTGAACTGATGCTTTTCACCACGCGGACCAAGATACCTAGATTTAGATTACCTATGCTGAACGGAACGACACTATCCCTCTCGTCTAGCGCCAAGTACCTGGGGGTAATCTTGGACCCAAAGCTAAACTGGAAAACAAACATCGAAAACAGAGTCAGCAAAGCGGGCTTTGCTCTGTACGCCTGTAAAAAGATGATTGGCCGGAAATGGGGGCTCCGTCCGGACCTAATGCTATGGATGTACAAAACGGTTGTACGTCCTATCCTTTCTTATGGTTCCTTAGTTTGGTGGAAAGCTCTCAGGAGGGACTATAACACCACAAAGCTGAGCAGAATACAAAGAACAGCATGCGCGATAGCAACAGGGGCGATCAAATCCTGCCCTACAGAGGCTCTGAATGTATTGGCGCACTTACTTCCGATAGATCTTCATATCGTTAACACCGCCACTCTAAGTGCTCTCAGGTTAAGAGAGATAGGATGCTGGAAGAGTAAACCGTATGGGCACGGGTCAATACTAGATCAACTGCAAAATGCACACACTGCGGAGACAGACTATAAAATTCCCACTGTATTCTTCGGGAAAAGGTATGGCATACGTATTCCCTCCCGTTCGGAATGGAAGAAAGGAAGAATCACAAGTGGGAGCGATACCGAAATCTACACTGATGGATCAAAGATGGACTGCGGTGTAGGAGCGGGAATCTACTCAGAGAAGCTGAGGCTCAGCAAATCCATTCGCCTCCCCAACACAGCTAGCGTCTTCCAGGCGGAAGTCTTCGCTATTAAAGAGGCCTGTAGGATGGCTTTGGACGATACCACCTACAAAAACAGCATATGCGTACTATCTGACAGCCTAGCTGCCATCAAAGCGTTGGGCTCGTCGGTTATAACATCCAAGCTGGTGTGGGAATGTAAGGAGGCCTTAATGGATCTGGCTCGTCGGTTCCAAGTTACCCTAATCTGGGTGCCGGGGCACAAGAACATTGAGGGTAACGAAAGAGCGGATGAGCTAGCCAGGGGGGGTTCCGCACTTGAGGAACGGGTAGCGGAAATGGTCCGCATCCCAATTGGTTCCATCAAGAGTGAAATCTCCAAAGGCTTCCTTGCTAAAGCTGATACCAGGTGGGCTCGGATGCGTTCCTGTAAAATCAGCAGATCCTTATGGCCAAGGTACGACAGGAACAAATCAGCCGAATTAATTAACAGAGGCCGACGTGATGCAGCCAGGCTCACCGCTGTCATCACGGGTCACTGGCCCATTGGAGAGCATGCTGCCAAAATGGGCATTCCTCATAATACCTGCTGTAGAAGCTGCAATAATCCAGAGGAAAAGGAAACGATTCAACACTTTCTCTGCGATTGCCCGGCCTTAGCAAGGAGACGGTGGAAAACTCTAGGTAAACCGACGTTTACGAACGTTGACGAAATCAAGGACTACAAGGTAAGCTCACTTCTTGCCTTTCTAAACCTCTCGAATTGGCTGTAACGGTTTTAGTCACCGGGAGTATAACAACCATCTACCTAGGTTGAATCAAGATAGTGGTTTCAAAACGGCGCATCTGCGCTAATTGGATGCCTGGGGCATTACCACTCTAACCAACCAACCAAAGATCAAAACCGCATGAGACTTAAGCTTTCAATTGCAAAATTGGTTTTTTAAATGACAAAAATTAGCAATAAGGGATTTCGATATAAGAACATCAAAACACACTAAAAGTAAACAAAAAAACGCAAAACACGGTTCTTGATAACAATTCGTAGCAAAAAGTTCCGTTAAACACTACCAATGAATCTATTCCGAACCACAGATTGACATCTTTCGTCCTTTTTATGCCTTCAATGTAGTTCTAAACCACACATTGGCATCTTTCGTCCTTTAAATGACTTCAATGTAATCTGATCAGAAATGTATTCCGAACCACAAATGGGCGTTTTCGCCCTTTTTATGCCTTCAATTTAATTAAAAATCAATTCCGAACCACAGATTGACATCTTTAGTCCTTTATATGACTTCAATCTGATCAAAAATGTATTCCGAACCACAGATGGGCGTTTTCGCCCTTTTTATGCCTTTAATTTAATTAAAAATCAATTACGAACCACAGATTGACATCTTTCGTCCTTTATATGACTTCAATGTAATCCATCAACACTACAGAAGATCTGATCAAAAATCTATTTCGAATCACTGATTAGGCGTTTGCGTCCTTTTTATGCCTTCAATATAATCTATCAACACTACAAAAGATGTAATTCATAATCTATTCTAAACCACAGATTGGCATCTTTCGTCCTTTTTATGCCTTCAATGTTATCTATCAAGACTCCAGAAACTTTATCGATGCAATTCAAACAACAAGCTTCTTCTGTTTCTAATCGAACTAAAATCGTATCGTATGAATTCGCACACCGTTTAATCGCAATCGAAATGTAGCGCAACTTTAGGTCCTCGTCTATCGCACTAGATCCGAGTCCTAATAACATCTCAACCTACATAAGTCCAACCTAAGCAACGATAAGTCCAGATTAAGATTGAAAATATTATAAATACGCCACAACATCTCACACACACACAACACACATACACACCCGCATCACCATCGACAGAGAGACCTTCTAGAGAGGCGTTGAGGAAAAAATTGAATTTAAAATAGAAAAAATAAAATAGAAAGCAATAAATCGAGCAGCGTCTGGCAGTTGTTGGCGGCTAAGTAGTTGCTCGATGTTTATTTAAATTCCCAACTTGTTCTGTAGTTATTGTTGTAAAAATAGCATCGGTTGAGTGTACAGAGAATCGCAATGGGTCGCTCGACTCGCGGCAATCGAGGCGGGAGAGAGCAAATGGGCCGCCGTTTCATTGGACTTTGCACTATGTGGCCGAGATAAATTGTGGGTGTGAAAGATCACGAACGCGACGCAGAACGAACCGAGCGCTGATTAACCCGTTTGTGATCGTTGGTGATTATGGGAGATGCACAAAGTCCAGTGGATGAGAAATGCAATGGAGGAATTTTCTAATCAATGCATCAAAATTTTGTGTTTTATTGAATATTCTTTGTTATTCTTTAGTTAATTAATTAAATAGTTAATTAATTAAATAGTTAATTAACTAACTAACTTAACTAACTTAACTTAATTAAATAGTTAATTAATTAACTAAATAAATTGAAATTAAATAAAGAATTTTTTTAATAACAAATAAAATAATTTGTAATGATTTTGAATTAATATATTGAATTAAATATGTAATTACTGCATTAAATACTTAGCTAATTGACTAATTAATTGATTAGTTAACCAATTAACTGCTTAAAAATATAAAATAATTAATTAAATAAAATGTAAAACCCCCATTAATGATCGTTTTTATACATATTCCAACTAGTCAATTAAGTTCTTTTTAATATATTAATAAATTGTTATTCTTTAGTTATTTAATTAAACAGTTAATGAATTAACTGAATAAATGGAAATCAAATAACAAATTTTTTAAAAACCAAATCAAATAATTTGTAATGATAATGAATAAATAAGTCAAATAAGTAATTGCTACATTGAATAAATTCAATTAACTAATACATTTATTAAATCTAATTAACTAATAAATTGATTAGTTAACCAATTAACTACTTAAAACTAATTAAATAAAATTAATTAAATAAAATTAAAAAAACCCATTAATTATCGTTTTTATACATATTCGAAACTAGTCAATTAAGTTGTAATTAATATATTAATATGCTGTTATTCTTTGTTATTTTTAGTCAATTAATTAGATAGTAAATGAATTAACTGAAAAATGGAATTGAAATTGGAAAAATTAAAAATAATTATCATTTTTTCTATGCAGAAACCAATGCTTGTTTATTTAATCAACTGCTTAAATGATGACTAATTGATTATTAATTAATATTAATTGATTTAGTCCCAACGTCATTAGAGTTCTGTTTATTTAATAAATGATTTTTAATTCCAAACTTGTATTTATTGTTTAACTAATTTTAATTAACTATATTTACTGTACAGAAACTAATTGTTAGTTAATTAACAAGTAAGTTAATGATTAATTAACTCAAGTTGATTAATTATTTATATAATTATGAACTTATTTACTTAATAAATTAGTTAGGTTTAACTGAGGTGAATTAATTAATTAGTTAATAACTTTTGCTATATAAAAACTCAGTGCAGCACGTTAGTTCATTATTATTTACTTAAAATTTTTTAATTATTTATTTATTTACGAATCGTTTTACTCCATCAAGTAGCTAATTTTAATTAAACGTAATGAAGTCATGAAGTATTAACTAACTATTTCATTCATTTAGTATTAATTAACAATTTTACCTATGTGAAAACTAATTGTAACTAGTTATTTTACTAATTACTTACTTAATTAGGAAAATATTTACTTAACAAATAGTTTAGTTTAAACTATATGTAGTTATCTCATTAATTAAGCAATAATTAATAATGTTTGCTTAGTGCAACAGGTTAGTTGATGACTAATTACCGCAATTTAATTAATTACTTAATCAATCAATAAAATATTTACCTCATAAATTAGGTAGATTTAATTGAATGTAATTAACTCAATAATAAATATTAATTAATAATATTGTAGAGTGTAATGTAACTCAAAAATAAGTAGTTATTAATAATTGCTTTAATTAAGTATTAATAAACCCTTTCATTAACTGAGTATTAATTAACAAGTTCATTAATTAAGTATCAGTTAAAAGTTTTTTCTATGTGAAAAGTAATTTAAACAAGTTAATTGACTAATTACTCATTTAATAAGGAACCTTTTCACTTAATAAGTTTGTATATTTAAGATTAAATTTAGAATAAATAAATAAATTTAAAACAAATTGAGTTAAATTCCCTTATAAAATAATTAATTAATGAGTAATGATTAAATATTTATTATTACTCAATTTAGAACAAATTGAGTTGAATTACCTAATATTTAAAGTAAATTAGTTTAATGTTTAACAAGTAATTGAATCATATTTTAATTTCAGTTCATTTAATCATATTTATTTCATATTGAAATTTATCGTTAATTAACTAATTAGTTGGTTAAGCGATAACAAAATTTATGGATATTTATTGATTTAATTAAAATCGAGTTGCTTAGTAAATTAGTTAACTTATTATGGAATTCACATTGTCTTCTGTAATTAGGTCAACTAAAACAAATTACGTATAATAAGCTAATTAATTAGCTGAATAATTGAGTTTAATTAATGAGTTAATTTATGATATTAATTTATGAAATTTATTACTAATCAACTAAATAATTGGTTAATTGATAATAAATTAACACAAATTAATTGATATTCTAAATAATTAAAGTCGTATTGCCTAATAAATCAGTTAGATAATGATTAATTATTAGGAATTCACACTGTCTTATGTAATACGTTAAAGTAATAACTAAATATGTATGAGCTAATTAATTAGCTGAATAATTGGGTTTAATTAACGAACTAAATAATCATATTTTCTATATAGAAACCCATTACTATTTAACTAAATAATTGCTTAATTGACGATAAATTAAAACAAATGAAATGATAATTAAATAATCAAAGTCGTGTTACTTAATAAATCAGTTGACTAATGATTAATTATAAGGAATTCACATTGTCTTATGTAATACATTAAAGTAATAACTAATTGAGAATCAGCAAATTAATTAGAAAATTAATTATTAATTATTATTAATTATTAAATTAATTAGCTGATTAATTGAGTTTAATTAACGAGTTAATTTATCATATTTTCTATCTAAAAACTCATTATTAATCAACTAAATAATTGGTTAATTGACAATAAATCAAAACAAATTGAATGATTATTTGAATAAATAAAGCCATATTATCTTATAAATTAGTTAACTAATGATTAATTATTAGGAATTCATATTTTCTTATGTAATATGTTAAAGTAATAAATAATTAAGAATTAGCAAATTAAATAGCTGATTAATTGAGTTTAATTTTCTATTTAAAAACTCTTTATCAATCAACTAAATAATTGGTTAATTAATAATAAATTAACACAAAATACTTGATGATTTAAATAGTTAAAGTCGTACTACCTAATAAATTAGTTAACTAATGATTAATTATTAGAAATTCACATTGTTCTTATATCTTAATTGAGTTTAGTTAAGGAGTTAATTTATCATATTTTCTGTATATAAACTCATTACTAGTTAACTAAATAATTGGTTAATTATCAATATCAATATAAAAACTCTTTATTAATCAACTATATAATTGGTTAATTGACGATAAATTAAAACAAATTAAATGATTATTTAAATAATTAAAGTCATATTACCTAATAAATTAGTTAACTAATGATTAATTATTACGAATTCACATTGTCCTAATGTCTTAATTGAGTTTAATTAACGAGTTAATTTATCATATTTTCTGTATATAAACTCATTAGTAATTAAATAAATAATTGGTTAATTGATGATAAATTAAAACAAAATAATAGTTTATTTAAATAATTAAAGTCGTATTACCTAATAAATTAGTTAACTAATGATTAATTATCAAGAATTCACATTGTCTTATGTAATACATTAAAGTAGTAACTAATTAAGAATAAGCAAATTAATTAGATGAATAATTCAGTTTAATTAACGAGTTAATTTATCATAATTTCTATATAGAAACTTATTATTAATTAACAAGTTTTTGGTTAATTGGTATAAGCTAATTAATTAGCTGAATAATTGAGTTTAATTAACGAGTTAAGTTGTCATATTTTCCATATAGAAAATAATTATTAATTAACAAGTCTTGGATAGTTGATGATATTTGCATTAATTGATGACTTATTTTTGTATTAAAGTCGCATTACCTAAAAAATTGTCACATGTCATCATTGAGGTTAGGTTCAAATCGGCTTAAATTTGAATTAATTAAGGGCAAATAGAATTAATTAAGTTCTAAACATCATAATCCCAACCCAAATCTTTCCTCTAATCGGAATTATGACCTTTCAACTTTCGAAAATATCGCAAAAGGCTTAATTCACCAAAAGTTAAGTAGTTGAAATGGATATTGAAAATTAAATGTAAACAATATAAATAAAATTGTTTATGTTTATCTCCGCTCTGGACTCGATTGAGTCCAGCCATCGGAGCCATAAGCTTTCAAACTTATGTTATGAAACTGGATATTTCATCAGCAAATCGGGTGTATTGAGCTCATTTGCATTTTTATGTGCCAACTGAGCGCAAGTACCTCGGCATTTAAGAAAAATATTTTCATATATACATTTTGTATATTAATTTATTTTAAGATATGTACATATGTATGTATGTATGCAGTTGCATGCATTTGTGCCTACGAAGCGTTTTCACCTGCTGTGCGTAAATGCGGCGCGCCGATTTTATGCAAAAAAAAGCTATAAAAAACTTCAACGTTTTATAAATAAATTTGCGGTTTTTTTGGGCAATTTAAAATCAGCGCTGTTGTTGTTATGTTTTTATTTTTAGTTTTTTATTTGCGCTTTTGTTTTCGTTGAATAAGGTCAACGACTAAAATTATTGCGGCGCGCGCGGCGTCAACGTTTGCATTTCGAAAACGTGCAAAATTTTCAAGTGCATCGAACATTGGCCGCTCACAGCCAAACAAGAAACATTACGCGTCGGCCCAGAGGCGCTGACCGATGGTGTGCCCTGTCGTTCTCATTCTGGCCATCTTTGTGGTTCGTTTGTTATTGTTATTGTTAAGAATTGTGGCGAGCGAGCGAGTTCAGTGCGCTTTCAGGGGTAAATGCACCGGTCGCCGTTGTGTTCGAGTTGGCGTTCACGTTCGCCCTTTGACGACGAGCGCTCAGGTGTACACTGCCCCCACGGGCGCGAATCGAATAACCTCAGGTCATTCCACCAGCTGTTTGCATTTCAACCGGGAAACGCCGAATTTTTTCAATGTCAACAAACTATTTGAACGATAAATGGGACATGAAAAGTTTAACAAATCAAATCAATATTCAAATATAGGGTGTTTTTTTTAGAGGTATAGAACTTCGAATTAAAATAAAACACAAGAAAATCGTTTTAATGTCCATCAATTTGGCTTTATTGGAAGGATAATTTTATGCCATTAATGTTTAAATATGATTTCGGGCATGTGGCCGCCGCGGCTGGCTCGAATAAAGCCAATTCTACAGGTCCAATTTTCAACCACTTTGACAAAGCTCCAATTGCTGTGCACGGTGGCGAATCCATTCATTCGGGTCCTCTTCAACATTTTGCTCTACAGCGGCAATTGTTTCTTCGGTGCGCACTGTTCGACGTCTCTGCGGATGCGTATTATCACATAGAGTAAACGTAGTGCGAAAACGACCCACGGTTAACCGAATTAATTGCTCTGATGGACGATTATGTCGACCATAAAATGGACGCTTGCGGTAAACTTCGCGAACTGAACCATTATTTTCGAAATAAATTTGCACGATTTGCAAGCGTTGTTCTTTTGTCAACCTGTTCATGATGAAATGGCAAACCAAACTGAACATAAATGACATTAGAGTTGCCAGATTTGACCACAAAATGCCAGTTTTATCTCTATTCGAAAAACAAACCTCTAAAAAAAACACCCTATATAAACAATTTTTTAGTAGACGTGTCGACTTCTTTTTTATTTAGAATACTTTCACCAACTTTCAATACGACCATGAAATCACGTTTCAACACCTTAACCCATATTGTGCCTCGTTAGTTGTGTATAGATAAGATTTCGTTGTACTGTGAAGAATTATTAGAATCATTATTATGTGAATTATTATTTTTAGTTCCGTATCAGTTGATAGTGGTTTCCCATTGTGGTTTCCTTACCTTACAAATCTTATCGAAATTTGTTTTTTCTCGAAGCAGTCAAGATAAGTTAATCTAAAAGTTAGCATTTTAGGAAATTTTGCCTAGAAATTTCGTAATTGTACGTAAGTTGTCTTTGACAAAGAATGACAAAAGAAGGTCAACAAAAAATTCGCGAAAAATTTCTATACATTGAATTTTTGAAAGATCGAGGCATAACAGGCTTCAAGATTTTGCTTGATTCACTGATTGCAATGACTGAGAAGCGTGAGGCGCAAGAAGATGGGCTTCTACTTAGTTACTAATTTTCTTAAATTAAATTTTTTAATCTAAAAAGACAAAAATTTAATGGAAGATAGAAATAAGTGGATAAAAAACTGCAAAATAGAAACAAAGTAATACAAAAAGAGAAAAGAATGAACATTTATCAAAGTAATCAAAACCGAATAGAAGAATACACGAAACTAAATAGGAAAAAAGAAATAAATATTATATAGTAAAAAGAAGAAGAAGAAAAAGTAAATATAATTATTAACCCTTTCGGGACGGAGTTTAATTTTGAAATCCAAAATACTTTTAGTAGAAATTTTCTCATGCCATGAATGTTGGGTTAGAAAATTATATTGGATGCTCACAAATTCTGAAATCATCCTTTTATGTGGGAACACCGAAATCAAAAAAATATTTTGCGTGAGTCGTAGATTTGAATAATCATTTGAGGGGCATTAAAAACGTGCTGGGACGTATTATCCCAGTAGTCCCGGAAGGGTTAAGGGAGAACATAACAGCAACATCTTTTTAGGGTTTAGAAGAATTGTATAAAAAAAAATGAATAGTATAGATGGAAGAAAGGAATGAAAGCGAAAGGAAGTATATAAATAAATGACGATAAATTTGAAAATAAAAAAAATTAACATAGAATATATGGAAAAAGAGAGAAAATGTTATTAAAGTAATCAGAACGAAATAGAATAATTGACACAAGTCATAAATGATGAAATACAAAAAAGGAAGAGCAGTAAAGAAAATAGAAAATGTGACAATAATGTGTAAATGATGAAATTGATAAAAGGAAGCAAGAAAAAAGAGTAAGGATGTGAAATGAGTAAGAATAAGAAACATAAAAGAAAACAACAAGACACAATATGGCAAGGAGTAAAAAAGAAGAAGAAGAAGTATAATTATTAAGGAAGAAGACAACAGCAAAACCTAGTTAGGGTTGAGGAGAATTGTATAAAAGAGGTTTAATAGTATAAATAAAAGAAAGAAATAATGCGAAAAGGAATTGAAAAAATTACGAAAAAAGTATAGAAATAAATGGCAATAAATTTGAAAAATATAAAAAGTAAGCAATCGAAAATATGGAAGAAGAGAGAAAATTGAATTAAAGTAATCAGAAGGAAATAGAAAAAGTGACGCAAGTCATAAATGATGAAATACATAAAAGGAGGGGAGGAAGGAGAGGAAAGAAAATAGAAAATGTGAAAATAATGTGTAAATGGTGAAATACATAAAAGAAAGAAAGGAAGAAGAGTAAGGAAGTTAAATGGAGTAAGAATACGAAACATAAAAGAAAACAACAAGACATAATATGGCAAGGAGTAAAAAAGAAGAAGAAGAAGTATACTTATTCAGGATGAAGACAACTGCAAAACCTAGTTAGGGTTGAGAAGAATTGTATAAAAGAAGGTTAATAGTATAAATGGAAGAAAGAAATAAAAGCAAAAAGGAATTGAAGAAAAGAACGAAAAAAGTATAGAAATAAATGAATAAAATGACAATAAAATAGAAAAATAGAAAAAGTAAGCAATAGAAGACATGAAAGAAAAGAGAAAATTGTATTAAAGTAATCAGAAGGAAATAGAAAAAGTGACACAAGTCATAAATGAAGAAATACATAAAATAAAAGAAGGAAGAGGAGTTAAGAAAATAGAAAATTTAACAATACTATGTAAATAATGAAATACAAAAAAGGAAGAAAGGAAGAAGAGTAAGAAAGTGAAAAGGTGTAAGAATTAGAAACATAAAAGAAAACACCAAAACATAATATGGCAAGAGGGACAGTAAAGAAAAGAAGTAAACAAACTATAAAAAGAGTACACAAAGATGCAGAAATAACATAGGATGGACAAAAAAAATTAAAAGTTCGTTAAAAAATTATGAACTACATAAAAGGAAGGAAGGAAAACGAGTAAAGAAAATATAAAATTGAAGTGAAAATAGAATTGTGATAATGTGTAAATGATGAAATACATGAAAGAAGGAAAGGAAGAAGAGTAAGAGAGTGAAAGAGAGTATGAATAAGAAACTTAAAAGAAAACAAGAAGACATAATAAGGCAAAGAGGACAAACAAGACGAATATACAACAAACAATCTATAAGACGAATACACAAAGAAGCAGAAATAACATAGGATGGACAAAAAGTTATTGTTACTTAAATATTTGTGGCCTTTATAAATTTCTTCCTGCTCAAATCGAGAACCAAAAAGAAGGACAGGACAAGTAATAGAAGCAATAATTATAAAAGTAGTAGTAATAGAAGAAGTAGTAGTAATAGTAGAAAGTAGAAGAAGGTGAAGTAGTAAGTAGAAGAAGATGCTCGAATTTAACCCTTTCGACCCCAAAGTTGCCTGAGACCTCAACTTCACCTATTTGTCATCTTATAGCAAACGCTACGATTGATTTATGGGTTTCATTTATGTAGGCACCAACAAATTAATATTTTTAGAAGTGAATTCAAAGCAAATCACAAAAATTTTACTTTTATCCCCAAAACAATTTTCAATAATTTGCTGCAATATCACGGAAAGTTTGTGTTCTAATTGAAGTCTACGAATTGGGCACGTTTGATCAAAACCCTGTTTCTTTAATAATGGTTGAATAAAATCAAAAAGTAATAATTTTGTATTTTTCCATAAGTATTAAATAATTTTTCTGAAATTGAAAAATATTGATAGAAAAATTAAAATTAAATCAAATTTTTTTGTAATTAAAAAATATTGCTACAAAATTTATTTAACCTGTTTTAAGCTAAAAATTGCTCAAAAGTAATATAGAGATACAGCGGAAAATTCGGGGTCGAAAGGGTTAAAGGAAACATACCTCAAGTGGTAGAACTTTGAACTTCAGTGTTTGAATCGCAGTGGCTCGAAAGGAACCAACCTCACTGACTATTGGAGACCAAAAGGTGTAAATATATGACAACCATTTCAAAGCCACAGGACACGGTAATGAATGCTTCTTTTCTATATAAATTCTCTATCCACGTACACAATTTTTTTTTGCAATTACGCAATTTGAATAATCGAAATTTGCACAATTTCGCCTAAATACTTTTTAAGCTGTGTCAAGACGTTATTTCAAAGAATGACCAGAATTGAGCGGCATCGAGCAGGACCACAGCTAAGCCATAATAATCAGCGAAGCCATATGTTAAAATGCATTAGCAGCTGAAAGCCACCACTCAGGTAGCCACCCACTCACTCTCCCGCTGGGCTTTCGGACCGGCAGTCATTGCCGCCGGAGGCTAAACGTGTAATACCAAATAAAATAAACGCTCAAGGCGGATGTACTTTATTTCCGCTGCTGTCGGCAGTTTTTTCTAAATGTATGCAAAATGTGAAATATTTTTAAAAATTCAGCGCGCTTTGTTTTAGTTGGGGTTTTTGGATTTTTGGCTGAACGGCAGGCGGCAGGATGCAAATCCTGGCTGGGCAAGAAATGCATTAGTCGCAATAAAAATAGAAGAAAACGTGGGCGTATTTAAATAAAAACGGCCATAGAAAGCAATAGACAGAAGGTCATGAAGAGGGAGGACGAGGTGGAGGAGGCGAGGAAAATCATGTAAATGCATAAATGAAACGAATGGGACTATTAAGCAACAAAGTGGAAGAGATTTGTGAGAGTGGAAATTGTTAAAAATAAAATAACTCGCAAATATTGCAATGGCTGTGAAATGCTTTGCTGAAAAATTTATAAAAAATTGCGTTTTTCTTGGATTTTAATTTCCGCTGGTCAGTTGGGCGCTGGTTGCGGTGCACAGCAACGGTTTTAGTTAGTTGTAGTGGAATAGTTGTTGATGCTCTGGTCTATAAGAATATGGAACCTAACTGAAGGGTTTAGAAGGAGGAGAAATATTAAAAAAGTAAGTGGTTAAGAAGAGTGGAATTTAAAATACATAAAAAATATTTACTTATAAAAAAAAAATAAATATAAAAATTATAAATACTTATAAATTAAATAATGTACTTATAAATTAAAAAAAATTAAAAATATCTACCTATACAAAATTTTGATAATTAATTTAATTATTTTTCACTTCTGATTCCCCAGTTCTGATTGCCGACTGAATACTTCTGTCTCGCAAAATCTTTCAAATTGCAACGGTCAATTTTGTGACGCCATCTGTCGTTCGCAGACCGACTTCTGGCATCTAGCAAAGACCACAACCATACAACTAAGCGACTTGTCAATGTGCTCTGGGCGAAAGAGTTTGAAAAGAAAAAACCAAAAGATAAACAGCTGAGGCCGTATTGCTTTCATACAATTGGCACGAAAGCGCGTGTAATGCAAGAAACACTGATAACGCAATGCCAATAAGAAACTTATTTGTTTGACATGCAGTTGGCAACGCTATGAATGAAAGCGTTGCCAATGCCTTTGCTGATAATAGAAAATTTTGCCTTTTGTTCTGAATTCGTGAAACTTCATCAAATAGCCGCACGTTATATATTAAATTGTATGTTTAGAAATGAATTATATTGCTATATTTTCCACAAATTTCATAGATATGTGTTAACAACGGAGGGGCCATTTAAAAGTTGTGGTCTTTGAAAAGAGGGGAAACGATGAATTTGGAATTAATCTGTGTTTTCTAAATTTAAATTATAGATATGAATTAAAAATTAAAATATTTATTTATTATAATTTTATTTTGTTTATTATGTTAATGAGATATTTATTACAATTGATTTATAATTTATAATTTATTAGTTAGTGTATAATATGGAAAGTAGCATTTATCAAATCGTTAATTCAGAGCTTATTTATTATTAAATTTTTCACTAATTTTTAAATACAAATATTCATACATAATTTTTGTAAATAAATAAAATGAATATTTGGCCATTATAATATAATTTCTTTATATTTTTTTATTTTTCATAACTAAGAAAAGAAAATAAGAAAATAAAATAATAAATAAGAAAATATGAATATTTAGTTATTATAATAGTATTTCGTTATAATTGTTTTTTATTTTCATGTTTTTTTATTAGAATTTTTTATTTTATGAATATGTACTCAGACTGTAATGTGTCTTTAATATTTATGTAAATATTTTCAATTTTTTAATTTTCTTTGTTAATATTTTCTATTTTTCAAATCGTTAATCCACAGCTTATTTATTATTAAATTATGAACTAATTTTTAAATATTCCTACATACTTTTCATAAATAAAAGATATGAACCAATAAAGTCAGAAGAAATGCCATTATTTTTTAGTATTGTTTTTCAAGTGTACAAATTTAATTCATAAGTGTCCTCACGGTGTAGATTTGACGCAGAGTTTAACTGTGCAACCAGTGCTGCTTAACACTACAATGCCACAGAGAATCAAATTGTCTGCATTGGGGTCTTTTATTACAGTCGTGTCTGGGTATAGTGAACCCCCTATATAGTGAACACCTTGATATAGTGAACACCCAAATTTTTACGTCGAGACTCTAAATATAGAAAAAAATGTTCAAGCAAAAAACAAAAAGTGTATTTCATGCAAATAAACTAGTTTTTGAACAAATATGTTCACCTTGACATAGTGAACAATCTCAATACAGTGAACAGGCCTTGCAATAATTAGTTCACTATATCCAGACTCCACTGTATTCCATTGAATGGCTTTCTGAAAGAATATCTTCCCTGATTTTCCAATTTTTTGAAACCAAATTATATATCATACAAAAACTAACAAAATTAATTAATAAAATGTTATCCCTATTTCGTGATATAATTCCAATGGGTAGTTGAGGAAGTTCAGATTGGGCGGGTATTCTATGTAGATGGGTTAATTGTCATTTAGGCCATGTGGTTCATTCATTTACATTTTACTGATCAATTGGGGCCCATATTTTAAAGATCCGCTAAACAGCTGAGGAAGCTTTCGGTATAAATGGTGATGGCTCTGTGAGAGATCGCATTCGATTGGAGTCAGGCAGCTTTCTGGTATTAAGTTTATCAACAATATAGAGCTCGAAACTTTCTTTTTCGAACGATTACATTTATTTTGTATTAAATACAACTTCAAATTTGGGTCCCTTCGATGGGTTAACCTTAGTTGTTAGTGATATTTTGTAGAATTAATTTTTTTGTAAAATAAAAAACATAACATTTTTATGAAATTTCGAAAGTTCAGAAAAGTCTATGTTAAAAAATATTTTGGGCGAATTTTTTTACATTCAATTTGGTGCAATTTTCTAAGTCACTAATGGAATAATTTCTAAAACAAATCGCTTTTAGTTAACCCTTTCGACCCTGAATTTTATCCTGTGTCTCGATATTACCTTTTGGTATTTAAATCATGAATCTAAAAAGATCTAACTTATCTAAGAAGTGTGCACACGACATTTGAAGTCGCCACGCCTTTTTGTTAGAAGTTCTAGAGCTAGTTTACTTTTGACCAATTTTAGCTGAAAACGGGTTAAATAAATTTTGTATCAATATTTTTTAATTACAGAAAAATTATTTAATATTTATGGAAAAATACAAAATTATCACTTTTTGATTTTATTTAACCATTATTAAAGAAACAGCGTTTTGATCAAACGCTCTCAATTCGTAGATTTCAATTAGAACACAAACT
The DNA here is from genome assembly GCA_963971225.1 of Melieria omissa. Lineage (NCBI taxonomy): Eukaryota > Metazoa > Arthropoda > Insecta > Diptera > Ulidiidae > Melieria > Melieria omissa. The sequence continues at coordinate 127,393,807 of OZ020267.1, read as the reverse complement.
TTCCCTAATATCGCTGCAAATTTTTGGAAATTATTTTGATGATAAATGTAATTGTAAAATGTAATTTTTGTAATTTGCTTCGAATTCACTTCTAAAAATATACATTTGGTGTTGCCTAGTTAAATTAAACCCATAAATCAATCGTAGCTTTTGCTATAAGATGACAAATACGAAAGGGTTAAACTAATTGAAAACATAAATTACAATATTTCTTGTAAATGAAAAATATTATTGTTTTAAATAACTTTTGTGTTTTGATGTTAAAATAATTAAAACTATTAGTTACTAAAATTATTACTTACTCAAGTGTATAACACTGAATAAATAATAATTATTTTTTGTAAAAAAACAGTACAAGTAAAAAAATTACTTTAATAATAAAATTTTTAATAGTAAAATTTAAAAAAATTAAATAAAAATTAATATAAATTTTTCTATATTTACAACTGAAGTCGTTAAAACTCATCAATAGTTTTTTGTAAAGAATTGTGTTTTTTTTTCTAATTTAAATTATTTATATTTCTAAATTTTTCACCTTATCCACATTGCTTCAACCCCACCATCCCCTCTATTAAATTTCCATACATGCAGCACTGTCAGCGTTGCGCCATATAACCAAAAACAACCGCAACGCACCAAACAAAACACACAACAAAACTAAACAGCCACACATTTGTTTTAATGCCTCGAAGCGCACTCACACACGCGCAACGCACAACGCGCCGAATCCGAAGTTCCGGTTCCGGTGTTGTTGTTGTTTTTCGACACTCGTTCACTCGCACCGCACGAAATGCATTGCGAATTTCGTTGCGTTTGTTTATTTCTTCGCCATTCGCTTCCACTTGACATTCGGTGGCGGCGTTTTGTGTGGCTCGCTTCGTTTCACATGTTTTTACCGAGTTTCGCTTGGCGCTCGTCGTTCGCCGACACGACTGTTTTCAGTTGTGAGTTATTCGCTGCGACGTTTGGACGTTATTTTTTGTGTTGACGCTGGTAGTTGCGTTCGCTCGTTTCAGTTTTTTGGTGAACCGTTGTTGGCGATGTCGCCGTCGTTGTTGACGTTGTTGTTGGCATCATTGCTGTTGCTTTCGATGACTATTGCTGGTGGCCACGCCAACTGATCATCGACAACATTGTCGGCCGCCGTCGTTGTTATTGTTGTCGCTGCGTGCTGTCGCGATCGCGTTTTATCGCCGTTGATAAAAAATTGGCATTTTATAAGTTTTCGCTTGGATTCCCTGAGCGCCCACAATCACAATTGATTAATTAAAACAAAGTACGTGCTAATAAAAATCGCTGCTTAACGATTATTGAATTAAGCGTCGAGCGTATTTCGACACGTTTTGCAGAAAAGTTTGCGGTGATTTGGTGATAGTGAAATTCTGCTGCACTCGTTCAAGTTGAATTGTTGTTGTGCGTGCGCGCGTGTGTGTGTGTGTGTGTGTGTGCAAAGTGTCAATTGTACCGTTATTCGAGCATCAGCTGACGGCGTCTTTTGTGGCCGTTTCAACAACTTTTCGTCTCTCAATGGATTTAACACGTCTGCATTCGGGCATCGGCGAGGATTTGATGTAGCAGCCCAACTGTCACTCAGACAGCGAACACAACCGGATATCCTGCGGACTTGACAGCGTACAATGTCCCGACGCAAACAATCGAATCCGAAGCCGTTAAACAAAGGTGCGTGTTATCGTCGCCACGGGCGAGCGTAGTTTTTGACAGTTGATAAGCATCGGCGCGCTCGAGTGGCGCTGCTGGAGGCCAGATTAATCGGCCGCCCGAGCTGACAACACCGTGAAATATTGTGTTGTGTTGTTGGTCATTATGGGCAAAGTGGAGCACAATGACAAATAAAGTTTGTTGCTTTGGCGGCAAAGAGTTGGAAAACGAAAACATTATAGTTTCAAGTGGATCTAAAAAGTATTATTTTTACCTTGGTGCTGGTGTTCAGATCTTAAGAAAATACAATTAAATTTAATTAATTTTTTGTAATTAAAAAAAAAATTCAATTACTTAATGCCGCTTTCATTATAATTATGAGTTGTTATATATAATCAGTGGTTGAGCGGTTGATATGGTTATGGTTGATCCCGACGCCATCTTGTAGTCGTGTGGTTCTGTGGCTGCCGTCTTTAATATATTCGCGACATAAGTTGGAATTAGATTTTGCAGAGTAAGCGTAAAAAACGCAAAATTTTAGTTTACATTTATTCATTTATTAAAAAATTTACATAGTTTTATTAACCCTTTCCTGCAGGTTTTTAATGGGGATATTTAAAGTTGTAAATTTATCAATTAAGTCTTCTATGTGGTTATGTCAAAAACTTTCCATACTAATTTTTTTAATTTTTGTTATAGAACCCTGTTTTTTAGAATATTGTCATATGACAGCAACCATATCGTTCTGACTGTAATAATTATTCAAACATAAAATATGTTAAGCATAATACAAAATTTAATATTTCTTCATTTACTTCTGCTAAATTTATTTCAAAAATGTATTTGAATTGAAGTGAAAAGTAAAATTAAAAATGTCTTATTAATTAAAATTAAATATTTAGTTTCATAATTTTGTATTATTCCTAAAACTTCAAACTATTTTAAGGACCAACAAAGAAATGTTTTCTTAAAACCATAGAGGGCTCAGAAGTTGACGAATTAGCATATCGGCACCAAAATAGCGAAAGGCTTAACTAAAAACAATTAAAAATGTGATCTTAAATTAAGTAAATGATAATAAGATATGCACTTACTTAACACTAGAAAGACCGCAAAGAGTACCGATCATATCAGTTGATATCTCGAAAAGTACACATCGGATTTGGCAATTTTTTCACAAAAAAAATTAAAGAATATATACAATTTTTCGCTTTAAAAACAAAAGTCACCAAAGCAAAAGTTTTAATAACCGTAATGGTCTTTCTAGTGTCAAGTATTCAAATAAATCTACCTGAAAATAGATACAGACGTCACAGAAGTTACAAGTTACAGTTTTCATAGCATACAGAATTTTTATTACTTAAAATATTACAAATTGAGGCCCAAAACTAATCTAATCTTAACATAATTTGTAATATTTTCATTAAAAATTGAGGTCCGAAACTAACCTAACCTCAATTTCTAATATTCTAAGTAATCCGAATTTTGCTTATGCTAAGAAGACCAATCCTAACCAAAACTAACCTAACCTAACCTCAATTTGTAATATTTTTACCTTCATTTGTAATATTCTACTTACAAATTATGGTCCGAAACTAACCTAACCTAACCTCAATTTCTAATATTTTAAGTAATCAGAATTCTGCAAAAGCTAAGAAGACCAAACCAAAACTAACCTAACATAACCTAACCTCAATTTGTAATATTCTTAGTCATACAAATTGTGTATGTTTAGAAAATCAATCCAAAACTAACCAAACCTAACCTCAATTAGAATATTACAATTCTGATTAATCAGAATTCTGTATGCTAAGAAAACTAATGCAACTTTTATGATATTTGTATCTATTTGCTGGCCTCGTCCGGCCAAAACTTTTAATCTTTTTCTGCGGTTTAGATCATTTGGTACAAAAAGATCGAGTAAACATTATGAAAGTTGTATAAAAGGTCTAAGAAATGCATGCAAATGCATCTAGACCCATTGTAAACTTTTAAAACTCACCTGAAATCCATATTACCACTAAATAGTGATAACTCTTGTGGTTAGTGTTCTTGAAAGAGTATTTAGCTTTGAAAATGTCTTAAAGATCAAATGAGTAACAAACTGTTTTATTGTTTCTCAATCTTATACTAGTTAAGGTTCAATATCGACTTGTTTCTGACTGATTTTAGACTGAAAATCAACAATTTTTGCTATTCAAGTAATTCAATTCTTCGCTGTCAATCTCCAACCTAAACGGAGTTTCATCTCCAATACGAGAAACATGGCTAAGTCAATATAGCCGTTGATTCGCTTTGCTTCGTCCATGCAAGGTGGGCGCTTTAATTAAGTAATTCATTAAAATTAGGGCCTTGTTTATACAAATGTGTATAACCAAAACTAAAAGGACTCACCTTTTGAGGTTCATTGGTAAAAATTCGATATAAAAGTTATGTTTTTCTTCTGTGTTAAAAACAATTGCTGAAAACATAAAATGGTCCTTTCGTTTCCACTTTGGGCCTTTTTTGGGGAAAATGTTGGAACACAAAATTTTAGTTGAGTGGCAACTGTGCGTACATTAAGGTGGGTCGAAAAAAAAAATTTTTTGTTGTCACCACCTAAAAATAAAATTCAGAGTGTTTAATGACTATTTGGAAAATATTGCGATTCTGAGGTAAGCCAATTGTGAGCGGTTTTGCTTCAAAAATACCTCTAATTATTATGTTTTTTGGGTGTAACTTTTTTGTTGTTGGACATTTTCGAATAAATTTTTGTGCAATCCAAGAACTCCTGAAGGTTTATCTAACCAAAAAAAATTATTCGAAAATGTCCAACAACAAAAAAGTTACACCCAAAAAACATAATAATTAGAGGTATTTTTGAAGCAAAACCGCTCACAATTGGCTTACCTCAGAATCGCAATATTTTCCAAATAGTCATTAAACACTCTGAATTTTATTTTTAGGTGGTGACAACAAAAATTTTTTTTTTTCGACCCACCTTAGCATACATGTCTTAAAACATCTTCCTCTCGAACATCCCAAGGGCCGCTATGTCGTTTGGCGACAGGATGCATGCTTCCGCACCATAAAAAGGAAGAGGCAGAAAGAGCGTCCTATATCATCTTTCAAGCTTACTGATAACTTAACTTGCCCTAACAACCCATCACGGCTTACCGCAAGTCTTTGTCTCTAAGTCTCTGCTTTTGCACTTGCAGATAGGTCTTTCTCTTCTCGATCCTTCGAGCTTCTTACCTTCATTGGGCTTCCTTCCTTCCTCTCACCTCTGATTATCGCATTGAAAATATTTTTGCCTGATATTTATTCTCCATCTCTGAAACATTAGTGAAGTCGAAGAATTGGAGTACGATGCGCTTAATCTATGTCCTCAAACAGCTGATAGGGTTAGTGGTTCGAACCCGAACGAAATGGGCTGAAGATCTTGTGAATCTTGAACATTTATCTCAATCTAAAGGCTTGCTATGCCACTTCACTTTCGTCATGAGAGCTGCTTCGAACAGAATAACTAAGCGTACTTTAGAGCACAAGATTTGTATTATCTATGCTACTTAAAATCTTACAGAAACTTTTACAACTGTAACGATAAGTGATCCTTGGGGATTTGAGGGTTTCATATGGATTTTCGTATGGTTTCAAATGAAATCGAGCTTAAAAGTTGTACGTAAACCACCAAAATAAAATCCTGTGTATGTCACTGCTATCACCTAAAATATTTTGACTGATTCCTTTTGTGATAACTTTCTTGCTAAGCGCTATGTCATCCAAATGTTTAGCGACCGCAAGAAACTGGACACTTTTGACAACGAAGCAAATTTTTCCACAAAGTCAGAGCAAAGAAACAAACAAATTCACAATCATTTCTTGAATTATTTCATTCGAAATTTTTTTCTTATGCGTCTTCTTCAAAAAATCTTTAATATAAAATGTTTCACAATTACGCAGTAAGTTGCAGGTGTTGCTTAGTTATGCTTTATTCACTCTTATCGAACGAATGGAAACGTCTACGTTCGTATTAAATATTTTCAGCATCATTTCCGTAATGGCTCAGCGACAGAGCACGTTTTATTGATTTCATAAAGAAGTAAAAGAATGCAAGCAGATTTCTTGAAATAATATATATGTATAAGTTTTTATATATGCAAACTAATGGCATCTAAAGACAGGTAGACTGATCAGGTCAGTGGCGTTATCAGCAAAATTACCGGATCTGAGACAAAAGTTATAGAATAATTTTGAAAATGAATCGAATTTGAATCGAAAGTCATATTTAAACAGCTCATGGGTAGTGCATATTTATTTAATGGTTTCTTTGGGGATTTGACGATTTAGGTGGCAGCGAAACTTTTGCTTGAAAAATGTTCTGGTGCAAAGCATGCTTCGCTTAAGGGTACTTCTTTGCCTCTCTTTGTCTTTCAAAGGAAGTTGATGTTAGTACCTTAGCCCAATTAAAATTGATGGACTTCTATAAAAGCTGTAGTGACAATGAGAAGGAATGAACAATTAAAAAACAATTATCAACTTTCCGCGGTACTAAGATGTACTTTTTTTTGCGATACTAAGGTGTAGGAGAATATTCATATTTTTTGACTATGCAGGACATCAAGCTGGCTTAACGTTGAGTGAAAGCAAAGATCTAACCAAGAGTTGTACAATTTATATAAAGACCTGAATATAGTCTGAAAGTTAAAGGCTTTAAAGTTAAAGACTAGAAAGTTAAATTGACTATGGCACCTTGAGCGAGTGGAAAATCGCGACCGTTGAAACATAACCCTCAGGATAGAGAACATGAAGCAGACCGAACCTTCATTTTACAGACCCAAGCATCAACAATATCCCTTAACTGAGGAACTTTTATAGGTACTACCGTTGTAAATGAGAAGGATTTCAATTTTAAAAACCAAGCTGGCTACGAAAACGTTGAGTGAAGGCAGAGATGCAACCCTGCATTATAGAATTTATATAATTACGTGAATGAAGTCTGAAAACAGAATGCTTTTTCCTAGAACCTTCATTGCAAAGACCAGGTGATTACTTAGGTTAGGTTAGGTTGGAGTGGTAGCATTCTACGTGAAGAGCTCACTTAAGCGCAAATTAGGGCTCATTGTGGTACTACAGTGGATGGTGCAACTACCCCTTACAGCGCTGAGAACCAAGAGGATTCCATTATGAATCTGGCTATATCCCTAATTTTCAGAGGCAATAGTTCCGGGAGACTTCTGAAGAAAGCTGAGCCGAGAAGTTTATGTCTTCTTCTGGCTAATGAAGGTCTTTGAGACAACAGGTGGGGAACGGTCTCCACTTTTTCCTCGCAACCACACTCTCGACAGAAGTCGTTGGATTGTACCTCAGTCTTTCTGCATGTTTACCTAGAAGACAGTTACCTGTGAGCACCGAGACCGTTGTACTTATTGAGTGACGACTGAGGTTAAGCAGCTGGTTGGTCCATTTCACATTGTAAGCTGTCCAAGTTAGTTGGGAGATATTGCAGGTCTGTTCCTCAGACCACAATTCGTTCCTGTCTCTTGGATAACACTGTTTGAGCATCAATTTGACAGTTGCAAGTGGAGCCCCCACTGGGAGAAAGGACAAGGCATCGGCATGCAGCGTACCCGCTCTTGTGAGTTCGTCCGGAGCTACCTACGATACCCCTGTGCCCTGGCACCCAGATCAATGAGACGTTGGAGCCTCTAGCTTAGGTGTTTAAGGATTTTGGGCAGTCCAAAACTAGCCTGGGTGAGGTGATGGCCCCCGCAAGCGACTTGATGGCTGCCTGACTGTCGGAGTATATATGGATATCACCCTTATGCGCGTTTTTACGGATAAGCCAGATAGAAGCCTGAAGGCCATTATTTCTTCCTGGAAGACACTGTAGTGATTAAACAGGCGGAAGGAAATACGAAACTCCAGTTGGCTGGAGAAGATACCACAGCCAACCTTCCTGACGAATTTGAAGCCGTCAGTGTAGATGTTGATGGAGTTTTAGGTGGAGAAATCCCTACCGGTCCATTCTTCTCTACTAGGAATACGGACCTTGAATCCGGGGTCAAACTTAGGGAGGTGCAAATGTGATCGATGACGGTAGGCACCGAACAATCCTGAATAAGGTGATTACTTACCTTAGACTAAATTCCACAAACTCAAACTCAAAGGACCGGGGAAAATTTGAGACTTTTAGTAGGAGAGCAGCTAATGAAACACTGTAGACTTTGATGATCTTAACTCAATTTTAGAGAATTTAGTACGACTTCCTACCTAACTTGGGTCGAACCACCAAAAGCGAGTTGAATCGTTGTCAGTGAATTTTTAAATGATCAACATTATCTACCTAGATGAATGTACGAGTATAGTCTAAGGCGAAATTGAAAATTTGCTTAGAAACTAGTAAGAATGGGTAGTGTTCTCAAAAGATACAAAGTTGTTCTAAGGGCCAACTTAACCGTTACTGCATAATTAATAATACTTGACTTGTTGCGCATTTGAAAAAACCCGCTTTCAATTGTAGTCAATTCGAATTGTGACAAAGGGGGCAATACGCCATTCGAAAAACGTGCATTTCAATTCCGCCATACATCACTTTTATGTGAACGATATCCAAATTGAGTGCATGCATTAAGTCGCAACAGCGAAACGTAATTAACTAATAAGGTGTGTCGAAGTCAGCAAAACACCGCGACGAAACGCGCTGATCGCCAGCTGTCACAACTGCGTTGCCGCCCCACCGCTGAGCCAGCATTATAAACTTGTCTTAAACTTGTGTTAACAAAGAAGACAAACTTAAATGAATGTAAAAGTAAAAAAAAAGCAAAAACAAAAAGCAACAAAAAAGTGTGCAGCAAAATTGAAACAAAAAGCAGCAACAACAATGCCGCATAAATTCAAACAATTGACACGGTGCAATTCGTTACAGTTTGTTGTCGTTGTTGTTGTTATTGTTATTGTTGTTCGAATTGCTGGCGTCGTTGATGGTGGTTGGGTGCTGTTGCTGGTGGCTGTTAGCTGCTGACTGCTGACGCATTGATGTTGGTCAAGAATCGTTTATGTTGTGTGTGTGTGTGCCATGTGAACCGCAGATACACTAACAACAGCAACAACAAAGACAATAGCAACAGTAACAACAAAATACTTTTGGGCATGTTGCAACTGCATTGCAATGCTCGACTTCACACCGAATCGAGTGTGAAAGGCGTTGGGTGCGCAATTTGACGGAATTGCTGCGGGAACAGCGCAAATATTTCCTTTTTATATAGCAAAATGATTAATTCAATGCGGGCTGGAACTTTTAAAATGTTTCTGCCATAATGCGTAGCGGCATTGGGATGCGGGAATGCAATGTAAAAGTGCACTAAATGCGCTACACTACAAACGGTGAGCAAAGACAGTTAGTTATAAAGTATTAAAACAATTCAGTGTACAAGCGAAAGAGTTTGAATTCTAATTAGTTAGTCGGAAGAACGAATATAACTAATTCAAAGAAAAAAGCATCCAAAGCTTTGGTCAATTACAGGAATTTGAGTCAAATAAATCCTTTTTTTTAACACTTCGTGGCTCTACAGGAACTCCGACTCCTTACGGGGATAAAATTCCTAGCGGACCTGGCTTGCATAGTAAAAGTTGAGAATCAAGATCTGCTCTCTTCTATCAAGAAGTCGAACTGGTTTGCCCCGGATTAAGACTTACTGAATAGCTCCATAACCATTTAAGGAATCTCTTCAATGGGCCAATTTGGAAATGGAAGTTCGGTCTCTGTGGCGCACATACCCTTCCTTACCTTCTTTCGTCATTCCTTCCATCTCCATTCAATCGTCAGTTTTGAGTTCCGCGATTAGTTCCAGCACCCGCTGCAGGTCTTCCCTTCCTAGAAAAAATCTCCTGTCTTCCTCTTTGGGCTACTCACAAAAAACATGGCAGTTCTGTAGTTCACACGTTTTTCTTATAAGTCATTTAAATAAGATTGGATCAAGTACAAAACATCTGTACTGGATCCTTCTGTTAAGATTGGATCCAGTACAAAGCATCTGTTAACCTAGTTACGATAATCTCTCTGTGGTCCCAAAAGTGTTTATTCGATATCCACAGTTTCCCAGTTTCATTGCCTTGAACTCCAGAAACTTAGATAAGTTTGAGCTCATTGGATCAAGCGACTAATTTAAGCTTTTTCTTACATTCTCAATCACAATCTTAGAAATGATTCGCACTTTTTCCGGGGTTTTCATTGCAGCTTGGCTCTTACTATAGAATTTCATATACTTTTCATACACATTACTTCCTCTCGATGTATTCGCTAGTTTTAGCATAGCGAAGACCTTCGTTTGAAAAACAGTTGTCAGCCCAAGTGTCTCAGAGATTACAGATAAGCAATTGACACTTTTATCAAAGTGCCATCCAGCTCCAGTACCTTCAATCAAAGATTATACAATTATTGTTATCTTGTACTGTATTGTATTAGTTTTCCTTCAATGGTCTTGAATCCATCGTTGAACAATGTCAGTTTCCCTGAATATTTTATTGTCCAGTAAATATTAAAAAAAATTATATATTTTGCAACTAAATTTAATTATCATAAATTCGGTTAGAATGCAGTCCCGCTGGCTCAACTGTTTACTAAAAAAAAAACAAAAACTTGCGATTAATGTTGAGGTACGAAAGTTGTTATGAATTACTCAGAGCTCTGCACTGGGTTCACGTCAAAAGCATTTCCTGTTCATTTCATTTGTGGTGTAGCAAGTGCACGAAAAATCACAATTTTTATCAAATAAAACTATATATATGTGTGATATATATGTATGGTACATATGTATGTATGGTATGTACGTAGATTAGTGCAAAGCTTAAAAATATTTGATTTCATAATTGCTTTTGACTTTTTGTAAATGCAAATTTAAAAACGTAATGCTGAGGTCATTGAAGAACCAGAAAAACTTAACTTGACTTATCTTAACTTACACTGCTTTAACTCTTTAGGTCTTTAAGTGGATGGGTTGATGTACGTTTGAGCTGAGAAATTAACCTATGAATGGTAGTTTCTCAAACACTCAAACTTAGGAGCCTAATGCATTAACTATAATTGAGGCTCAGGAGGAAGAATGACGAGGTTAGGGGAATTAAAAAAGAGGAACATTGGAATGGAATGGATGAATTGATAGAAAAGTTCAAATCTTATGAAGGACTACGGGTTCTTCTGTGTAAATCTGTATCATGTTATGGACCTCTACAGATCACGTTGTGATAAGATAGAAGTGACAAGGAAGAAGTGATCTGATTTTCTGCGAATTGGAGTGCTTTTGCAAACCAATTTGTTTTGTGGATAAAACCTAGCAAGTCTCTGATGTTATCTCTGACTTATAGTGTCGTCTTCCTGTTCATTTTGGCAACTGCCGCAAAAGTGTCAACTGTCAAGACCGGTCTGATCATCTGAGACGATCGTGATAATGTGTTGTCTGCGGAGTAAGATAAGGGTTTTAGTGCACCTTAGTGGATCAGAGTTGTTTGGTTAAAGGTAGGGTGGTGCTATGTCTGGCAAGCTCATCGGCTACGCAGTTTTTTCTGACGTTTCTGTGGGGCGGTATCCCAGTCAGAGTAATGTTTTGCACACGTCCTTGCTCGGCGAGTCCAGAACCAATTTGTTTGGTGGATAAAACCTAGATGGTCTCTGATGTAAACTGATCTGAGGTTGTCTAAGTTGTCGAAGAAAGAAGTGTCTAAGAATTTCCACCTTCGTCTGGAGGAAACCGGGCAGTGACAGACAAGGTGACTTCTAGTCTCTTCTGCCTCTTCATTTTGGCAACTAAGGCAAAAGTCCCAACTGTCAAAACCCGTCTGTATTTATGACGTCCGAGTAGACAATGTCTCATCAGAATCGAGATGATCCTGCTTATGTGTTGTCTGCCGAGCGAAACAAGCGTTTAGTGCGTTAAAATTGGGTCAGATTTGTATGGTTAAAGGTAGGGTGGTGCCACGTCTGTTTCCTCTGATATCTCTGTGGGGCAGTATCCCAGTCAGAGTAATGTTGTACCAAAGAATATGAAGTGTGTCTTTACTTTCTTTGATTGTACACATGCCCTAGTTCGTTGAGCAGGGAGCGACCGAGAGAGAGTATTTTCGATATGGGGCACACCTACTTGAGGGCTTTAATTGTTGCCTGACTGTCCGTGTAAATCCGAACCATGTCTTTAGGGAGGTTGAAAATGGCAAGTACTTCCGTTTGGAAGCGGAAGCTGTCTTCCATGGATATATCTTCACCCATTACACCTCCCCCTCCCCCTCCCCGCCCCTCCTCTTTTTTTTTATTAATGTTAACCTGTTACCCTGTTAACGCGAGGCATTGCCTTGGTACGGAAGATTCTAGAGAGGTTAGGGTCAGAGTTTTGAGTGAGGAACTTGGACTCTTGTCTTAAACCCATCAAGATCATAGGTGCTGGGGAAAATATCCGTAAGGAGACAATTTCACAGTTGCGCAGTATGGGCCAGAAGCGAGCGTAGTGCGCTGGAACATCGGAACTCTACCATCCAACGTGGGGCCGTCTGCGTATAAACATATTGTTCCCACTCCTAGCGGTGAGGTATGTGGGTGGAGAATTTGGAGTCAAAGAGGTATGTTGATAGGGAGTGGTCTATCTTGTTGGGTATGTCGGGTAGCGATACCGTGGTAGTGGTACCGGCAGTGACTGAAATCAGTGCGTGTTCATCTCCTAATAGTTTTCAGTCTGACTGCAGAGAGGATTACATCCTGTTTCCCATAAAGATAAACAGGGAGATTGTGGGTGGCAAATATGGTTTCAAATGGTATTGGGATTGAAAGTTGTAAAAAACATGCCCAAAGTGAAATCCTATGTGCGATGAAACTATGAAATAATGACACCAGCATTGGAATAATAATTTTATATATAAAACATTAGGTTTATACGATTTGTGATTTTTCTCTGACTAACCAAATAGTTGCACTAAGTTGCGGTTTAATTATAATTATGTCATTGTAATTTACATCAATCAAATATGAGTCAATGCTGCTTTGACGCTACGAAAACGTAGTTTGATAAACGCATTTCGCAAAAATTTTGCGCACTTTGGCGCCGATTTGACGCAATCAAAATTACGAATAATTCTGATTGAAATGAATGTAGGAAATCGGGATTTACAAGTGGTTGCAATTCAATGTGAATAAGTGATTTAAGGGGTTCCTTGTATGTATGAAAAGACATACAAATGCACAGACATTCGTAGGTACAGACATACACATTGCATGTTTGTATGTAAATGAAACGAATCTGAGAAAGCATGAAGTTCGTGTTGTGTTGTGTACATTTTATTGCATCAGTTGATATATGTAAGTAAAAATATACATATATACTATGTATGTGCTGTATATGTATTCAACACTGACCCACTGTGAGTCACGGCAGTAAAGTATGAAATACAACAATAACTGAAAAAAGAGCAGAAAATAAAAAAAGATAAGCAAAAACGCTGAAAGTTATATATCCAGAAACAAGCAATGCATAAGTTGCGCTCTTTTTTTCAGTTGCAAAATTTCAATATATATAAAATAATTAAATTTAAAAGCGATAAAAGCGAATACTGGACGCGCTACTTGCGAGAACCAGAACTTTGTGCTTATTCACGGACTGAGGTGGGCCATTGGAGGACCGCCTAAAGAATCGACAAAGCGATATGGAATTGTTAAAAAAAAATGACAAAATAATCAAAAGCGGAAGTGGCACAAAGGAAGCCAGCAGACATGTCGCTGCTGGCTGCAGGTGTGGGCCATTGCAATACTTTGTTGCAATAATCGTTCGTGTGTTGTTGTTGTTGTTGTGTGCTCTTCGTTGTGGTGATAAGAAGTGGCAGTAACAACAACAACAATGTGCAGTTGCACACGACCAAAAGCCGTGCAACATGTTTCATGCTTCATTTCGACGAACGTTGATATCCGATTTCGCATTTACACATAAAAAAACGCAGCGACTGATAACACACGATCGGCAAAAAGAATTGCATAAAAAACGATAATAATAAACACGCTTTCAGTACGACAACAACAATAACAACAGCAATAGCAATAAAATTGAATGCGCGCCAACTGAAACCTGAACCAAAACTACACCAATTATCATCGTCACGAAATAAAAATGAAAGAAAAACGAAAACAACAACAATGACGACGAAGCACATTGCAGTAAAGTGCAGCAAAAGTTGCTGTTAGAATAGCAACAAAAACCAAACAAAAAATTGTAAACCGAATAAAACTTGAAAATATACAACAAAACTGATAGCAAACGAAACGTTGAACGCGTATTTTCGACATTTTGCTTTGGCATAGGTTGCGGGTAGCGCGTTGTTTTACAAAATTATAATAGCAACAACAACAACAACAATGTGAAAAGCAACAAAATACACATGTGTTGGATGGCAACATTGATATGGTTGGCTTAAATTAAAGCCATCAACAGCGACGACGCCACCATCATCCATCGGCAGCGATGGTACCAGCAACACCGGCCGCAGCCAGCACAACTACAACAACGACCACATTGGCAATTACCATAAAATGAGTGATAAAAAATAATTAAAAATATATTTAGTATAAGCGAAGCCAAGCAGCAAAACCGAAAAGTCGCTTTCAGTTAGAAGGCGGGTCGTTCTTATCCGCATTTGGCCGCCACTGTTGGCGAGGTGGCTGGCTGTCGATATTCAAATGGGAGCTCGAAATTTGCAAAATACGAAAAATGAGTGGGTAGAAGTGTATGAGTCTTTCATATATATGTAGCTGGCACAAGACAAATCAACTAACTGAACTCAAACTCAAATAAAACATAAATTAATACATTAGAAATTCCGTTCGAAAGTTGGAGGTTTTAATTGCATTAAAATATTTTATAGTTTAACATATAAATAGTTAAAATTACGCCTACACATTTACAAGAGCCCATAACATATACTAAGGTACAGTGCGCACTTGCCTGATCTCCCATCTGGCGCGTCCCCGAGCAGCAGATAGGGGAGGGATTAGCAGTGGAGACGTTGCGTTGTGCTGCCTCATTCCACCCACGACTAAGAAGGTGGTTTATCCACCCGCGAGCCAAACTGACTAGGGGTAACAACCCGAACAGAACTGTTGCTCTGGAGGTCCCTTAGGGAAAAGAGCGGGCGGGAATATACACCCAAGTGTCGGCAGAGACCACGGCTGCCAGCGACGGCTTGGCTCCTGATGTCAGCGTAGCTATAGTTGGGGCTAAGTCGCCAGCGGTACATGCTACGGGCGCATGCTATAATAACCCGGGATTCCGATCAAAGGATGTGACTGAGTCAATCGCCTCTCCATCTGAGAAGGATTTTACTGAAGTGTTGCGGTACGCCGTACACCAAGCCCACTTCGAATCCAGCTGCTGCACCGTCGGTTGGTGACGTGCTCTCCAGCGCCAGTGAATCGCCAGCAAACCCCATCAAAAGACGAAACCTCTCACTGGATGACGGTTGCATTGTTGCTGCGGAGAGTGGGGATGTTTCAGACGGCTACCTTATGGACAAGACGGCAGTCACGAAACCACGGTGAGCGAGGCATAAGGAAGAGGATCAACGAGCCCTCCTCCCCTTCTTTTACTCTTCGGAGGGCTGACAAGGTCGAGCTGACTACTTGTGTCGTTTCCACTACAACAACTTCTGAGGCTGTGGTGATTGCTTTACCGAGCGCCAACGTAACGATGAGTCAACGTGGCTGTTACGGTAGGTGCAGGAACCCTCACCGTGCCTCGGAGCAAAAGCGCTGCGGATGCACCAAAGGCGGTGACTGCACCCGTCAAGGACACTCTCTCTGGCTCCAAGGTCTGTGATCAGACACACAGAGGGGATGGACCTTTGACGTCCTCGGCGGCCGAACAAGTTGCTAAGGCTAAGGAACAAGTTGCAGACCTTGATAAGGCTCTTAAAAAGCCAGTGGTTGAGCGGCCGCCTAAAGGTGGCTTTCCGGTGTTTGAAGGCGTCACCAGGGCGGCTGGAGATTTTATCCTTCACTGCTCTGATAAAGCAACGAAGAAATAGGTTAAGGACAACCTCTTGACCATCTTTCCAGCGGTGGGGAAAACAACCTTATGGTGATTCCCCCCTCTGAGCTCAGAAAGATGGTCCGATTACGGCTCTTCGTACCTGAAGCAAGTCTTGATACCAAGACCATGCTGCAGCTTCTCGGGAGTCAAAATCGAGGGCTCTCCACCGTCGAGTGGAAGGTTTACCACGTCTCGCAGTCTGGGGATGGCAGGCTTTTCACCTTCGGTGTTGATGAGACATCGGCTCGGACCATCGAGGATCGGGCTACTTGCTGAGCTTAGGCAAGAGTGTCTTGAGACCTATCCTAGGGATCGTCACAGGGTTTATTCCTTTTAACGAGTACCTCAATAAGATTGGGGTCAAAGACTCGGCTTTATGTGACACATGCCTTGAGGACGACGAAACCACTGTGCACTTTATTTGTGCTCGGATTTCGGGCGGCTCAGGCATATGCGCTTCGGCAGTATGATCCTTCGCGAGAATGAGCTCAGGAACCTCAAGTTGTTGGACGTGCTCAGCTTTGCTAAGGCCACGCTCCGTCTAACTGAGATTCAGAGCTTATGGGAATCTTCTTAGGTCGACTACTAACCTGAATGCAATAGGTCACTGGAGACAGGTTTTGTCTCGTGATCGGTGAACGGAGAAATGACCCCTTCTGGCTTAGCGATGAGAGTCGCCAACGGAAGTGAGCCCGTTACATGCTCGCAAGGAGGGAGGCACAATCCATGGCACAAAGGGCAGACCTTTGCCCACGCGCCCGCGTTTCTGGACGCTCTCTACACTTTCATAATAATCATAAAAATAGGTACAGTGGGGCACTCAAGAGGGTTTTAGGGTTCAAACCTCTCTACCCAATAAAAAAAGGGTTGGTAAAGAATGAGGTTTCAAATTGGATCACTGGCCGTTTCAGGTTGGTTTCAACCAGTACTGAATACTAAATTAAAAAGGGCTTGCCACACTCTTTTCGAGCACCGGAATGAACTTCAGAGGTCGAAATTATAGATGCAATTTTTCTTTAATTGAAATTACTTATTTTCAATCCAATAAATTTGGAATTAAAGGGAAACATTTTTCAAATAATTTTTCAAGTGAAGTTCGAATTATTGGGGACATTTATGAGGTTATAACAAAATTAGAGATATAATTTTAAGTTAAAATATGTTTTTAGTCATATTAACTTTTATCGGTTTCAACTTTAAGACCGATCCACCTGCCATCAACCTGTTGCTCCAAATGACAGTTGTCAGTGTTGCCAGCTTATTTTGGATACCCGTTTGACTGTATTTAGTGCTCGTTCGCTTAGTTTCAACTCATTTCATTTCAGTAAAGTCATAAAAATTTATCTCTTACCGCACACTCACACAGACACACACACACACGCACAAATATTATCCGTATGTAAATAGAATATTTTTTGTTTTTTTATGTTTTCAAAATAAAAACACTCAGCTGCAATAAACACGCAACTGTTGCGCGTTCTTGGCGATAATATGCAAAGTAATTTTTTTCTTCGACTTTAAAAGATAAAAATAAGCCACAACAGCAACAACAACAATAACACAGCGAGCTATGGTAAAATAAAACAAAACAAAACGAAACGAAAAAAATGGAGAATGAACTGCATAGATAGTGCGACTAATTTATCTGGTATCATTGTTCGGTTGTAATCTATTGTAGAGTATTTTGTGTTATTGCTGACTGGCTGACTCGCTGGCTGGCGCAATGGGAATTTGCGTCGCGCACAATGGGTGCCACAAGGTGTTGTTTCATGGCAAATTCAAACGTGCCTTGGCGCGAAAAGAAAATATTTAATTGTGTCGATAAGGGCGCAGTCGCCATGTATTTATGTAGCTGTGCGGCCTCCGTCAGTCAGCTATTTAATCACTCAGTCAGTCAGTTCGACAGTCAACTTTTAGCATATAAACTACCAGCACCCACCCAGTTCACTGTTTGAGTATTCACGCTGACACGGCTGAATATCAGAAAAAAACTTCATGCTTGAGATGTTGCTGTCGCTATTACTTTTGTAAAAAGTGTGAAAATAACAACAACAACATATTTAACTCTATGCAAACGTTTATAAAAATATTTTGCTTGGCGTTAGTCTTGTATTTTCGTTTGTGTTTTGTCATTGAACCAGTTTGAATTCCTTACGTAGACTATTTAGTAGATTGTGAATAGTCCTATGGGCCAGATCCGCTGTATTGTCGAAGGAGTCTCTATTGTCAAATAAACTTCCTTCTTCTTCTTCCTTCCTTCCTTCTTTCTTCTATTTCCTTCTGCTTTGCATTACCTATTATCTTCTTTCTCATACATTGAGCTTTATCAGAAGTCAATAGAAAGCAAACCTAACCTTCCAATCAATGTCAATTAAACAATAATCTGTCAGATCACCAATCATCACCAAGGAACCAAACATTTAAGTGAGAGAAGTTCTCTGGAATGACGGAAGTTTAAGATTGACAGTAAATCCTGTATTGTTTTCAGCCCATCTTAGGTTAGTTTTTTTGTAGTTATGAGTGCAAAGGTTGCAGGTTTAAAGAGGGAGGCACAAGTACTGTCTGAAATGTTCTTATATCCCGGACCCACCATGAATATGAACACTCATCCAGAACACTCTTTGTTATTGAAACTGCATTCAGAATCCATCAGAACAAAAATCATCCCCAAGGAACCAGACTTTTTAGTGAGAGAATTTCCCTGAAATGACGGAATTTTAAGGTTGCAGGATCCTGTATTATCTCCCCCCATCTTAGGTTAGTTTTTTGTAGTTTTGAGTGCAAAAGTTGCAGATTTAAAGAGGGAGGGACAAGTGTTGTCTGGAATGTTCTTATATCCCGGACCCAGCATGAATATGAAGCTGCCAGATCGCCTCATCCCGAACACTCATTGTTATTGTTATCAGAGCCCTCGAAGCAGATTGACATGCGACGTAAACAAGCTTTCATTTGAACTGACTTCGGTGCCTGGAAAATTACAAAAAATTCCAGCAACAGTTAGTAATATTTTGGCCTTTGATCCGCGTTGTTCTCTTCCTTGGAAAAAATTGCGGAGCAAAAAAGCTGCGACCTACTTAGATTTGCCAAGAAGTTCTTAAAAAACAACATATACATCTGGAACTCCAGAATCTTGGTACCACTATGAACCACTACTTGGTCTATGTGAGACCCCCTTGGGTCAGCCAACCCAACCTAACCTAACCTTAGTAACCTTACCTTACTTAGTAACCTTACCTAGTAATATTTTTGTATATAATATTTTTGTCAAACATTTAATAACAAAAGTCTTCTAGAAATATATTCTCTATCTTGGTACCAGCATAATTGAAACGACCTCAGCCTGGATACCCAACAGAGAATAACTCTTGCCAACAAATTTTACTTTAGGTCAGTGATGACCATTCTTCTACTCGCGAATAGTAAAACGGTCAACCCTGCTTTAGGTTCAGTAGGCAATTGAGAAGTAGAGCTCTCTATCGAGGTACACTCTATGATATATTCTCGTCCTCTATATATTTTAGAATGTTGGACTTTATCGACCACTGTTAGAAGTGCTTTGAAGGTGTTCAAGAGACGGATACTCGGCAAGATCTTCGGTTCTCTCTGCGTGGGAGATAAGAAGTTGAAGTTGATGAGTGTTCGAGAACACTGATCATCGCGATATACAAGGACTGTCCCACGGAAAGCGAGACTGCTCAAAATTAGCAGAGTCTGCTGGGGTAATCTATTGGGTGTACAACTTAATAACCGGAATTTTTCAGCGAAATTTGATGTTTTATTGTGGAAAAATCTTACAATATATTTTATTCAAAGTATTGTCCCTCGGAAGCTACAACATTTGCCCATCTTTCAGGCAACTTATGAATTCCATCCCAAAAAAATTGCGCCGGCTTGGCGGCCAAAAACGAATCTATCCAATTTCGGATGCCTTGCTCTGAAGTTAAGCGTATTCCGGTGAGGGCGTTTTGCATCGAGCGAAATAAATGGTAGTCGGACGGGGCAAGGTCTGGGCTATAAGGCGGGTGAGGTAAAACTTCCCTGCCATTGCTTTCAAAATAGTTCTTAACCGGAATAGCAACATGAGGCCGAGCGTTGTCATGATGGAAAATTATGGCCTCGTGTCTGGTCGCATATTCCGGGCGTTTTTCGATGATGGCACGCTTCAAACGAATCAATTGTGTTCGGTACAGGTTACCATTGATTGTCTGGCCCGATTTCAACAACTCATAATATAACGGCCCCTTCTCATCCCACCAAATACACAGCATAACCTTGGCGCCATGGATATTTGGCTTCGCCGTTGATTTGGCTGGTTGGCCGGGCTTCACGTATGACTTTTTGCGCTTGGGATTGTCATAATGGATCCATTTTTCATCCCCAGTCACGATCCGATGCAAAAATGCTTTCTTTTTATGGCGCTCAAGCAGCATTTCAGACATACAGAAGCGCCGTTCAACGTCTTTCGGCTTCAACTCATAGGGGACCCAATTACCTTGCTTCTGAATGTATCCGGCGGCTTTCAAACGTTTCGAAATTGCTTGCTGAGTCACTCCCAACGATTTGGCAAGTTCTTCTTGTGTTTGACACGAATCCTCATCGAGTAGTGTCTCCAATTCTTCGTCTTCAAACTTTTTTGGCTGTCCTGGGCGTTCTTTGTCTTTGATGTCAAAATCGGCACTTTTGAAGCGTTGAAACCATTCAAAACACTGTGTTTTCGCTAAAGCATCGTCGCCATAAACTTCTACTAGCAAACGAGGACTTTCCGCAGCAGTTTTCTTTGCAAAAAAATGACCCAACAGAACCTCCCGCAAATGCTGTATTTTTCTCCAATTTTCGAAGTTATTCATCGTGAAAAATAATAATGATGAAGATAATGAAGATAAAATTGTTTTGTTGACTGATTTTGATAGCTGTCAAATGTACCTTCAAAATGACATATATATAAGGTTAGAGCTTTAACGATATTTGTTAGTACGGACATCTAGCGTCAAATTCCGGTTATTAAGTTGTACACCATACATACATTTAAAAGGCCTATTCTTCACTGTCATGCTGTCAACATTTTATGACATTTGGTTCAGTACAAGTAAAGTTTTCGCGCCAAAAGTGGCAGTCTGTTTCTAGCATCGGTTGGAAAATGAGCTTCAAACAAAAAGTCAATATTAAGTTTTGTTTTAAAACGGTTTTTGGGAAAATCAGTCGTGAAGACATAAAGCACGACGAACGTCCAGGTCCTTCAACATTGCAAGGACCTCATTAGAGAGTCAAAAAAGGATCCAAACAAGTATTCAATATTCAAATATTCGATTGTTACTGGTGACGAGACGTGGTGTTTTCAATATGATTCTGAAACCAAGCGGGAAAGTATTGAATGAAAGCACCGAGACGATCCGGTACCGAAAAAAAGTTGTCTTCGTATTCGTCCTTTGAGGCCACAATAACGTGAAAATGGAAGTTGGCGCCTGTAACACGATAACGCACCGTCTCATGGACTCAACTTTGTAACCGAGTTTTTGGTCAAAAATTAAATTTTTACCATCAACCACTCGCCCTACTCATCTGATTTGGCTCCGTGTAACTTTTACATGTTCGCTAAAATGCATTTATTGATGAATGGACAACCATATCCTCATGTTAAAGCGATACAAAAGACAACGACCTATATTTTGAAGACGATGGATACAGATGGCCTCAAAAAATCATTTGATGATCTAATTGATCGGGAAAAACATTGTATCGAAGCAAAAGGACACTGTTTTGAATAAAGTGAATGAATTTTGCCCAAAATTTTTGTTGTTTGACCTTTTGAGCAGTCTCGTTTTCCGTGGGACAGACCTTGTAAAAAAGTGGTCATGACATTAGAAAAGACATTAGATGTAATCAATGATAATATTATTACTATTATTGATGTGAATAGTGCACTGCGACCTTGAAGACCTATTGTGCCAATAGGAATTTTAGTATGTCTCGTAAATCTCTGGATTCTCAATTTGCATTCGTGTTGAGTTAATCCCCAAAGTGGTTCTTTCGATCTTCAGGATAAAACTGTAACAAAACTAGAGAAAAGTATAACAAAAAACAGTTTTTTTGTACAAAGTATCTTTGAAATGAGTAATGATACCTTTAAGAATCAATTAGGCTGCAAATCTTAAATATTATTTTATATTAATTCATTTAACATAAACTTTACTTTAGGCATTTTCGAATTGAAAACTTAAATTTTGATGATAAATATCTCCAATGACTCAACAATGACCTCACATTTTTCGTTGTCGCCTTAGTCATCAACACAGTCAATGAATCGTTTAACATTTTCGTCATCTGTATTGCTATCGTCATGACTTCTTGGTTGTAGGCCACTTACATATTCAACATGTGGAGTCTACAAGTTGTTATCAGTCATATGGAATGTTTGAAAATAGTAACAAGAATGTGTGTAGGTAGGTTTCATGAGGTTTATTTATGGTAGCAGCAGATGCTTTTTAGATAGGACACGATTTTCTTAATGGCAGTTTTAAGTGCTTGGTGTGAGAAGGTGGCAAATTGTAGTTCCCCCAGTTATCACAAAAATCTTATCAGGTTTTATGAGAAATTAGAATAAATATTTTTTGTATTAAGGCAGAAGTTATAATCTTTGACTTTGTTAAATGTTTTCTCAAATCAATAGAAATGTATATCAATATTCATATATATCAATAAATATTATATATAAACTTTAAAAAGTATGAACCTGGATATGTTTCGGAAGATGTTTCCTTTAGTCTAAAAGGCCTTTTTTGATCTGAAAGAATATGAAGTGATCTGAAATTGCAGTTCAAAAATTGTAAATGGCGTTGGCAGTGGAAGTTTCAAGTTTTATTAAGTCAGAGCCTTTTATTTTTTAATCTTCTCTTTAATTTAAATCATTTAGTGACTTTTCATTAATTCAATATTTAACGAATGCAATAATGCGATTAGTGAAAATGACTTTTATATTGTGACTTAAAAAATAAAAGCCACTGACTGATTTTTTATTGATGACTTTTATAAATAAAAGTCACTTACTGATTTTTATTGATGACTTATTTGTGGACTAAGATAAAAAAAAATAATAATAATTGTTATTAAAGGATATGTAAAATATAAATAAAAAACAATCCTTACTTTTTAATTTTTCCATAAAAATTACAAAAATAAATTTTACAAAATTAAATGTATTGGTAGATATCAATTAGTTGTATGTACTTTAAGAATACTTTCGATTCTGATTAGGAGTAGAAAATTTCGTTCAATATGAAATTTAAGAATTTCCGTTCTATCGGAGCGAACATTATTTGTTCGGTGTAACATTATATTTTCAGAATTTCTGATACGAAGAAACCAACAACAATTCGATTGAAGATTCATTATCGAAATTAAAAAGAAACGCATATTTAGTGACAAAGTTTTGGTGTAAATTCTACCAACATTGCAACAAAAGATACGGTTTGCTATTCTTTAGGGATTATGAGGTCTGTGAAAAGCCTGTGGAAATACTTAATGAGTGCCGAATGGAGAGACAATTCACCATCCCTTGTGACCATCTCAAGGAAATTGTTTCGGAAATTCCAAAAATGTTTCTGTGGAGAATCTCGAACCTCGCGAAGTGCGTCAAAAATCTTTACCTGGTTAAGTAAGCGTAACAGACAGGAAACTTAAATGGAAACCCAACGTCCTGGAGAGAGCCAAGAAAGCCAGTGTTGCCCTTTATACATGTAAAAGGATGATAGGCAATGTATCGGGTACAACACCACATATCGTACACTGGCTGTACACCGCCGTTGTTCGGCCTCTTTTGTTATATGGGATGAGTAGTCTAGTGGCCTTCATTGGCCAAAAGGTCTCACTCCCAAATACTTACCAAAAT
Organism: Melieria omissa; assembly: GCA_963971225.1. Lineage (NCBI taxonomy): Eukaryota > Metazoa > Arthropoda > Insecta > Diptera > Ulidiidae > Melieria > Melieria omissa. Next base: position 127,370,224 of record OZ020267.1, on the reverse strand, counting down.
TCAAAGGTCCGCAGAGTTATGTATAAGTGGGGCCCTGCGAACTACTCCCACTAATGCTTTGGACGTTGTGCCTCACCTAATCGCATTTGATATCCTGGGAAGACAATTGGCCGCCAATGCTGCCATCAGGATGCGCGCTTCCGTGCAATGGAGTGTTGGGCGTTACGAGCAGTGTTGCCACATACCTGAAATGACCTTCTCCTGAATCTTACAAAAATACTGAAATTTTCTTCCAAAGTTTAAAAAAATCTCCTAAATGTTTTTTTAATTTGCGTTATTTTAAAGGAATAAAAGGTGCCATGAGGCCTTTTTTATTCATATTCGGTTTAACGACAAAAACTTAACAAAAACAAGCATATAAGAAATGAATGAAACAAAAACTTCCAATTTTGGCGGGACTTCATTGTGACAGCAATAAGTGAGTATCTCATTCTCACGAACGAGCTTACATTTTGTAATCTTAAAAATTTGTAACACAATAGGGTGCTTTGACTATTAAAACAGTTGCCAAAGTATGTTTTGTTGCCAGTGTTCCCAATACATCATATTTTATTATCCAAAAATCCACTAACTATTCGAAAAATCCCCTAACCTTAAATATAAATCTCCCAAACTTTCTCCTAAACAATTCTTCCTCCTAAAAATTCTCCTAAAAGGCCGAGAATCTCCTAAAACTAGGAGGAAATCTCCTGATCTGGCAACACTGGTTACGGGTACTCTTCGATCCTAAATGATTTCAAATGCATATCTCAGAATGTTGATTACATGACACCCAGCCTGTTCTTTTATAAGGACTATCAGGTTGTTTTCCCATCTAGAGCCGAATGGGAGCTGGGTGTGCCCCCCTGCCAGCGGTGATGTCCATATTTATACGGATGGATCGAAACTAATTGGTCAGGTGGGCTGCTCAGAAGGATTAAACCTCAACTTCGGCTGTCAGATTACTGTAGTGTCTTCCAGGCTGAGGTCACAGCAATCTGCGCAGCATCCGATTGGCTCAGGGTAAACAGGATATCGGCTACTGGTATCCTGATACTATCGGACAACCAATCAACGAGACTGCCAAGCAGCTGCATATTCGTCTATGCTGGGTTCCAGGCCATATTCCAGGGAACTGTAGAGCGGACGAGCTCGCGAAACAGGTTACTACTGAGCAGTTAGGCCAAGAGTTGAGCACGCTCGGTGTCCCTCTTTCAACATGTAAGCTTCGTACCCATGCGAGCTCTATACATGATACGAATTTAAGATGGGTTGAGCCTCCTTGCGCGCCAACTTTGGCCAACCTTAAATTTTCGACGTTCTAAAGAACTCCTCTCATTAAACAGAGCCCTGATCAGAACCATGATCGGTGTCCTTACGTGTCACTGCCTCATCGGCACCCATGCAAAAAGGATGATGCTGTTTTTGAACGACTTCTGTCGCAGCTGTTTGGACGAGGCGGAGGAAGAAAATATTTCTCACTTACTATGTAACTGTTCTGCTTTATCCAGAAGAAGGCTGACCTACTTAGGCAACTTCTTCTTCCTGGCCTAAATGTGCTCCTCCTGGAGCACCCATACCCACCTACCTACCTACGTAAGCGTTGCTCTGGACACGTTAAAAATTTATGAAGTTCCAAGATTAACCCATGCCGGCCTCGATAGTCCAGCGGGTAGCGCGCTGGCTTCTCATACCAAATGCCCCAGGTTCGATTCCTGGCTCGGGCTGGTGTAACACTCATCTACTTCTATCGCTAGCGGCGTTAAACTGTAGGTCCCCTCCCTTCCTTTCTCCATCCGCTTGAAATGTGTGCTGTAACATATGTTGGCTAAACAGTGTTGCATACACAGTTTCAAAAACGGGTGAAATATGTGGTATCACAATGGGCCTTTCGGGCCTTCGAGTGTGTCTCTTATAGAGGCAGCCACCGCAACCTAACCTAATCTAACCTAAGATTGACCCATGAAATGATTGCTGATGAACTGAGCTTGAATGGCTGTTTAGTATCTGCCCCGCTTAAGTATTCAAGATTTGTGAATATTGTGAGTTATGTGAGCTTAAGTACTTAACCCGCTTAGGTACCGGAAAAAACTTGCATTTATTAGTGAGGCACTTAAGTGGGTTTTACTGTACTTTATAAGAATTCTTTTTCTAGCCAACTTAGGGAAGTTTTCTCGATCTCTAATCCATACCTGTGGCACTGAGTAGTGAACTTATGAAGAATTTAAAGAATTTTCAACTAAAAAATGTTCATAAATTATTTGAATGTAATGTATTTATTTTCTATTTTTGGTTTCAATTTTTTTTAACGCAAAAATTGCAAACATTGCAAAATCGAAAGCTGTCATCGAATTCAAAATAAAACAAAGCAAATATTGTTTAATTTGTCGAATATTGCAAATTCTCATTTACTTTTTATGTGCGATTGCGGCTGATTAGGAACTATTAAACCATTTCCACTGCCATAAATACACACACAAGCAAAATATGTGCATGTGTATGTGTAAAGTACTTAAATTCGATTGCAACGAATCGATTATTTGAAATTGCCAGACAACGACAACAACAATGCACTGTAATTATTTCGCTGAGTTATCGGCGTTCCGATCAAACAGAAATCAACAGCGATGCCGGGCGCTGATAATGCGCGCAGCTTGGAGAGGCGGAAATACAATGTCAACAGCCGCAGCAACACTGACTGACAGCAACAGCCAACTGCGACAACCAACGAACAACGAACAACGGCCACCGTGAATGTTTAAATTTAAGCAGCAATTTTTCAATTTCAACTCTTGTGTTATTTACAATTTTTATCGTCAATCAATTTCGTACAATTTATTTGTAGTTTTGTTGTTGTTTTTTTCTTCGATGACAATTTCTTGTATCACAATGTTTTTGTTTTCGTTGGGCTGATTGTAAGATTGGGTGACTCGACTCGAATTGTATGTGTGGAATAAAAATATCATTCCAAGCACGATTTCTGCCACAGATAAAGCACGAAAATGTGACAGACCCAATGCAACAAGAACAACAACAACAAATAATAACAACAGCAGCATGCAGCTACTTGTACCGAGCAATAAAATAGTTGCTGCTGCAAGTGACGCTGGTGGTGGCTGTTGTTTGTTGTTGTTGTTTTATAGTAATTGAAATGCCATAATTTGAATTTTTGTTTATCTTGAAAAGTGATCGCTCAAGTGATCGTTGTTTGTGACTTATTTTTCTCTCCCACTTGCAACGCGCACCACTTGTCCCACTTGGCTCGAGCCATGGCCGCCAGCAACGCCAACTGTAACTTGACGTTGAAAATTGGCGCATTTGAAACAAAAAAACAACATTTGCATACTCTCAGAAATTCCTCGTCGAGTGAGTCAGTGCAATTGAGTGGAAATGGAATTTTTGAGCGTAGGTAATGCGTCGAGGTGAGCACTAACGAGCAGAAGTAGAAGAAGAGAAGTGAGTGGGGGAAAGACAACCAAAGCTGGATGAAGCTATTGAACTGATTTTAATTACTGATTAGTAATGTGATTAACTATTGAGGCCTGAAATGAAATGATTCAAGCGCAATCGGCTGATAGATTGAATGATGATGATTGATGTGATGAGATTGACGGCTGGCAAACAAAAACAAGGGTGAACAATTTGAAATTAATAATTAAAACCTAAATGAAATAAGTACTGGAATAAAAATAAAATATATATATATTTCTCAGTGGTTTTCTGGAGAGTTAGGTATGCATCTCTCTGGAGTGAATAGTTTGTCTCTAACCCTGATATGCCGACTGTACTGTGTTAAGGGTACTTAGTGAAGTGTGCTTTAAATTTGCTAATCGATAACCTGAAATAGTTATAGATGTTTTACATGTAGTAAGCTCGACATAAGTGGGTTTAATCGAGTCTTTCTTGCTGAAACTTAAAATTCGCTTTTGTTCCATCAAAAGACGCCTTCTGCTAATAAAATTTTCAAAGAGGGACAAAATTATTTGTTGCTGATTTTCAATAATCGCAAAGATTGTTTTTTCATAGGAGCTTTGTCTGTCATCCAGATTGTCTGTCTGTCAATACTGTTAGTATTGATTCTAAGTAAGATGTAGGGACCGTACATCTTAATGTCTTGAAACAAAAGGTCATGAAAATTTATCTATCACACTGTTTATAGTTCAATCGTCCTATACCTTTTACAAAATCACCTCATAAACCTCACAAGTCCCTTTGATATACTCCCAAGTAAATTTTATATCATCTCGAAGTTCATTTGATGACTTTGGCAGCAAATTTGACCATTCCGAACCACGTTTTATATCTTTTGATGTAACTTGATTGATTTATAAATTTCTGAAGTTTATTTGATGAAACCCCCCAACTTGAAGCTTTCCGATACACACATTATACACATTCATATCTTCTGATGATTTTTAACATTAGTTTTGTATAATTTGGTTATTTTGAAGTTGACTTGATGCTCTCTAATGTATATTTGATATATTTGAAGTTAATTTCAATCGAATATAAATATGAATAACTTGAATTAAAAAATTTTACTCTTGACTTTTTGAAGTAAATTTCAAATAAATGTTTCTATTCTGAAGTCATAACTTGACTACAAGTTTAATTATATAATATATAATATAATTTAATTTTGTTTTTTTTAAATTGTTTAAAATAAACTTTATCAAATGGTAAGCAGTAACTTAACTTCTTAGTACTTGTTGTCAAAATTACAAAAGTTGACTCTTAACTTTTTGAAGTAAATTTGAAATAAATATGTCTATCCTGAAGTCAAAAATTGACTTGACTTCAGGATAGAAACATTCAAATTTACTTCATCAAGTAACGAGTCAAATTTTGTAATTTTGACAATTATTTTGAAGTTAATTTGATGCTTACTGCTTACCATTTGATATATTCTGAAATTAATTTCATACCTTCTGACTTTAATTTTACCCATTTGAAACACATAACTTGACTCTTGACTCTTTGAAGTAAATTTAACTTCTGAAGTTCATTTGATGCCATCAATTTCACTTTTTGATTTATCTAGCTTGACCATTTTTGTAGTTAATTTTCTTCTTTTTGAGACACATTTGATATCTTCTGTGAGTTATTTGATGACGTCTAACTTGGCTATTCCGAAAAACAAAACGTCTGATATAAATTTGATATGTTTAAAAGATAATTTGAGGCCTTCTGATCTATATTTGACCATATTGAAACACGTAACTTGATCTTTGATTGAGTGAAGTAAATTTGATATCTTCTGAAGACCGTTTGATGCCCTATTACGTTAATTTGACTATCGGAAATACCTAACTTGACTGTTTTGAAGTTATTTTGTTGCTTTCTGAGACACATTTGATATCTTCTGTTGTTTGTTTGATGACTTCTGACTTGGCTATTCTAAAAAATAAAATGTCTGATATAAATATTAATTTATAGATTATTAATTTGATGCCCTCTGATCTAAATTTGACTGTTCTGAAAAACATAACTTGACCCTGTAGTAAAATTTAGGTAAATATTGCTGCTTGAAAGGTAATATTTGACTATTTGACAGTTAATTTGATGCTTACTGTCGCGAATTTGATACTGTTCTGAAATGCATTTGAGGCCTTCTGATCTAAATTTGACCTATTTGAAACACATAATTTGACTTTTGACTTTTTGAAATACCTAACTTGACTATGTTGAAGTAAATTTGTTGCTTTCTGTGGCACATTCGATGTCTTCTGTAATTTATTTGATGACTTTTGACTTGAATTTTCTACAAAATAAAACGTCTGATACAAATTTGATATGTTTTTAAGATAGTTTGATGCCTTCTGACCTAAATTTGACTGTTTTGAAAAACATAACTTGATCCTGAAGTAAAATTTACCTTAATATTGCTACTTGAAAGGTAAAACTTGACTGTTTGACAGTTAAGTAAGCATCTTACTGCCGTACTTTTGATATCTTCTAAAATGCATTTGATGCCTTTTGATCTAAATTTGACCAATTTGAAGCACGTAACTTCATCTTTGATTGAATGAAGTAAATTTGATATCATCTGAAATGTCTAACTTGACTATTTTAAAGTTATTTTACTGCTTTCTAAAGCACATTTGATATCTTCTGTAGTTTGTTTGATGATGTCTGACTTTGCTATTCTAAAAAATACAACGTTTGATATAAGTTTGATATGTTTTAAAGATAATTTGATGTATTCTGCTCCATTTTGGTCAATTTGAAACACCTAGCTTGACCTTTGACTTTTTGAAGTAAATTTGATATCTTCTGAAATATCTATTTTGACTATTTTAAAGTTAATTTGCTACTTTCTGAGGCACAATTGATATCTTTTGTGGGGGTTTTGAAGACTTCTGACTTAGTTATTCTTAAAAAGAAAACGACTGATACGAATTTGATATGTTTTGAAGATAATTTGCTGCCTTTTAAACTATATTTGACCAATTTGAAACACATTACTTGACCTTTGAGTTTCATAAGTAAATTTGATAGCTTCTGAAATACCTAACTTGACTGTTTTGAAGTTAATTTGTTGCTTTCTGAGGCATATTTTATATCTTCTGTAGTTTGTTTGATGACTTCTGACTGGGCTCTTCTAAAAAATTAAATGTCTGATATAAATTTGATTCATTCTAAACATAATTTGATGCCTTCTGACCTAGATTTGACAATTTTGAAATACAGTTTTTGCCCTTTTGAAGTATATTTGACTATTCTGAGATACAATTCATGATTTTTTTCTTTTGATGTGACTTTTATTGCCTTTTAAAGCAACATTATTGAATTTAAAAGTTCCGAAATCTCTACTTTGGTTAAAAAAATAAAATTTGTTTGTTTTCTGTTTCGAGTGAGCAATTCTGCAATTCAAAAACAACTCTTCAATTGATTAAAAACAAAGTTGATTTCAGAGAAATGTGTGTTAAAATATTTCTTAAAAACTTGTTTATGTTAAAGTAACATTTAGACTTACAAGGAACAAAAAAAGGGCCAAGCAATCGGCCTATTTCAGAGAATTCCCATCTGTGAAGGCGTTTTAAGTCTACAGAAATCTGACATAACCAGCGATTTTCTAGAATTTTTCTAAACATTTTCAGTTCCTTTGAAAAACTAAACACAAAAATAAGATCAAAGCTAAAAAAGAGAATAAGGCTTTCATAGTTTTTGATGACATAATTCCATGATGATGCCAAGCAAATTTAGTATATTATTATTATATTTATTATTATTAAATATTTTTACAAAATATCCAACGATCTATAGTTCTTTTAGAATCAACAATATGCCTTAGTCATAGACTTGTGTTGTACTTAGGAAATTTGTTAAGCATATCTTATCAAAAATATTGAAAACAAAAATTTTTCATAAAAAATAATTCTCGATGCTGATAATTTCAAAAATATCCAAATTTATAAAAATATCCAAGAAATGAAAAAAAAAAATTGTTTGCAGCAAAATTTAACATATTGTAACATCACCTAACTTTATTATATTTTGCTAAATTTTTTTTTTCAATTTGCTTTAGCCCAGTTAGTGCTCACATTACGCACGAGCAGGATATCTCTCGATCGGTTATCGGTTTCATTCTGCAAAACCTCCAAATTATCACAATTGACATACACACACACATTCACACACATTCGCACTTGTATGCACTAATTTAAGTTTTTGCGCAAATCTCGATCAAGTAATCGATTATTTGCCATTTCTATTAAGTTTTTTGTTGTTACTTTCTTTTTGTTGATACCGTCTGCCGGCCTCATAAATCTATGTCAATTGAAATTGAAATATAAATAAGTCGTCTTAACTGATTTTAATCGGCGCAGTTATTTCCCGAATCGTTGCTGCCGCAGTCGCTGCAACGCGCTTTGATTGGAACGAACGTCGTACTGGGAAATCAAGCTGAAAAATCTGAGCCACAGTCTAACATTTTATCAGGTCGATCAGATCGGCCAGTTAAATGCTGTTGATAATTTTAATCAACTTTGACAGCCGCACTGCGATATAGTCGAGTGTGATTGTAGCAATGAATGAGTTGAAAATTTCATATCAGCGCTTTTTGTGTGTGTTTCTTTTTATTGAGTTGAGTGTTCATTAAATTAAAATTGATTTGAAAATGAATTGAAAATTCGTTGGAAGTGCAATAAAGTTTGTCGATTATATATTTTTAACTATGTAACAATGTGTTTGAAGTAGAAAAGTGCTTAGTAATAGTGCTTGAAGTAATAACTAATCAAGGCTCAAGTGTGTAGAAGTGTTGAAAAGTGGCCACCTTCTTTTTTAATTTTTTAATGCATAATTATAAAAAATTGGTAATTGTTAATTTCAGGAAATGGTTTTACCAACCATGGGTTAGGTTCAGGTGGGATGTAATGTTAAATAAATAAAAAAAGTTTGAAAAAGTTTTGAAGTAATAATTTCTAAAGATTTGACTTGAACAGAGCAAAGTTCTAAGTGCTGAATAAAATTGCTGCTGGGAGATTATTCCATAATCGAGCGGTACAGGATAGGAACGAATTATTTCAATGGGCTTCAACCATGTATTGAAGTGGCCAGATATACAATATCGTAGGCCTTAAAACATAAGAACTAGGAACTCGCAATATTGGGCTGACAGTAGACTCTGCAGGACCGAGGAAATTAAAGGTTTTCAGCTTCCGATCCGGGAACTCTAAACTTAAAAGGTACATGCCCACTCTTAAACTAGAACGAGGCACCACTTGCGGGTTCAGTAAAAGAGCGGAAGAAGTCAAGAGTGGAAAAATCATCCTCCACTGTGATGCTGTGTCTCATAGCCGGAGACGACACTGGAGCCATAACTGCTAATAATCCGAGACGGCAAACATTAAAACCCACGAGAACTCTAAAGTTTCATTAGCATAGTGAACCTAGGGGACGTCCTTTAGAAGCAAGTAGAAGGCATAATAGATGCCTTCTACTTGCTTTAATAGATGCCTTCTACTTGCTTTCCTTTCTACAGCTACGGCAGACATCACTGGTCGAGAGGCGCCATTTGGTAAGCATAGATCTAATAGCGCAGTGCCCGTTGATGACTCCAACGAGCTACTGAATGGAGGTACGACTCACGGACAGTACAAATCGCGTTTTCGTCAATGGGCCAACAGTTAAAGGCTCTTAGATTTGAATCTTGGCACCAATAACATGTTCTTTGTTGGGTTTTTGGACATAGCAATGCCGAAACGTATTAGTCGGTTTTGATAGTCCAGTGTGTAGCGCACTGGATTTTCATACCACAGGCCTTAGGTTTGATTCCTAGCTCGGGTTGGGGAAACGCTCGTCCACTTCTATCGCCAGCCACTACAACCTACCTATCTACTTACCTACATAGGGAAGTTGCTAATCTGATCAATGAATAATAAATCTTGGTCAACCAGGTGCGACTGCAGGATTGCATGCATGCTGTGGCCAACGCTAGACATGAGAAAAATATCTTTCTGTTTCTCGACAAATATGCTATATGCACGGGTCACGGCTATAATCATAGAATACTGCGCCATTGCATTGGTGTAATGGTATGCAAACAGCAACTGTCGAACTTGCAGAAGCTGCGGAGATGATGACGCAGTGGAATCAATCGAGCACCTGCTATGCTACTGTCCATCACCACAGGGCCATCGACTCCGGACTCTTTGCGCGTTGTACTTCGATGACTCTACACAATTTCCTCGCCGAAACCAAATCTTTTTCAAGATATCACATCTGGATCTACAGGAAATCCAACAGATAGGAAATGGCACGGTATCCCAAATGAAGGCAATCTCAATGGACCAAAAAGGGTGCAGAGGAATGAGATGGGATGGACTCTACACAATTTCCTCGCCAAGACCAAATCGCCCCCTAAATATCCCATCTATATCTACAGGGAACCCAACAGATAGGGTATGAAGGGCACGGAATTCCAAATAAAGGGAATCAGAATGGACTCAGCAGGTTCCCGAGGGGAAGTTCATATCGCACACCCTTTTAGAACTTTACCTAACCTAACATCAAGTGCAGAAATATTTTCTTTTAGCGGTTATCCTCTGAGCAGGCAGTTTTAAATCTCTGAGAAAGATCCTTTTAAACATCTTTCAAGCCGTTGTAAGAAACAACATCCAATTCCAATTCAATTCCAAATGCTTTTGGAAAGTTTATTCTTGTTATATCTCTTTTGGATTTGTACCTAACTTTATTGACACATTTGCAAGATTTATCACTGAGTCACTACTGTGTATGATTAAATTGTGACTTTTCAATCAGATCGAGTACTTTAAAGAGGACTTTGTATCCCATTTTAAAGTGATAGCGTTAGGTTGCCTGAGGCGTAGGATAGTTAAAAACAGAACGGTAAACATGAAAATTATTCGTATTGCAGTATTTCTCAAGCCAGCTAAATAACTGAAAGTACTTCACCAGGTTCCTTGTGTTGATCTAAGGATCTGAGAGATGTTTTATACCTCCTTTTTGAAGAGGGTTGGGCAATGGTGTAAATAACTCTAACCATAACTACCCGTTAGCGGGTTATAGCCTGCCGCAAATGCTCTCTAGGCGCCTCTGTTTTGTGAGAGCCTTCTCCAGCCGAAGACACGGCCTCGCTCTTCGCCGTCAACCTCCAACTACCGCATCGAACACCTGGCCGGAACTTCATCGTCCATACGAAAGACATGGTCAAGCGAGTGTAGCCGCTGGATGTTAAATCGCTGTGTTACGTCCATATCCTTATACATGTAGTAACCGCAGTAACTTCCTCTCGAACACCCCAAGGGTTGCTATATAGTTACGCGATGTGTCCATGAATAAGCGTCCTATAGAGTGTAAGTTTTGCCGGTCGAGAGAGGTCTCTGCTACTCAGTTGCCTACCGAGAGCATAGTACCACCTTAAGAGTAATCCTTCGCTTTATCTCCAGGCTGATACCAAGGTATACGAATACTTGACAACTTCAAAAGTATACCTGTCGGCCTCGTCGTAAGACCCTAGCCGCTGCGATTCCCTGCGGTAGACAGGGCCTCGTCTTGCCCTCATTTACCACCAGACCCATTTTGGTTCTCTTTGATAGCCGCAACGGCAGCGGTGAATTTGATGTCTACTAATGTGATATTTGTCAGTTCTCTAATGGGCTTTGAAATGGATATGTTAGGGTAGTCTTGGATCTTGGTTCTTCGAGCAACGATGAACGAAAAACCTATTTAGGAGGAGGAAAGTGTGACTGACTCTTTCTGACTGTCGATGAAGGTAGAGTCTAGTGTTGTTAGGGAACATGGAACTTTCACTTAATTCACTGTGATCTAACTAATTTGAAAATCTGAAATAATTTGTGAAATTAGTTAAAAACTTATTCAGTAAAGAACAATAAAGTGTGACCACAGTGAGGAAACCCAGTTATAGGGAAGCTCTTTTTAGATATTTTTTGATGTGTAGGATTATAAAACGTCTACATCTAGTAAGGTTTGTTGGTAGAACTTTTGTCTTTGACACAAAACTTGTAGTTGTTTGCTAACAAGCGAACAATTTTGAGGTTATGTTTTCAGCTATGTTTTCTCTCCAATCAAATTAACTACTGAACACCAAAAATATTTTATATGAATGCGTATTTTGTTTTACAAAATTACACATATTAACCCTTTCAGTAACAATGTCCAATATATTGGACAACAGCCCATGCAATTCATACAGCCCGGTTTATTTTCATGTCGGAAAGAGTTAAGTAAATATTATCTAAATTGTTGTACATACTTATTTGTACAAGTTTTTCTTCTTTTAATAAAATAAATTTGGTCATTTAATTGTTTTCTTCACTCGGTGCATGCGTCATTTTGTCAATGAATTATCACCGCACTTGTGGCAAATGAATAATTGTGAGCAAAAGTTGATAGTTGACAGTGTTAAAATAAGCATGCAAAAATACAACAACAAACAATCGAGCTAACGAAGCAACGATGTCCAATTGTGCCTGGCGCTCATTGGACACTGATGGTTGCACACTTGTGGGCAGCGATAAGCACGATCGATGGACAGTCGAGCGTTTAGATGAGCAGACAGGCCGACAGATAGCTGGGCGAATAGGGTTAACTTTCAGCTTTGCTGACCAACAACTAAACGACTGACCGAATCGCCTGTCTGTCTGTCTGGCTGGTACGTCAGACTATCTATCAGCCGGCTCGTCTGTCTGAGCGTTTGTCTGCTTGGCTGCTCAATTAAACAGCAACGATCGCAACGAATAGATAATCGGACCTCGTGAACTTTTTTTGAAGATAAGCGCGAAAAAGATTGATAAAAGCAAAAGATTCCAAAAAAAAAACACACGCACTCACTCGCACACACACACACACACACACACATACACAACAATTCGGCTGATCTTATTTAATTTTGCCAGCGGGCTTTCTTTAATTTGCTTCGCTTTGGTTGCCGCACTCGATTTCGATTTCGTTTGTTTTCTTTTTTTCAGCAATCGTTTATGTTTGTGTGTGTTTGTGCGTGTAGGCAGGAGCCGTCTTCGGCTTAATTAACAACGCTGGCGCGATAATGTGCCTCGGGTCCACAGTGAGTCGGAACACGCGGGGGATCATACAAATGTGGCGTTTTTTGTGCTTAACTTTTATATTTTTGCTACTGTTGCTGGTTTTCTTAATGCTGTTGGTGTTGTTGTTGTTGTGCTGGTGATTTGCTAGTTTTACTGTTGGCTAAAGTAGTGTTTATTGAACTTTTATTTGTGCGTTTGCTGCTGCGTCTGTATACATGTGTGTGTGTGTATGTTTTTGGTGCGTATGCGCGTGTTGGTTCGCTTTGACTTGGCAATGATTGCTATCAGCATAGATTTTGTGAAATTAAAAATAATGATTGGCTTATATTTGAGTCCAATTTTTTAATTGAAATCTTTTAGATGCTCGCACTGCAGTGGTGCTTTGAAATTTCCTATTACGCTTTGGCTGGACGATTCTGAAGTCTCGAAATTCGAACCTTTATCAGTTTCTTACGACAAATATGATTAAACGAGATGCTTTTTAAACCGCTGCGTATTTGGCAGGAAGTTTAAAATGTTTGTTTTGAAACATTGGATGTCGTGATACGAATTTAAATATTCATACATACGTATTAGATTTTGATACTTATTAGATTTTGAAAGAGGCATCAGAATGGTGTTCAAAAATTAAGATTTTTAATTAAATTATTAACACTAGAAATGCCATTGCAGTAATTTTGACGGTTTTTCATTTTTAAATATCTGCATTTTCTTTAGTATTTCTATAAATTCTTGTTTTGATGACTTTTAGTTTTCTATCGGGTTCTATAATAAGTAATAAGGGGTCTACATCTATAATTAGCCAAATCCGATGTGTACTTTTCGAGATATCAGCGGATATAATATGTAGTCTTTGTAGATATGGAAAACTTTCGGTCTTTTTAGTGCTTAATTATTGAACTATTGAAAGACTGTTGGATCTACTTATTGGACTAAGCGTGCTTTGGCTTGCGAGGTGCCCCGTTCTACCTGATACACCTTTGACAATTTTATTTCTCAGTCTCCACAAAAAGCATATCTTCACCAGCTTTAAATGCTTAAGGAACTCTATCTGGTATAGCTAGAGATCCAATGAGGTCTTTGCGTGGCCAATCAATTAAATTAACCTAACTTAACCTAAGATTAAAATGAGTTACAGGAGACCAATACACTGCTTCCAATACAGAACTATTGTGTCGAATTCCTTTTTCCTTACTGGAGGAGTTCGTATTGTCCAATGCTGTCCAGGAACTTCTTAATTGTTCCCTGATCGTAAAATAACTTCCACAAAGAAATACACATTTATTTAGGGTTTTTCTTTGTATTCATTACTTTTGGGAGTAGGTAGGTAGGAATAACTGGTTGGCCACGAGTAGCCACACATAGACTCTTAGTGATGCCAGATGGAGATCCGTTTACGAGTTGTAGTAGTGATCCTTGAGAATGCGGGTGTTTTTGGCAAACTCCAGCAACCGCTTTGGGCCCAGCATCGCCGCTTCCGCTAATACGGCGAATTCGAGTGCTCATAAGATTGCCAAGTTTGGGAGTATAACGCCTCATTAAAGCTTTTGCCTCGTATTGGTTATGTTTTTTTCCTTCTTCACTTCTCTCGAGAGCATAGGGTCTCCACAAGACACTGCCTTGTGTTAGTTACATTAATCGTTTTTTTTTCTGCCAGCATTGGTGATTGGCTTGCCGTAGGTAGTCCTAAGTCATGAGGCTGCCATCTATCGCCGCTTAAGAACGACGCCTCCGATGCTGTGAGCTACCGTTCATAGCACCATCTTTTGTGTAAAGGAGGTGACAGCAGCATGGTTGGGGACTTTGCTAAGATTGGTTTGGTGCGTTGTTTTTCGCTAATGCTCATTTCCCCTTAAATGCATCGCTGGTTAAATTAACCGTTTAGTTGTTAGTTCTTTTCTTTTTACAGTCGCACAGCGCATAATTGCGCGTACTATTGCGTGGGAGTGAGTGGGAAAGAATCATCTGAAGGTCGGAACTTTTGAAGTGAAGTACATTGCTGGTCTAAGGAACATTTAGTTAATCAATTGATTATTGGTTATGTTAATCAATTGAAATTCTGACAGAGTGGGTGGTAAACCCATCGTTAGTAGTCCTCGAAGAAAGGGATACCATCTATTAGTTTCCTAGAAGAGACGCTATCCTATTGGAAAACTTTTCATTCAAGTTATATGTGCATCCTGCTGGCCTTGATAGACCAGTAAAGTGCGTTGATTTTCCATGCCAAAGAATCTGGGTTCGAACTAGCTGAACACTCGTCTTTTTCTACAGATATTCACCAGAAATAAATGAGAATTATAGGTAACGCACAAGTGCGCTGTTGGGATGGAATGACATAATTTCCAAGTGCGAAAGAAAACCTATTAAGAGCACATTTGGCGTTGAACTGTGGGTTGCAAAGGGGTTTTTTTTCAGAAGGGAAAAGCTTTAAAAGCTGGAGTGTGAAACTTTCACCCACTAAAAACCCTTCTATCTCCTACAGACTGCTACCAGGTTGCAAAGGGGTGGAATTGTGGTATTGCAATGGGTCTAAGTATGTCTTAAACAGAGGCCCAACCTAACCAATTTGAGCAAATCTGCACAATCGTGGCTGATAGGTTGGAGATGGATTATGCAGAGGGTTGGTGTCTTCGATGAACGCTACGTGATTTTTTGTTAGTTTATACTGGCTCTGCTCCTGGTGTTTTTGTTGAGCTTGAGCAACTACTGAAAATAAGAATCTTTTGGGTGCTGTTGATCTACTAAATGTAGTAGAAATGATGGGAACTTGTCCCAAGAGATGTTGATGAAATGGAAAATAACTCAAAGGAAGGCAAAACTGCAACATTATAAAAAATTCGAAGTAAATTCTTTATTGGGAATGAATTCACCACTGGAATGGGAACACAGGGCACTTACCGCTACACTACCTATGCGGAAGTACCTCGATCTCATGTAGGTTTAATTTTTAATTGTTTTCCTTATCCCAATTATTTTTGGAAACGTAAAAATGTAACTAGGTGTCAAGGAAAGACGATACTGTGGACTAGTATCATCCACACCAGCTTCTGCACTGGTTTTGTGGAAACGTTTTCATAGAAAACACAAGGAAGACTATAAACTAGCGATGACTGCTATTCGCATAAAAGAGTGTCGCCCTATGAAATGAAAATACTTTTGACCCATCCAAAAGATGATATAGGAGTGAAACTAGAGGTCATTCATAGTAACATGGCATACTTAGTGTTTGGTGATGTAGTTTCTAAACCAATAAAGGAAGAATACAATCTTGAGGATGAAGATGCATAACATATATGTTTTTCAAAAAGATTCTTAAGTGATATCGAAGTACACATACTTGAAACGACCCTAGTGACATATTTTAGTGCAGAAAGTTAAAAATAGGCAAATTAGACAAAACGCAAAAAGTTTCTTCTTTGAGCTGATACCCATATCTTCATTATTGCACAACCACAAATATTTCATAAAATCTTTGAAATATGTGTATTCTTAAAATTTGTAAATCATTGGGAACGAACTCACGACCACTGGAATGTGAACTCAGTGAACTATCTGTGCAGTTTCTAAATAAAGATAGAAGAATAAATGTTTGAGGTAGGTATTATATTACAGGACAAGATCCAAAACATATCTTTTTTTCAAAAAGATTCGTTCAAAAACTTAAGTGATAGCGAAGGATACATATTTGAAATTACCTTAGTGACGTACTTTGGTCCACAAAGTTCAAAATAGAAAAATTAGTCAAAAAGCGATAAGCTTCCTCTTTTAGCTGGTACTCATATCTTCATTATTGAATAATCGCAAATATTATAAAAATATCTTTGAAATGTGAGTGTCCTTAAAATTGTAAGTCTTTTTAAAAGGGCAGCGCATCAGAAAATAAAATCTTAGCAGTCCATGTTGCTATAAACGACCTCTAGTTTCAAGTTTATTTTGGATGGGTCTCAATGAAAGTGGTTTTTTGTTGCATGGTATTTTAACTACCAAACAAATGGATAAATTTCTTGTAAAGTATAAAATCTGAAACAAAAAACCAAATAACATTGTTCGATTGGCTGTGGTAGTACAAGGGTTTGTTTCTTAATAACTTTTTGTAGAATTTATGCACTTTTGAAAAAAAAGTATGGATCTTCGGCCAGAAAGTTGTCAGTAATTGTTCATAAAAAAAAGCATTTGATCTAAAAAAGCTAAGTTGGACCTTAAAGACTATAATTTTTAAATTAGTGTCAAAATTTTAAATCGAAGATGCAAGAGTTTGGGGTTTCTGTCCACTCAATTTGAAAAATGCGGTTTCGAGAGAAGATTGTGTGAAGCCTTGCGAGGCGTTGTGGAAAAATCAAGAATTGAACTTAAAATTTTAAAATTAAAAATTTTAATTTTTAAATTAAAATTATTATTTTTTACTGCCAGAACAACTGAAAACTCCATTATAATTGAAGTCAAAAACCCAAAAATTAATTTTTGCAAAATAAAAGTTAAGTTAAGTTAATAAAAATTAACTTCTTCGAAATAGTTTCCATTTTCAGTTCTTAGACTCCCAATTATAGTTTAATTCAGAAACCCAAAAATTTTTTTTTGCAAAATCCTCGTTTAGTGTTACCCCTTAAGGAATTTAAAAAATTCAACTTTCAAAAATTCACCAAAAAAATCTCCAAAATATTTTCCATTCTCAGTTGCTGTGAATGAACGCCAACGATTACACATTTATTTCTGCTCGATTGCGCCACTTTAATTTCAATTTCAACTTCATTAGTGGAAATCTTGAAAATCTCCTTATTTCGTTACTGACGTTGTTGTTGTTGTTGCGTGCTGCGCGTATGTACCGCAATTATATGATTTCGACACTCGACATGATTTTGGAAAATATACTACAAACCATTTACTGGCTGAGTTGCTTAGAGGAGCTAATGAGATGTTTTGCCTCATTTTGGTTCGCTGCCGATGGCAAATTGCGATAAGTTTGCGGCGAACACAGCACCGAGGGGAATACTATACAAACACCAACAATCGCGCAACAATTTTACAAAAACAAAATTATACCAAACAACAACAACAACACCGAAGAAGACACACTACAAAAAGTATTTTTAAACATGAATGATTTGTTTTTAATCTTTGATTTCGACTTTTGTTGTTGTTGGTGTTTTAAAATTTACTGATTTCAATTAAGCAGGTCGCAATGTTGCTGCTGCCAACGCGTCGATTTACTTGTCTGACTATGCGCGTGTGTGTGTGTGTGTGTACGCATGTCAACATGTACTCGTCTTTAAGAAAGAACCTAAAAAGACGGACTTTTTTTTGTTGGTTGGCAGATAAGGAGACAAAGTACATTTTCTATATGGATGGTTTGAACTTCTGTGCAGTTTGGCAGCGCTTATCGGTGCGCTGGATCGAGTGCTGCCGCCGCTGCCGTATGTGTCTAGCGACAATCTAAACAACAACAACAACAAAGCGGCAACGAAATAATGCCATGTCTCATATGCCCAAACGGCAGCCGAGTGCCGATGCCGCTGGCTATCGAAATAGTGGCTGGCGGCCTCCCCACACACAACTCTGCTGCCCTCCGCGTTGCTGTATGCACCTGAGTGGAGCCGTGTGTGCGGGGGCAGCGGGAGCGTGTGTGTGTGTGTGGTAAAAGCGCGCGTGCGTTGCTTAAAATCATCGGCAAACAAAATCTAGCCAAGAATTTTATGGATTTTTAATCGATTCGAACGTTCAATACAAACACACACACACACACGCACAGTCGATTCGAGTGGGTTTCACTTCATCCCGTAATTGTTGTTGCTGCCGTTATAATTGTTCTTCGTTTATCGCATAATTAGTTTGCTTTAAAATGTGTTGTTGTTGTTGTTCTTGTTGGTTATGATTTCTTGATTTACTCATTAATTTCGTAGTTGTTGTTGCTGGCTTGTTTGGGACCGAATTTAACAATCATCGCCACATGCCAGACGCGTGTAGGTGTAATTCGACGTTAATGACAAATGCGATGCGTTGTGATGCGACGGCGGCAACGAAACGAACAAACATACAAAATACAAAACGCAAAGCACCAATTCCGCTTTTGTTTAAATCGAAGCAGACTTTTAATTGCACTTGTTGTGTTCTTTTGTGGTCTGGCTCTTGTTGTTCGTTGTTGTTATTGTTGTTGCTCGCCGTTGATTTGTGTTGGTTGCGACTTGTTGTTGCGTGCGTTTGGTTGTGTTTCGACTCACCGTTGATAAGCCAAATTAATCGAACCACTTAAAGTTTCAATTAATGGGGGATATGTTGCGGCTGATTCTCTGCCTCTTTCGGGCCTATCGGCGCATCCCTCGCTGCCGCCTTTTGTTCAGTTACACATACACATTTGCTGCGTGTTGGCGGGCAAATCGTTTTGTTAATAGGACGTTTCGTTTTGTTGTTAGGACAACAAATATGATACTTGAACAACACTTGTTATTAACTTTTAATTAAAGTTGTTGTATGCGCAGTCATTCAGCGATGGAATAAGTGATCGAATGTCAGCATAACGCATGTGACAGGACACGTCATCATATGACTGAAGAACTTTTCGTAGATCATTTGAGTGTTTTTTATAGCTTTGAATAATCCTCTTTCATTCATTAGAGTTTATTTTATTTCATTTTATTTTATTTTATTTCATTTTATTTTTTTTATATCTTATGATTTTATTTAATTTGATTAGGTTTTATTTTAGTTTATTTATTTTTTTTAATTTATTTTTTTAATTTATTTAATTTATTTTATTTTTTTAATTTTATTTAATTTTATTAACTTAATTTTATTTAATTTAATTGAAGTTTATTTAATTTAATTTAGTTTTATTTTATTTTATGTTATTTTATTTTATTTTATTTTATTTTATTTTATTTTATTTTATTTTATTTTATTTTATTTTATTTTATTTTAGTTTATTTTATTTTATTTCATTTTATTTCATTTAATTTCATTTTATTTTATTTTATTTTATTTTATTTTATTTTGTTTTATTTTATGTTATTTTTTATTTAATTTAATTTAATTTTATTTTATTTTATTTTATTTTATTTTATTTTATTTTATTTTATTTTATTTTATTTTATTTTATTTTAAGTTTATTTAATTTTATTGTATTTTTTATTTAACTGTATTTTAATTTAGTTTATTTTGTTTTTTATTATTTTATTTTGTTTTATTTTTTTATTTTATTTTATTTTTTTTTATTTTTTTATTTTATTTTATATTTATTTTTAATTTTATTTTTTAATTTTGTTTCAATTTATTTTATTTTATTTTATTTTATTTTCTTTTGTTTTATTTTATTTTATTTTATTTTATTTTATTTTATTTTATTTTATTTTATTTTATTTTATTTTATTTATTTTTAATTTTATTGATTTTATTTTATTTTATTGTATTTTTATTTTTTGTTTTATTTTATTTTATTTTATTTCATTTAATTTTATTGTATTTGGTTTGATGTGATTTTATATGATTTGACTTGATTTTAATTTGTTTTTATTTAATTTAATTTAATTTTTTGATTTGATGTGATTTGATTTGATTTGATTTGATTTGATTTTATTTGATTTGATTTGATGTGATTTGATTTGATTTGATTTTATTTTATTTAGTTTTATTTTATTTTATTTTATATTATTTTATTTTATTTTTTTATTTTATTTTATTTTATTTTATTTTATTTTATTTGATTTGATTTTATTTTATTTTATTTTATTTTATTTTATTTTATTTTATTTTATTTTATTTTATTTTATTTTATTTTATTTTAATTTATTTTATTTTATTTTATTTTATTTTATTTTAATTTATTTTATTTTATTTTGTTTTATTTTATTTTATTTTATTTTATTTTATTTTATTTTATTTTATTTTATTTTATTTTATTTTATTTTATTTATTTTCTTTTCTTTTCTTTCTATATTTGATTTGATTTCAGTTTGAGTTAGGTTTGGTAAAGTTACAAAGGGTGTTTGAACTTCCATCTCCCACTGGGAACTTTGAGCTTTCCTCAACCAAACCAACAAGCTGTTACAACTTTAAACCCAAGTTTGACTTTGTGAATGCCTTAAAAAGTTTAAATTAAATAAAAAAATTCTTAATTCGTTTTCGAGGTCAATAACCCGAAAATTGCATTATTTTGCTCAGGTTTCAGCCGTTAAATAACCATCCAGTTCGCCAAACCGCCCCAGACAGCCAAAACTGATGAGCCAAAGCTATCCGGCCGCAGCTCACACTAATCCACTTTCAATGCGAACGACGACGAGGCTTTTTAAAAAATTACATTCTTATCTAAATGCCAGCCTCACAGTCTCGTTTTCCATTATGATACACAGATACGCCAGAGAAATCTCAAAGTAATCGAATGTCGCCAATGCATTCGGCCGTTGTGCGTCTTATCAGTGCACTCGAACTCCACTCTACACCACACCACACCACACTCCACTCTACTCCATTTCGTTCCAACTATACACAAACCACACATTCTACACACACACTCACACACACACATACAAGTGTCTGCTTGCACTATAGGGCGGAGAGCCGAAGATAACAGAGCATCGACAAAAGCAAAGGCAACAAAAAAATGCAGACAGTGGAATGCAAGTGGTGGTCGCTCGAGTTGCAGTGCGAGGCAGAGGAGCCTGTCGCGTTGGGCGGGCGACAGGGCGGGCATGAAGGTGGAGATGGGCAATTTACATGGCAACAAGCGCCAGCGTCGAACAAAACAGAATCCAAATAAACATCAAAAACAAAAGGAAAGAAATGTAAAAAAATGCTTGTAGTGAACAATTTTATTGCATGCGAGAAATTTGTGTTCAAGTTGGCGTAAATTGCGTGTGTGCGCGCAAAAAAGACCAACAACAACATCACACGCGGCTGCGTGCGAACCAGTTTGCGCACAACGGTCACGCTGTCCATCACCCAGCCAACGGACAGACAGACAGACTCTTGGCCCAACGCTCGCATGCGGATGAGCCGGCCGAGCCGCAGTTGAGCCGTTGCCGTTGCCGGCGGAATGAACGATGCGTCGCGTTTTAATGCGACGCTGTTTGTTCAGTTTAGCATAATTGCCGCCGTCACTGCTGCCGCTGCCGTGACAGTGACTGTGGCTGCTGCGACGCCGAGTGCCGGTCGCGCTGGTTGGCGCTGCGTGCGCTGTGATGCGGGAGAAAATTAATGTTAACAACGTGTTCTTGTGTTCCATTTCACGTCAAGGATCATGCATTAATGTGGCTGACGGGTGTTTGGTTTCATTACGCGCAGTCGGCCTGCTGCCGGCTGCCTGTTGCATGCTCTCGTTGCCTTTTGGCCATTCGCTTTGCCGCCGTACAAATGGTAGCATTAAAACATTTTAATTATACGCTCGAATGTGTGCAACTGCGTGTACGAAGGTGTCGTTCTGCGTTCGCCCTTTTCTTGGGTATTGGCGGGCTCGCTGTGCATTGAGTTGTGGCTGAAATTTCTTGAGTGGCTTTTGGCGCAGGATTACAAAGCGGCTTGCTTTATGGTTATCGTGTGCATTTTTTATGCAACATAGTTAATTGCTCTGCTGTAATGTACAATCGATTAGCAAAGAATGAGTATTTGAAACTTGAGAACGAGATTTGCGAATTCATCGAACCTGTTTGAAGTGATGTGTGATTGTGGGTAATGTGTAGTTTTCAAGTTGTAGTCAAAAAGAAAACTTGGGAAATAGTCAAAGAAAACTTTGGGAATCACTTAGTAGATCTATTCGCAACAGATCTTAACGATTGGATTTTGAGACTTTCAAAATCGAATTAGGTAGTTTCTCTTTTAGCATTTCAATGATACCTATAGCTCAGAGATGATGGGATTGATTCAAGCATTGGATCATCTAATTGAGAGTCAGGTATAGAATAAGGAGGTTCGGTACAATCAGAGGCTGAATGATCAGGGGCTGATTAACCTCTAAGTGTGATGGTATTTCTGGTGTGGTTAAGAGGACAGTTGAGGACAGGTGACCTTAATGCACCGTGATTGGTTGAATGGCATGACCCACCATAGGCAGTCTAGGGCAGCCTATAGTTTAAACCGAAGAGATCTTAGTCTTGTTGGGAGAGATCTTCGTTGGCTGACTGCATTGATAATCTTAAAAAAGTGCCAATGGACAGCCAAACTGGAAGAGATCTTAGTTTTGATCGAAGAGCTCTTAGTAAACTGACTGCATTGATAACGAGGCACGGTAAGTACAGCAGACACTTGGCACTGTTAACCCTTTCAGTCACAATGTCCAATATATTGGATTACCCCATACAATTCATACAGAACGGGGTTATTTTCATGTCGGAAAGGGTTAACATTAGAAAAACCGCAAATTTTCCATACCTACAAAGATTCGATATCATATCCGCTGATATCTTAAAAAAAAACATCGGATTCGGCTAACTTTTCACAAAAACAATTTTTAAAAATATAAAATTCTTCTTCTTCTTCTTGGCTGGCACGACAGTCCGATTACGAGACTAAGGCCTAGCTACCCGCAACCATCCTTGTTGTGCGTGTGAATTTTTACAAGGTTGGAAGGGACCTACAGTTTTATGCCGATTCCAAACGGCGAGTTGGGAGCTTTTTCATAGACAATTTTACTCTCAGAGGTTTGCCATTCCCTGCTGAGAGGACCACCGCCGAAAGAAAAATTATGGTTTTTCTTTTTGTTTCGGTGTATTGAACCTGGATTCGTGCGTCGCATTTGCCTCGCGGCCCGACGCACTAGCCAGCTCAGCTACGGCGACTGCCGAAAAAAAAAATAATAGTCACCAAAGCAAAAGTTAATAGAAGTACTAAAGAAATACAGATATTTAAATATGAAAAACCATCAAAATGACCACAATAGTCTTTCTAGTGTTAAACCCTATCGAGAGAATAAGCTGTGCACTGTGCTTCGAAGTTCCCGAGACAAGTGTCCGACTCTGGTTGGTAGAAAGATGTCAATTTTGAGACAATTGTTGATAAAATATAGAAATACTTATGGATCATTAGTCAAAGAAATCTATTGAAGATTACGCGGAACATAGTCATGAGGAGTAGGTTTTATAATATAATTATAGCAGATGACTATGCATGAACCTTTTGAGAACAGAAGATACCCATCATGGGTTGCTTTGAATTCCCGAGCAAGAAGTCTTTTTTAAACGGGAAATGGTGGCAGATTGGTGAACACTGTTACGAGTTTCTATGAAGATTTCTCACTTCCTGCCAACTTATAGTTTCCAGAAAACTTAGACTTACTTACTTTGTCTGCAATTATAGTTTTGCTAAAACTTGATTGAAATAATTTTGGAATAATTTTGAAAATTAAATTTTTAAGTAATTAAAAATTTTAAGCCAACGGGAACTCATAATCTCTGGCAACTGTTCTGATAAAAGCACAAAAGAGCCAATTGAATCCTACGCTCGACAACAACAAAATGAGATGATAATCCAAACTACGTTCTTTTATTTTACACTAAACTTTTTGCACTGATTTTGTGTACTTTTTTGCCAGACCCAGGGTTGCATAGGCTGCTTCAAATATAAAAAATATTTAGTTAATTTCGTTGAAATTTATATTCTGTTTTAATGCCGTTCGGCTTCTTTAAAGGTTAAGTTGTAAGCCGCGAACGCTTTATGGGGTCTGCCTGGTCTGAGCAACGCAGCAAATCTGTTAGATTTCATCAAAAAGTCTAATTGGTTTTGGGGTTTAGGTTTCTCTCTGGTTTGTGTGACGTACGAAAACTGAACTTTCAAACCTGATAGACTTCAATCACGAAAACTGAACTAACAAACTTGATAGACATCAATCTGTTAATCTTCATCAAGAAGTCTAATTGGTTTAGGAGTCTAGGTTCCTGTCTGGTCTGAGTTTTGCAACAAAAAAATGAATTATCGTACCTGTTAATCTTCATCAAGGAGTCTAATTGGTTTAGGGGTCTAGTTTCCTGTCTGTCCTGAGTGACACAATGAAAACTGAATTATCGAACCTGTCTCAAGTCTGAGTGGCGCAACGAATTGATACCAAATTGATTTTGAAGGCCTTCGTTCCTGTCTGGTCTGAGTGACGAAACGAAACTGAACTATCGAACCTGTTTATCTTCATCAGGGAGTCTAATTGGTTTTGAGGTCAAGGTTCCTCTCTGATATGAGTGACACAATGAAAACTGAACTATTGAATCTGTTAATCTTCATCAATAAGTCAAACTGGTTTTGGAATCTAGGTTTCTCTCTGGTCTGAGTGACGCAACAAAAAAATAACTATCGAACCTGTTAATCCTCTTCAAGGAGTCTAAATGGCTGTGGTTTCTAGACTCCTGTCTGGTGTAAGCAACGCAGCGAACCTGTCAATCTTCATCAAGGGGTCTAATTGGCTTTGGGGTCTCGCAAAGAAAACTGAACAATCGAACCTCTTAATCTTCATCAAGAGGTGTAATTGGCTTCGGGGTTTAGTTTCCTGTCTTGTCTGAGTCATGCAATGAAAGCTGATCTATCGAATCTGATAAACCAAAAAGTCGAAGTGATTTATTTACTAAAATCGGGTAATACACACTTAGATATTCCTCCTCAAAAATTAAGCAACCCATAAAAGATTTCTCCAGGTCTCCAAGTGGAAGTGCGGCGGTTTCTCAACCTGACCTAACCTACACTAAGCTAGTCTTATCTAACCTTACTTAGGTTGTACATGAAAAGGAGCAGATTGGGAGATTCTTCTTGTTGTAAAAACGTTCTGTTTTACTTTTAAAGTTTTTGCGTAAATAAGTTGTCGTGTAGCTTGGATCAACATTCTTGTAGAGGGTTAAAAAAAAATAATAAAAAAAATTACAGAATAAAACTATGACATTTCAATCCGTAAACTGGGAGATCTTGACTGATGTTTGCTTACACATATGAATAATTTCGTCATAGCGACTCATTCGTTCATATTTTTTTATTCTCATCATTCAATATGAGAAACGATAGTCAGAAACATCAGTTACAAGTTCAGGTTTTAAAAATTCCCCTCGTATTTTAAACATGAATTAGGAAAACTGAAGTATTTACATAAAAAACTTCAAATTCGAAGTCATTTCAGTCTAATAAACACAATTTTACAACACAAATTTCTTTGGGCATAAAATAATTTCCTCAAATTTCTATGCTAATGACTCTTCAAGTCAGAATCTTATTCATAAACAGCATTTTTATTATTTTTATTTAT
The DNA here is from genome assembly GCA_963971225.1 of Melieria omissa. Classification (NCBI taxonomy): domain Eukaryota; kingdom Metazoa; phylum Arthropoda; class Insecta; order Diptera; family Ulidiidae; genus Melieria; species Melieria omissa. The sequence goes on along the minus strand of OZ020267.1, from coordinate 127,344,520 downwards.
TCAATTTGATAAAAGTCTTATGAATAATTCTTCGTTTTCTCTTTAACAGTTTCATACATATTTTACATTAAACTTGCTTCATGCTAACCCAAGTTAAATCAGCGAAGAAGAACAAAGTCGAACAGAAACTAAAAAAAATTTCAACAGATAAGCCTTATCAGTTTAAAAATAAATCTCTGCTTTCACTGTCAAATATATTTTTGTTCTTTAAATTATAGTCAACATTACCTGTTTTAAGTTTTTAAATTTAATTTATTTACAGTCAGAAGTTTTTCATTATCTGTTCGCAGACGAGTCAATGATTTACTTCTTGATCTCTTGAACAAAGGAATTATTTTTACGAAAAACTTGAATGCAAATGATTCGAAAAAGTTAGTTGGACTTCAATCTTGATCAAATATGGAATAATTGAATACATTTTGGTACTCAAATTAAAAAGAATCAAAATTATTATATAATCCGTACGATATTTTGAGAAAGGTTAAATACTTTTTTTTTTAATTTTAAATTTTTTGTAATAGAAAAGAGAATAAGGTGAAAAAAATTGTTTGTAATAGAAGGGAGCATTAGGAGACAAAAAATTTTTGGTAATAGAAGGGAGAATTAGGTGAAAAAGGCAAAAAAAAGTGAGTTAGAACAAGATCAATGGTGGCGTTTTTCTGTAATTGCATAATCAAATTTGATTTTTTAACACTATGAACATATCTGAACATATTTAATTTTAATATAAATATATTAATTTTGACTTTCTTGTCATTGTGTTATACTTTAGTTTATCGTAATAAAGTAAAAAAAACTCCAAACATTACTAATTTTTATGATTTGTTAATGAATCAAAGGTACGAAACTGGTTAACAGAACTGAGAGAATTTTTTTTAATACAAAATTAGTGTGGCCTTTTTGCAATCATTCTTTGTTGGTTTTGTACAAATCTGATCATTTTTAATATTTTTAAAGATTTTAAGAAAAAAGTCTATATATAAGGCTTTTCAATGCCCGCCCAGCTTAAATGGGGAAGGCGTACCCTGGCAAACAAATATTTTATTAGAAAACCAATAGATAAAAGTAAAATAGTAGTAAAAAACATAAATATAGTAGTAAAAAAATGTAGTAGTAAAATATAGAAAACGTAACTTTAGATCATACACATTTGCCGTAGTAAAAAAACTAAAAATATTACCAATTTCTATGATTCGTTACAAATAAAATTTTTAACCCTTAGTTTACTCAATTATCAATTTTCGAAAAAAATTTAAAATACGTGTCGAATTATTTTTTACTAAGAGTATCTTCACCAAGTTTAAAGTCAATAGGCCCATTAATTCATGTTTTTCACAGTTTCTTCATATCAACTTTTAACCCATCGTTGGCCTCGTCAGTTTTTGATTTTCGAAAAAATTAAAAACATTTATCGAATTTTTTCTCACTAACTTTCCCCAAGTTTGAAGTCAATGAGCCCATTTTCTATGATTCGTTAACGAATCAAATTTCTAACCCTTGGATTACCCAATTTTTGATGTTCGATGTTCGAATTATTTTTTACTAAGAGTACTTTCACCAAGTTTGAAGACAAAAGGTCCATTAATTCAAGTTTTTTCACAGTTTCTTCATATCAACTTTTAACCCATCGTTGATCTCATCAGTTTTTGATTTTCGAAAAATTAAAAACGTTTATCGAATTGTTTCTCACTAAGAGTACTTTCATCAAGTTTGAAGTCAATGGGCCGATTTTCTATGATTCCTTAACGAATCAAATTTTTAACCCTTGGTTTACCCAATTTTCGATGTTCGAATGTGTCGAATTATTGTTTACTAAGAGTACTTTAACCAAGTTTTAAGTCAATGGGCCCATTGATTTTTATTTTTTCACAGTTTATGCATATAAATTTTAAATCCATCGTTGACCCCGTCAGTTTGTGATTTTCGAAAAAAATTAAAAACATTTATCGAATTGTTTCTAAGAGTACTTTCCCTAAGTTTGAAGTCAATGGGCCCATTGACTGATGTTTTTCAAAGTCTCTTCATACTAACTCTTAACCCATCGTTGACCCCGTCAGTTTTTGATTTTCGAAAAAATGATGAACACATCGAATTATTTCACATTTTAAGAACTTTTGCTAAGTTTGAAATCAAAAGGCCTAAAAAATCTTGTTTCTCCATACAAACTTTTAATTTCTTAACCCTTTGTATACCCATTTAGATTTGATTTTCACAAAAATAAAAACAAGCTTTTGATAATTTTTACTTTCAAATTTTTTCACAAATTTTTCATTCATGCTTTTCTCGTAGTCTTTTCGTATACGAACCTTAACCCATTGTTGAACCTGTAAGATTTTAATTTCCGAAAAAATTTCAAAATACGTGTCGAAAAATTTTTGATTTGGAGTATTTTCATCAAGTTTACAGTCAATATGCCCATTAGTTCGTATTTTTTGACAGTTTTTCCATATAATCTTTTAACCTGTCGTTGACGCCGTCAGATTTTGATTTTCGAAAAAATAAAAAACAAGTACCGAATTGTTTCACATTTTAAGTACTTTTGCTGAGTCGGAATCGTTTTTTCCCCTACAAGCCCTTTTAACCCTTTGTATACCAATTTAAGCTTTGATTTTCACAAAAATAAATTTGATAATTTTTTATTTCAAGTGTTTCCCCCATTTTTTAAGTCAATAGGCCTATGTTAATTTTTCGTAGTCTTTCCGTATGGGAACATTAACCCATTGTTGAACCTGTTAAATTTAAATTTCCGAAAAAATGTTAGTAAAAAGTAGTTTCATCAGGTTTGAAATCAATAGGCTCATTAAATATTGTTTCTTCATTCAACACCTTAACCCATTTGTGCACTTTTGGACCCAGATTTTCAAAAAATCTCGTCTTATCAGAGGTCTATTTTCTAAAGTGGACCTACAGTTCTTATTTCATGTTTGAAGTTTCAGCCTTTTGGTAAATGATGAATCTGTCAGTGGGTCAATCAGTCAGTCAGTCAATCAGTCAGTCAGAACAAACAATTTTATGTTGATAGACAATCGATTGGCGAGTTGATGGCTGCTCCCGCATTGATCTGCGCTGCGCTGTGTTTTTTTGTTTAATTATCAAGCAATCAATTTAATAAAAAGTACTTATTAAACTAATTTAATTCAAATTAATTACCAACTACTTGATTTAATAATTGAGAAAATCTTGTTATAAAAAATCGATTTCTAAATTACAAATCGCTGTTGAGTTCGCTGTAAATAAATTACCGACTCGATGCTGTTTCAAGTGTCAACAATAGTTTTGCTTGTTGAATTGACGACATTCTTATCGGCATAACGGTTCGATTTGATAAACATTTTGCCTCGCCTCGCCTCGTTCATGTGTTGGCCAACAAGTCAAGTGGGCAGCGTCGGCAGTTCGCTGCTGTGTGGGAAAGCAATAACCTCGATCTTCGGCAGTGATACTGTAAAGCAGCCAACAGTTGGCATCACTGATTCGAATGAGCACATCGAATGAGCAGCGTTGTAATTACATTGCAACAAACACACAAATAAATCATAAAATTATCAATATTCAAGAACGGATGCTTTCGTCGGCGCATAATTAACATTTCTATCTCACACACACACACATACATTCATATTCTTATTATTGTATATGGGAAAACTCTATATTGCATGGCATTTGCCACTTGTTCCATCGGCCATTGGCCTATCGGGCCGTGTATCATCAAATGGCACACAGCGTTGTCGAACGGTTGTGTCGGCTACTGGTTGTGTGCGTTTCCCCACTGTGCACACTGTGAACATGGAGCGAGATGTTAGATAGTCTTCGGGCGATAACATTTCCCCGAAGCGATGCTGATATCAGCAAAAGCGGCGGCAATTCCCATGGAAATAGCCTCCGCTGCTCTGTGCCTCGAAGCAATTATGCGCCCTGGCGGCGTTGTCCTGCGGCATCGTGCGGTGCGGTGCGTTGCGGTTCGGCGGCAATGAAATGTCGCCGCTGCGCTGAACTGGAAATGGCTTTCTTATCAAATGTCTTAATATTCAGCATACAGCGTACAATGCTCGCACCAACAACAACGACAACAACAACGTCGCAATGACGAAAATAACATTAACCACGATGAAGTTGTCTGATTTCGAAATAATGTAAAGTCAGCCTTTGTCTGCGAGTTGATGGCTGCTGCTCTCGCATTGCTCTGCTCTGCTCTGTGTTTGTTTGTTTAATTATCAAGCGTCGATGTCATAAATTTCAAATCAATCGATTGAATCAGCGACGAGATGCAGATAATTGTTGGCGCCCATTGAACGAGAGTCAGTCGAAGCGAGCGACGGCGATTGGAAACGGGATTCTACAAAGTTCTTGACAACGTCGCCAGCGAAAGACATTTATTTCGTATTGATAAATCTTATCAGCGGAAAGTTTGTGTTTTGCAAGATGAACTGTTAGCAGTGGATTGCTTCGGAGGCTTCTGGCATACAAACAGAAGCACAGAATTACAGAATTAATCGCTGTTGGAACCGATGAGGTCAGGCAGTGAATTTGCTTTGGATGAATTCAGATTTCCTCATAAATTCGTTGGCAGCGAGACAGTGAGACAATTTGATGGCCGAAAACTTCAACTTCAAAATGCATATATTTCAGGGAGTATTAAATTATGGTCTGGAAACACGCTAAAGTGGTAAAGTGGTACTGAATTGCAGATTAGTAGGTCGTGGTTTGAATCTCTTTAACATTGGATTTGAAAAATTGTTTATTTGGTGGTTAAGTTACTAGAAATTCATTGATTTTTATGTTGACTAAATTCCATTGAACCAAAATTCTTACAAATAAGTTAACTTGACTGTTAAGATTATAATACTTTGAAATTTTGCCAAAAAAAAATGCCATTGAACAAAAATTCTTACAAATAAGTCAGCTTGACTAGTTAGATTATAACATTAAAAAAGTTTTTTTTATATCTTAAACTAATAAAGTTAGAAGGACGAAATTCGATGATGTGCAAGTGTACATATTAGTCCTTAAGATATAGTTTTTTCCTAAAAATCTATTGAAAATGCCGAAGGATATTCAAGACTAAAGTTTTAAAAGGACATTTTCAATACCTTTTCGTCCTTTTGCACCAAAACATTAAATTTTTTATTTTTGTTTTTAATTTTTTTTTTTTGTTTCCCTTTTTTTGATACCCATATTGTTTTACTACATTGCGCTCAATTGTTTAAATATTTGTTTAAAATAAACATGTTCTTGAAATTTCAAAGTCCTTTTAAAAAAAATCCTGACGTCAGAGCGAAAAACTAAAATTGCAGTTTTACTACATTTGGCCACTAGTTTCGCGAGTATATCGATTTTTTGTGTGTTTTTATATTTCTTGAGTTTTGTTGCACAGTGTAATAACTTGAAATTATGGATAAATAGAGAGTGGAAGAGAACTAACTAAAGATTTGTTTGGCATTTAATTTTTCTTTATAAGTGCTATGCAGATTCAGAACGTTTATAGTTGTTGTCTATGATTCTTATTTAATTCACCTTTTGTATTTTATTGTATTTAATATATTCGTAAATTATATCTGCTTTATGAACTAATAAGATAAATGAAATAGTATTAAGATAAAATTACGCATTCGAAAGCGAATTCAGCTCAGTTAATGTTCGAGTTATGGACGTAATTCGACCATATTCCTTCTATAGAAGCCATTACAGAAAGAGGATTATTATTATTGCATATTTTTAGGAGCAGTGTTGCCCGCTAGGAGAGTTTTCAAAATGTTTCCTTTCCAAATATCAGTTTGTTATACAAATTTTGGGTGAAAAATTTGATTTAAAATGGATTTTGCCTCAAGATTTCTGTTCAACCCTTTTCCCCCCAAATGAAATCCTGTGTGAACTACTGGTTTGGAGAGTAAATGGACACAGGCACGTAGACATGGCAGTCCACTGTAGATCAGTCCCACTTGAGTAACAATTGTCCAGGTTCGCAAGAACTTGAAGTCCTGCAATAGGAAGCAATTGACGTCTAGTTTGCCAGAGACTCTGGATCTCTTTTAGCTGGTCCGTCTCTCAGAATATTTTGCAAATTGAGTTCCATTTGAAAAATTTTAACACATCACATGAGCTTGGAACGTCCGAAAGGTGTTCACTAAAAAGAGCAATCAAGAACTCTTGCTACCACTACTACTACCATAAAAAGAGACATCCTGGAAGGGTCCACTCTCCCCCCCGAATTTCCTAGTTTCTTTATGGAATCTGAAAAGATCGGGAGAAGTAGAAAATGAGCTTCACTCATACTCAACACATCACTGCAAAATATGGGCCTTCTGTTTCTTGAAAACAGAAACAGGATTCGCATGTTTGTCTAATGCACAGTCCGCCGTAGCTCAGCTGGCTAGTGAGTCAAATGCGACGCTCGAATCGAAGTTCAAGACTCCGTTGCTGCTAACACAAAGAAAAAACAAGAAAAACAATCATTTTTCTTTCGGCGGCTGTCCTCTCAGCAGGAAGTGGCAAACTTCTGAGAGTAAAAATTGCCTATGAAGAAGCTCCCAACTCGCCGTTCGGAATCGGCATAAAACTGTAAAATTCACACGCACAACATAGATGGTTGCGGGTAGGCCTTAGTCTCGTAATCGGGCTGTCGTGCCAGTCAAGAAGAAGAAGACTGTGTCCATGAGTGCATCGTGCATGAATCGCAGTTTCTTCCTCTTCAGCCGAATAGGAAAATCCGCTCTCTCCACCGTACATCAACGGTTTGCTCTATTATGAAAATAGATGGGTATATTTTTTGAAAAGTATATCTAAAGTAAACAAATTATGTTCTAAATCAAAAGTATTTTAATTAAACAATTTTTCTTTTCCAGTAAACTTTCAAATACCTTAAAAGCTTTTCACATTATGAAACTGAACTCAAACTGAAAAGTTCTTTATATTGCAATACGTACAAAAGTAACATTCTAATTCGAAAATTATCTTATTTCAGGTTAGTCCATCCAACTTTAAAATTCGTAAGTATATCTTTTCAAATACATACATATATCGCATGTATTAATAAAACATCACATCTTTGAAAAAAAAAACTATATAGAGAGTCTATATGCCAGTTTTGCAACATTTTAAGGAGCAAAAAAGATCCTGTTTTCTCATGGCAAATAATAACTCTGACATATTTTGCTCTTGACTTTCAAAGTGTTGTTGAACAAGCTTGTAATCAAAAGAAATCAATGTAGTACACCGTGTGACTGTACTTTTGACCCATCCAAATGTTGATATAGGCATGAAACTAGAGGTCCATCATAGTAACCTGGCGTACTCAGTTTTTCGAATTTATTTATATATTTGTGTTTTTGCAGTGATAAAGATATGGGTATCAAATGAAAGAGGAAACTCGTAGCCTTTTGACTGAACTATCCATTTGTAACTTTGAGGACATATGTCACAAAAGCCCTTTAAAAATTGTGTCCTTCAATATCATTGAAGATTTTAAACGAATCCTTTTGAAAAAAATATCTGTTTCGGGTCTAATAATAAACACATCAATAGTATGAAGCTTTAGAAATAATACGAAATTACTGAATCTTTAAGTTTGAATACAAAAAATGGAATATTTAAAAATATGAAAGAATATTTAAAACTGAATATTTTTAAATATTTTTCGTATTTTTTATAGTAAAGAAAGCAGAAGCAGGAACATGTAATTTTAAATTAGATTTTGTACTCAAATTTATAAATAAATTTTTTATAAAATTTTAGCTAAAGCAAATGAAGGAAAAACAAAGTCCGGTAGTAAAAAGTTAGGAAAATTTTGATGGAACGTTGTTCATATAACCACATATAAGATTAAATCTATAAAGATAAAATTTAAACTTTCGCGAAAGGGTTAAATAAAGAGGCTTTAAAAGCGAATTTGAAACCCACACTTTGGATTCATAGAAATTGAAAAGGTTATAAGGTAAATTCTGGAAGAAAGTGGACGTAAGTGCAAGTTCTCTAGTCCCTTTGAGAACTGAAAATATCCTATGAAGAGGGAAAGGTGGCTTTTGAGCCAGTACGAGCTCTTTGTATGTGTTTTGTACGTGTAACTTGGGATATAATTAGAGACTAAACTATTTCGTAGAACATTGATCTTAAAGCTTTTTCATAGGCAATTCCTTTTGCTCTCAGAGGTTTGGCATTTCATTTTGAGAGAATAATCGTCGAAGGGATTGTTTATTTTTAATTTATGTTGATTGATTCATTTTGTACATCACTACTTTCCTTATAGAGAGCCAATTTGACCTAATAGTCTATTTAGACAGCCAGCTAAATTGCGCAATTAAGATATTTTCTTAATTTATTCTAAATTGAGCTCTTAAATAAACTCAATTTGTTACTCAAAAATCTCAATTTACCTAATTGCAATTAGCTCTTAATTTACAATAAGTTTGATTCGCCATGCAACCCTGGGTCATGCTGTTATCGATTAAAAAATGCATTCACAATTGACAGAATCAAAACAAATGTGAGAAACTAGCAGCAGCGAAAGACTTTTCTCAACATTGATTGCTTTGAAAGTTCTTTGAAGAACTGTGTGCATCAGCAGTGATGTTGAATAAATATTACTAAATGTTCAATAAATGTTTTTAAGAACGTTTTTTATACACAACAGAAAAACCTTTTCCCGTTAAAACGAATTCATGATCGATAACATTTTCGATAACAGTTAAATTGAGTTGAAAGCTAAATTCAGGTGTGTGAATAGCAAAAGCGATAAACTATTTGGCTATCTGAACGGGACATAAACTGAACTAAGACTAAACTAAAACTAAGAAAAAAAAACTAAACTAAAATAACCTAGAATTACTTGAGTTAACATTCGAACCCACAACCCTGTCACTCACTTTTGGTGTGGTTCTTGAAATCTGATTTTCTTAAGCATTGATATTTCAATCTCGAATTTCAGAATCTGAAATTTGTCATTGCTGCCCGTTTCAGTTGAAATGCAGCCCATATGAGTCTTTAAGTAAATCACACAATCGATTCAACCAGCTAATTTATTCATCTGAAATCATAACTGAAGAAAGCAACACAAAAATCATTAAATTAAACGCACGAGCCACAAAAACAAACAGAAAAAGAATGAAAGCCATAAACGACACATCTGAAAGTCTTCAAAGAAAAATGTCCCCAATGGTCAGAACAACTTGTCACCAAAAAGACCAACAAATAGAAAACACATAAAAATTAAGAAGACAACACACACATCAAGGCATGGATTGATTTGGAGATCTGATAACGTCCGAAAGTGTTAAGAGTTCGCTAACTGAAGAACTCACAGATGGAAACAACCAAGAAGGAAGGACGGACAGATGAAAAGACGAACCCATGCTGAGCAGGGAGCAGAAAGAATTATGAGTCATTTTGATGTGCAGCGAACAGCAAAATGTTCAAATTGAGTGAAATTATACAACAAATGCATTCAGGTAGGCAGAGCGTGAGCAGTGTTGGCCAAGAAGAAACGTCAGAGGAAAAGACCGAGAAAGAGCAAAGCGGCGACAGGAATGTTGATGGGCAGCTCGGCAGCCGGCGTGACACATCGCACAAAGCATGGCCAAGTGCGAGATAACAAGTCAATAAGTTGGAAAGCAGAAAATTATATGAGCACTTTAACGAGCGATAAGCGGCGAACAGATGCTGAGGCGGCGTGCGGCTGACTGCTTGGTCGGTTGACTGGGACAAGGCGATTGGATGGTGTGCAGAGCGTTGCTAGGTGGAATCAATGAATGCCATGCGAGCAGGTGGGCCCAAAGTGATGATGGCTTGAAGGTTGCGCACAGCTATTCACTGAGTGTCAACGGGAGAGCACTGAGAGAAAGCTATGAAAAAAAATTAAAAATAGGAAAGATAAAGATTAAACATATTGGAGGGCAAAGTATTCTTATCAGCGCCAGTTACCAATAAATATATATATAAGTTGTCAAACAAGTGCACTAGATAAGGGTTCTTGGCCTTTTTGGTGTTAACACAACGGACCCGGTCTGGCCAATTTGAGATTCCTTAACTAAAACCCTAACCTAACTTTTCTTAACCCAACATAAAAATCACTACTAAGTTACATGAAGAAGTTCATGAATTAAAACTGCATTAATCTGGCTCACTGTATCGATTTCCAGTCCTCATAAATGCTAAATTGTCTTTATTTATTTGAATAGTTCCATATTTAACGAAACAGTTTTACATGGCAACCCTACTGAAAAGTAAGCAGATTATGCCACTTGTTCAATCAGCTTTTAGTTCAAATCTCAGAAATATTTTTACTAAATTTTATTACTCTTACTCAAATCATTGGCGATTTTCTACCATACATAGAGATTTTCTATTAATAGTATCGAGTCTCCTGGTGATCCTGACGATTCAAATGTGTGAATACACTCTTTCATGCCGAAAACATCTTCTCTGGGCTTAACAAATGTCAAGCTAAAAGTGAATATTCCCCGACACCTTAATTATCTACTACCAGTTATAATCATGTCATGTGATAATGACCAAAGATTATTCAACATTCAATGCACAGATAAGCGTTGACAACAATGCTTTCCTTGCTTCAGCATTTTAGTTGCTAAGCATCTAAAAATGCCAAAAATTCTAATCCGAAATAAATATCAAAGCTTAGTGTGAACATACATATTTGCTAATCAGTTCTTACTTTTATTGCTTTAATTGATTTGATTGTTTTTTTCTAATTTTAAAATACTGTGCAATATTTCTGTCCATTCAAACACAGAAACTACCGATGATTCAATGTTAATTTCATATTAATTGTACAAAATATTTGTCACAACTTTAAGAAACTAACTATTATTATTAAAAATAAACCAAATGTTACGGATTTCTTTTCGTTACCTTAGGTTAGGGTAGGTTGGAGTGGCAGCCTTCTCCTGAAAAGCTCACTTAAGCACACAGAAATAGCTGGTTGTGATACCACGTTGAGATGGCGCGACTTCCCCTTTCACGAAGCTGGGAACCACGAAGATTCCAGTATGAACCTTGCTATCTCCCTAATGTTCTCCCTAATTTAAACTTAAAATTATGTTTTTCTATTTTAAATATTCAACAAACCAAATGATTTTTTTACCAAAAGTGTTTTGAATTCCACCATCTGTTCTATTTGCTTTTGTCTTTTGAAGAGATTTTTTACGTACATGAGAGATTTAGGTTATGTTGAACTGGGTGGTCGCATAGGCCACTTATAACATAGACCGTGTTGAATCTCTAGTACTACTAAATTAGGTTTTGTAATGTTATGAGTCAGTGTATTATGACAGATATAAGTAAGATTGAATTTACAATGCATTGTTCTCAATGATGTTTCCGTGGGTTCATCTTCTGGGTCTGTACAAACCCCAATGTCTCAATGTCCCCAATGTCAACAGTTGCTATAGTTGATGTTAGTTGTGATTTCTTCACTTAAAAGTTTAAGAGTCGAAAGAGTATTGATCGCTTAAGATATGAGAACTTATTCCAACTATGAGAGTAAGAAGTGAAAGCCTAGATTAGGTTAAGTTAGACAGGCGGCTTCTGACTGCTCGAAGAGGTTATGGCAAGCATTTCTAAACTATGTTATTGTTGCGTGGTGGTTAGATCCGAATGAATCTGGCAACGTTATTCCAAGACGCAGTCAAAAAGACTCACTCTTCGGCAACTCAGTTTTACTTTACAAAAGCGACGGATCAGCTAAAAGAGATCCAGTCTCTTTGAGAAACTTGGTAATAACGACTGTCTGAATAAAGGCCACAAGATCACTCGATGGTAGAACCCGCCCAATCACCTTCAAAAAGACTCTCATAAGAAAATAAACTCCAATTTCGACAGCTTACTTTCACTTTACAAAAGGCGGCTTGCACTTCTCAACTTCTCCTGTAGTGCTTGAAACCACTGATTGAATTGAGCTACGAATAAATCAAGCAATGTCCACCAGTGAAGAAAACCCTACTAAGCTCTGATCATCAAACGTTTCACTGTCGAGATGGCGGTGGTTTCCAGAGCTCAGACATAGACTCAATTTCCTTTTCATTTTCGCAACCATAGCAATAGTCTCGATTAGGGCTGCCTACTCCTTTCGCAACGATGACTCAACGCTCCATTAGAACTTCTACGAGAATGGAAAGTTTTGCTCTGTTAAACCGTAAAAGTCAAAGTATCCTTTTTCGGATCAGACAAGACCACAGCGCGATTGACATTCTGCATTCAGTCCTAGCGCTTCAGGCCTAACCTAGCCAAAACCTAACTTCGAAATACCTTTCGGCCGCCCAAACCATTCAATACTCAAATATTTTAATTCTGCTTTTCAATGAGTATCTATAGCACCATATAACAACCCCAACTAATGTCTGCATTCCGATCTCATGTCTGCCTTCCTCCTGTGGAAATAATAGCAGCCTCAATAACCAAGCGTGAGTGCACAAGCCTATCATTCCAGAGGTCGTGGGTTCAACTCCTACCTAGTGAATGGTCCCGCACTCTTCCAACTTTTTCAATTTTTCCTTTCCTCTAAATAATCCTTAGCCCAGCAACATACCTCAGTTAAAAAAAAATCTGACCCTCTGATGATGCTTTTCCTCTCACTCCCACGCGATAGTATGCGCAATCCAGCATCAACTAAAGGGTAAATTTAACCAGCGATGCCTGTAAGGGGAAGCGGGCATTAGCGAAAAACAGCGCACCAAACCGACCTTAGCGAAGTCCCCAACCATCCTGCTGTCACTTCCTTTACACAATAGATGGCGCTATGAATGGTAGCTCACCACAACGAAGGCGTCATTCCTAAGCGGCGATAGATGGCAGACCCATCACTTAGGACTACCTGCAGTATTCAATGTCTTGTGGAAGCTCTATGTTCCCGAGAAGAGTGAACAAGAAAAAATAACTGAGGGTCAAAAAAATCTCTTTGGGATTTTTGCGCTTGTTGAGATTATTAAGAAATAAAACAGTGGCAGAGCTATTAAGATCACCTACGACTCTATAACGAGTGGTTATGTCGACATAGTTATGACGTAAACAGAATCAACTTGCGCGAAAATTTGTCTACGCCAAGTGCTAATGATTCCATGCGATTGAAGAAAATCATGGTGACAGTGTGATGTAAGGTTCGGTTAGGTAAGCTGGGTCCCTAGTGATACCAGTTAGAGTTCCTTAGTGTTGCGGATCGAAGTGAAAATAATCACTGAGAATGTGGGTGTGCCTAGCGAAGTTCAGAAGCGACTTGATGTCATGCTTGAGGATCACGTAAAGACCCTGTTGGGTCCCAAACGGTACCAGTTAGAGTTCCTAAGTATTGCGGACAGACGTAAAAGTGATCGGTGAGAATGTTGGTGTTCCCAGCGAAAACCAGAAAAGAACGAGGCTAAGGATGTTCGTTCGGCGATTATTTGCTGACGATAGATAGATTTGCTTCCAATTGCCATTTCGAGAGGTTAATGAAGGCAAGAATCCAACCCATCGTCTATTTCACTATGTCTTTGAAATGGGTGAACAATGGCTTTTCCAACGTCTTCCATCTTCTTCTCGTTAGAGTTGGGCAGGCATAGAGAAAGAGATTTTTTTTTTCGTACGTGTTTTCGCTGCGAAAACAGTTATTATAATTGATGCCCATTTTAGCTGCGTGTTCTTTAATGAACCAAGACCTGTGATAACCGCAGTAAGCCTAGCCACATCCCGACTCCTGTGTTTAATCCTTTCGGGATGGAGTTTAATTTAAAAATCAAAATAGTCCTAGCAGAAATGTTGCCATGTTATGAAAGTTAGGGGTTCAAAAATTATGTTGGATGCTCTAAAATTTTGAAATCATCCGTTTTTCCGGGTACATATAACTCGATTCAAATAACAAAAATAGCGAAATAACGTTTAAGTTGTACTCAGGACACTTGTTGGGTTGTCAAATTGAAGGTTGGAGAAGTTCACTTAAGAAAAGATTTATACATTTTATTAAAAAACAGCTTCTGTACATAAAATTGATAGAAAATTCTACAATTTTCTTCTTCCATACAATTTTTAAACAATTCAACAAAACAATTACTCGAAATTTCGTCGCCTGGTCACTTTAGTGTGAAAACATTGAACAAAACAAAAATGAATGAATAAAAAAAAACAATTTAGCGCTTAACTCGGTGGGACATTTCCATTTTTTAGTTTAATTTTTTTATTGTATTTTTAGTGTTTTTATTTTTGTGGTTTGCTGCCGTTGATGGCTTTTTAAATGTATGCGAGTTTGTGTATGTGTGTGTGTGTGTGTGTTCGGATTGTGCATATTTGCGCGCCTGCATTGTGGTTGCTTCTGCTGTTGTTGCACTGTTTTTGTTGTTATTGCTGGTAGTGGTTGGTGGTGGCTGATGTTGAATCGTGTGGCAAATGCTCGCTGCCCCATTCGTTCGTTATCGGCGCTGCGTCTGTTCGTTGCATATTTTCGAAGCTTTCGTACTCGTACTCAAACAATTTTCGAGACTGTTATCTGTGTCGTAATTCCGAGTATTTGTTTCTTTCTGCGGATTTCACTTTGCAATGTTAATATGCATTTTTAATATCGTCTTGCTTAATCGGCTGATGTGGTTGGCTTTATTGTTGTTGTTATTGTACTTGTTGTTCCGCTTACCAATGGTGAGATCAACTCATTGAGCAGGTTGTATGTAGTTATTGTTGTTGTTGTTGTTACTGGCTTGTCAGTTGCAGTTGCAGCAATGTGATTGCTGTGCGGTCAACTACACTAAAGGCGAACTTCTAAGATTTGAAAAGTTGCGGTTGCAAAGGAAGTCATAATACAAGTCGAACAGACATTCGATAATGATTTCATAAATTGTTTCGTTGCGCCGTTTTGTTTGCGCTGTTGGTGTCTAGATGCAGTTTTTAGTGGAAAGTTTGACTGAAAGTATAATTTTTCAAATATTATTTGTTGTTTAGAGACTGAGACAATCGAGAGACTGTTTAATATTTATTGTGTTAAAGATTGCATATGAATATTAAAATTAATCAAAAGTAATGGGACTCTCAAGATTATGAATGGATTAGATTTTTAAATTTAATTTATACAATTACATGAAATTAAAGGCTATCTTAGCATAGAAGAATTATTCGATTTGAATAAAATATGCAACATTTTGTTCAATAACTTGTTGCCATTTCAAAGTTCTTTCTCTCTCTCGTCCCTATTGCCAAAAAACTGCAAACTAGATTTTTACAAAATTTTCGACGGCACAATTTTTTACAGCAAAATTATTCGCCATTGTACGTTTTTGTATTTGTATTGTATTTTGTTTTATTTTATTTTATTTTATTTTATTTTATTTTATTTTATTTTATTTTATTTTATTTTATTTTATTTTATTTTATTTTATTTTATTATTTTTTTGTTTTATTTTAATATAATTTATTTTATTTTTATTATTTTATTATTATTTTTTATTTTTTTTAATATGATTTTTTGTCATTTTATTTTATTATTTTATTTAATTTTGTTTTATTTTATTTTATTTGGCTTTATTTTATTTTATTTTAATTTATTTAATTTAATTTAATTTTAGTTTATTTTATTTTGTTTTATTTTAATATAAATTATTTTATTTTTTAATTGTTTTAATTTAGTTTAATTTAATTAAATTTTATTTTATTTTATTTTATTTCATTTTATTTTATTTTATTTTATTTTATTTTATTTTATTTTATTTTATTTCATTTTATTTTATTTTATTCCTTTTTATTTTATTTCATTTTATTTTATGTTATTTTATTTTATTTTATTTTATTTATTTATTTATTTGTTTATATTTAAGTTAAGGTCCGGCACGCCGGCCGAACCAAAAAATTAAAGTTGGGGCTGGCACACTGCCGGCCCATACAGTTAAAGTTGGGGCTGGCTACAGCCAGCCCATACTTTCACAAATACTCGGCAGATTCCAAAGAAGAAACTTCAAATCGTAGCTGCAGTTTTCCAGTTCTTTATTCGTCCGTGTCCCAACTAAGACTAACTTTTCCTAAACTTAATTCTAACGTATCCAGCCCTACTTAGCCCTAAGACTGCTGATTAGGCGATTCCCACGCTGTTGTCGCACCAGCAAGCTCCGGATGTTCGCCAGACGCACAGTCAGCAGCTTTAACACAAGACCAGCGCTGTTGTTGCACCTGCAACGCCTGCTGCAACGTCAGCGGTTTCTGTAGCGGAGCAGGGGTGTTAACTTTTATATTTATATTTATATTTATTTTTTATTTTATTTTTTTAATTTATTTTAATGTATTTAATTTTTTAATTTTATTTTATTTTTTTGTTTTAAAAAATAAAATAGAAATTTGTTTTATTTTAGTTTATTTTATTCTATTTTGTTATTTTATTGTTTTTTGTTTTAGTCAGTGACAATTTTTTTTCATATAAAATCGCTCAAAACATGTTTTCGAAAAAATCGTAAGGAAAAGAATTCCCGCAGTTTCGGGTTAATCATTAAAAAAAAATTATAATTCTTTGAAAAAGTCCAATCATATCGCACTATTCTACTAATCACACTTGAAAACCCATTTAAAATTTCATGCAATTTTTTGGTTATATTAAAATTTGCAAAATTATAACCATTCTTTTGTTGAGCTTTTGACGTTACTCTCTCTCGGTGGAATAGCGAAAAAGACGCCGCAACTAATTGGCAGCGCAATTATTTTCCGACATGCAATGACGATACTGCATCAACAACAACAACAACAGTGAAAACCGTTAGCAGCGCAAAAATGTTCACCTCATCGGCAACAATGCGCCGAGTATCAGCTGCAATGCAGCGGCAACAACAGCCATGAAAAATAATAACAACGGCAATTTGCACTTCTTTCAATACAAATTACAAACGAAATGAAATCGTTCATCGTCAGCGAAAGGTACAAAAACAAAAAAAAAAGAAATGAAAACAGCAAAAAGGAAACAATCGTTCAGTTTCCACATTCACTGCAACGTCGCGTTGCTTATTGACAATGTGCCACCAACACCAATAGCAACAACAACAACTTCGAAATCCAACCAACACGGTCGATGAGAGCAGCAAACAATTACCGGGCAACCTTAACTGCCAACAATTGCATGGCAAAAATCACCGCACATCAATTTAATAAAGCGAAAAGGCGCACAAGACACAAGAAAAAAAAGCAACCAAATGAAACGGCGAAAAAATTATTTGAGTGCAATTCGCACCTCATAAATCACGAATCGTGTCTAATGCACATTATACGAGTTGCACTGCAGCAACCAGCCACCAACAACAACAGCAACCAGCAACCGTTCTTACTGCCATCGCAAGGAATTCCCACTGCTCCTCCTTTGGCAGTCGTTTCCTTGGCCTTTGCAGCGGCCCAACCTGCTGGCGCGCGTTGTGTGGTGTGCTCGTCGTTGTTGTTGCTTCTCGCATTTCTAATGGACGCTCGACCGTCGACTACGGCTCCAGGCCCCACTGCAGCTTTGGCTTTGGCTGTGCCACGGCGGTCGCCGCATGCTGACTGTCGATTGCCCAACTCATTTGTTCGGAATCTGTGTAGATGCAGTGTGGGAGATGGTGTCGGGCTGTTGGCCTCTGGTCGCCGCCGCTTCGCTGGCTCGTTAATCTGCATTCTCGCATTGTGTTTCTTTCTTTCTTTCATTCGTTTGTTTGATTCTTGCTTTGCGTTTGGTTGGCAGCAATGTGAATGCCGAATGCCTTTTGCCGTTATTTGTTCCTGTGCCACTAACAAGAACTGCTGTGCAGTGTCTCTCAAATGTCTCGAACTAAAAAAGCCTTTTTGTAGCTAATAAGCGGGTAAGGCATATGAATTCTAATGATGTGAAAAATTTGCCTGTAATACGATAGTTCTGTGTAATCTTTAACCTAAGAACTATCTTTGGGATGCCAAGCTTCCCGAGCTTCATTGTCCAATTAAATTTAAAATCGTTTGGCTCAAATACTCTCCAAACAAAACTATTTTATAAATTTATTTAGTTTATTATAATTTTTTATATATTTTATATCTTTTTTTCTTTTGGCTCAACTATTCTCCGAACAAAACTATTTTATTAATTTATTTATTTTATTATTATTTTTTATATATTTTATATATTTTTTTCTTTTCAAAAATATTTTTTTAAATTATTTATTTTATTATTACTCTTTAAACATTTTTTATATATTTTTTTTCGTTTGGCTCAACTACTCTCTGAACAAAACTATTTTATAAATTTATTTATTTTATTATTTTTTTTTTATTTTTTATATATTTTATATATTTTTTTTCTTTTGGCTCAAAAACTTTCTGAACAAAACTATTTTATAAATTTATTTATTTTATTATTATTTTTTATATATATTTTATATATATTTTATATATATTTTATATATATATATTCAGCCTACAATCTAGGTTAAGGCTGCCCTTATTGCATCTTGGTTATAGGTTCATTTGATGAAAAATTTGTAAGAAGTACTGAACTGAAGTTGAACTTCCCCCCAAATACAAAAACTGTTGGTGCAAAATATGGTTTCAAATGGAATCGAGCTCGAAAGTTGTACATAAACCCTTCCCCCAAATGAAATTCTCTGTGCGCCACTGGGAACAATCATATTGTTTGGATATTGTCCCAAAGTTCGATTGATGTCCAAAGAACTGAAAGAAATTAATAATTCAGACTACACCTAATCTTACCTCATGAGACAGTGGAGAGTTCTCCGCTCATTGAGGGTTTTCAAAACGAGTAATATACGTCTGACTGGATATGAAGGGAGCCCATTGGGTCAGCACATTTTTCAGAGAGCAAATCTTGTAAGCATTTTTGAATAATTTCAATGCGATTCGACTGATGTCTTAGTAAAGGCTCCAGATTATTGAAGCGTAATTCAGGATACCCCGAACCACAGCTGTGTAAAACGATTTAAGGGTCAAGGCATTATTTATATTCTTAGTTTCCCCTAAAGATCAACGTGACTGCTAATATTACTAACCAAAAATCGTGATTTAATTTATTAAATATTTGTACAAAATATAAAGTATTTCTGTAATTATTTAGAGCTTATTAAATCTCCCCAAACGGTGCAAATATGTATATTAAAAATTACAGGACGGTACGAAGGTTAAGTACTAAAATTATAATTGCAGGTAATTATTTGTGTAGGAAAGGTTGGATCGCCAGTCTTCTTATCTAAAGTTCACTTAGGCTCAAAGGGATCACAAGTTGTGATACCACAAAGAAGTGGCGCGATTTCCCCATTTATGATGTTGGTCTAATAAGGTCTACAGTTGGCCTCACTGGCAGCCATTATAATTTGACCTAACTTTGACCATTGGATTTTGTTTGGCTGTTAAGTTTCTGTTAAGTTTTCCAAATGAAGGTTGGGATAACTGACGCTGTTTTATCTGGTTCGGGTCTTTTGAACTTTTATTTCCCGGTACTTTCTACAGAAGTAATTAAATAAATTCGCTAGGTTCAGGCCAATCGGATAGTGTGATCCATGACTTCACTGTGGCAATGTTCCTTTCTGGGTTTTGCATAAGTTCGTTGGATTCGTTGTCAGTTAAATTGTGGGCACAACCTGCACTTTTTTAGTTCTTAGAAATTTGTTTCCGGAACCCCACTTGAAAACAATCACATAATTCATTAATTGAAATTCTCTTCCATATATTGTTTACATAGTTGAAAATTTATCAATCTTGTTTTTGATTTATCGATAGTGTTGCCAGATGAGGAGATTTCCTCATAAATTTAGGGGATTTTTGACCTGACAGAAGAGTTTTTAGGAGGAAGAATTTTTTAGGAAAAAGTGCAGAAGATTTTGATACATTTGACATCATAAGTGGAATTGAATGTTGAATATTGAAAGCTAAAACGTCTAATTTACAGGGGCGTGTTTAGAAAAATATTTTTGAGGATTTCAAAAAGTAATTCCTTAATATCCATAAAGTGCCTTTTAATTTGTATGTAGTTTTAAATTCGATCCTAATATTTCGAAGGGAGGCTTCAACCCCCAAAACCCCCTCCTGAATCCGCCACTGTTAATTTAATTTAATTTTGTAATTTATAATTAATGCAATGAATGAAGGAAGTTTACAAAAGGAAATTACATGCCGATCTCACTTTTTATATTCTTTGTTTGTGTTAAGTTGTTGATAAGCTGAAGCTAAATAAAAAAATTTGCAATAAACAATTAATAAATAATTATTTTTTGATGAGAAGGAATAGGCAAAAATATTTTAAAAAATTTAGGAGATTTTTTAAATTTTTGGGAGGAAATTTCTGTTTTTTTTTCAAAGATTGAGAAGAAAGTAATTTCAGGTATCTGGCAACACTGTTCAGCCCTTGTTCAGGCGATTATGTCCTTTCCTAAGTTCACAAATTTTATAACTAGTACCAGATGAACAAATAAACTTGAGTAGATCCTAATGATGTAAAAAGGTCCGAAATTCGAAATACTGAAAATTTAACGGGACATGGCAATCTCACAGGACAATTCCTCTTTCTGCTCTCTACAAGTCGAGCATGTAGAACTGGTCAGCAAGTCTAAAAGCAACGTTTAAGGAAATGTGCCCCATATTTAAATTTCGAAAAGACTGAGAGAGAGCCAGATGTTGCTTCTGGCGGTCTTTCGGCTCACAGACACAGCAACTTTGGCAGCAGGGGGTAAACCTATGACAGGATCAGACCACTTGAAAAACGGTTTTGGTTTTGGCCGGGTCAAATTTTTACATAATTACAATGTTTTTGTATGTTTTCTATTTCCTTTTTTTGCTTGAAAGCCGAGCTTTCATGATGAGTTCATTGAAAATAGTGTTTATCTATTTGATCTCTGTATACGATTTTCTTTGCATAAATGTTTCTTCTTTTTTTATCCGTTGTTCTTTTTTATATTCTTTTATAACAACATTTACCTTTTGATATAGACAAATTCTTTCTTTTTAGTAACAGCTAGAATGTGAAGTTTTGCTTTGGTTCTGGAAGGATGCCAAAGTTAGGAGACAGGGTTTTTAGGGAAGAATTTGTTTGACTTGAACTAACCGAGGATAACAGGTGCTGCGGTAAATTTTCGCAGCAACAATACAACAATAAAGCCCTATGGGACAGAAACGAACTTTTTCCTTTTTTAACACTTTCGGCCCCGAATTTTACCATCTCTCGATATTATTTTTTTGTACTTCAATCATGAAATACTTCCCTAAAAAGTGTGCACACAACTAGAGCTAGTTTACTTTTGAAAAATTTTAGCTTAAAACGGGTCAAATAAATTTTGTATCAATATTTTTTAGTTACAGAAAACTTTTTTAATATTTATGGAAAAATACAAAATTATTACTTTTTGATTTTTTATAACTATTATTAAGAAAACATGGTTTTGAGCAAACGCTCCTAATTCGCAGATTTCAATTAGAACACAAACTTTCCCTGCTATCGCTGCAAATTATTGAAATTATTCTGGGGATAACAGTACATTTTTTGTAATTTTCTTTGAACTCTCTTCTAAAAATATTAATTTGTTGGTGCCTACTTGAATTAAACCCATAAATCAATCGTAGCTTTTGCTATAAGATGACAAATAGATGAAGTTGCTTATGGGAGCGAAAGGGCATTGAACTTCAGTGACTGACTGGGTTGCTTAGAGAATTACGCAGCGCGTTGGTATCAAATTTTTAACAAAAAAGTATCAGTAAACTAAAGTCTAAAAGGAGTCAAAAGAGCTGGTGCTCTATTGTCCTCAATAAGCTTTATTGCATGGTTTTGAATACGTTTAAGAAGCTGTAAATGGAATTTGAAAGTCCTCGCCCAAAGATGCAAGAAATGAGGTGTCATTGTCAGACAATTGAATCGAATTGTTATTTGATCAAACTCGGGTTTGATCTGAAAGTTGGATGAAATTTACAAATATTTCATGCTATATTCAAGTAGCAACAAAGTTGTACGACATCTATTAACATGAAACAATCCTCAACTTCCATCATATGCCACATTACGACGCATAAGTAGACCCAACCAACCCGACCCCAACAGCCAACCGCACCTAACTTGACAGCGTACAAGTGAAGCACATTCGCACTGTCGAACTGGCGCAGCTTCTAAGAAGTCTGTACGCGCCAATGCAACACCAACTGCAGCTCAACTGTGGCCGCGGCAGTTGAAGCTGGGCTGGCGGCGCATAATCGCGTCGAGATCTGGTCGAGCAAAAAAGGCAAAGTAAGCAATTGTTTCGTGAAGAATATCGTTAAGTGTGATAAGCGGCAGTTTTTCTCACTCTCCATTTTTGCCTCAGTTGTGTGTGTTGCGACGGTGTCGGTGTCGGTCGGTCGGTGCTGCTGCTGCTGCTGCCGTTGCTCACAATGCATTTAAAGCTAATAATAGTGCAGTGGTATCATGAAATGTAAACGCCCCAAAAGATCGGCATCAGCAGCAGCATTGACTGTGGCGGGGGCAACAAGCATCACGGCAACAGCTGGGAAAAAAATTGAGATTGTTAATGGCGCTGTGTGGTGTGTTGTGGCGGCGGCAGCTTGGAGGCGATGCCAATTGCTGAAATGTGCCAATGCCTTTGTTGCCTTTCGTTTCGGCTGCACATGTGTGTGAGTAAACTTCAGTGTGTGTAGGTGTGTGTTGTGCTGATTTGAATGGTTTTTGTTGACACTGGTGTTTGCGGCGGCCGGCAGATCATGTAAATAGCCATGTAAAGCATCCCAATTATCGGGAAAATAGAAAGAAAGCACAGCACAGCACAACAACGTCGCTCCGCCCACCAGCGCAACGACAGTCTCGAAGGGAAGTGCTGCTCTTGTTGCCATCATTCTGTTCGACATTGCGGATTTCGAATTTGTGTTTGAATTTGGCTGCGAATTTCGACCACATTGCACTGCACCGTTTTTGTTTTTGTGGGCAAGCGGCCGTATCGTGTCTGTGCGCGCGAATGAATCTGCAAAGCAAAATCTACACAAAGGTGTTAATTTTCTTGACTTAAATATTTCGCTACGTTATTACCACAACCACAAGCGTGTCAGTTCGCAAAGGTCACGGCGGCAGTGGCAGCGGCAGCGGCACAGCGCTTTGGCCGGCCACAGTACCACGAGTCCAATGGACCAACCAGCCTGTTGAAGTTTTCGTTTGCGCTCGTTAGTCAGTCTCTCTGTTCGTCTGTCTGTCTGCCTGTCTGGTCGACTGTTCGGCTGCTGCAACGGTCCAGCTTGTTTGTGGCTTTTGCAGCAGCAATTTGTTGGCATTCAAATGCTCACATTCGAGCTTGCACGAGTTAAGTGGCAGCAGCTGCTCTCGGTAGGTGTTGAGTGGCGTTGAGTTTGCAATCAGTTGAATTAGTTTATGCCGGTCGCAGCGCTTCGCCGTGCCCTTTGTTGCTTGCGCGCCTTCTTTTCACTATTTAGTTTAGATACAAATTGGTTTGAGCAATTTCGGCCGCTGTGATTTCGAGTACAGTTGTTGTTCAGGTCGCGCCGCACAGCTTATTATCCTTTTACTTTTCCGCTCCCACCCATTGGCCAGCGGCAGTTTGCTTCTCGCATACGGGTCTCATAAATATTGCTCACGATCTCTTTACGATTGCCAGCAAATTGACTTATGACATTTTCAATATTTAACTGAAATGTTGCAATGTTGAAACGTTATTGAATGATTTTAAGGCTTTTGATAATTTGTTAACTTTTACATGCTAGAAATTGACGTCGTTTTATGTTTTTGTATTTTTTATAATTTTATATTAATGCAGCCAAAAATGGGGTTTTTGGTATCCCAATGTGTTCCATCCATGTCCTATTGGTTCCAGATGTGATTGCGATGCTTGGAACATTTGTGTACAAAGTACTCGCATAGATTAAGCTGGCAGCTTAGAAAGCTCACATAGGTCAGGCTCGGCTCATTGAATAACACTGGATTCCCAGACTCAAGAGAGATCAGAACAGCGAAGATCCCTACTGTTGTGGGAAAGACGGCGCTATACTTCCACTATTAGGTCTGAACCTTTGTTGACCACCCGGATGATATAAAAGATTCAGTGGTTCAAGCAAGAGAGGTTTGGTGGTTCGAACCCCCAAAGTGAAGTTTAGTTATTTAGGGGTTTTGTAGATGTAGGAGATATGCTTTTCTCAGTCAGTCAGTGCTTTCCCAGGTATCGCCCCCTGATACGATATACTGCATAACAGAACCCAGTGTTTAGAAGTCACAGTAGAAAATTTAAGAACGATCAGAACATCAAGGACATAGCCAGAACATCAAGAGCTGCCGATTCCGTAATACCTACACCACCCATAACCAGGGATGTGTTGGGACTCTCGGACAAAGGCCTTGGAAATATCCAATGCAACAACCTTGCTTTCACCGAGGTTTAAAATGCTGTGGTTCCATTTCTCGGTGAGGACCGCCATAAGGTCTCCCGTCGATCACTGTCTTCGAAAGCCCTATTGGCGGTCACTTAGCAGTCTATTTTGCTACAGATATTTCACAAGGTTGCAGTTTACAATGCTTTCCATTGCTTTGGAAAGCATCGAACAGATTGCGGTCGGTAGTTCGCAGAGTCTGTAGTCTTGCCCAGTTGACCCCAGACAGTGAAGTATCTAAGGATTTCTTAAAAAGAAGAAAGACTTGTGATCAGAATCGCAGAAGCCATTTACCGAATATTTCATTCCCTATGTCCTTTAGAACAACGACAACTCTACAGTGCATTAAGAAATATCACCATTCCATAAATAAGTGTTTTATTTTTGAATTAAATTGTGCTGTTTTATAGGCATAAACTCATGGACATCCTATATAGATTTTTCAATTAAAATGTTCCCATTTCAGTTAAATTTCAAATTCCTGCATTGCATTTAAGTTGTCTCGTTCCGCTGCTTCGCGCTCACTTTATTGACTAACGAGCGCCCGAAAAGTTTTTCAATTCAAAAGCGATTTCTTTCTACGCCTGCATTTGCCTATCTTAGATTTTTATGGCGCGCATAGGATTTTGCATCCCCCTCGTCCTCTTCCCACCGTCCAATTGCCATTGGAATCGAGTTGACTTTGTAGCGAAAATCGCGTGCAGCAAAACGATTGCAATAGCAAATGTGTGCGCCTGTGTGTGTGTGTGTGTTGTATGCATTTCGGGTGTGTGTGTGTGTAACGCACACAGCCAGCTCCCGAATAGCATCGCTTGATACAAAACATTTTATTTTTGCTTCTCCCAAAACGAAACTTGGCGCTTTTCGCACTTCCATTCGCTGTTTGCAGGCGAGGAAAAACGTTTTTACTACGCTCGTTTTTTTTGCTCTGGCTGGCGTTATCGCTGTTTGACCAATCGTACAGGGAATAAACTGAAAACTAGCGCTGAGATTTGAGTTTCTACAGCCAAATCCCGTAGCCCGAATGCAAACCAAACAAGATGCGCCGCGGATTGCTGAGAATTTCAGTTTGGCAAACTTTTATACCAAAGCACCAACTTTAAGCCCTTCGACGCTGAAACACAGGCAGCCATCTTCAGCTGGTTTTCCGTCGTTTTGTTCCTCGTGCTTTTGCTCGTTTTTCTTCGCCCTCAACCACGATCGATCGATCTGCGCGCTCAACGAACCGTGAAAGTGTTATAATGCACCTTCGTTCGCAACTGGCCGTCGTCGACGGAACGTGCTGGCCGCCGCCTGTTCGCTCGCTGCCGCTGCCAAATGGTGTTTCCCATTGGGGCGGGTCCTTGTTTTCCTTTCGCGATGCGATGCAATATTCGGATAAGCTTTTGGTTCTTATTTGCGCTTTTGCAGTGTTCATTATACAAAAGTTCCAGTCGTCGTTGCCAGCGCGCTTTCCATTTATTTCATTTTTTTTTTTTTTTTTTATTTCATTTATTTAGTCTAATATATAAAATTACAGACTATTATAATACGAAATAGATTTACAAAATAAATTTACAAATACAATTACAAGTAATTCTTAAATTTAAAGAACTGAATTCAAAAGATTCAAAAAAGCTGTCTTTGTAAGAGAAAAGTCAAGGGTAACAGTTTGACTTATGATATTAAATTCACGAATGGCGCGAGAAATAGGGGCATTATAGGCATAATTCGTCTTCGCGTTATCCCCATAGAACGGAAAGAAAATCCGAAGAGAGCGCAAAGATGCAAAGATGATCGCATAATCAATAAATTGCACTGCCCTTTGCCGCACAAAATATGACGTTCTAAATTATCTGCGATATTGATTCGTTTCTTTGTAATGGGAATTGGTAAATTCTGAACAAGTTATGTACAAAAATTCCCCTTTTCATCTCTCGATATTTTAGGATTCCGTTTCAAAAGTTTGCCTTTTTGAGAGCACAAATTGTTTCTCATGGTTAGGAATTCTTCGACCAGTTTTTGGTCCAATAGAGTTTTAGTCGGAACCTATTAGAGTTTGCGTCCGATAATATAGAGTTTCCTTCAGATCCTTGAAGATTTGATTTTGGAGTTACCACCGCATTTGCATAGAATGGTAATAGCGAATGCCGACAAGCAGCAGGAAATGTTTGGAGGTGAGCAGCAGGGAAAGTTTGGAGTACCTACTGTGCTACTGCAACGCCTTCTTTAAAACTCGTCTGACGTGCTTAGGAGGGATTCGAATCAAATCAATCGGTAAACCTCTCAGGAATTATGTAGAAATCGACTAGCATCCTAAAAGATCCCTACTTCAGTCGAACCTAAACAGAACTCCGACCCCATTCGGTCCATTTTGAATGCCTTCATTTCAAACGGGTGTCCTTCCCTATGTGTTAGGTCCCCTGTAGATCCAGACGGGATCTGATGGGTGATGATTTGAGCTCAAGAATTGAAGAAATTTTTCAAGACCCCAGTGAAAAAATCTCACAGCGTCCAATCTAACAACCTTGATAGGCAGTTGATATTGGAATTTAGGAAGATCTTTCGGTCGGGAAATTTTGCAACTAAAGTAGTGTAACGAAATGTAGTTCTGTGGGCTAATGCAAGCATAGTTCGTATCGCTGGATTGTGCCAAAATAAAAGACACTGGAATTCTTTAAGGTATTTCACCACTGTAGCCAAGTTACAGTTTTCCAACTATATTTCTCTGTCATTTTACTGCTTCACTAGTCACTTTACTTCTACATGTTGCAGCGTTGCTTGTCAAAACCGAACTGACTCTTTCCGGCTGCCTTGTCTGCCGGGATCATCACTCGTTCTTGATCATTCCAGCATTGCCTCGAATCGTCTCTGCAATAATTCCAGAAAATATACCATGTCCCCTAAAACTATGCAATGCTGCTGCTACCAAAAATGGCCGTTTAACGTTGTCGCGTCGTATACTAAATGCACACGAAGTGTGAATCGTTTCTCCCTCCTCTTTATGCATAGCTTCCTCCTTCACGAACGGGGAAAACAGAGCGGGAGCTTTTTATCGCCCTCTCTGTTGGAGAAGCCTCTGCTGACCTATCAGGTTTTTTGCTTCACCTGACAGTGGTTTCTTCTGTTCTAGGAGCAGTAAATTTTTATTGCAATTAATTCATCTGCAGATTTTGACTCAGGGACAGTTCCAATCGTGTTTTTCTCAAGGACAGAGTGGGCCATACCGCTCGTCAGACACCGCAATCGGTCCAATTTCTCGATTAATCAACTCGTTGAATATGTTACTTACTCATATACAGAACAGTTAACGGAGGAAGCACAGAGTTACTCACTTGGGTGCTGTAATAAGATGAAACTGAAACTGATTTAGGAACAATAAACGGGACCTTTCAAAGCTTTGTCTGTTTTTTATAGTTTTATATATTTTGTAGTTTTAATGAACATTTAGCTCTGCTCATGGTGATTTTTTTAACTGAAGGGTCGTAGAAAGAAAATTTGGGCGCGGAAAGTTTAAGGGTTCTTGCTCGTAAGTTCTATCTCGTTAGTTAAATAAGATAGGAACTCATAAGTAAGGTTTGGTTAGTGAAGCTGGGCAAGTTGGCCATGCATAGACCCTATTGGGTCCCTACCGATACCAGCTTCTTAGTTGTTTTTTTTTTGTTTTTTGTTTCGTTGTTTCAGGAAGATATATCCTTCCTGGAGGAGGTAGGGTTTAGTATGAAATGGTTAGAGACTCTTGTCTTGGAGCCCGAATTTGATGGGTTGGGAGGTGCTGGGAATAATACGTGCAGGGGTCGACTCCACAAACAATCTCTGTAATGCGTAGTGCGCTGGACATTGATGGACCAGTGATGGCATCAGGCTGCTCATCTCCAACAATTACAGAAATAGTATCCGTAGAATAAAGGTACACATGCCACGTTTCGACGACGTCCCAAGGAGTCAATCAAGCAAACGAGTAGATGGGATTCTTCGTTGATGACAACAGGTCGTTGATGAAGATAAGGAAAAGGATTGAAGAGAGGACCGAACTCAGCGGCTCTCCCACGCTAAGGGAATGATTTTCTTAGGCTATGCAGCGACTTGATGCCATGCTTGAGGGCCGTGCATAGACATTATTGGTCTATGCATTAAAAAAATTCAAATGATTTCACACTTTCAACAACTGATAAGCATTAAGTACAAACTTAAGCAGAAACACACGAAAAAACTTGAATTAAAAATGAAAACCTAAAACAAAGCAATTAAAATCTAACAAAAATTCGTGTTACGAACGAACCGAAATACGCTTGTTGAAGCTTGTTTCTGGGGCCTGCAGTGACGCTTATCAGCGGCAGATATCGTCAGCCAAGCATTTGCACCAATGCCAGGCAGCGGCGCAACCCATTGCCCGATTCTTGCAGCGGGCGTTGTGGTCCCATGTTTGCCGTGTCGCTGTTTGGGCGCATTTAATCAGCACTACTGGGTTATAAAAAGTAGTCGTATCAGAGAGAGAGTGCAAGGGGAAGGGGGCAAGGGCAGTAAAAACACTCAAAGAAAGCCTGAATGTGCGATTCGCAGCAGTTGTTGTGGAGTATTTATGCCGAAATGCTTATCAGTGTTTGGAAATTAAATTTGTGGGCGTAGTTAAAAGTGCGGCCGCTGCTAGACGCAACAACGCAATGATGGCGATTGCTGGCATTGGCGGCGCAAAAGGCACACAAAACGCGCGATAAGTGATATGCGATAAGCGGCCATTTTGGGCTGATGGCTTTGAAAATGGGGAATGGAAAAGGTGCGCGTCGAGAGTTAATGCAATTTATGGCATTCGATGAGAGAAGAGGCGAGAGTTGGTGGTATATACTTTGGGAAAATTTTCAAGGACGAATTGTAGGAGTCTTACGGAGGTAAAGCCTCGTTAGCGAGTGCGGCGAATTCGAGTGATTATTGAGTCAAAGATGAGGGGGGAATGTTTTAGAAACCTCATGAAAAAAATTTAGAAATTTTTTGTAAATTTGTATATCATCTGTGACTACTTTATTGTCCTATGTTTATTATAATTATTATTATTATTTATTTTTTGTGAGTTAATCCGAAGTGCCGAAAAAAAATATTTTCTTAAAAAACTAAAACAAAAATGTTTTTAAGTAACATTGAAGCGGTTCCAACACCTCAATTTCCCTTTGGCTTTGTCTCTTACTGGAAGAGACTCCAAGGTTTAAATATTTTTTGTTTTATATTTTGAACTATAATCAGTGTTGGCCCAAAGTTAATCTGATTAACGATTTAAAATTAAACATTTTAAATCATAATTAAAAAATTTGATCATAAATTAAATCATAATCAAAGTTAAAATTGTTACGAATATAATTGATAATCATTAATCGTTAATTTAATTATTTAATTAACTATGTTCAAATAAATAGTATAATAATACAACCCACTTAAAAGTAAAATTTCCTTATGTTCATCTTTTTTTTAATATATTTTTAATATTTTTTTTCAATATTTTTTTTTATATTTTAAACTATAATTAATGTTGGCCCAAAGTTAATCTAAGTTAACGATTTAAAGTTAAAGATTACAAATCAAAATCAAACAAATTGATGAAAATCAATTAATTACAATCAATTTAAAAGTATTACGATAGTTAATCACAATCATTAGTCGTGAATTTGATTAGTTGATTAGCTATTCACTATGTTCAAATGAAATGTAAAGATTAGAGTTTATTTTATTTCAATTATTTCTAATTAATTTAATAATTTTTTCAAAATAACTAAGAATTCAATGTATTTGAAGGTTCGAAATATTTTTTAGTTTTTTTAATAATTAATAAAAATGTTTCAGGAAATCGATGTTATTATTATCTATTTTCTTAAAGGAAAATTAACAACAGTGATGGACAGTTTTTAATCAAGTTAATCAATGAATGATTAGCTATTAATAGTGATGAACGCAATTAACCCTTTCGGGACGGAGTTTAATTTTGAAATCCAAAATACTCTCAGAAGAAAAATTCTCATGCTATGAATGTTGGGGTTAGAAAATTATATTGGATGCTCACAAATTCTTAAATCATCCTTTTATACGAGAACACCGAAATCGACAAAATATTTTGCGTGGGTCGTAAGATTTGAATGATTGTTTTGAGGGGCCTTAAAAACTTGCTGGGATGTATTATCCCAGTAGTTCCGAAAGGGTTAATCAGGATTAAAATTACTTTTTTAATCATATTTTATTTATAATAATAATTATTATTTATTTTAATTATGACTAATTTAATCAGTTTTTAATCAAGGTAATTAGTTAATGATAAGTTATTAATGGTGATGAACGCCATTTATCAATATTAATATTACAATTTTATTCATAATTATTTTATTTATAATAATAAATATTAACTATTTTAATTATGATTAATTCAATCAGTTTTTAATCAAGTTAATCAATTAATGATTAGTTATTAATCAAGATTAAAATTACTTTATCAATAATAATTATTTTATTTATAATAATAAACATTAATTATTTAAATTATGACTAATTAAATCAGTTTTTATTCAAGTTAATCAATTAATGACTAGTTATTAATTGTGATGAACGCCATTAATCAAGATTAAAATTACTTTTTTAATCAGAATTATTTTATTTATAATAATAATTAATTATTATTTTAATAATGACTAATTCAATCAGTTTTTAATCAAGTTTATCAATTATGGATTAGTTATTAATCATGAACGCCATTAATCAAGATTAAAATCACTTTTTTCATCATAATTATTTTATTTATAACAATAGTTATTAACTATTTTAATTATGACTAATTCAATCAGTTTTTAATCAAGTTAATCAATTAATGACTAGTTGTTAATGATGAACGCCATTAATCAAGATTAAAATTACTTTTTTAATCATAATTATTTTATTTATAACAATAGTTATTAACTATTTTAATTATGACTAATTCAATCAGTTTTTAATCAAGTTAATCAATTAATGACTAGTTGTTAATGATGAACGCCATTAATCAATATTAAAATTACTTTTTTAATCATAATTATTTTATTTATAACAATAGTTATTAATTATTTTAGTTATGATTAATTCAATCAGTTTTTAATCAAGTTAATCAATGAATGATTAGTTATTAATGATAATGAACGCCATTAATCAATACTAACATTACTTTTTTAATCATAATTATTTTAATTATAATAATTATTATTAATTATTTAAGTTATGATTAAATAAATCAGTGTTTAATCAAGTTAATCAATGAATGATTAGTTATTAATAGTGATGAACGCCATTAATCAAGATTAAAATTACTTTTTTAATCATAGTTATTTTATTCATAATAATAAGTACTAATTATTTTAATTATGACTAATTCAATCAGTGTTTAATCAAGTTAATCAAGGAATGATTAGTTATTAATGGTGATGAACGCCATTAATCAAGTACTTTTTTAATCATTATTATTTTATTTATAATAATAATTATTAATTATTTAAATTATGACTAATTCAATCAGTTTTTAATCAAGTTAATCAATTAATGATTAGTTACTAATGGTGATGAATCAAGATTAAATTAAGATTAAAATTGAATATTAAGAAATCAGATATGTAAAGATCAGAGGTTATTTAATTTAAAATATTTTTTCAAAAAAGATTTCAATGTATTTGAAGGTTAGAAAATATTTCAGAGCTTTTTCAGAGCTTTTTGTAATTAATAAAAATGTTTTAAGAGATCGATGATATTATTATTTATTATTTCTTAAAAAAATTAACAACAGCATTAGTTTTTAATCAATTTAATCAATTAATGATTATTTAATAACAATGAACGCAATTAATCAAGATTAAAATTACTTCTTTAATCATAATTATTTTAAGAAGGATTAATTCAATCAGATTAACTTTAATAAAATTAGTTAATTGATTAAAAACTTAATTGTTTAGTCCCAACACTGACTATAATGAAGACTTAGCGCTTTATAAAATTTCAAAAAGCCAAAAATCAGTGTAAAATTATTACTTTGTTTTAATATAATCCAAATTATCTCTCTATATCCTTGCAACAGCTGTGCTTCCTCGCTTCAAATCCCCTTCCCCTCAAATCCCCCCTCCCCCTCTAAAAGCTTTGTGAACTTTGCTCATAAAATATGCCAGCTGCGTGGCTCAATTTAAAAATAGCCCGGAAAAGAAATAAACAAACGCCACTTATTTGACAATGAGTGATGACGTTTGGCGACCAAGTCCGCTACCAGCAGCAGACGGCGACAAAGAAATGGCAGCGCGCAGTCGAAGAAAAACAAGCACAATTGTGGAGGCGCGCGCGCGCGCACATTTCACATTCGGTTTTTGTGCTCGCAACACACCTGTCGCCCGCTGCACTGAAACGGATGCACGTACCGCTGCGAGATTGCAATTGTGCAATGCCAACTTGCACACACACACACACACACACACAGTGGCAACAATCATTAATAATATTGTGCGACAAATGCCATTAAACAATGTCGTCGTCGTCGTTGTCGTTGTGCAACTTTTGTCCCCACCATCGCCGCCGCCGTGTCATAACGTCATAACGTTGCAAAAAGGTGCGCTTTGAACTTTTTACGCCGTTTTAAGTGAGGTCTTTGTTCAGTGATTACTTGGCCACGTTTTAGCTTTTGATTTGAATTTGTTTTTGTTGTCATTTCATTTGTTTATTTTTTTCGATGTTGTGTTTTAATTTTTTAATTTTGTTGATTAGACTCTTTGGTGGCCAAATGTCAATGAAGATCTGATAAAATCATTTAAATTGCCATGTCAACGCGTTATACAACCGAGTACAATAATTTCACTCTTTTCGATGTTTTCATAAAAAATGGGAAATTTCGAAAATGCGCGATTTTATCGCATTATACAAAGTATCACCTGATGATATTTTTGCTTGCTTTGTATAATTTTGCATGTTGATTTTTTTATGTTGATAAAATGTAAAAATTTTTCATTCATTCATTGCGAAATGATTGTACAATGTACATTGCAAAAACAATGTGGGCGTGTAAACGGTTTATGGTAATTTGCTGTATACAGGGTGATTGCGGAGGCTCTTATATACACTACAAGTATTAAGTTAAGCTCAGTCTTACCTACTGCACTGGAGAAGGAAAACTAGGATAATCAAAGGGAAGCTCCCCTTGTTAAATACAGGGTGATACGGAGACTCTTTTACACATTTTAACGATTAAGCTAATCTCAGTTTTTCCTACTGGACTGGGGAAAGTAAACTAGGATAACGAAAGGGAGCTTCTTCTTGCTAAATACAGGGTGATTACGGAGACTCTAATGCTCAATTATATAGAAATAATGAAATGATCTTGAGGCTTACGCATTGCATTGGGGTACGTTAACTAAGATAATCAAAGGGAGTTTCTTCTTTTTTGAATACAGATTCTCTTATACTCGTCTACATCAAAACGAAGAAGCTTACTTTATAGGTTTAGGCACTGGTTTGTGGTACGTACTCTTTAAGATCCATTGTGTCCCCTCTAAGGCATCACAGGTATCTTCTTTGAACTTTATCTCCTGTCTATAACTAAGAATAACAGATAACATAACAGGGCGCTGGAGATTCCATATGGCTAGCAGAGTCTTGGAATATGTTGGAAGAGGTTTCTACTAGAAATGCAGGTCTCCATAATCCAGTAGGGACTTTAGGTTCTATTTCCAGCTCGAGTTGATTGACCACTTGTCAACTTCTATCACTATCCACATGAAGCGGGTAACAATGACGGGATCTGGATTTTAACCGAGCTTTTAACTCTAGGTATCAGATAAATATGTATATAGTTAGATTCATATTGGGATTTTTGTAATTCCTAGTACGTAAAGATGAAGTCGTGCAATCTTTAACACGTTGAAGACTGCATTGAAAAATCGTATTTCTCACATAGGGACCGGCATCTTAAAAACTCGTCAATTTTGTTTGATTTAAAAAGCTGACTACTGTACATAAATTGAATTTAAATCAAACCCACCGGTGTACAAGCGGTAAAACATGTCGTGTGCCCACCCGTGAGCACGCGGGCCGGTAATGTTGTTGCGGAGTGACCCACCGGTGGGCATGCAGTCTTTAAGGTGTTAAGGGGTATCACAACAAGCGTGCTTTTTGCTTCTAAGCTTTCTTGGTAGAGTATCACTGGTGCTCAAGTGAGCGTTTTCAGTAGAATGCTGCCACTTCCAGCTAACCTTACCTTTCTGAAACTCCTGACGTTCGTTCAATTAATAACCTCGTAGCTGTCACTGTTGTTATTCTAAAAGTGCTCGTAAGATCCATTTAGGATCCATTACAGCTAATAATTTTTAATGCTCTCATCAGTCAAAGCAAACGTAGATAAATCTTTTTGATCTAGCTTTTCTATTAACATTACTATCTTCCTTTCCATCAACATCAAACGCTGGTTGCTTCAAACACTATTTTGACTGAAGCTTCTTCATCTCGGCGTTCAATATGATCTAAAAGCCTTGCCAGGTCTCTTCTCAGGTTTCCATGCTCAGCAAGAAATAAAGTTAGTCTTCGGAAAGTCTGCTAATTCAATTTAGGTAAGTACTCCCTTGGACCCCCAATGCCAACTTTAGAGTCGCTTTGAATTGTCTAAACTTAGTACTATCGATTTGTTTTAAGAGAATCTAGTTGTCTACTACACCTTCGACCTTTGAATTGTGTAATCAAATTTTGGACTTATAGAAAATTTCTTCAGAACCCTTTTAGACCATTGGATCATTTGAAAGTTAATTTTGTTTCGTCTCCAAAATTTTTTTAATTCTTAAAGAAGTTACACTGCTTTCACAAGACGTTTGTTGAGGTGTAGTGTTGTTTAGAGACCAGCTTTTACTGTTGCTTGGGGAGTTTTGTAGGGGCAAGAGTACTTCTATATACATCCAAGCGTTTAAGGTAAAAGATAAATTATGCCTGGTTTTACAAAAAAGTATAGAAACTTTATTTCATTTCTATAGTCAACCCATAGTTAATTCGCATCGTAGCGCTTCCTTGTTATTAACAGGTAAACAAAGTTCTTTACTTGAACTCCCACTTCATACTATTTGAAGCGCTACTTCTGTTATTACATGAGAGAATTATGTACAATCTAGAGTCAGGAATGGAATACTTTAACCCTTTGCGACCGTATGTCTGCTCTCAGCCACCAAAGCTGAAAGAATTAATACATTTTATATAAAATTAATACGGTCGCAAAGGGTTAATGTTTGATTTACCAATTTTTTTTAAGAAATTTTATTGCTTAATTAATTTCATCAAATAATTATTTAATTAATTAATAATTAGTTTCATTGATTGATTAATTTCAACAAATAATTAATTAATTAATAATTAATTTCATCAAATTAAATCTTCAGCTAAGCACACATGTAGCACAATGGGAGCTTACAATGAATATCTTCTCTAATACCAGCTGTGAGATTCCGAACGTGAAAGGAACCATTAACCACTTCTTCTGTGACTGTCCGACCTTATCAAGAACAGCTCCTTCAGACGATAGGCAAACTAATATACCAAAATTTCGAGCAGATACCAAAGTGTGCTGTGAACTCGCTACTCGCTCTGATGACCCTCTCGGACTGAATATAGAAGTCACAAGACATAGAAGTTCCAACAGTTGCATACCAGTTGAGTTACCAGGAAGCAGAAAACATTCTGCAGAAATTACATCTGACAACGATGCTGTCGTAGAACTCATCAGGGACTACAACGACGTCTTGAAACATAGAAAACCATGTTTGCCCCAGATTGCCTATGCAAGAAGTGAATTAAAAAGTAAAATTTTTTCACAAAAATCAAATAATTTCTTATGAACACTCAATTATAATTGCATTTATATTCGAAATTATGTTGACATAATGGAGTTTTGACAATACATTTTGATTTTTGATTCGTAGAAACCTTAAAGTTGACAACCTTACAGTTCCGATTGTATCGGGGACGCCCTCTGGTGGTGAATTTCTGAACCTTAATTAATTTTGTATTTTTTGTACTAAAGAATGTTGTCGATTGGTGAAAATATCATTCAAATCCGTTCATCAGTTTTCGAGGTACGATGTTTCCTTTCTTACTTAACCACTAAATTTATAAGTGGGGAGCCAATTCCATAGAAAATGCCCAGTTTTGTATGGCAGCCCCCTTAAGAGTTGGAGATAGCGATTGGGTATGTATAAAAAAAATATTTGGAAGGAAAAATAAATGGGGGTCAGTCTTACATTTGATACGTCTGGGTGCGACGTGGGAGCAGTGGGAGCCTATTTTATAAAAGCCATCATTTTGTATGGAAGCCCCATTAAGGGTTGGAGATAGGGCATAACTATGTTTCAAAGAAATGTTCAGTAAGAAAATGTAATGGGGGTCGCTCATAGACTTTAACCCTCTAAGAGCCATTTCTGAGCAGCTGTGAAGCAATCGAATTTTCAAGCACTTTTGCAAGCTTTCTCCTCGATACGACATTTGTATAAAAGCCCCACTAAGGGTTGGGGATAGGGTATTAATATGTTTGAAAGAAATATTCAGTAGGAAAAAATAGTGGGGGTTAGTCATAGACTTTAACCCTCTAAGAGCAACGTCTGAGCAACTGTAGTACAATTTGTTGAATTTCCCAGCGTTTTTTTGTGAACTTAACCCTTGATGCGACGCCATTTAAACCCACTCTAGCCCTAGAATTTTTTGGCTTCTGTACTTTTTCATCAAACCGCATAAAATGGGAGGTTCTTCAACATCGAGATGCCCTTATTAGGAATCTACATTCATCTCTGCAGTGTAGATACTGGAAAACAAGTCGTCAATACGGCAGAGCTTTGAATACTCAGACTATTAAGTAGGTTAACAAAAAGCTAATCGAACTAGTAATCTGTTCTGATCTTTTAATGATTATGTAACAGCTCCTCTACATACAACGGTTGGAGTAAGTGTAACTCGAAACGCATTTTAAGCATTAAGAATTCAAAAAAGTTCCTCAAAGTCTCTCAAACTATGCTAAGCATCAACTTTTATTGCCACCCTGTACAAACAAAAATACATTTCAAATATGTAAATCTATACAAACAAATCTATATAAACAAATATGCATTTCAATTATGTAAATCTTTACCAAAAAAGTATTTATTTACAACACTCATTCATTTGTCTGTGGTTTATAACTGTCGCCAGCAATTATAATCGAAATGTTGTCCAAATTAAGCAATAAAAATTTTCCAGTTTATAAATTTATTTTAGTAATTTAAAAAAACCACCAAGATTTCATGTTCCTCTCTGTAATATTTTATGCAAAAATACTTAAATTTAAATTCCATATCAGTCGCTCAACTCGTTGCTGATAAAAATTCTCGAATTGGGTTTGTTTAAAAAGAATCTGACTGTACGAGTAGCATCCGAAGTTGTTTGTGTTATTTGTATTTTTTGTTCTTGTTTGGTGATTTGGATTTTTTGCTGTTTTTTGGTGTTTTTTTTTGCCAAAAGATAATAATTTTCAAGATTGACTTGTGCGATAAGGTTTCACTTAAGAATTCATTCGTTTCACTTTGAGTGCGACGATAATTTATGTGTTTTTGGTGCGCATTAAGTTTCGATGTCGATATTTCAATATTTAACAGCAGCTGTGGCGATTGTCGAACGTGATTTGGAAATTAGTTTGAAATTTTGTTGCACTGTTGTTCTACATTGAGTTTTTTTTATTGTTAGTGGTTGGCTGGTTAATTGTTGGCAGATTGTATCGTTGTTTTTTTTGTGTTTTTATTGTTAGCTACAAATTGTTGGCTATTTCACTGTTAGAGCAAATTTTAGATTTTAGTTAGTGTTGAGATTTATTAAAATTTAATCAAAATTTGAGTTAGTTTCGATTTAAGTGAATTCAGCTTTTTACTAATAAGTTTCTTGGCATAACTGGTTCGGATTTCCTTGAATATATAAAAAATGTATTTGATTTAATTTTTAGTCTTTGTGTTTGATTAATGAGAACTCGATTGTTTGAGCATAGCTTGAGATAGCGATTTGAATTTAAATGGGGGTTTTTCAGATAAATTGGTGTGTATTTATTTAATATTGCTAACGTATAAATTTAGTTATTAAGAGTTGAGTTATTAATATTATGATTTCAGAAGAATTTTTATTGGTATATTCGAGTGAGATAGTCGTATTATATATTGTTGGGACTCCCAACTTGGGAGTGTCCAAGGACATAGAAAATAGACAATGCAAGTTATTTTACTCTCAAGTCGTCTTTTGTTTCTTTTCTCCTTCGATCGAAACTCAGGATATGTCTTATATAGGCACGCATACATAAGCATTATGCCGGTTCATATCACTGATAGGTGCAAGGTTGCAATGTTCATGGCAGCAGTAGTCAGGCAGCAATAAAGGCTCTACAATCTACCACGGTCCAGTCGAGGCTGGTCGAGGAGTCTAAGATGGCGGTGAGAGCGCTAAGTCATTGTGCTGATATCACCCTTAGCTTGATGTCATGTGTACTTAAGGGTATGGAGAAGGTAATAGAGAGATACCTCAGAGACGAAGTCCTTATCCGAAATCCTCTAAGTGCACACCAACATGCTTACCGAAAAGGCAGGTCTACGGAAACAGCCCTATCTGCCCTGGTCAGCAAAATCGAAAAATCCCTTGACGAGAAAGAAATCTGTTTAGTAGGTTTCCTAGACATAGAGGGGGCTTTCAACAACACCACCTATGAAGCTATAGGATCTGCTTTAGAGGTATTTCAAGTGCCGACTGCACTTATAAGGTGGATCTCCACGATGCTCAAAAGCAGACTAATACAGTCCGACTTAAATGGCATCAAGATCCTAGCCAGAACGGTCCGGGGCTGTCCCCAGGGGGGCGTACTATCTCCTCTACTCTGGTCCATGGTCATTAACGGATTAATCCGCATCCTCTCGGATCGAGGCTATGACGTTATTGCCTATGCTGATGACCTGGTTATTGCGGTTAGAGGCAAAGACGGGCAGACCGTCTCTGATCTACTACAGGGTGCAATAAAAATTGTAGAGAACTGGTGCGCCCAGCAGAATCTATCGGTAAACCCTGATAAGACAATCTTCGTACCGTTCACACTCAAAAGGAAATATGACCTGAGACCGATAAAGGTTTTTGGCAAAGATGTAGGCTTCGTAAAAGAAGCCAAATACCTTGGGGTAACTCTAGACAGTAAATTTAACTGGAAACCTCACATGAATCGTACTATTCAGAAGGCGGGCAACGCTCTCTGGACTTGTAAACGAATCTGTGGCAAAAACTGGGGAACGAAACCGATATGGCTTCAAAAAATCTACACCCTAGTCATCCTCCCCATTATCACCTATGGGGCGATAGTATGGTGGAAAAAAACCACAGAGAAAACGACTGCGAACAGACTGGAACGGTTGCAAAGAGTAATTAACTCCTGCATCACTGGCTGCCTTCGCACGACGCCAACAGCTGCCCTCAATGTACTATTGGGAGTTTTGCCGTTGGACCTAACCGTACAAATGAATGCGGTCATTAGTATACATAGACTGATGCATAGTGGATTCATACCACAGGATCTACATGCAAGCGGTCACCGCTCCATTGTTAAAGAACGGAGGCGAGACGGAAGCTTTTGGTTGCCTCTTGACTCAATGCCTCCGCGACACATCTTTGACAGGAAATATAAGACACATATTCCTAACAGAATAGACTGGGACAATTCAAAAATCAGTCTTACCTGTGATGACATTATCTGGTACACTGATGGATCCAAGACTGGAGAAGGCACAGGATCTGGGATATATAGTTCCAGTACCCAAATGTCAGTCAGCCTTGGTAGTTTGGCAACCGTCTTCCAAGCGGAAGTCTGTGCTATCAATCAGTGTGCCAGAGAAATTCTGAACCTTCACCCTCATCGGAAAAGGATTATCATAATGTCAGACAGCCAGGCCGCAATAAGAGCCTTGCACGCGTCGACATTTACCTCTAAGTTGGTATGGGAGACAGCTAATCTCCTCCAACAACTATCAACAGGAAATCGAGTAATAGTACACTGGATTCCAGCACATTGCGGCTATGACGGTAATGAGGATGCAGACAGATTGGCAAGGGAGGGAGCTGGAAAGCGACCATTTGGACCCGAACCGATCTTAGGTGTCAGCAAATCTCATTACAAAGGTTGTATTAAGCAAGAATACTTGATCAAAGCAAATGCAAGATGGTCAAAATCAATTGGTATGGAATGTACCAAAGCCTTTTTCCCGCTATACTCAAGCAGAAATGCAAAGTTTCTCCTACGCTTGAGCAGACCGGAACTAAAACTCATGACAGGAGTAATCAGCGGACACTGTCTGCTAAACAAACATAAGACCCGTCTGAAATTAACAGACAGTGAAATATGTAGATTTTGCATGGAGGATGACGAGACTTCCATACACCTGATAACTGAATGCCCGGCCTTAGTCCATGCAAGAAAGCAGGCACTAGGCAAGGAAATATTACAGACTACTCATCTGTCTGAAATTGATCTCGCAAGAATTAAAATGTTCTTTGAGAAAATAGGAGGAAATAGTCTCTTCCAGTACTGAACTCGGGCAAGGCACAATAGTTCAAAATGAACGCAGTGCCATAGACAGCCAATGTCTAGCCCCAATCAATCTCAATCTCAATCTCTCAATCACCCTTATCTGTGTTCCTGGCCATAGGAACATTGAAGGGAATGAGACGGCGGACGAATTGGCGCGCTCAGGTGCCTCGCTTGACACATCGCAGGGTGTCCCGGTTCCGACGCCTTTGAAAGTTGTCAAGAGGGGCCGCTATCTGCACTATCTCAGTCTTGCCAATCGGAGTTGGAAGTCGCTGACTTCCTGTCGTACCTCGCGGGCGATGTGGCTCTCCTACAATGAGAGGAGATCCCGCGTGCTTATACACAAATCTCGCACGAACGTCGCTAGGCGTACGGTGGTAACCACAGGCCACTGGACCATAGGTCCATATGCGGAGAGGCTAAGCATCCCTTCAATACCCTCTGTAGGAGCTGTGGGAATTTAGAGGAGAAAGAAACACCTAATAACTTCCTCTGTCACTGCCCTGCTTTGGCAAGGGCAAGATTTAAGTGTCTGGTGAACCACTTCCTTACTTGTTTGACCGAATGCTCGACAGTAAGTCTGGGGAATCTTTTTGGGTACCTCAATTCTACCGGGTGGATTTAGTCATACGACTAACCAGGCTTAGTTTTGGTAAGCATGTGGTATCAAAACGGTGTCTATGCGCTAATTGTGACTTGCAGGACAACTGTGAGTCAGCCACTTCAACCAACACACCAACCATGCCGGTTCTAGCTGGACAGATTCGTATAGAGCAGAGCTACTTGGGAGCATTTTGTACCCCACGTCGTAAAAGTCTTTCTTCAACCAACACTTAGGGCGAAGATAATATAAAAATTCTTGTATTTTTTATCATATTTGCTCCGGCGATGTCTCCCCAAACATTGTGTTGGTTCTAGCTAGAGAGATACAGATTTTTTCTTACAGCATTTTTCCTCTGTGGAAAACACTTTTAAGAAACGAAAAAACAACCATCATTTCTGAAAGCCAATTCGGCTATAGTTTATATAAGGTGGCTAGTCAGATCGGCCACGTTTAGACCCTGTTGGGTACTTAGCGATACCAGTTAAAACTTCAGAGTGTTGCGGGTTGACATAAAAGTGATCGGTGAGACTGTGGGTGTTCCCAGCGAAGTTCAGTAGCAACTTGATGTCATGCTTGAGGACCTCTTCTCTCTCAGAGAAGAACTGGGTCTTCAAGAGAGTACATCATAGTCATAGGAAAACCAGACAGAAGAAACAAATATGCTACAAGGTTTCCAAGGTTTAATTTTTCCTCGATCAGATGAAAGCGCTTTATTTTTGAGATGTCTTACTATTCTTTTTTGTTACATTACACTTTATTAGATTACAGTTTGATAGCTGAAAATTCATGATCGTTACCTTCAACATCCTTCGTGCACTCATAAAAAGCATCACCTAGGTTAGGTTAGGTGACGGAAGGGGTGTGTGCGGCAAGCACTTCCACTCGGAGACCCTGTTGGGTCCATTGTGAATGCCTTCATTTTCGAAAAACCGGTGCCTTTATCTGTCTGTTGGGATCCCTGTAATGTAATGATAATGGGTAGGGACAATGCCCTTGCGCACTGCAACCTAGTAGGTTTATTGTGCCCCTGGGATCCCTGTAGATCCAGGCGGGATCTTTTGGGAACCATTTGGGCTTGGCGCGGAAATTGTGTAGATCGGTAATCTGTGCGTCTGCTACTTCCGCGAGCTCATCAAAAAATCTTGCCCCAAGAGTCTGGAGCCGTCGTCTTTGTAGTGATGGGCAGTGGCATAGCAGATGCTCGACTGATTCTACTGCATCCTCGTCTCCGCAGCTCCTCGGTCGCCAAACGCCTTTTGCATAGCATGACACCAATGGTGCAGTGACCTGTGATTACCCCCGCGACCATTTGTATAGCATGCTTGTCGAGAAGCAGAAGGCACTTAGTTTTTCTCCCGTTGAGCGCCGGCCACAGGGTACGTGCAATCCTGCAGTCGCACCTAGTTGTCCAGGCTCTATTTGTAGCTCGTATGAGCCACTCCCCTATTGAACCCATCGTAGCAGAGATCGGTGGGAGCATCGTGTTGGCCGCCTCGCTGGCTGGCATCGCTGACCCTGCAAAGTATCACCTAAGTGAGTGAAGTTTGTGCGGAGTAGTTTTTGATTTGGAAGAAGCTTTTAAA
Organism: Melieria omissa; assembly: GCA_963971225.1. Taxonomy (NCBI): domain Eukaryota; kingdom Metazoa; phylum Arthropoda; class Insecta; order Diptera; family Ulidiidae; genus Melieria; species Melieria omissa. The sequence continues at coordinate 127,301,466 of OZ020267.1, read as the reverse complement.
CTCTTTTGAACTCTCGGTTCAAGTATAAAGTAGGCTCTGAGAAGAGGCGTCTCTGGAAAGCCTGATAGCGTAGGTTTTGGATACCTTCCAGCACACCACAAACCAAGTAAAGTGACCACAGATCGGTTTGTTCATATAGCTGTTAGTTTTGATTTTTATTACAAATTTTGTTTTAATTTCCTACGAATTTTAAACTTAACTTAATTTAGCTTTTAAACTTAATTATTTATTTATTATTTTATTTTGCATTAAAAAAATCATTACTTGAAAAAATGACATTCGTTAGGTTACGCCGACATACAACTTGGGCATCAAAGCATTTGAATATTTCCGGCGGAAAATGTGATATTCGTTGCTGCGCTGCTGACTGTCGATACGGCCGAAGGGATGCGTCGGAAAGATGTCATCGCGCTGCGCAAAGTTGCCGAGTCGTGTGTAGGCGGGCACACTTTCGTTCCAATCAGCAACAAAGTAACCACAACACACAAATTCGAGGACGAGTGCAGCTATCGCGGCACACTCAGCCACACTTACGTGCAGCGTTCGTTCAGAGCAACAGCAGCAACAACAACAACCACGGCAACAAATCGCATGTGGAAAAACTTGCATTTTATACGTTTTCGATTTGCTGGCGCTGATAAAGTGGCCGGCAGCAGCAGCAGCAGCCGGCACATTGCAGTCAAACGAGCTGCGGCGTGAGCAGTGCAGCGCCTGTTGGCCAACACAGCAGACCAGACCAAACTGGTCAGCGCGACTTGGCGCAGGCAACGGTGGTGAGTGCAGTTCGGCCGCGAAGATAAAGCACAAACGAGTTTTTGTTGTTGTTGTTGTTTTGTAACGCAGAAAGTTGCGTTGCAACAATAACAACAACACTGAAGCGGAGATTTGCACTCGCTGTGCAGTTTTGGGTGAGAGGAATTGGTTGGGGAGGGGAGGGGGAGAGGACGAGTGGCATCATGATTGCGAGGTCTTGGAAGGGAGAAAAATCAGCGATTAGCAAAAGGCGCAAAGGATGCCAGCGTTGGGTAAATTGAATTCGGCAGCATGTAGAGTTGCCAGCTGCGCATTAAATATAAATTTTTATGGTTATTTCATTATTAGTGCAATTGGTAAAATTTGTGTCAAAGTTATGTTAGGCGTTTTCGTACACCGAAATGACATTCGAATGACAGCAAAGACATTAATGTCAAATGAAATGTGCTGTCAACCCTGTTTGTTGGCGGCGCGCAAATGTTGCCAATTGAATGCGCGAACGACAGCCATCGATGGTGTGTGGCTTGCATGCGGCTGCAGCATTATTGCACTAATCTTGCAGCCGCGCAATATGCAGCAATGCCACTTCGCCACTATGCTGCATGCAACAACAACAATAACAACAACAACACCAACAAAACACAACAGCATACAACACAGCACGGCAGCAAGTTGCGCTGATTGGTCTGAAGTATTTGGCATGGCGCCGCCCACATCTGGTTTCATTTTTTTCTTGTCGAACTGCCGCTTGTTGTTGGTGTGTTTCGTTTTGTTGCTTTTGTTGTTGTTGTGTTTTTTTTTAATGTGTGCTGCTGTTCAGGCCACTTTATCTTGTATTATCTCGTCTTTTATCCCCCCCTTCAACTCCCCGTTTGTGTGCGCTGTCCGCGACGCAAATCTCAACAGCTGTGCGGAGGGGGCGCGGTGCAAAGGGTAGAAGAGAGGCCGCACTGTTCCCGGTTCAGCCACGGCCGCGGCGTTGGTAAGACAAGTACGGTGTCACATGCCTGTTTGACTTGTTGTTGTTTTTGTTGTTGTTGTCTATATTGATGATGTTGTTGTTGTAAATGTAGTTGTTTAGCTACTTTTTGTTGTATTTGAGAAATGGCGTTTACCGCGTTGAGGTATAAGTTGCAGGTGATAGCACACACACACACATAAACAAACACACGTATAAACAAAAAAACGCCACACAGATACCCACAACTACACGCGCGCATAGATAACCGCCAACAGCAATTGATGTTGTTGTTGTTGTTGTTGTTCTGTGACTGTTGAGTGCTTTTGCGGTTTACGCGGCCTCGGCTCGCCCGGCGGATCTATTTCGATCGATTTCGTTATTGATTGGCTGAGCTGTGTGGCCGCATAGTTTATGGGCCGCGGGGCTTCATGTTTCTCGAGCTCGAGCGACTCTTAACTTGGCAATTGGGACTCTATTTGGAAGTTATTCATCTGTCTCACTATTTGAAAGAGGTTAATCTGTCTAGCTATGAGAAGAACGATATGGAACCATATGAAGTTCGAAATGTTGATTTTTGAGGAATAAACAATAGTTTGTTGTTGTAGATTCCATCTTTAGCACCCAAAAAAATACTTATCTATGGTAATCTTGATGAATTGTTCGAATATGACAACTTTCCATTAAAATAATAATGTCTTAGAGATTCACTGAACACTAGAAAGAACGCAAGTTTGCAATACCTACAAAAACTACATATTAATATATCCGCTGATATCTTGAAAAGTACACATCGGATTAGTCTAATTTTAATCGTAGAACCCTAATTGTTAAAGTAATTTTAGAACCTGATAAAAAAATTAAAAGTCATCAAAGCAAAAGTTGATATAAATGCTAAAGAAAATACAGGTTTTTAAAAATTAAAAACTGTAAAAGTTACCATAATGGTCTTTCTAGTGTTAACTATTAGTCAGTTGTACATGAACGGAAGTTTAAAAATCTCTTAACAATTTTAAGAAAAGACATTGCGAGATAAGTGCAAAAAACAGAGTGGTTCAGAAAGGGTTACAAGTTTGTCAAAAACATGTCTCGTTTTCGACGATTCTCTTCCCATTCACCAACTAAATAAAAACATAGTAAACAGTAGGAAATTGTGCTCGATAAAATGTTTCCTACCTTTTTTTTACTGAACTCAGTTTTTTATTCCTATGTCACATGGCCACAAGAACCAATTGATCCTTAGAACTTGAATCTGAAGTCTCAGCTCTTGGCTCATTACTTTCATAAAGCGCGGCATTAGACTGTCCACTACAGATATCTCCTCACGCGTACAGGGCAGAACGCTCCTCTGAAACTGCTCTCTTATAGCTAACAAGATATTCAGGATAGTTCCGTTCGCACTTCGTGGACATTAACAACTTGTGATCAAACATGGATCTATGTGTTTTACTAAACAAGCATCAGAATGAAGTATAAGATACTCAAAAGTCCAAAGGATGCTCATGGTTTTTATAGATTTTCAAGTTTTGGTGCGTTTAAAATTTTTATCAGAAGAAAAATTGCTCAATAAAAAAATACGATTTGGCTATAAAAAGAATCTCTAGTTAATTAAATGTTTAATTTATTCTTGGTTCATTGAAGAGCTTAAATATAAAAACCACTGGAGTGTCCCATGATCAGATTACATTTTGGTGTTAAAGCTGAGCATCCACCTCCCTTTGGTCAAAGTAAGATGTGTATCGAATTCTATGTGTTCAAAGGTTCAGAAACGACCAGATCTGTGACAACACAATTCGAATTGAATTTAATTTGAATTTATGGTAAACATACAAAAATTAGCCAATGCTCAATATTTACTAGATCTGGCACCGTGTCACTTCTTTGTGCCTATGAGATTATAGCAAAAACCAAAAGGATTCTAAGTTTCCATCGACAAACTTTTAGATAACTGATTCGACTAGGACACAACAATGTTCAAGAAGTAACTTTTAGACAACAAAGATGCGAAAAATCGTGTCGGCATCAGCGAGTAGAATCAGTCCTGGCGAGAGGTCCCAAGGGTTTTATATGAGTCCAGTAATTTCAGGGGTCCGGATTATCTCGGTGTATGTAATTGTTTTATAGGAGTAGAGCCTTAGGAAAAAAGGTCCTGGTCAAAACGGGCTAAAGTTTTTTCTTCACAGTTCTAAGTTGCGGAATGTATACTCATTGAACAGAAGGAGTTGTAGTCCATCGGTCACAAGTGCAGATATTTTGAGATAACAGGTGAAGTATTAAGAGAAAGATCAATAAAAGATCATATTGGAATAAAAAGAGCCTAAACGATACAAGGCGGAAAATCCGCCAATAAGAAGAGGTCTTACATGCCACCGAGAATTAGTTATCCAGAGGTCTGTCGTACAGTGTTGCCAGATCAAGAGATTTCTTTCTACATTTAAGAGATTCTAGGCCTTTTGGAGAATTTCAAGGAGGAAGTTTATAAATATAAATGTATTTTTATGAAGAAGTTATAAAAAGCAATTTTGATAGTGTTACAATTGGCATTATTAATGGCACTGAAGCCTTGAATATTGAAAGTTAAAGTGTCGGATTTAATTTCATTAAAGTTTATGCTTCAAAGTGTGTAATTTATGCAATGAATGAGTCGACAAAAGGGAATTTCATACCGATCTCATTTTGTATATGTTTTGTTTGTGTTATGTTATTGTTGAACTGAAGCTGAATTAATAAAAAGGTTGCAATAAAAAAAAACTAAATCTATTTCTTATTTTTTATGAGAAGTTTAATTCCTTAGTTTATGACGATAAAAATGAAACAAAAATTTTTAAGGGATTTTTATAATTTTTTGGGGGGAATTCAAAGGATTTTTTAAGGTTTAGTAGAAAGTCATTTCAGATATCTGGCAACACTGCTACCATCAATCTCTCTTCTAAAATTGTCATCAGTAATAGTTATTGCGTTAACTTGGGAAGGTCCTTAATGTTCCACAGCCGCCTGTCTAGAAGACGATAACACTCCTGTTCACTATATAAGTTAATGCTCAGCTTTCGAACGTTCCAGGCAAATGTGCTTTGGCAATATTACATTTATGGAGGAAGATCTACTGGGACTTGAGTTGGCAAATATACTTCGGTTCACGGAAGCTACGAATCAGCTGCAAGAGATTCAAAATCTCTGGAAATTTGATACCAAGGGCTGCTGTAGAAGACTGTAGAATCATTCAGCGGTGAAGCTGACAAGATCAACTTCAAGTATTTAGTTTCAAGTCCGGCATTTGCCAGTCAAAAGTGGTCTATGTGCCTGTGTCCTCGAACACTCCCAACAATATATAATTAGAAGAACTAATTAATTCTAATGAAAAAAAACTCCTTACTTAACACTTTCTTATAATTTAATGACAAAATGTTAAATTAAAAATTTAGTTAGCTTAGTGTTTCGTCGTTACATTCTTCTTCTTTACTCTAAACTTCATCCAGCTTGAGCTCAAACACTACTCTAATTCTCAGACGGTGGCTGTCGTTTCTTCCCTCCAAAAAATTGTGTATTCTGCTTCTGCTTTATGTTGAATTGTTGTTGTAACGTTGATGAGTCTTTTAATGTACAAAATGTTTCCATTTGTGTGTTTTGTTAGTGTGTGTGTGTGTTGGTCTTTTATGTTGCACAACTTTCGCTGCAGTGCAACGTTTTACTTATCATCGAAGACAATCGCGCACATTACTTAAGTTTTATCGCGTCGAAAGACAAAAACGAAAATAAAAACAACAAACAAACCAACCAACGAAGCAATCAACCAACCAATACATAAGCGATCTATGGCAAAAAGGCAACAACAAAGGCGAAAATTTTCATAAAAAATTGAACACAAAATGCAGACGTACTGCTGCCATTTTCTCATTTTTGTGCGACTTTGCGCAGCATTGAAAAGGTGTCCGGCGCAACGAGCGGGCGGCCGAGACGGGGCGGACGATGGCACTCAGTGGCGCATCGCACCTTAGTGGCGGCGGCGGCGCCAGCGATGGCGCACAATCGCTCTTTGCGCTGCTGCGTTATCACAGTGGAATGTGGATGAATGGCTGACTGGCTGGTTGGTTGGTTGGTTAGTCGTCTGGTTGCGTGTTTGCATGTTGTTGTTGCTGTTGGTGGCGTTGTTGGTAGCGATGACAGCACTGCTGGCGGTGTGTTGCCAGCGCAGACAACGATGCCTCGTAGCTCACGTTATCAGTTGCCGGCTGCTTGTCTGATTGGCCGTAATGGAACTGGAGACGCGCTTTTATGTCTCCAGATTGTAAAATAAATTGTGGGCGCTGCGGCGGCGCGTACTAATTACGCTAACACACACAAACATACACAATATACACACACATACACACCAGTACATGCAAATGCATGAAAAAAGTATTTTTTTCACTTGAAGCACTCAAAGTTCAAAGAATGCGCATTTCTTAAGATATTTCAATCCGAATGTGTGGGAAATTCTTTTGAATTTTGCAATCACATTTTTTGAGCGATTTTACATAAAGCAATATTGATGAACTAAATTTTATTTTAAAATTTAAATAAATAAAAAAAATGTTTTTATTTTGCAATAACATTTTTTGAGCGATTTTGTATGAAGAATTATTGAAAAATTTAATTTTTTGAAACTTTTCAAAAAATTTTTGAAAAGTTTTTTTTTTAAATTACTTTTACTGAGTTTGTTTACCTTTAACCAATTTTTGAAATGTTATTATTGTAATGTTAAAATATTATTTTTGATTGAGTCAAAATAATTTACAAAATATTTTCTTTAGTTTTGGTAACTTCAGTCAAATTTTTTTTAATTTTTAATTTTTTAAATTACTTTTACTGAATTTACTGAAGAATTATTGAAAAATTAAATTTTTCCAACTTTTAATTTTTTTTAAATGACTTATTTTTTATTTACTTTTTTTAAATTACTAGCATTTTTGATCGATTTCATAAGAATATTGGAAACCAATTTTTATTTTTTTTAATTATTTTTGCAGTAATATTTTTTGAGCGATTTTAGGAGAAGCAGTATTAAAGTTTTTTTATTAAATTTAATTTTTATTTTAACTTTTTAAAAATTTTTTGAAAAGTTTTTTCAAATTGTATTTTCTTTAAATTACTTTTACTGAATCTGTAGAAGAAGCAGTATTGAAAACTAATTTTTTTTGTTTTAATTCTAATTTTTTTTAATTTTTTTTCAAATTTTTATAATTTCTCTTAAGTTTTTACTAATTTTTAATAGCATAATAAAATAAATAACTTTTCATAAAAATATCATAATTTAGAGAAAATGAGGTGAAGAAGTCCCGAATACATTTTTTACATTCAGTTGGGGCTTAAGACAGTTTTTCCAGTTCAGCGTGTCTACAAAGCTTGAAGGCATCTGAGGGTTAAGAAGAAAATTTTAGTTTCCAATTGATAAGAGAAAACAACAACAACAAAAAAAATCAATTGTCTACTAAGAAAGTTCATCAAAGTGCCAATAAAACATCAAATCTGGCAACGCTGCCTTCACTTGTTGTTCCCACTTGATTTGTTGTAATTGTCTTTCTTGTATTTTTATGCATTATTTTTGTTTTCTTTTTTTGTGTTTCGTTTGACCAACCACAATTCGTGGTAAACGGCTGAGTTGTTGTTGTTTGCACAGCGCTTACAACGTGTTTTTTATTTGTTTATTTTTCGTAGCGTTGTTGTCTTTTATTTTGATTTATTTGTTGTTGTTTTTGTTGTTAATACGAGCTGAAATTGCCAACAATATTATCGGAATTTTAAAGTTTACACATCAATGAATTTAATTGCAGCTGCAGTTGCACTTTCATTTTTCATTGATAAATGCACAATGACACATTGTGCCCCTCGCTCCAACTTGCCACCCCTCACTCCATCAACTGTTCGCCACAACCCATCAACAGTTTTGCAGTTGTCAGCTGTTGCCGTTGAAACTCTGAAATTCTCGCTTCATTCATGAAATTTTGCAAGTTGCGTTTCTATGTTAGACTCAACACAAAAAATTACAAAACAAAAACCAAAAATTTGAAATAGAAAAAACTGCGAAAATTGCATTTTGATTCACATTGGATTGGAATTGTTGCCAGATTGAATTTCAAATAGCCGCTCGAATTCAATTTTAAAGTAATTTAAGTGATAAGTATCTGCAATTGGACTCACATTGCGGTCAATTGTGCTGGCGCTGTGTTAGAAGTGGTCAATGCAATGCAACACAGTGCAGTGTTGCGTTGTGGTTGTCACAAATTGAATTCGATTAATGAATGCGCATAATCAACAGGTGTCTACATTGACTGTTTACTACATAGTTACATACATATATGAAAAATAAATTGTTTATTTTATTGCAGTTCTAATGAAAAGCAACAGCAACCAATTGGAGTCAATGTGTTGCACGTGTTTAGGCAATAACATTTTTTTTGATGATATCTGAAATTATTTAAGTGATCAGCTGTTGATAAGTGCATATTTTTGTTATTACTCAAAATTTATAAAATTATCTATTTTATTTATTTCAGGTAAGCAACAGTGGAAACATCGTTTAAGGATTTTTTAAAGGAGTGAAATTTCCTATAAAATTATATACGACGCGGTGAGAATGTAAAATTTGCATGATTTTCTTTGAAATATTAGACACTTTTAGAGATTTCAATATGTTTTGACATATTGAACTATTTTTTTCTCCTAAACGAAGCCTAAACCAACATAACCTAAAATTAACTTAAAACAATGTTGGTATTATTAAAAGTTAGCTATACCAGATTATAAAACATTCCATCATCAAGAAATGAAAAATCACCTTTTTAGGACAATCAGACCTATTTTTAAACATATTGAACTATTTTTTCATCTAAACTAAACCTAAACTAAAATAACTTAAAATACTCTTACAACTATGTTTGTACAACCAAACGTTAGTTATACCAGATTATAAAACTTTTCATCACCAAGAAATAGAATAATAACCTTTTTGGAAACACCGGACCTGAAGATTTAAAATTTGAAAAAAAATTTTATTGAAATTTTTATATTTTTTTCTATTATAAACTGTAATTGAACAAACAAAGAAATATATTTTTATAATAGATTAACACGACTTAAAAGAATTAAATATTTATAATTTAAATTCATACAAATTCATAAAAAATTAAAAATTTTTTACTAAAGCCGAAACTCCGAGAATGGTTGAAACTCTGCAGAATCTCCGTCTTCGCTGGTCTCATAGAATTGATTGCTAGGATATATCATCTAAAGTTTCGGCACAATTTATCCATTCAACCGAGTGAAATATCCAATCTAACATTTTTATGAAAGAAGCAATGATGCGATGAACTGAAATAATCAGACCCGGAGATTCGAAATTTGAAAACAATTTAATTGAAATGTTCTCTAAATGTTTCTTTAACATTTCAATGCGAAACCAAACTGTAACTGAACCAACAAAGAAATTATTCTTTTTTTAATGGATCAACACGAGTTTTTTAAACCTCTATTTATAAGTTAAATTCATAAATATTCTTAAAAATATACAATGAAGTTTTTGTCAAACCCGGAACACCGAGAACTCTGCAGAATTTCCATCATCGCGGCTTTGGTAGAAACGATTGCTATGATATTTCACCTAAAGACTCGAACGAATTTAACCATTCAACCGAGTGAAATATTCAATCTAACATTTCCATGAAAGAAGCGATGATGCGACGATCTTGAATGATCAGACACGGAGATTCGAAATTTGAAAAAAATTTAATTGAAATGTTTTCTAAATGTTTCTTTAGCATTTCAATGCAAAACCAAACTGTAACTGAACGAACAGAGAAATAACTATTTTTTGAATGGATCAACATGACTTAAAAAACTTTTATTTATAAGTTAAATCCATATCCTAAAAAAAAAACAAAGAAGTTTTTACCAAAACCGGAACACCAAGAATTGCTGAAACTCTCAGAATCTCCGTCATCCCGGGTTTCGAATGCAAGAATATTTGACCCAAAGCTTCGGCACAGCTTATCCATTCAACCGAGTGAAACATCCAATCTCGCATTTCTATGAAGGAAGCAATGATGCGACGATCTGTAATGACCAGAGCCGATGATTCAAAACTAAAAAATGGAAATTGAAATTTCCTCGATTGTTGTTTATTAACATTTCATAACAAAAGCAAACTGTATTTGAACTAATAAAAAAATAGTAAATTTTGAATGGATAAGTTAAAAGTTAAATCCATACATTTTCATAAAAAAATTTAGAATTTTTCACCAAAACCGAAACTGTTTGAATTCTGCAGAATCTTCATCATCGCTTGTTTTGTAGAATTGATTGTTAGGATACATCGCATAAAATTTGGACAGAATTTATCCAATTAACCCATCGAAGTATCCAATCTAGCTTTTCTATGAAAGAAGCGATAATGCAACAATCTGGAATAACCGAAGATTCAAAATTTCAAAAAAAAATATTTAATTGAAATGTCCTGAACTTTTTGTTACTAACATTTCATAACAAAACCAATCTGTATGTGAACTAACATAGAAATTATTAATTTTTGAATGGATAAACACGATCTGATAAACTTTTATTCATAAGTAAATTCACACATTTTCATAAAAAAAATAAGAAATTTTTACTAAAGCTGGACAACCGAAAATTGTTTGAATTATGCTTGTTTCGTAGAATTGATTGCTATTTCACCTGTTGAATCCGGTGAATTCAACCATTCAACCGAGTGAAATATTCAATCTAGTATTTTTATGAAGGAAGTGATAATGTTTGTTTGAGGTTAGAATAGTTTAGGAGAGACCGTAATCCGCTAATAGATTGTTTTGGCCAATTAAGCAAGAAAGTATAGAAAGTATAGGTTAGATTTGAGGTTAGGTTGAGAATGGTTTAGAATTTCGCACTTGTACTTGAAGACCTAAAAAGGCTTATTGAGAAACCCTACATGTTCATTTTGAAGAAACTCTTTAGTTTTTTTTCAGCACCAAATCAGTTCGAACACTTGATGAAGCAAAGTAGATCAGAAATTTCCACTTTTGTTGCATTTGCTACGTTCTTAAGAAACTTTGGTTACATGGATCGAAAACATGGTTCTGAAAAGCGGGGCAGTAGAAATGAGGAGGTTAGGTTAGGTTATGGCGGCAGCAAATATGCCTCACATAGACACAATGGACCATAGTTCTACCGCATCCATCAGACTCTTCTATTTCTGAACAAAGTTCATTGTTGTTACATTTGTCGTATTCGTATAACAGATCTTTTAAAGGGGATTCTGCCTAACGATGTAGAGAATTCCACTATCCAAGACTTTCATACTGCGTCTTCCTAAAGCTGGTGTGTTGCTATGTTCTATTGCTTCTTCTTCCTTAGGATCCGAACAGTGTTTGATATGTTTGACTCAGAATGACACATGAAGTGTTCTATTGCTTCTTCTTCCTTATGATCCGAACAGTGTTTGATTTGTTTGACTCAGTCAGTTCTAGGCATATATGCCCTCTTTTCATACCTATCAGCACTCGTTTGGACCTTCGAGAGAGGCTGAGAATACAATTTGTTTTGTTTTAAGAGAAATTGCGCCAAAAGATTTAACTAATCCTACATTGCTCCCACTTTTTTAAGGTGATAGCCTGAACTTTATTACCTATTTCTCATCTATAATATTGTAAATGGTAGCATAAAGGAAATGGTTGATTCTTTAAAGTTGCTTCCTCTTTAGCTAGTTGTTCTGCCATCTCATTTCCCGTAAAAAGAAGTGTTGTATGATGCTACTTTTTTCTGAGCTCCACATTCCCAAGTCTCTTTTAGACATCACTGGACAAGAGTTGCCATTTTATGAGTATGGATCCAATCGTGCAGTAAGTGGGCATGATGCCAATGAGCTGACCCTATAGAGGTTTGACACGTGACAGACTTTTGACGGCAGAACCGGAATAGGTGGAAAGATTAACGTTTCACCAGACCGAGCTAGGAATCGAACCTAGAGCCTCTGGTATGAGTAGCCAGCGCGCTGCCCGCTGGACTTTCGAGGTTGGCCTCTGCTTAGTGCTTATCAGATATAAAATAAAATTTGCTTATCCACTGCGAATTTCTTTTTGTCTTAAATTGTTAGGTAGTCAAAAAATACATTCTTAAGTAACTACTAAGAACCAGAGGAGATGTTGATTATGAACTTTTCAGCCGATATCGATGCCAATTAATCAATGAAACATTGATGTCCCAATAAAACGAAACTAATATTTATTGAACGAGTGGCGATACTTTGATTGCATTGTAAGGCAGACATGTTCCAATTAAGTTTGGAATAAAAAAGCCGGCCCAGCGGTTCTGAACGCAAGTTTTGCTCTTTTCATGAATCTTTCTAAGACGTCTTGAATTTTTGCTCGCTCTCACCAATGAGGCGTGGAATCTTTGCCTTCAACTGAGAAACTGTTGGTGGTTTGTTTATTATAAAAAGAAACAAATATACATAATCCTGGTGACCACTTGATGTCGGAAATTCGGCAGATGATTCGGTTTAAAAATCGTGGCTCCAGTAAATCAATTGTTTTCACAATGACGACTCGTTCGTCCTTTGTGAAGCGCTCCATCTTTAATAACCTAAACAATCGTAACCGCAGCTGCGAAATTTCACAGCTGCCACATGCACAAGAAAACACAAAATTGCACGATTTAAGTAAGGGAGAGGGCTGGGTTGTGAACCAGGCTGGGGTGTGAACCATTGCCGTTTTTTCTTTCCCTAATTGACATATCGCCAATCTTTCAACTGTCAATTTTGTCTTATGATATGACTCTGCTCTGTGGTTACACCGAAGTACAAACACGTATTGCTTGTGGCAGCAATCGAGTTTGAAAGACATCGTGTTTGAAAATCGACTGCGAAAACTTGTTGGCTTTTTTTTAAAGTGCTATCTTAGTGACTGAGCTTATTGCAAAAAGGTCAGTGTAATACATGTTTATTTGGTTTTTTGATTCTATTTTACGATGCAATATTTGTTTATGTCGAATTATGATTGGAAGTGTCGTTTATTTTAAAGTTTCCAAAATGGCATCGTGGTTGGGCAGTGAACCACTGAGGTGGCTGGGTTATGAACCACCTGTTTTTCGTACTACATTTGTTCTAACACTGTCAAATATGGACGGATATATTAAAATAAAGTCATTTTATATAATTTAACTCGATTTCGTTGTGTTCACTTGAAGTGAGCCAATGCGAGAACACGTTCGTATTTCACATGCAAACATTCCGACACAGATTAGGATGAAAATTTAAAAAATTGAGCAGTTTCATTCATTGCGATTTTTTGGCCTAAGAGGCGTCATTATAACTTTTTTTCACCTCTTGAGGCTTCCTGATTAAATAAATTCTCAATGTACTTAAAAATTATGGGTGTTTTCTTCGTATTTTCTGACTTTAATAGGGATTTTCCAGATGGTTCACAACCCAGCCACTTTTTTGAAAAAGCGAAAAATCACGTTCTTAGAAAATTGGACGTAGAGAGTTAAATTTCAATCAAAACGGTAATCTGTCTTCATAACAAAGTTGCGTTATATATTCACCTTTCCAACGGTATCTTCGATTTTTCGATATCTTTATTCTGAGAAAAGTTAGAGCCGAAAAACAAAACCCGGTTCACACCCCAGCCCTCTCCCTTACTTTTAAAAATTCAAAATGTTTTAAAACTGCCTGCGTGCGAAGAGTAAAAATATTCTGGAGCCGTTCTTAATTCATTTTTTGCAGATTTTTAAAAAAAATTATTATCCATAATTTGGAAAATGGAAAAATTGCCCTGAATTAAGACATTTCCATTAATATTGCTTCATAATAATTGTCACCAATGCGATTTTTGGAAAAAATTACGGGTTTCTCGTACACGACCACTGAACCGAATCTAACCTAACACTTAAATAAAATGACAATTTTATTTTAAATGGGAAGGTCAATGGGGTTTTCGAAAGTACATTCTTGTTTTTGCTTCGTAGAAACCCAAAAGTTGACAATCTCACTCTCTCACGGGAGGCGACATCTGGTGGCGAGTTTTTGAAATTTAATAAATTTTGTATTTTTAGTACTAAAGAATGTTGCCGATCACTGAATTAAACATTCAAATCGCTTCAGTAGTTTCTGAGATACGATGCTTCCTCTCTTGCTAAATTATTACATTTACATGTGGGGAGCAAATTCCATAGAAAATTACTAGTTTTGTATGACAGCTCCCTTTAAAGTTGGAGATAGCAATTGGGTCTGTATGGAAAAAATATTTGGAAAGAAATATAAATGGGGGCAGTCTTACATTTGATACGTCTGGGTGCAACCTGGAAGCAATGGGAGCCTATTATAGAAAAACCATAATTTTGTATGGGAGCTCTATTAAGGGTTGGAAATAGGGTATAAATATGTTTGAAAGAAATGTTCAGTAAGAAAAACTAATGGGGGTCGCTCATAGATTTTAACCCTCTAAGAGCCATTTCTGAGCAGCTGTGAAGCAATTTGTCAAGTTTTCAAGCACTTTTGTTAGCTTTGACCTCGATGCGACACCATTTACGTGCACTTTTTCATCAAACTGCATAAAAAAGAAAACGATTGATGATGATTGAAGAAAAATATGAAAAAGATTTCCGTAGCACTGAGTACCCATTACTAAGAATTTCCATACAACACTAAATCATGTCTAATGCCGATAAAAATTTTTTGTGCAATATACAAATTTTTGTATTCTCAATGCAATCGATATCTGTGCGAATAAATCGAAAACTTGCACAGCAAATAGTTCTGAAAGCCATTCGGAGCGCAAAGCTTATTATCTGAGCCGTGCAATAAGTTCGGCTGGAAACTGAAACGTGCTCATCATGCACAGCAAATCCGCGATGCAGTGCCGCCTCACTGTGGGTGGGCGCGTCTAAAGCTGAAAAATAGGCAACTGTGTGCGCAGTAATGAAGTTCTTTTTCCGGTGCATACATGAACACACAACATGCACACCGACACACACACACATGCAAAGTCGCAGAGTGTTCGAGACATGATGGAAAATTATCAGCTACTTGCAAGCGTTTTGTAAGCTTTTTTACTCAAGATGACGCAAATCTAAAATCACGTTGCACATTTGCGCGCACACAGCCACAAGACAGGACGGCAGACGCGGCGACGGCGACGGCAATCCAATGAGCCGTATGCAGTCACACGCCAACGCACATATACAGAGACAACAACAACCACAGTTGCGTTTTGTGAAAAGTTTGCATTTTCAAGCGCGCCAAATTTGCACCAAATTCGCCCAGCGTTGTCTGTGTGTGTGTGTGTGGGTGTGAGCCACTGACGTGCGGTTGAGACGTCTTTATTGCCTCACTAACACCAACATCAGCAGCAGTTTGTGTGTGTGTGTGGGTATTTGAATGCAATATTCAAGTCATTGCAGTGATGCTTCCTCTTCTTCTTCGGCATTTGCTCCTTTTGGCTTTATCGCATGTGTTCGCTCAAATTTTGTTTCCTTTTTTGCAATAATCTGCCGCTATCAAGATTCACATTAAAATGTATCTTTTTCTGCTGCCGCTGCTTCTGCAACGCTTTCATGCACAATTCGCACACATGCTTGGGCGCATTTAGTATCCTGCAGCATTCCCACACACACACACACACACACACACTAACTCGCCTGTGGAAACATTAACAGCCATTTTTGCATGCAGCACTACTCTTAGCGCCCAACGCTCCTCCTCCACCTCCCATTCCTAATGATGCATCATGCATGTCTGCGTATGCATGCATGCGTGCATGTGTGCATGATAACAGTTTCGCCGTTCTCTCCGTGCCATCACTGCTCACTGCAAGGATATCTTAAGTTGTACGTTTCATAAAATTTTCGGTAGTAAAATTGCCACGCTGATAAAAGTAATAATTTTAAATTGTTGTAGTTGTATATAGTTGGCGTTGTTGTCATTGTTGATGTTGTTGTTGTTGTTGGCATTATTATTGTTTGCATGTCTGTTTATTGGCTTGCAGCGCCTCTATCTTGTTGGATAAACACTTTTGCATGTATGTATGTGTGTGTGTGTGTGTGTATGTTGATGAGATTAATGTTCCAGCGCCCATTGGGGGCGCGCAAATATGCATAAGTCATCGTTTTTCGTGCGAGCGAGTTGTAACTCAATTAAAATGCACTGACTGAGAGAGAACGAGAGATTACGGTTTTTTATGTATAAAAAGCACTAATAACACAACAAATCATTGGCAGATCTTTAAAATTGGTTGAATTTTAGTGAAGCAGTACACATGATAAAGTTTTTTGGTATTAATATTCAGTAAAATTCAATTTTAAAATTAAAAAAAGAAAAATAAATTCAGTAAAAAAGTCATTATTATTAGTTACGATCTATAAGTTAGGTTAGGAATGCAGTAACCACTTTTTCGCATACCCAGAGTCGAAGATTTACAATAAAACAATTTTATTGAAATATAATTTTTATTAGGACTTTTTTTATTTTATATTAGGATTTCATAACATTACCGAATCTTAACTGAACAACCTAAAGCAATAATACAGTTTTTATTGAAATATTGTTTAATATTAAATGTGATACTAGCAGAGCACCGTTTGCATGCAAGTTTGATGTCAATGGGCCCAATAAATGAAGTTTCTTCATACAAAACTGTATGGGCGGTGCCATGCCCCTTTTATGCACTGCCCAACACATTCTTCCACGCGAAAAGTCGATTCACAAACAATTTGCCACGCCCCTTACATTTTACTAGTAGAATGACACATCTATGGGACGACGGTATACAAAATTTCAACTCTATCCGAATTCTGATGTATGGGCGGTGCCCCTTCTTCCAATACTCGACCCATTCTCATTAGACCCATTAGACTTACGTCTAAATCGTAAGTTGTGCCAAATGTCATTGGTGAGTGCACTCTAGTACCAAAGTTATTCAAAACTTGGCTCTGTACCAAATTTCAATACTGTTCGACCCATAGTTCCGAAAATATTCCATTTAAAAAATTTAGGTTGTATGGGATGTGCCGAGCCCACCTGTGGATTAACGAGATTTTGTCAAGGTTAACATTCTGTGAAAGATTCAGCTCAATCGGTCGGCTAAGTTTTAAGTTATAGTCTTTAGTCCATCTATAAAAATCAATATTCGTCTGACTGTTTGTGTATCCTTTAAAGATTCAAAAACTATTTGACCGACTGATCTGAAATTGTGGATAATGAGTGCCATGTGCAGAGGAAGGTTTACGGATATATTTCGTCGTAAAAAGTGTTGATAAAATTTCATGGGTATTCGGATATTTGTTGTATGACTTTGATCCTTCGATTCACCTTTTGATTGAAAGAATGTAGTGAGCATTGGACGAATTGGTTTTGCATTCTCCATATAACTCTTATTTATAATATTGAATAACATCAGAATTATAAAGGTTGTCCCATAAAATATAAAACCCATATTTATTGTGTAAGTGTATACTTTTTTGCTGGATTAAATGAATTCAAATATCCTCAAATGGCATTCGCCTCTCTGATAAAAAAGAAGAAAAATCTTTTTATGTAATTTTGAAGACACTTTGACAAAGATGTGACTCTATCTCACATATGACGCGTTGGATTTGGCTCATGATTGGAGTTCAAGAATATTTTGTATAGCAATCTTTTTCTAATAATTGAAGGAATAGTAGATGACGGCTGTCCAATTTTAGAGCAGTCACTGGCACATAAACAATGTGCTACACAATTCAAATGGTGTACTCGTACTTCTATTGCAACTCTCTATAAGAAAAGTCGGTCAGCATTGACATTTGGTTTGGTGTCCTTATTTGGGATCCGTTCCGTCTGTTTGGCCGTTCGAATGGTAAAAAACTACGTGAGCCTTCAAATTAATTAGGCAATACGGCCTTTTTTCGTTGTCAGAACAGTCTAGGAAGGGCAGCACGCAGACATTACATACGCCCATTGTACTACGACTGGATGTTCCCTGTTAATGTGTTTTAAATGCATACGACGTCTGAAGAGATCCGGATTGATCCTGGGATGCCAAGGAGCTAAAGTGATCGCTTCTTGGATTCGGGCTTTCGCGGGGCAGATACACAGAAAGTGGTCCGCCGTCTCATCGTCCTCCCCACAGGCAGGACATAGTTCACTGTTAGATATGCCTACCTTTTCCATGTGCTTTGCCCATAGAAACTGGCTCGTCATCAACCCGACCAACTGCATACAGTCTCTTCTGCATAGTGACAGAAGAAACTGTAAGCATTTGCCAGAGATGACAGGAAGTATCATTTTCGTCTTCCTGCAGTCGCTCTCAGCCTGCCATGCTCGCTCCTGGGTCACAGTGACCCATTTGTTAACAGCTGCTTTGATGGCGGCAGATGGGAAAGGCAGAACAGGCTCACGGCCGATAAACACAGCCTCAGAGCCCATTCTAGCTAGGGAGTCAGAGGTCCTGCATGACGCGGGACCCAAGTAAGCATCAGGCCTTTATGTCCGCCGACATAGTTTAGTCTGGATTTGCAGGACTTTACCATCATAGAGCTGGTTAGAGGGTTGTCCATACAGCGTAGTCTGTCGCTACAGACACAGATAGATCTGCCTTTCCACCTACTCTCCAACAAAGTTCATTGCCTCAAGTATGGCTTGCACCTCTGCCTGAAACTCAGATGCGTGTGAGCTTAGGGCAAAGAACCGTCGAGCCCCAGTTGATTCGACGACACCAGAGCCCTGTTCTGGAGCCATCTATGAAAATGCGGAAACAGTGTTTGCCGGGCTCACTCTCAGGGTCTGACCAAGAGTGAGCCTCAAGCAGCAACACCGTATACTGCTTTTTTAGTTTGACGGTTGAAGGCATGGAATCCAGGGGCGTGGACATCAAGGGTTAATGTCGGTGTCGGCACTATTATCCAGTGCCGGACAAGTGCCATACCATTGACCACTATGTTTTAGTCTTCGGATGGCCTTGAGGGCACGAAAACATACAGTGGAAGCAGATTCACCAGGGCATCTAGCAACGGGCCAGAAGTAGTCCTAAAAGCTCCCGTACAACATATGGTTACAGTACGCTGCAATTTGGACAAGGTTCTACTGACCTCTGGTAGAGTGAGAGTGCTCATTCAGACGAACGATCCGTAGGAGATGTTGGGTCTTATCATATCCGCATAGATTCAGAGGACCTTACTACAGGACACCTTTGCACTGCCAGAAAGCCGACAGTGCTTTGATGTTTTTAATTGGCAATACAGAAAATCAATAAAAGTAAATTGTAACGCACGACACATTTATCAAAACTTCACTCGGTGGTAATATCCTTCAATACGATTGGGGAATACTTAAGGCCACAGTATTTGATTTTCTCTTTGTTTTCAGAGCTCAAACTTCAGCAACTGTTTCGATGGGAAGTACGAAATATAGGGTTTTCCTACAAGAGGTGTTATTTTGAATCACCCGGTATTTCGGTAGCTGTCACTTTTCAAGCTTTTATTCTTTGATTCTTAAGGTGTACGCCAACAGCCCAGCGTCGATTCAAGACCTCAAAGATAGAATTCGTGAGGCTATCGAGGACATAGGACAGCCTTTTTGCGATTTGGTTATGGAAAATTTCATGAAATTTCATGGCCATTTGGCTGATGTTGTTTTTCATTATTAACGGCATACCTTCCTCTTTGGAATTTTTCTTTGAATACCAAAATAACACCTCTTGTTGGAAACCCCTATATATTTCTGTAAGACTCCTGTAGATTTCTTGAAAGCTTCAAAAATATGTTTTTTTTATAACTGGAACAAGCGCGCAGGCGATGTCCCTTATTAATGCGAGGCAGTTGCCGATTGCAATGTGATTTCTTAGGTCAGCATCACTTGCTCGTAGGCCATTGTATTACCACGTGGGGGATAACTCCGTCTATACACTTCCCGAAAGAGAGCCACATCTAGTGGCTCCGGTGAATTTGTAAATGCTACTTGAGGTAAACTCCTCTAGATGCGCTAGGCAGCTGAAGAAATTGTGCTCCAAGAATCGTAGACATGTTCTTGCAAGCGTCGGGCATTTGCAGAACAGGTGTTTGACCAATTTCTCGCATCCCTCGTTCCTTCAGCTTCTACAGAAATCGTTATACAGCAGTCCCAGTCTTTTGGCGTGTTGGCCGATGGGGCACTGTTCAGTAATGATATCTACGACAATCCCTATAGAGGGTTTCTTAAGTACGATTAATTCACTGGATCTGAAGACCAGCATATGCAACCAGTTAAAATGTTTCTTTTCAACTCCTTAAGTCGTAGGCAAAGAAGACTTCTTATGTAAACAATTTGGTTTATGTGACCGTCTTTCGATGCCTACAAATTCATATTAAGTAGGTTTTCATTATTAACTCTATAACCTTGTTTTATGACAAATGCATTCCGAAATGACTTCTCACATTGCAGAAATGAGGTATGAAAATTCATTGAATATTCAAATGAAAATTATGGACTCTTCCGTGTGACATCATTTAACTACAATTTAAATCCTGACCACACTTAAGTTATGCGCAGATTAAAGTTCATAAAACGATGAATGTCTCCCATTGGAATTTGGAAAATTCATGGAGTCGAGTCGAATGGAGTGGAGTGAGGTGAGAGGCAGTGCTGCTGTGTTGGTGGTCTGGTTGCTTATCGGACGACAGTTGCCGTCGTGGCAGGGAGCAAACCGAAATGAGCTCAGCTCAGCTGAGCTCGCACAACTTCAAGGATGATTTATCAACTGCTTACGTAGACAAAATAAACGCTTATCAACTGGCGCAGAGGACAACACTCGAGCGAGCGAGTGCGACAGTGGTGGCACATGTAGTCGGCTGGGTAAATGGGCCGACGCGACGGTGGGTGGCAGACGTGAAAAAGGAAAACCAAAAATCAAATAAGCAAACTTGCTGGCGTATTTTGCCAAATAACTGAAGAGAGCCAAAGCAGTGACACACACACACAAACATTAAACGAAGTTGTGTGTTTACGTCAGCGGCAGTTTTGCTCTCAGCACAGCGCAGAGTGCGCCATGTGAAAACAGTAAATAAAAACCGAAAACGCAGAGCAAACGTTGCAAGGACGAGAGCAGCAGGCGACTTGGCGGACACGTGTGCGTATGTGTGCGCCACTGTTGTTCGACATCCTGACTGCTCTCGTCCTGTCCTGTGTGTGTCTGTTTTGTTTGGATTTGGTTTAGTTTGTTTTGGACATTGTTGTTGTTGTTGTTCTTGTTGTACTAACGCCGGCCCAACAGCCACTTGTTTGTTGTCTTTTCGTGTTTGCTTTTGGCGTTGGTGCGTGCGTGTGCGTTCATTCGTTCACTCGTTCGTTCGTTCGTTCGTTCGTACGGTCGTTCGGTCGGTCGGTTTGTTTGGGTGTAGCTGGGAGTGTGAATGAATGCCTCTGTGTGTGTGTTGTTTATATTATTGTTACTGTTGTTGTTATTACATATTTTCCTTGGGTTGTTATTATTGTTGTATCATTTGCTACTGTAGCTGGTGTTGTTTTTATGTTCTGCCGCTCGTTCCACTTCTCCTCTCTCCGGCCCACATTGATGTCTTGAGTCGTTGGCGCGTCGTTGCGTTTGTTGTTATTGTTCATTGTTGTTATTACTATTTGTATGTGTTGTGCATATTGTTTGCTTACGTAGGGAACAACTCGAAGCATTCACCAATTCGATTTGCTGTGCGCCTGTTACACAGCGCACACAAATTCCAACAAAGCGCCAATACGAACACATGGCGTGCACGTGTGAGCGTGCAAACGTGAGAGAACGGTGCGTAAAAGCGGCCAAGTGCGCGAGTGTGGAATGCAGCTGGCTGCTTGTGATGGTTTTATCTATTCGTGTGCGTTATCCTTCCACACACACACACACACACATACACATCCAAACGTACGTAAGTTAATTTCCTTACCTTGGCGCTATCGGTTGCTTTCCTTCCCCTTTTCGTCCTTTAGCACATCTTACATGCATTTCAGCTCCACTTCCTTTAGCCTTTCTTATCCTCTTGTTGCGGCATTGTTTGGCTTTTAGTCGATTACCTTCTGGTCATGTTATTTGTTGTCATTATTGTTGTTGGCCGTAGTTATGTATCTACTCACATAATCGCCTTCTAGTGTCTGCTGTCATGTCCTTGCTGGCTGTTCTGCAAATGGTTGCTCCATTTGTGCCCTTCCTGCCATATCTCATCTCGAGTTGTGTGGCTTTAGTTGTTGCTCTGCTGATTGTGTTTATTGTTTTTAGCAACTGTTGTTGTTGTTGCTGGCATAATTTTGGTCCACACTGTGTTCGGTCTGATAAGCCAAGCAGTTTAAATGTGATGCTTCGCTTATGATAGAAAAATATGAAATTTTAATATTTTCATCATTATGCTTTTGATGTAGGTTTTTTGCTCTTCGTACGAGTTCGGTTTCATTATTGTTGGTGTTATTGTTTTAATTTAATGTTGTCCTTGTCAGCGCTTTTGATTGTCCTTCTCTATGATTTCATTCTCTTCTAAAATTTCATAAAAAGTTTTTATTGACTTCGTTTATGTTTTGAAAATTAGCTGAATTCGCATTTTGATTATATTGAAAATGGTATAGAAGCAATTTTTATTGAACTAAAAATCTTTGCCAAAAGTAATAAATGAAAATCAGAGTTGAATTCCTTGCTTCAATAAAATGTTTTTTTTGTAAATTTTTTCCCATTTCAAGATGAAATCTTTAAGGTCTGAGATCTGAATGCTCACGTCAAATAAAATGTGATCAAAAACTATTCATAATTGATTTGAAAACCTGAGTGTAGTTCAAAATTGAAGAAAGTGCTTGGATCTTGAAGTGACTTCTACTTCTGATTTCTGTTTCCCTTCATTTATTTCCTTCCTTTTGATTGACTAGTGATTATTCAGAGATTCTTAGTGATTAAATGATGCTTAATTGTTTATCAATTGAGTAATTTTTTAATTGACGAACTTATTCTTAAGTCTAACCGGTTGCTTGGTGAGTTTCTTAAATTGATTTAGTCATTGTTTAATTCAATAATTGATTAAATAATCAATTAATTGATTTACTGGTGTTTGGTGTTTCATTAATTGATTAGTTAATTGACTAATTGACGTGAAAATGAATTGGTGTACTTATGGTTTTTTCGTTGATTGAATGATTTAAGTGATTGATGATTTAAAAGATTGATTGATTTACTGATAAATTGATTATTTAAAGATTCTTAATGATTAGTTGATTCTTGATTATTTGTTATTAATTCTTTAATTCATGAATTTATTCTTTAATTGATTGACTAATCAGTTGCTTAGTGATTTACTTAAAATGATTTAGTAATTGATTAATCAATTAATTGATTAGTTGATGCTTGGTGTTTCATTTATTGATTAGATAATTAATTAATTGACCTGGTAACGAATTGGTGTAGAGGTTTCGTTTTTTCGTTGATTGAATGATTTAATTGATTGACAAATTGATTGATTAATTGATAAATTGATGATTTAAAGATTTTTAATGATTAATTTGTGCTTTAATGATTTTAATTAATCAGTAAATTGTTTAATTGACGAATTTATTCTAATGTGGACTGACTACACAGTTGCTTGGTGAGTTACTTAATTTGATTTAGTAGTTGATGAATTAATTAATTGATTGATTGTTGTTTCATTAATTCATTAGCTAACTGATTAATTGACGTGGCAATAAATTGGTGCATCGAACATTTTTCGTTGATTGAATGTTGATGTGATTGATGAATTGATAAATTATTTATTTAAAGATCCTTAATTATTAATGGATGCTTTATTGGCAGCTTTAAATCGATTAATTGTTTAATTGACAGATTTATTCTTAAGTTGACGGGCTAACCAGTTGGTTAGTAAGTTACTTAAGTTGATTTAGTGATTGATTAATGAGTTTATTGATTGATTATTGTTTGGTGTTTCATTAATTTGTTAGTTAATTGACTAATTTACGTGGTAATGAACTGGTGCATTGATATTTTTTTGTTGATTGATAGATTTATTGATTAAATAAAATAGCTATTTTATACATTAGACCGACTTAGGTCTTAATTAATGGGTAGATTCATTGATGATTGATGTTTAATGTATGTGTGATTGATTGATTAGTTTTCGATAAAATACTTTATTTATAATTAATCAACAATTTTAACTATCAAAATTTGTTGATTATTTGATTGATTGATGAATTAGTTCATTCATAGTTAATTAGTTAATAAGTTATTAATTAATTAATTATTTAATAGTCATCAGTTAATTAATTAATTCAATAGTTGATTCATTGTTGTTTAAGGATTAATGTATATATGATTGATTGATTGGTTTGAGATAGAATAATTTATTGCTTCATAGTTAAATTTGGTGATTAATTTATTGTTTAATTGATTGATTAATTAATTACTGCATAGGTTAGATTGATTTAGTTATTAATTCATTGTTTTATTTATTGATGATTTATGTTTAATGAATGAATAATTAATTGATTGATTCAAGAATAAACTTATTAACGCCTTGAGTAATAAGTGATTTATGAATTAAGTGATTAATTAAACAATTAAATGATTTATGGATTTGTGATTGATTTTGGATTGATTGATTAATTAAATAATTTTCTAATTTATGTAACAATTAATAATAATTGATTGATTAATGAAATAATTGATGATTCATTTACTAAATGGTTGATTGATTGGTTAATTAATTGTTTTAAGGCTTAGAATGAATGATTTTTCAATTATTTAATTGATTGGCTAATTAATAGTTCATTAATTGATTGTTTGATTGGCGTACTGATGGATTGATTTATGTATAACTTAAATTAATAAGTTAGTGAATAATAAGATAGCTAATTGATTCAAGGTTTAGAATGAGAATGATCAATTGATGATTAATATTCACTTAATTAATTGATTATTTGATTGACGCACTGGTTGATTGAAGTTTGCATAATTTAAATGAATTAGTTAGTTAATTGATTAAAAGTTTAGAATGAGTGATTTATCAATATGTTTTATGATGGAACAGAAATTCTTAACATTTAAATATTTTTTTATTTTAGTTATTTATATACTTATTTATGAACAATTGTATCGACATTTAATAATGTTTCCTTTTCAAAACAATAATTCGTACATTGTGTTCGCCTAACGAGGATATTTTAATAGTGAATCGACACAGTGGTATAAAGTATTCAAAATCTAAATATATCACAGAAATGCAGGACACACTAATTTCTTATATTCTTTGATTTGCTGTTACGAAGTATTTAACACAATTGGCTGAAATTCTATTTTACATTATACGATGTCAAGTAAATTCAACTACACAGAAAAACATTCTCACTGAAAATATGTTTATTATCAAACATATTTTTTACAAAAAATTGCCAAGCAAAGGTAAAAGCAAAGAAGCCACAAACTATTATCTCCACTTTAGCAAAATGTAGAACTGTGCGACCTGCTTCCATGTCGGTTAACGGGCGGCACTGTGTTTGCGGCATTCGTTGACGAGGCGTTATCGCTGCGATAATGATGACGCCAGGCGCGACATCAAAGGGTTGCGTCTGCTTCGACGGGCACATTAACCCACAAACAACGACCAGGTAAGGTGCAGGGCGAAAGGAACGAATTGATAACTTATGCGACAGATGGACAGACAAGGCAACGAAGGAGCACAGACGAGCAGATAAAGTGGAACAAATGGACGGGGATGACAGAGGCAGTGTTGCCAGATGACTGAAATGACTTTATTCTAAATCTTAAAAAAATACTGACATTTTCTTCAAAAAGTTAAAAAATTTCCTAAAATTTGTTTATAATTCGCGTTATTTTAAAGGAAGTGGCAGTGTTGCCAGATGCCTGATATCAATTTCTCGCAAATCTTAAAAAATACTGAAATTTTCTTCCTAAAAATTAAAAGAACATCCCAAATTTTTTGTTATATATTGCATTTTTTAAAAGAAGTATTGCCAGGTGCCTGAAATGTTTTTTTTTTCTTAAATCTAAAAAAATCCTGAAGTTTCCTCCCAAAAGTTAAAAAAAAACTTCCTCAAATTTTTCTATAATTCGCGTTATTTTAAAGGAAGTGACAGTGTTGCCAGATGCCTGAAATGACTTTCTCCTAAATCTTAAAAAAATACTGAAATTTCTTCCTAAAAGTTAAATAAAAACATCATAAATTTTTTTTTTTATAATTTGCATTATTTTAAAAGAAGTATTGCCAGATGCCTGAAATGATTTTTTCCTAAATCTAAAAAAAAATCCTGAAGTTTCCTCCAAAAAGTTAAAAAAAAACTTCCTCAAATTTTCCTATAACTTGCGTTATTTTAAAGGAAGTGGCAGTGTTGCCAGATGCCTGAAATTACTTTCTCCAAAATCTTAAAAAAGACTGAAATTTCCACAGAAAAGTAAAAACAATTTTCCTAAATTTTTTTTAGTTTTCATTATTTTAAAGAAAGTGGCAGTGTTGCCAAACGCCTGAAATCACTTTCTCCTAAATCTTAAAAAACAATACTAAAATTTCCTCCTATAAGTAAAAGAAAAATTCCTACATTTTTTTTAGTTTTCATTATTTTAAAGGAAGTGGCAGTGTTGCCAAATGCCTGAAATTACTTTCTCCTAAATCTAAACCAATACAAAGGAATTAAACTTCTCATAAAAATGTATACTTATAATTTTTTTTATTCATCTTTAGCTTAACAACAAAAACTTAAAAAAAACAAAACATATAACAAATGAATTACATAAAAAGTGTAATTTTTGACGGGATTTCATTGTGACAGCACAGAGAGAGAACGAGATAGAACGAGCTAACATTTTGTAAGCTTCAATATTTTGAACACAATAGGGTCCTTGACAATTAAAACAGTTTCCAAAATATGTTTTGTTGCCAGTGTTCCCAATACATCATACTTCGTTATTCAAAAATCTCCCAAAAATCCACTAAAGATCCGAAAAATCAACTAACATAAAATATGAATCTCCTAAACTTTCTCCTAAACAATTCTTCCTCCTAAAAAATCTCCTAAACGGTCAAGAATCTCCTAAATTTAGAAGGAAACTTCCTGATCTGGCAACTCTGGACAGAGGCCAGAAGTAGAGATGAGACAGACAGACGACCAAAGTCACTAATGGACGGACATTTGAAGAGAGTTGTGCTAAGAAGTCGATAAACAATGACACGTACCCATAAACTATGCGAATTAATGTGAGAACATCGATTCACAGGTTTGCTTTCCAAATGGTTCCGTGGTCTGTGTAGACGTTGCCCAAAAGTATGCTTCATTACTTATGAGTTAAATAAAGTCTGGTTCTGTCGGTTATCTCATTTACTCAAAACACAAACTAATCTTTTGTGTTTGTGTGTGGTTGCGCGTAAAACGGTTAGTGGTAACTAGTTTTGCCATTGATGGTGGTTTTGCCATTGATGGTAGTTTTGTCAGCTGAGCGGTTAAGGCGGGCGAAACGTAGATACGCATGAACTGTTTATCATCAACCATCAACTGGAAATTTCCCCATAATGTTGATTTATGAAGAAAGCGCTGCAAAATCTTCAGCTCAGCGCGCACATAAAACTACGCAAAGGGTTGAACTGCGCGTCTCCCAGTGTGGCGCTGTGTGTGTGTGGCAGTCAGTCACTCAGTCGCTCTCTAACTGGCTGTTATTTATTTTCAAGATATGCATTAGCCCATTGTTGTTGTTGTTGTGGTTGTTTATTGTAAATTCCATACAAGAAAACCGCGAGAAATGCGTCGAGTGCGTGCGGAAGGCGCCAGACCCCTCTTCGAACGACCACTTAACGACTCGCCCGTTGCATTTATTTATCGCATGCTATCTGTTTATTTTAATATAATTAATTACGAATATCCACATTTGTTTATATAGAGGGTTGTGTTATTGTAATACTATTATGGTTGTTGTTATAACAATATTATTTCGAGCGAGCGCGCTTTATCTTTTGTTTGGTTTGGTTTGGTTTGGTTTGGTTTGGTTTGGTTTGGTTTAAGTGTGCGGGCGATCGACTCGACGGCGGTCGTACCCTGCCCACTGCCGCCTAATCGAAGTCTACAACTTGATGGATACTTGGTTGACTGGCTTTTGTTGTTGCCGCCAATGTTCCATTCATAGGCAGCGCCATCATCAGCCAACGTTTGATAAATGATGATAAGAAACGTTGACAAATTTTCGTTTTTAGTTTTTCACATTCATTCATTATCGGCCAAGCATACATAAGTAGCCAGCCTATGCCATTAAGCACACTTTCTGTCTGTCCGTTTGTCTGTTGGCCTCTCTATGAGTGGCGCTTTCTTTTGCCCATCTACTAACTTTGTTGCGACTGTGTGTGTTTGTGTGTGCTTTGGTGCTCCCCCGCCTGCGGCATTTATGTTCGTTGCGTAAACGTTGCACCTTGAAGATTAATTACGTCTGACTGTGCAACGCTGGCGTCGATTTGACATGCGGGTTCAACGAAATTTGCGCAATCGTTGTCGTCGTTGCTGCGTTGAAAGTGTGAAAAAATTCACTCAAATTTCGTATCGTTTTTAGTTGAGGGCGCTTTCGAAAATGTTTTAGAAGAATTTTGTACTTAAGTACAAGCAAAATTCTATTAACTGTAGTTGTGCAATTATTTATTCCATAAATAGATTCAAAAGCTTGTCGCATGTTGGTCGATTGGGTACGTAATCTCATTGACGCGTACGTGCGACACCAACATTAACCCGATTTCAGTGGTACGTGCCATTTTAGTATTTGAACAAAGTTTGTGATAATATCACTTCATAACACATATGACGTCATGCGAGACTAGCAACAGTCAGAATGAACTTGCAGGTTTTTGCCATACTTGTACTTAGTCGCTGGGTCAATAACATTCTGGTGGATTCGTCAGACTTCGGGCTCTGAATTTTTGACTTACTGTGACGAATAACACTTTTTTTCAATTAGAGTAACATTTGAAGCCTCATCGGCAACATTTATTGGTAAAAGAGCAATAATAATTATATAATAACGAGAACGTTTCAAGGAGTCAATAGATCTCTCTATAGAGGATACTCGATTTCTCCTATAACTATTGATTTTGACTGCACTCAAAGGTCTTCAGGTGGGTTTGTAAGTTTCATCTAAACAAATACAAATGAACTTCATTTCAGGGAAAATAAATATTCTTACTTACTTACTAACTTCAGTGGCCATAACAACCCGTTACCCTGTTTCGGCCTTCCGCAAAAGTTCTTGCCTTTCTTCAGTTAGTAACTCCCAGAGATGATAGGCATCCTCAAACTGGTCGGTTCTTCTCCCTCTTTTTCGTCTCAGTACCACATTGAAAACCTTTTTTGCTGTAGTTTAATTGTCTATACGGGAGACATGGCCAAGCCGG
This sequence comes from Melieria omissa, assembly GCA_963971225.1. Lineage (NCBI taxonomy): Eukaryota > Metazoa > Arthropoda > Insecta > Diptera > Ulidiidae > Melieria > Melieria omissa. Next base: position 127,272,383 of record OZ020267.1, on the reverse strand, counting down.
GCAAATATATTGGGTGTACAAGTAGAAAACCGCCGTTTTTTTCATAATTTGAGGCTTTATTGCGTATAGCAAGGGAAATGGATTGCTAAGTCACATCCAAAGAATCCGCGAGTTCTTGTTGCGTCTGACAAGAATCTTCATCCAACAGAGTCTCCAAAGCTGCATCTTCAAACTTTTTCACGGGACCCGGCCGATCCTTGTCTTTCACGTCATAATCACCATTTTTGAAATTCACGAACTATTCTCGACACGTTCTTTCACTGATACACGACTCTTTATAAGTTGCTACAATCATTCGACGCGCTTCAGCTGCAGATTTTTTCGAATGAAACGCGAAAAGCAAAATATCCCGCAAATGACGCTTATTCGGTTCAAATTTCGACATCTTCACGCACCAACAAAAAAATGGACAATAAGAATAAACAAGCGAGATGATGTGGAGTTGTTAACCGATATCTTAGCTTGCCATGTGATGTTTCTGATCGGAATTCTCTCACCGATTTCCAAAGGTGGCACCACCCAGTGGAAAACGGCGGTTTTCTACTTGTACACCTGATAATTACTATGCTAACGAGTAAATAGGTATCATCCAGCCTCGAGAGCCTTAAGAGAGCTTGAGTGCACAAGGCCATTATCACAAAGGTCGTGGGTTCGACACCTACCTGGTGCATGGTCTCGTACTCTTCCAACTTTTTCTGTCCTCTAAATAGCGCAACTCAAAAAAACGGTGCATCAGCGATGCCTGTTAGGGCAAGTGGGCATTAGCGAAAAACAGCGCACCAAACCGATCTCAGCGAAGTCCCCAACCATCCTGCTGACAATCTGCATCCTAAGCGGTGCTGGATGGCAGCCCTATCAGTTAGGACTACCTGTGGCAGGCATACCTAGTACTTCCCGCTGGCAAAAAGACACATCCGATTAACGTAACCAACACAAGGCAATTTGTTGTGGAGGCCCTATGCTTCCGAGAGGAGTGAACGAGGGAAAAATTAATAGGTAAGGTAGATATACAATGAAGTCTGTGGACTTTTGACAAAAGCACTTAAGTCGACTTAAGTCAAATTTCCAATTTTTTAATTTCAAGACGCTTCTTTTGGTGTAATCGGTTTGTTTTTATGACATTTAGTTACAGATATATGACGTGTATAATTTCAACTTTTCACGAGTTTTGTATGAGATTTGGTCTGCACCTTATCCGTTTTTTCGCTCTCCTGAACATTTTGAAAATTAGACTTAGGTTGTTTTGTCAAAATGCCACAGAAGTGAAATGAGCATTTCACACAATGTCTTAAGAAGCCAAGGCAGACCAAAGATGTGATCGTTCCAAAGAAGAAAAAGACCTTCGGATTTCGCGATATCCTAACCACCCAGAAACCCAGAATTTCCCATTTAAGTTAACCGCGCCTTGAGTTATTATCAAAATCTTTTTTTTGGGTTGGTACACCTGTAATTTGGTGCTCAAATACCTGTTTTAGCGTCATCTGTCGGAAGCTTGTGCGTGATAGATTTGTAAAAAAAATCAGTGTTGTGCCCGAAAGAAAACGGCACTGGGTCTTACGAGTATTAAAATCGACTCTTTTCGTTGGTTTTACCCCACGCGGAAATGGTTCAAGCCTCTCGGGACGGAGTTAAATTTTGAAATCCAGAACATTCGCAGTAGAAATATTCTCATGCTATGAAAGTTGAGGTTAGAAAATTATATTGGATGCTCAGAAACTCTGAAATTATCCTTTTATACGGGAGAAATTGAAAAAAATATTTTGAAAAAACCATTTGAATAATTGTTTTGAGAGGCATTACAAATTTGCTGGACCGTTTTATCCCGAAGTCCCGAAGGGGTTAAAGGTTGCTATTAAATGATTCATGAAGAATTCTTCGTCTATTCCGAATTTTTAAAGAGGTCTGTAATTTGGTGAAAGAGAACATATGAATGTTGGATGGAAGCTGAAGCTACAATAGAGGTTTAAATATTGAAAAAAAAATTGAAGCTTCAGACTCCTCGATTTCTTTGCCACACAAATACAAAAGTAAATTAGGAAGTTCGGAAGCTCGAAAAACGAGCATTGAAATTTATTCTATTCGTAGGTTGAACCCTACGCAGAGATTGTTTAAAGGTCGTTGTAGATAGAGTAATTTACGAAAAGTTCTATTCAGAATCTCTAAAGAGGTTGGACGTTTGGTAAAAGAAAACGGATGTATGATGGATGAAAGGGGAAGTCGGCTTGTCTGGAGCTTCAATTAAGTTTCTGATTTAACATTCAACTTAACAGTGGAGTAAGAGATCATTCGATTTCCTTACGGCACATAAATTAACAAATTAGGCAAATTAGGAAGTTAGGAAGCTCGAAAAACGAGCATTGAAATCGACTCAACGGTACTTTTGTCCCTACGCGAAAAATGTTTTGAGGTTTCGATTGCTTGATTCATTCATAATTCTTCGTCTACTCTTAATCTCTAAAGAGGTCGGACGTTTGGTAAGAGAAAATCGATGACAAATGGAACTGTCATGCGAAAGCAAGTCCACAGTATTCTTCTTCTTCAAATAGACAGTAATGGATTGATAAAAAGGTACGGAAGAGAATGGGGGGAGGGCTGAGTCCAGTGGCACTCCTGCTGATTTTAAATGAGACCAGGCGGCTGACGTTGTCCCGTATAGACGATGAAGCTCCGATGAAGGTGTGATTCGGTAGATGGATGTCGGACAGTGGAAAGAGAGACCGTATTTCCGGTGGAAGGACCAATTTGGGGACATCCTATGGTCTCCAACAACTGAGGAAGTCGCGAACAAAGCAAAAGTGCCTGGTGAGAGCTTTTCCAGGCTGCCGTATCTCGGTAACGTGTTGTTATGACCAATTAAGTAAGCTTGTAGTCCTGATACTGTAACAGCCAATCATGCGCAAGTTTGGTCCTCCCGATTCCCTTACGATAATTTTGATAGCAAAGATACATCACACTCTGAAAGGCCAATTGTCGAAAATGTCAAAAAAATCATGGTATTCGTTGAGGCCGTCTTGAAGTAATGTTTTGATTGCCAAGGAGCTAAACATTGCACAAAAACTGTTTGGAACCACTTGAATAACGCTGGATATGACAAAAGCTCGATGCATGGATGTTACACGAGTTAATGCAAAAAATCTCATAAACCGAATTTCCATCTTCGAATCGCTGCTGAATGGCCCGACACATCTTTGAAGCGGAAGGGACTGGTTATAAAAAGTAGATCAGTGGTGACTATGCCAACTAAAAATGTAGTGTCAATGCGATGGATCAACGCAAATAATGATCAAACCAGGATTGACGATCAGGACGATTTTGTTGTGTATTTGATGGGAATGACAGGGAATCATCTATCATGAACAGCTGTCCAAACTATTAATTTGGGTCTGTCGAAAATTGGACCTTTTGAAAGAAGTATTCGCTCACAAGCGACCCTCTTTGAAAAAAAGAAACAGAATTGTGTTCCTTGAGGACCCGTACTGTCAAAAAATGGCCCTCTTTGGCTAATAGGAGAGAAATTGAGTTCCATGAGGACCTGTACTGTCAAAAATTGGACCGTCTGAAAGAAGTAATTGCACAGAAGTGACCAGCTTTTGCTAATAGGAGAGAAATTGAGTTCCATGAAGGCCGGTACTGTAAAAAATTGGACCATCTGAAAGAAGTTATCGCCTAGAAGCCTCCAGCTGTAGCCAATAGGAGAGAAATTGAGTTCCATGCGCACCTGTATTGTCAAAAATTGGACTGTCTGAAAGAAGTAATCGCTCAGAAGCGGCCATCTGGGACTAAAAGGAGAAAAATTTAGTTCCATGAGGCGCTGTACTGTCAAAAATTGGACCATCTGAAAGAAGTAATCGCTAGAAAACGACCCTCTTTGGAAAAAAGAAACAGAATTGTTTTCCTTGAGGACCCGTACTGTCAAAAAATGGCCCTCTTTGGCCAATAGGAGAGAATTTGAGTTCCATGCGGACCTGTACTGTCAAAAATTGGACCATCTGAAAGAAGTAATCGCTAGAAAACGACCCTCTTTGGAAAAAAGAAACAGAATTGTTTTCCTTGAGGACCCGTACTGTCAAAAAATGGCCCTCTTTGGCCAATAGGAGAGAATTTGAGTTCCATGCGGACCTGTACTGTCAAAAATTAGATCGTCTGAAAGAAGTAATCGCCCAGAAGTGACCAGCTTTTGCTAATAGGAGAGAAATTGAATTCCATGAGGACCTGTACTGTCAAAAAATTGGACCATCTGAAAGAAGTAATTGCACAGAAGTGACCAGCTTTTGCTAATAGGAGAGAAATTGAGTTCCATGAAGGCCTGTACTGTCAAAAATTGGACCATCTGAAAGAAGTAATCGCCCAGAAGCCACCAATAGGAGAGGAATTGAGTTCCATGAGGGTCTGTACTGTCAAAAATTGGACCATCTGAAAGAAGTAATCGCCAAAAAGCGACCCTTTTTGGAAAAAAGAAACAGAATTGTGTTCCATGAGGACTCGTACTGTCAAAAATGGCCCGTCTGAAAAAAGGAATCGCCCAGAAGCAGCCATCTTTGACCAATTAAGATTAAGATTAAGATTGATTGGGGCTAGACATTGGCTGTCTATGGCACTGCGTTCATTTTGAACTATTGTGCCTTGCCCGAGTTCAGTACTGGAAGAGACTATTTCCTCCTATTTTCTCAAAGAACATTTTAATTCTTGCGAGATCAATTTCAGACAGATGAGTAGTCTGTAATATTTCCTTGCCTAGTGCCTGCTTTCTTGCATGGACTAAGGCCGGGCATTCAGTTATCAGGTGTATGGAAGTCTCGTCATCCTCCATGCAAAATCTACATATTTCACTGTCTGTTAATTTCAGACGGGTCTTATGTTTGTTTAGCAGACAGTGTCCGCTGATTACTCCTGTCATGAGTTTTAGTTCCGGTCTGCTCAAGCGTAGGAGCGTAGGATCTTTGACCAATACGAGAGTTATTATGTTCCATGAGGACCCATACTGCGAAAAATTTGACCGTCCAAGCGCTTAAAAGTGGCCATCTTTGGCCAATATAAGTGATTGCGTTCCAACGAGACAAGGCCAGTCCACACACACATTAATATTGACTTTGGGAGCAGCTCTGGGAGCTTTTTTGGGAGGTTCTTATGTATTCATCTATAGTCCAGATCTGGCACTAAGTGATGACTACCTGTTCCTGTCTAAGGCGAATGTTTTTGGTGGTGAAAAATTTGTCTCAAGAGAAGCTTGTGTCCAAATTTTTTGCCAAGAGGGACAAGGAGGCATAATGACACAATGGAACAAATGGCAACAAGTTATTGAACAAAACGGAGCATATTTGACCTGAACCGGATCATTTTAAAATCCTTCAATTGAATGCAAAAACAGTCAATTCCTTTCTACTGAATCTTAAAAATAAGTGATTCAAATTTAATTGAAGAGAAATTCATCTAAGAAACCTAGAGAAAAACTATTATATAATCCAATTCCAAGCGCAGTAAAAAATCACCAAACATTAGTAGACATCTGGCAACTCCAACTCAAAGTGACTGCACACCGCATCACAGCATCCTTTTGCCTTTTTTTGCATTGCGATATTTGAATTTCAATGGGGGCCAAAATGCAAATATTCGTAAGCTGTCGATTACTGCTAATTGATAAGCTAATCGCACAGATCGCGCCTAACGCAAAACTACCTACACACACACACACACACACACACACACACACACAAACACACAAACACATGGATGCATGCACTCGCACATCAGTTCTTGCGAATCGTCAGCGAGCCATTTATGCAAACATAAAATGCATACAAAATACCAACAACAACAACCAGCAATGCAATTTCAGATCTGACGTTGCAAGGTGCGCTGTGCAATCAAAGCGCAAAGCGAAAACTTTTGCTAGCAGTCAAAGTGGCAGCTGAACAGACAGACAGACAGAAAGACTGCGCAGAGCATTGCAGCCAGTTGGCGGTTGGTGGCAATGTTGCCGTTGCAAGGCGAGTTGCGTTTGTTGTTGATGTCGTTTATAGTTGTTGTTGTTTTTGTTTTTGCTAGCCAGATGTAACACAAACGATAATAAACATAATTTCAGAATTTTTATCGCGCAAATGAAAAGTTTTCGCTGCTGCTGTTCGGTGCGCGGAATATCGATCGATTGGCTGCGTCGAACAATGTTAGTTGAGTTTAGTTTAGTGAATGTTGTTCGTAGAAGGCAGTGGTGGGGGTGTGTGTTCTCATTCCATTTGGGCGCACGAAATAGCAATTTTGTTCCCTCTGCCTCCGACTCGACCCGATATCGGCTTCGATAACGACATCGACTTCATAACGACTGAAAGTCGCGCAGCGAAATTTTTTTGGCTTTTGCTTTGCTGCCCAACTGCGGGTGATCTTGCCTGGTGATTAATTAAGATTGATTGATAAAACCGCACGGCATGAATGTGCGCACAAGTGCAAACAATCACACATACACACACAGACAGACACACATACGCTGCCGCCAACAGAGCCATGCAAGTTTTCGATTGCTGCCCCCCCCATTGTTGTTGTTGTTGGCGCACTTTTGTATCTATGTGTGTGTGTGTGTGTGTGTGTGTGTGTGTGTTTGTGTTTTTAATGGCAGCGCATTGTGAATGTTGTGGCAGCTGCTGCGGCTGACGCTTCGTGTGTACCTGCTTTGCCGCCCGTCCGATCTATGCGGCTATAAAAAGCTTATAAAGCACTAAAATGCGATTTCAATTCGTGATAAATTCTTGCGGCTTTTAAAGATTCGTAGATATGCGCGCAAATCGACACACGCACGCACATACACACACACACACACTCACAAACCAATGCAAAGTGTGGGGCGCGCACGAGGCGACATGGGACCCTAATGAAATCCGGCCGAGTTTATGGCCTTCTACGGAATGTTTTCGTGTATCGATACGATATATCTATCGGTGCTTCTATATATATATGAACATGTATAACGCGTGTTTATATATAGTAAATGTAAGAGAAGGCAAGCAAGTTGCGCTGAGGTCATCATTATAGACTTTATCATCATCATCATCATTATTATCATCAACCATGCACGATTTATGGTCATAAGTATAGTGTATTAGTTGCAAAATTCAACAAAAACAACAACAACAACTCACACATACACATATGTATGTATGTGTAGGTAGCTCCATCAAGTTGAAAGCGATTTTATTATTTGATTGCGCACAAATTGACCAAAGTTTGTTTACAATTTTTTGTGTTCAAGTAGTTTTTGTTTTTTGTTTTTAGTTTTTTATTTATTTTGTATTTAAAATTTGTTAGTTGTTGTTCTAATACACATATATAGCATTGTTTTGCTGTTCTACTTAAATGTATTAATTTTTATTATTTTGTTTTTCACATTTTCATGTATTTTGATTTTAATCGAAAAATCGATTTGCTTTACTTCCACGCTCCCATTTATCTTTATCGTTTTTATTGTTGTTTTTCGTGCGCATTGCTTTAGCTGTTCGACAGCCCGACAACGTGTGGGTGTGATTTGTTGTCGCTGTCTTTACTTAACGCAGTTAATTGATATTGTTGTCATTATTTTCAATTCGATTGTAATTTTTTTCAAGCTTTATTATGATTTTTGTTTGCTGATTGGCATTTGCTATTTTGCCACAAAAAAAGTTATTCAATATTGAATTATTATTATTTTTTTAATTTTATCTAATATCTATATTTATCTGCAACAACAATGACAGCTAGCCAGCTTTGTAAGCTTTTGCTAGAGGCGGATTAAAATATTATTTATGTTTATGGTTTATCGATGGTCGGTGTTAATGGGAAATTAAATGAAAATTAAATCAATACCTATACCTATTTTTAATTATTTTATTTTGTAACATATTTTTTTTAATATTAAGTACATGCAAATTTATTGATTAAAAAAATAAAAAAATTTAAAAAAGTGTTACGTTAAGTGAACATTTTTGTATTTTTTTTTTGTTCAATGGTTTGTTAGAAATTATTTCACATAAAAGGTGGTTTGTTACTGTTTTTTTTTTTAGCATTTAAGGGTTTCTGTTTCAAAAAGGATTTCATGTTTTATTTGAACTAATAAAATATCTACATTTGTTGAAAGTAATTTTTTTTACCAAAGTGTGTTTAGCATTTTTAAATACGAGTCAGAGAACTTGAAGTTTGAATGCCAAATCAAATGTGAAAACACTTCTTTCAGCGACAGTCATCTTCGCAGACTCTAACAAAAAATACCCACAAATTTTATAATAATAAATAACAAAGAATACAAAAACAAAAATTACAAAAAATTAACGGTTTAAATATTTATTGATATTTATTTCGTTTCCCTCAAAGTAATCTGAATTGTAGCTAATACAAATACAAGTATTTCAACGCTTCCCCCAATCGTGATAGGCAATCCTAAGCCTTTAGTTTCTTCTGCGAATTCTTTGTTATTGCCTCAATTGTCTCAAACTCAATTGTCTGGTAACTTCAGTCGTGGGAATAGGAAAAAGTCGCAAGTTCACCCCATGTTGGATGAATACGTAGCTTGCAGAACGATATGAACTAAAGCATTCAATGACAGGATCCCGAAATCCCGAGTGTTTAGGTTCGTCGTGGAGCGGTAGAAATCAGTACTCGGTGGTTGGTTCGGGTTTGTGGTGTTTATTTTTCGAGATGCGAATAACGAGTAACAGATAATACAAGAAACATTAAACGATACAAACGTCCGAAGCCGGGGAGCAGCAAATAGGGGGAACGTTAGTACAAAAGGCGAAGGGAAGATTGGGATTAGTGATGGGATTGACGGATCACTAAGTACAGCACAGTACATCTGGACACCGTTTTGTCAATAAAATAAAAACCTATTTTATACAAAATACCGTTTTATTTCATAAAAACGAGATCTTAACACAAAAATTAAAAAAATAATGTAAAATAAAAATGTTAAGAAGCTTTAATCATTTTATGCTAAAAAAGTTACACAAACGAATTCCCTAAAAATCCCGGGATCCCAGTTTTGCCAATTTTACGTTCCGTAATCCCAAAGCATTCAAAATATTCGATATGGAACGCCTTAGTATGAACTGCTATGAGTTGTTTTTGGTCAAATCGTCGCATACAAGATGAGATTTGTAAGCCGATGCGTTGTCGTGGTGAAAAAACTAGGAGTTGTCTCCACAATTTTCTTCGAACGCTTCCCTCAGAAACAACGGAGGCGAACGTAGAAAAGATGCCCGACAACAACGTCATCAAAGTCAAAAACTCAAGTAGCGTTAATCCATTTTCAAAACCAGAGTCACTAAGCGGACATGACATCGGTCCTTGGGTTTTAACCAGACATAGTCTTGGTGTTCGGACGCCATGCCGGTAGACTAGGTGACAGCTGGGACTTCTAATTCAGAGTTTAAGAGTTTATCGCTATGTTTCCCGACTTCAATGACTTGGGCCGTCCTAAATCAGTCAACATTAGAGATTCGATAAAAATCAATCACAAATAAAATTTTCCCTAATTAAAAGACGTAAGCTTAGTTCTTTTGGCAACAGAATAGTCACATTCTAAAAAGGTTTTTTTAGAAATGTTTTCTCTTATTCAGTAACACAAATTTTTCAATTATTTCATAACATAAAACGTACTTAGATTTTTTCATCCGGATTCTCTCGTCACACTCTAACTTCTATTTGTTTGTATTTCGTCCCGTCCGCATTGCAAAGTCAGAGCGTCTGTCAAGTACGGGTGACTTTATGGGTCAATCCCATGTAGTGTGTTTATCGGCAATGTCCTGTGTCCTGGCAGAATAAGCTGCGGCTTGTGTATGTTGTTTTGTAGGTTATCTAAGAGCTTTGGAAACTGATTTTATTGTTGATATTAAAGGTGAAACAAACCTTTCCTCATTACTTTCGGTGTTTACAAGTATAAACGGGGAATATTTGTAAATTCGATGTAGGAGGGAATACTATGTATGGAATAGAATATAATTTAATGGAGTTAGTTGTACTGAGACCAGAAGTGATCTATTGTGCCCCCTACAAGTTCCAGCCCGATTGTATGCATATCTTTTCTCAGTCTGCAGTGCCCAGTTAGAACACCGGTGACCTGTCTGTGCTGGTTCTTCCTTATTTTGAGGCATTCTTCATTCCATTTGGAGTTCTAACCTTTAATAAAGATTTTCGACTGCCTATGACTCGAGTCATTAGACCAGTGTTTTCAATTTCTGATTCTTTCCTGAATTGTTAGTGACTCTGCTGTGGCTCTTTTGGCCAGTCCCATAAAGGGCTCCGGTCTCAGGGCAGTTCTAGCAAAGCTATCTGCCTTCTCGTTTTCGTCAAATACTCTGTATCCTGGAACCCAGAGGATTTTGACCTGCTTATCTATGTCCAGTACATTGAATGCCTCTATGCATTTCAGCACTTACCCTGAGGTTATCTCATATGAGATTAGTGCTTTGATGGCTGCTGGACTATCGGAACAGATAACGCTCGAGGTTGATTTGCACACAGAGCCTGATACCATATATGCAGCTGAGCCTTAACCCTTTCACTACAGGTTTTAAATGAGGATAGTTAAAATTGTACATTTATCAATTAAGTCTTCCGTGCGGTTATACCATAAACATCCCATACAATTTTTGAAAATGTTTGTTGTCGAACCCTGTTTTTTAGAATATTGTCGTATGACAGCAACCATATCGTTGTGACTGTAATAATTACTTAAATTGAATATTTCTTTAAAATTGAAGTAAAAAATCAAAATAAAAATGTATCTAATTTGCTTCCGTTTCTTTTTTCTTTACTATACAAAGATATAACATTTCAAAAAGTCTATACGTATATATTTTAAACTTAAATATTCAGTTTATGAATTTTGTATTATTCCTTAAATTTCAAACTATTCTAAGAACCAACAAAAAAACGTTTTCTTGAAACCATAAAGGGTTCAGACGTCCACAAAGTTGCATGTTGCCATATGGCAACAGAATAGCTAAAGGGTCAAAGTGCTAAGGACATAGGCGAGTATGTAGTAAGGATTATCTACAGTTGTCCACATAACATAAGATTAGTGTCCGACTGAACATTCGGTTTCAATTTCGTTTCGACCGTAGAATTCAGGTTCCTACTAAGTTTGTATTTCGACTAAAAAGGACAGATTCGGTTGGACACTATAAAAAGTTTTCCCCAGAGGTGCAGAGTTCTGTATTGTTGGGACACCGAAAGTGTGCGCCATTTGAAAATTGTCCAGTAATTGTTGATAAAGTAATTTAAAAATTTGCACAGAACTCTGCAAATGTCTTCATTGCCGAATCTCTCCATTTAAAGTTCACAATTCCCTCTCTATGATTGAACAAGTTTCGTGCCTCAGATACATTTTCCACTAAGCTCAAAGCAAATACACTCGCACCACACTTTGCTCCATATACCAACAACAGAAAGCAAAGAAAAAAAGAAGCAACAAAAAACAAAGTGCAGCCATGCGCGTCCATCGCACATCTGGCAACGCTTATCAGCGCTGAAAAAAAATCCATCGACGCTATCTGCGTTCGGCATCGGAGCGCCGCCAATGGCGATTAAAGCGCGTTTTTTGGGTCAACATTTCAAATGAGAGCGAACGGCCAAACGTAACGTCAAATGTGCAGCAACAAAATCAACAACAACAGCCAAGAAGAAGTTCGTAGAGTTGTTAAGCCAACAGCGAAATGCAAAGTAAAATGTTATCAATCAGCGGCAATCATCATTAAAAAGTTGCCGCGCGCTGCTTAATTCGTTTACTTTGTGTTTTATTTTTTTTTTATATATATGTCGATGTTGTTGTTGTTGTATTTGTATATTTGTCTTCGATGAATTGTTCGATTTGTTATTTGACTGCTAGTCTCATTTGTCATGTGCGACAACAAAAACAAAAAACGAAGCAAAACGTTCGAAATGGCACACCGAAAAAATTATCGATTACGATAAAATGTTCGGTGCGGCAGTTTTTGTTGTTTGTGTTGGTTTGTATTGTCTTTCATGCCGAACGTGCCATTTGAGTCGCATTTGCGATAGAAATCGCAAACGCAACGACCGCAGCCGGGCGAGGCGCAACGCGACTAGTCGCTGGCACCGCTTATCGCCGCAGTGGCGCAGCAAAAATGTGGGCAACAGCTGATGTCGGGCGCGCTGGAATGCGACTGCGGGCCGCAACGGCGACAGCCCGCTGGGCGTTGTGGGCGATGCGGCCAAGATGGATCGCATGCTAATTTATAAGAAGTGAAGGATTAAAACATTCGGAACGGCACCCAGTGCACGCGCCAGCGGTGCGTAATTAATTTTGCGCTTAATTGCGTTTTAGAATTTGTGAGCAATGAAAATTAATCGCACATAATAAATGCGCTTCAAATCGCAAACGTGCAGCAAATTCATCAAGCGGACACGTACATAGTGTCGGTTATTGTATCTGACGGATACGTGGCGCGCTGCGTGGCGGTTGGCGATTGATTAGAATTGACAGCGGCGGTTTTTGTTGTTGGTGCTGCTTCTTCAATCGCAGATAGAAAACGTGTTGCGTTGCGCTCGTTCAAAGGTGGCAGCACTGCTTCGACTGCAACTTCTGCTACATTCTTTTGGTCTTTGCGTTGTTGTTGGCAGCTGTGTGTCTGCTGTTGATCGGACTGTGACACGTGCTGCGCTGGCGGTTTTTTTCTATTGTATTTCATTTGTTTGTCGCATTAGGCTGGCAACACACCACGCATGCATGTAAACTGTAATCAAAATAACTGTATAACTGTAATAAAAATAGTTACATGAGCGTTAAAGGGCATCAAATGAACTTTAGGTGACATAAAACGTAGAGGATAAGGCTTCCAATTAACTTCAAATAGTAAAGTTGCGTATTTCAGAAAAGTCAAGTGGGAGACATCAAATGAACTTTAGATGAAATCAAAAGTTGACCAAAAGGCTTCAAATCAAGTTCAAAAAGTCAAGTTACGTATTTCAGAAAAATCAAGACATCAATTGAACTTTAGAGGGCATCAAACGAAGAGCAGAAGAATTTAAACTAACTTCAAAATGTCAAGTTACGTATTTTAAAAATATTAAATAGACGTAAGAGGCTTCAAATCAACTTTAAAGTACATCAAACGTAGAGTAGAAGGCTTCAAATTATCTGCTAAATAGTCAAATTACGTATTTCAGAAAACTCAAATGTACATAAGAGACATCAAATGAGCATTAAAGAACATCAAACATAAAGCAGAAGACTCCAAAATAACTTTAGTGAACATCAAACGTGAAGAAACGACTAACTTCAAAATGTCAAGTTACGGTTTTTAAAAATATTAAATATACGTAAGAGGCATCAAATGAACTTTGGGGGACATCAATCGCAAAGCAGAAGGCTTCAAATTGTCTGCAAAATAGTCAAATTACGTGTTTCAGAAAACTCAACTGTACATAGAAGAGCTTAAATGAGCATTTAAAGACATCAATCATAGAACAGAAGGCTCCAAAATAACTTTAGTGGACATCAAACGCAAAGAAGGCTTCAAAATCACTTCAAAAAAGTCAAGTTACGTATTTTAGAAATATGAAATATACGTAAAATGCATCACAGAAACTTCAGAGGACATCAAACATATACCAAAAGGCTTCAAATTATCTGAAAAATAGGCAAATTACGTATTTCAGAAAACTCAAATGTACTTAGGAGACATCAAATGGGCATTAAGTGACATCAAACGTACAGCAGAAGGCTCCAAAATAACTTTAGTGGACATCAAACGTGAACAAGGCTTCAAAATAACTTCGAAATAGTCAAGTTATGTATTTCAAAAAAATCAAATGTACGTCAGGGGCGTCAAATTAACTTTAGAGGACATCAAACGTAGAGCAGAAAAATATCAATATCAAAATATCATCAAAATAGTCAAGTTATGTATTTCAGGAAAGTCAAATTTTAACCGGAAGACAACAAATGCATCAAACTAGCCTACAACTCATAAAACTATATTTTTCAAAATAGTCAAATGTACATCAAAAGGATTCAAATACACTTCAGAAGACATCAATCGTGGATCAGAAGTCTTCAAAATAACTTCGAGGTAGTTAAGTTACCTCTATCAAAAAAATCAAAAGTATGTCAGAAGACAACAAGTGCACATCAAATGATATCAAATGTGCATAAAAAAGCATCAAACTAGCTTACAAATCGTAAAGTTATATATTTTACAATAGTCAAACGTACATCAAAAGGATTCAAACAAACTTTGAAGTATATCAAAGGTCCAGAGAAGGGCCTAAAATTAAATTCAAAATAATCCAATACTTAATATAATAAAGAATAGTCAAATGTAAAATGTAGAAGGCATCAAATGGGTTTTGAAAGAAACCTAATACAAACAAAAGATCATAAAGTTCAAATCAAAATAATCCAGTGAGATATTTTAGAACAGTAAAATTTTTTTCAAAAGGCATTAAATTTACTTTAAAATATATCAAATGTTTGCCAGAAACTATCAAACTGATTTAAAATTAGTAAATAAATTAATTTTTTTAATGGCGAAATATTTCTGGAAATTTTTAAATTCTGTTTTCCCAAAATATCAAGTCTTGTAAATCTTCTCTTAACCCGTTCACTTGCCGTTGTTGAGAATGTCGTGCAAGAAGTTTGTTATCTGATTCGCAACCAAATTTAAATACATTTTTCTTTACAGCCTTTCAGGAAGTTGGCGTTCTCGATTGTAAGAAAAAGCATTGATCGATTTGGCTTTCTCTTTTTTTTGTATTTCTTCTTGAGATATACTACTGTGGGCAAAAAATAGTAAGACTTTTTAATTTAAATTTCGCGCGGAAACCCATTCGTCGAGAATGCGTGGACGACGAACCACATCCAGGACGGTCATCAACATCAGCTGATGATCAACACGTCAAAAAAATCAAGGAATTGGTGCTCGAGAATCAAAAATTAACAGTCAGAGACCTTACTGGCATCGTTGGAATATCGGAAGGATCAGTGAAAACCATTTTAAAAGATAATTTGGGCCTAAGAAAAGTGAAAGCACGATTGATTCTTCGTGATTTTTTCGCCAAAAAAGTCAACCAATATCGTTCCACAACCACCGTATTCGCCTGATTTAGCTCCGTGTGAATTCTCCAGGGAAACCGTTTTGAGTCAATTGAAGACATTAAACGTGAATCGCTACGCGCATTGAAGGCTATTCCGGAAATTGACTTTAACAACTGTTTCGATGATTGGAAAAAAAGTTGGCACAAGTGTATTAGGGCCGGGGGAATTACTTCGAGGGGGACGAAATAGGTTTGGAAGAATAATTAAAGCATTTTAAAATTATGAACAAAGTCTTACTATTTTTTGCCCACACTAGTATTCCAGGGTTCCTGATAAAAATTTGTTTAAATTACCTCCTTCGCTATGTAGGAATTTTTTTTAATTTGGGGACTAAAAAGGCAAAACATGGGTAAAGGTGTTGCCTGACGAAACAATATTTAATAGGCCTTTGGTTTTTGAACTTGGTGAAAATACTATATACTAAATATATATTTTTCCAATTTTTCGAAACTCAAAATTTTACGGTGTAAACAAAGGGTTAAGGTTCGTTTACGGGAAGACTATGAAAAACATGAACCGAAAATACTTGAATACTTGGTGAGAATACTTGAAATCAAAAATAATTCGACAAGTGTTTTTAATTTTTTTGAAAATCGAAATCTAACAGTAAAACAAGGGTTAAAAATGTGTATAGAAAAAAATGATTTAATAGATTTTTCGACTTCTAACTTGTTGAAAGCACTTCAATCGAGATATAATTCGACACGTTTTTCTAATTTTTTTTGAAAATCGAATTCTAACGAAGTAATCCAAAGGTTACAAGTTTGTACGGAGAAACATGATTTAAGGGGTTTTTCAACTACAAACTTGGTGCAAGCGCTCCTAATGATGAGCAATTTTTTTTTTTCGAAAACCGAAATCTGATGGGGTAAACTAAGGGTTAAAAGTTTGTATGGAGGAACATAATTTAATGGGGTTTTCGACTTCAAACTTAGTGAACGCACTTCAAACGAGAAATAATTCGACACGTGTTTCTAATTTTTTTTAAAACGAGTTCTTACGGAGTGAACCAAGGGTTAAAAGTTTGTATAGAGAAACATGATTTAAAGGGCTTTTGACTTCAAACTTGGTGAAAGTGCTCCAAATGATGAATAAACCAACGCGTGTTTTTCATTTTTTCGAAAATCGATATTTAACAGGGTAAGCCAAAGGTTACAAATTTTTATAGAAAAACATGATTTAATGGGGTTTTTGACTTCAAACATAGTAAAATCACTTCAAATGAGAAATAATTCTACACGTGTTTCTAATTTTTTGAAAATCGAAATCTAACGGTAAGCCAAGGGTTAAAAGTTTATATGGAGAAACATGATTTAAGGGGTTTTTGACTTCAAATTTGACTTCGATTTCCATCTGCGAAATCTGTAGGGGTTACCCAGGGCTTAAAAATTTGTATGGAGAAACATGATTTAATGGGGTTTTCGACTTCAAACATAATAACAGCATTTCAAACGAGAAATAACTCGACACGTGTTTTTTAGCTTAGTTTAGTTTTTAAAATCAAAATTTGACGGAGTCAATGATGGGCTAAGAATTTATATTAGGAAACATGATTTTTAAGGTTGACTTGAAAAAAATTGGAAAAAATAAAAAAAATTGACTTAAAAATTAGCCAAGTATTTTGTTCATAAAAATCTGACAGTGTCAACAAAGTGTTGAGAGAAACTTGATATATTGCGCCTATTGGCTTAAAACTTGTCGGGCCCTGTTAATGATTCATTAGACATGGACCATGTCATCTACTTATAGAACATCTGTCAGACCAAGTTCCGGATCAAGTTGAGGAAGTTGGCTTCTGAAGAAGATATTAAAACTTTTCCATATTCATAGTTTTTCTTCACTTTCTACATTGGACCTATAAAAACTTTTTAAAGCCACATCCATTTTGAACAGGTGGTAGTTTCATTTGTAGTGACACGTGCATACATACATACATTCAATTTTATTAAAGTTTTCATTATTTTTAAAAAAATTTCTCGCCGTGTAGTAGTGGGCTGTCATTTGTTTCGCATCAACGATGCATGCAAATGAAATATCAATGATAAGTGGAAAATGTGACAATATGCATTCGCACACAATGCAACGAAATGTGTCGCTCTGCCACGCACACAGCGACATACGGCCGCCCTAAACGCCCGCCCAGCCGCCCCGCGCCCAACTCAGTGTCGCTTCCGGCGTGCACACGGCACAATGTGGGCGCGCGCCGTGGCTTTGAATATATGTGTGTGTGTGTGTGTATGTGTGTTTGTGTGGGCTGAGGTGGCGCACGTGTGACAGTGTGTTGTTGCAAATACAAAATCAATTCTGACGTTATCGTGACAAAAAACGGCAACAACTACTCGAACAGCACCAACAATGAAAGCCCAAAAAGTAGCAAATAAAACCAACGACAAAAAACAACAACAGCAACGAAGAATCGAAATGAAAAGAGCTAAAATTTCGAAATTTCACTATCGCCGACAATGGCACGAGTCACATCGCTCAGCGCGCTACTAGCAACAACAGCAACAACAAAAAAAACAACACCAACAATGACGTTGAGGCAACGTTGACAACAACATGGCACAAAAATTGCTGGCAAATTCTGCTTTTTTATGTTGAAAAATTTCGCTATGTGTTTTTTGGAATTTTGTTGTTGTTCTTTTTTTAACATTTATTTTCATTTTATTTGTACATTGGACAGTGCACTATGCTGTTGTTGTTGTTTTTGTTTCGCCTCATTTGCTGACATCGTTTCGTTGCAAGTTTTCAGCGCATTTCGTAGCATTTTGGTTGTTTGCATTGTTGTTGTTGTTTTTTTGCTGTGCGCTTATCAATCGCCAGGACCATCACTAACAAATTCTCGCCGCTGTCCACTGCACCAACACCCGGACCCAAGTTTAGTAGTTGTTGTTTTTTTTCTTTTATTTGGCCGCATTCTGTCCGCCTGCTGAAAATTCTTGCTGCCTCGCAACGAAAATGCCAACACTTGGCGCTGGCCAACAGTGTGGCCGTGGCCATGGCAGTGGCACCTACCCAACCCACCCCGCGGCCGACTTGAAGGGGTAGTTGTGCCGTTCGTTGGGTGGCGGCATTGCACGTTTCAGTTTTGTTTTTGCCGTCTTTGTTATCCTTTGCTGGCGCTGCTATCAGTGCCATCGCGCACACCCACACTGTCGCACCACTACATACACACAAACACACCAACACACCTAAACACAGCAACACACCCACAGGGCGATGCGCCCAAAACTGACATTCCAACGCCATCGCCATCGCGGCAACCAGACGCGCAGGTGACGGAGTTCGGGGCCGGGCGGACATTCGGGCTCAGCTCGAGCCGCAGCACTCTTTCGCCTTATCACTTTTGGCATATCGCAACGAAATGGATGGCATGGCACGCTGCAAGATAAGCAAAACGAGACATGCTGCAACCAACTACCAAACACACCACTACAACAATGCGAACGGGCGCGCACGGCACTAGTGGCGCATGTCGCTCGGGGGCGCTGCGTAGGGTTAAGCCGGCATAGGTGGTTGGGTTGGTCGTCGAGCAAACGATATCCGGCCTCAGTGTTGTTGGCATAAAAATATCGCATATCGCAAAGGGCGCACGATTGTGCTGCGTCTGTGTGTGTGGGTGTTTGTGAATGGATTTTCATTTTCTAAATTTCGTTGTGCAAGGACAACGTAACAGCGATAAGCGTTTATCTGCCTGCTGACGTTGCAGGTCGAGAACTAAGCGTAGGTGTGTGTGTGGTTGTGGTTGTTGGTGTTTGTTTGGGAATGTATGTGTGTGTGTGTGTTTGTGACATTGCATTCCAATGAAGCGTTGATATTAATTACTTGGCAAATGGGGAATATTAAGAAAAAGAAGAAAGGGAAATCGCATTTTTGGCAAACGTTTGACTGCAACACTATTGAAGACAATATCGAGCAATTGGCAATGAGAGGGATTATGTTGTAAAGTAGAGGAAATTGAGAAAAAGGAGTGTGGAAAATAAAGTGCGTATCGTAGAAGAAGAGAAGTCGGAAGGGAAGAAAAATATAGATTAGAACAAACTGTAGAGTGGTAAGTCGGCAGAGGGTTAAAGAATTAAGGAGAGCAAGGCAGGTAGGCAGCTGGAGAGTTAAAGAACTAGTTAATTGGAGAGCAAGAGAGTTGAAGAGTTAAATAGCTAAAGAAGAAAAGAGCGGTAGACTAGACTAGACTAGACTAGACTAGACTAGACTAGACTAGACTAGACTAGACTAGACTAGACTAGACTAGACTAGACTAGACTAGACTAGACTAGACTAGACTAGACTAGACTAGACTAGACTAGATACAACTAGATTAGAATTGACTAAAACTAACCTAACCTAAGACTAAGACTAAGACTAAGACTAAGACTAAGCGGTGAGAGTAGCCATTAAAGAATGTAAAGAGCTGAGTAAAGAATAAAGAGTAAAGCGTATTGAGTAACGAGTTAATAACTATGAGCAACAGTAACGAGTAAAGAGAGGAAAAATAACTAAAGAGTTAAAATTTAAGGGGACAGAGTGAATAGTAGAGAGTAAAGAGTTGAGAGTCAAGGCCTTTTATTTAAGCGTAGTGAATAGAGAGTGAAGAACGGAGAGTGGAGAGAGGAGATAAGAAAGATAGTAGAATAAGGAATCAAGAGTAGAGAGCTAAGTCCTTAGTCCTGTAGGATCAATACAAATTAAAGTACTCAACGTCAGAAGATTTTCAAATCAAACATTGGAGTTTTGGGTTTCTTATTTCTAAAAAAAGAATTCAAAAACAATTTTTTTATGAATAATAATAAAAAGAAATTCTTAATTGATTTATAATATAATATTCAATCAAAACAAAAGTTGCAACCATTCACAAAATTAAAAAAAAAATTTCAGTTTGCATTTAACTCAACTCTGAAAGGGTTAAATACAAACTAAAGTTAAAAGGTTGTTATTAAAGTTCGGCGCTCTATTGAAGACCTCCAAAGGTATCAATGCAAGTTGTGAATGCCAGCGCAAGTTACCCGAAATAAAAATAACACATAAACCAACAAGAAAACAACACTTTGCTCGAAACGAGAAAACAAAGCCAACAAAGTGCAAAATGACAAAAGGATAACAAAAGCTCAGCGGGACCAGCGTTGTGTTGGTAGTTGGCAGCTGATATCGCAACGTGGAGAAGCAGGCGCGCATCTGTACGCACACAGGCGCTAACACACACACATACACACACACACATGCAGGACTGCAAATGCAGCGCTTGGGCGCGCATGCAGCGCAATTTGATTCAATGAATTTCGCATTTTCGCAAGTTGCAGTCGACTGACTGCGTGTCCTTATCGCCGCACTGTCAGAACGTTATTGTCCGAGTGGTGTCTCTGGCTTGGGTTCCCAACACTCGGCAACTCACCTGCCCGCGACTTTTGTTTTCCTGGTGATTGTGTTGTTGTATTTCGATGGTGTGAGTGCTTTGCATGGCTGAAAGAGTGAGGGAGATTGGCTAAATTCTTTTGCAATTTTTGACAAATCTGGATAAATGCTTTTGAGTTTATTGGAGTCGATTAAGAAGGGAGCGAGGAACAAATGAAGAGGTGTGAAATGTTTTAAAAGGAAGAAATGAATAAATGAATGAAAATGAAGATGACAATGATTCAAAAAAACCTATTCGAAAGAGATTGGAGAAGAAAAGGGAAAACATAAAAATAAGAGAAATAATGAGGTCAGTATAAAAAAGGAACGAAGGGTGAGAAAACATATGATGAGAAAATAAAAGGGTAAAATATGTTAAAATAAAACAAAAACCAAATGATAAAGAATAGAAATGAAATGAATAGTAGGACAAATCTGAGATGAATCAAACTTCAAAGATCAAGAAGAGCTAGAAAATTCGTGATAAAGAAGGAGGAATAGACATAAAATAGAATTTAAGGAAATGTCTTAGATGAACCAAAAGTCCAAAAAGCAAAAGGAACGAAAGTAAAAAAGAAAATAATAAACGGGGAAAAATTTATGAGATACAAAATTTATAAAAGTTGTTACGTCTATGAGATAACTCTAAGAAATTAAGAATACTGGAGAATGAGGAAAATGAAAAAAGGTGCAAAAAGGATAAAAACTAGAATGACAAATGTTGCAAAAAGTAACGGGGTAAAGTTTCGAAATGATATGGAGAAGAAAAGGGAAACATAGAACAAAGGTTGAAAATGAAATGAAAGAGGATATTTTAATGAAGGAATGAAAAATATAGTAAAAGAAAAAAATTAAAACATTCACAAAATAGTCACAAAAAAATATACAAATAAGAAGAACGAAAGTGGGTTTAAAATATAAAATATCAAAGATGGAAAGAGAAGAAAGAAAAGAGGAATGAAAGATACAAACAGCCGGCAAGGGGAACGAGGCGAACAATGGAAAAGAAGTAAACAAGAAATATGGAGAATAGAACGAAAATAAGAACAAGAAAAAACAAAGAAGAAGTAAAAAAGGTGGTGAATATTCAAATAAACAAAATAAGAAAGCAAGAGTTAATAAACAAAAGATTTAGGTTACAAAAAAACATAAGAACAAGAAGAGTGAAAGTGGGCAAAACAGAGAAAGAAAAGAGGACTGAAAGATACAGAGTGATGGGCAAAAGTGGAAAAGAGGAATAAAAGTTTCAAACTGGCAACAAAGGGAAAGATTAAGATAGCAGAGGCGGACAAAGTAGAAGAAGTAAACAACGAACTTGGAGGATAGAACGAAAATAAGAACAAAAAACAGACAAAGAATAAGTAAACAAAACAATTTGGAATATTTAAATAAACAAAATAAGAAAGCAAATGTTAGTAAAAGAAAAAGATTGAGGTTACAAAAAAGTATAAGAACAAGAAGAGCAAAAGTGGGTTAAAAGCTTAAAATATAAAATATCCAAAAGAGAGAAAGAGAAGAAGAATGAAAGTTACAAACTGGCGGCAAGGGGAAAGATTAAGATAGAAGAGACGGACAAAGAAGAAGAAATAAACAAAGAACATGTAGAATAGAACGAAAAGAAGAACAAGAACAGACAAAGAAGAAGTAAAAAATTGGTGAATATTCAAATAAACAAACTAAGAAAGCAAAAATTAGTAAAAGAAAAAGGATTTAAAAAAATAAGAAGAGCGAAAGTGGGTTAGAAGTATAAAATATCAAAGATGGAAAGGAGAGAAAGAAAAGGGAAATGAAAGTTACAAAGTGATCTGCAAAGTTGGAAAAGAGGAATAAAAGTTGCTAACTGGTAGGAAGGGGAAACATTAAGATAGAAGAGGTAGACAAAGAAAAAGAAGTAAACAAAGAACATGGAGATTAGAACACAAATATAAATAAAAAACAGACAAAGAAAAAGTAACTAATAAAACTGTGAATATTAAAATAAAGCAAATAAGAAAGCAAAAGTTAGTAAAAGAAAAAGATTTAGGTTAGAAAAAAAATCTAAGAACAAGAAGTGCGAAAGTGGGTTAAAAGTATGAAATATAAAAGGTGCAAAAGAGAAAAGGAAAACAATTTAGATAGAAGAAACGGACAGAGAAGAAAAAGTAAGCAAAGAGCATGTAGAAAAGTACGAAAATAGGAACAAGAATATTTAAATAAACAAAATAAGAACGCAAAAGTTAATAAAAGATAAAGATTTAGGTTACAAAAAATCTAACAACAAAAAGTAAAAAAAGGAAAAGATGCAAAAGGAAGAACAAAAACAGACAAAGAAGAAGCTAAAAACAAATGGCTTATATTTAAGTAAGTAAAATAAGAGGCAAAAACATAAGAAATTGTGGACAAAATAGAGAAGAGAAATAGAGAAAGAAATAGAGAAACTGGGAAATAGTTGAGGTGAAGACAATGAGAGAAAAGCTATGAAGAGATCCACATAGTAATGAATACCAAAATACGGAAAAAGTGATGAAAGAAAATGGAGAAGCAAGATAATACAAAGAAAATAAAGAAAAGCGAGAAAAGACAATGAGAAAATAGTAGTTCATAGTAACGAATGCCAAAATACGGAAGAAGTAATGGAAGAAAATAGAGAAGAACGTTAATGAGAAGCCAATGAAAGCAAAGCTTGGAAGAGATTCACCTTTCCGCCGAAATCCTTTCACTTCGGGAACACACAGACACTGACCGAGTAGAGAAGGTGGCGGCCACCTTTTGCTGACTCACTGGTGTCACAATCGCTGCCTGTGTGTTCATTACCCCTTCCGTGTGACACAGCCCCACACCCACACACACACACATCGCTGTTCCTATCAGAGCAGCGCGCAGCCACACCCCTCCCACACACACACAAACACACAGAGCGCGCGAATGGCAACAACGCAATGCCGAAAACACGCTCCATTTGAAATCTTTTTGCTTATCGCACCACGCCTGATTGATGGCCATAGATAAGCGTTCGCGCCAGTCGCTCGCAGTTGCGCGCCCCTGCAACCGTTTGCTTACCTCCGCCTCGCTGCCTCCTCCGCACTCGACGCAGTGGCGGCGAGTGCGCAGCGCGTTTGTTTTGCCACTCGTTGTTCGTTGGCAGTCGTCTGCTTTGTTGCGCTTCGTTGCTCGCATTTAGTGCGCCACTCGTTGCGTCTCGTCTCCGACTCGTCTCGTCTCGTTTCGGTTCGGTTCATTTTGGTTTTAGCCTGTTTGCTTTGTGTTGGTTACTGCAC
This sequence comes from Melieria omissa, assembly GCA_963971225.1. Taxonomy (NCBI): domain Eukaryota; kingdom Metazoa; phylum Arthropoda; class Insecta; order Diptera; family Ulidiidae; genus Melieria; species Melieria omissa. The sequence goes on along the minus strand of OZ020267.1, from coordinate 127,248,662 downwards.
TGCACTGTCGGTGCGCGCCGCTCCTGGCCATTGTTTGGTCCCATTAGCGCGGGTGTTATCAGCAACGTCGAGCTGATTCCTTCTTTCGGTCATTGTTGTTTTTGTTGCTGTTGTGGCATTGCCGCCGAATGGGTGAGTGAGAGTTTGCGATAAGAACGTAAAATATAAAATATAGCGCGCACTCTGAGGAATGTCCTTTTTGTGGGCTGCATATATTTTTTTCGGTTGGCCCCATTGTTGATGTTGTTATTTGTGGCAATTTCGCTGAGCTTTTACACTGCAAAAAATTCCATAACTCTGAAAAATGTATAAAGTAAATTTTGTTTAGCGCGTTGGGAACAATTTATGATGAAATCATTTTAATGGTTTAGTGCTAAAAACTCTGAAGGCCTTCGAGTCGACTTGTGACAACGCTTTGCAAAGTATTTTAGAAGCTTCGACTTGTGTAATCTTTTAGTTTTTCACAGCGTATTGTTTACTCATATTTTATCAGTTTTTGTGTGGCTTCTTTTGCTTACAACGAAGCACGTTGGTTGTCTTTGGCCCTTTTTGTGTTGCACTTTTGCCGCCTTTCAGAGTTCAACCCACATCTCGCGGAATTTTCGTATCTTCAGCAAAACACACACAGCGCTGAGCAGCGAACACACATACACAGACACAAACACACAGACACATTCAGTGTGCAGCTGCAGAGGCACAGACACCCACACAGTGTCACATGCGCGATTGCGCTTCTTTGCATTTTGTCATTGCAATTCTCATTTATCATGCGGCGAATGCATAAACATGATAAGGATTTATGTATGGCAACGCATAGTTGGAGCACCAGTTGTTGTTGTTGCTGTTACTGCACACCATTGTCATCTCTGTTGTGCTGTGTGCTTGCTGCCATTGTTGTTGTTTTTGTTGTTTTTTTCAGTTTTGATGTCGCCTTAACAATGTCAGCAACGCACCAGCACTGACACTGACGCCGCCACTAGTCAACAGTCACCAACCCAGCAGCCCAGTCAGCTCTGCCACATGACAGATTCACCATTGATTTATTTCCATTTCGCCGCAATTCATCCACCGAATAGTTGAGACCGTTTTCTCTGTGTGCGTCTTTTTCGCCTATTCGCCTATTCGCGCCGCTTTAAATCACAAATCACAATTTCTCTCACAACTTGGCGCAATTTTCATAATGCGTCACTATAGTATTTATCCAATTTGTGAATGGCGCTGTAAGTGTTATTATCCTTTAACCTACTTACGCCATTTTCCGCCAACCCAACCCGTCGCCTACCCAACCGTCTCTCCCACAATTCAACTAATGCAAAAGTTCAGCCCCGAGTTGTGTGTGTGTGTGAGTGTTTGTGCGTTTGCCACAATAAATGGTTTTATTTGGCCGATAATATCTAACGAGAGCAGAGCTTACGACCAAAGGACGAAGGACACTTGCTGGACGGCATTTGAAGCATAGCACAAAGGACGAAGGAAGCCGTTTCGGCGCCGTTCTGTAGTGGACGTGACTCTGTCAATTGGTGTTGGCCCTGTGTGCGTACGCACTTTGGCTTTGGATCGGCTTTCGGTCGGATTGTTGGCCTTGTTCGCATGTTGTTGTTGTTGTGTGCTTAGGTAAATGCGTCTAATAATGAAAACTGTTGCTGGCCACAGTGGTGTGAAGTGAACAAGTTTTCATACATTTCGCATTGTTCGATATTGTTTAGTCAGTTGTTGTGAATTTGCAGAATTTTATTGCCCATCTGGCCAAGGATTATCAGGTGATTATTATGTGATACATTACCTGCTCATGGAGACATGGCATATCAACGATTTGATAGAAACGTCACATGTTATTGATTGTAAATAATACAAAATATTTTATGCAATGAAGAGGAAGCAGAGGCAAGTTTCAAGCTGTGAAGAAGAAAATCAGTATTAAGGGTGGCAACAGTGATTTAACGATTGTCTTTTATTTTATTTTATTTCATTTAATTTCATTTCATTTCATTTCATTTCATTTTATTTTATTTTATTTTATTTTATTTTCTTGTATTTTATATTATTTTTTTTTTATGTTATCTTATTTTATTTTATTTTATTTTATTTTATTTTATTTTATTTTATTTTATTTTATTTTATTTTATTTTATTTTATTATATTTTATTTTATTTTATTTTATTTTATTTTATTTTATTTTATTTTATTTTATTTTATTTTATTTTAATTTATTTTATTTTATTTTATTTTATTTTATTTTATTTTATTTTATTTTATTTGTCATGATTTAGTCTTGCATGGATATTTTTAATAATGGGTTCTCGATGCTCTGAACCCCCTCTTTGTAATCAGTTTGATGAAAAAGTTCTTGAGCCATAAAATTTGACTTCAATGGGGTTGAATGGTATCGCAACGAGGTCTGAGTTCAAAAAGCGCTTTAAAATTTGAAAAAAGTCCTTCAAAGCTGCTCAGAAATGGCTCTTAGAGTGTTAAAATCTATGAATGACCCCCACTAGTTTCCTCTACTGAACATTTCTCTGAAATATACTTACTACCTATTTCTAACTATTAATGGGGCTTCCGTACAAAAAAATCGTATTTATAAAATTGGCTCCCATTGGTCCCAGGTTGCCTTCAGATGTATGAAATGTTAGACTGACTCCCACCCACCCACCCATTGGGGTGACATATGGCCAAAATGGGCATCATTGAAGATCCAACTTGTACATCTTGCCTGGAGGAGATAGATAGTACACAGGATTTTCTTTGCGCATGTCCTGTCTTGTCTAGAACGAGATTGCGCACGCTGGGTTCAGATGATATGAGAATGGACTTCATCCATTCTATGAAATGAATGAAACACTGAACTTATAGGGGCCCATATAGTTTACAGGTTCCGAGACAGGATCAGTCTACAGTGACCTATTGTTGTTAGGTTTGCAGTTGCCCCAAGAAGATTCCCACAGGCTCTGAATCTTGTTTAGCCAGAGCGTTGCTTTCGCAAAGCTAAGCATGTCGCACAACTTAAGGCTCAGAAGCTCTTTTTCCTAAAGGAGATCGCCTGAACATTGGGCACGCACGTAAGAAGTAGTTTCGTGGTCCTCATGGCAGATGTCGCATAGACCAGAGTCTTTAGTCCCAATCCTGGTGAACTACTCATAAAAGGAAATTAAGCCTGTGTTGAGCCCCATGATAGTTCTTAAATTACTCTTCCCTAAGCCCAAAAGATGGTAGCTCGTCCTGTTGGGTGCGTCAAGAAACTGACTGTTTACATGTTGTGAGACTGTGCCAGTGATCGAAGCTCTAGTTTGCTGCCGAGTACAGCCTTGCAATCGCTGGTTCAGGTCCTACGAAACGTACGAAAGATTCAGCTCGGCGAGCTTGTCTGCCTTCTTGTTGTGCCCGAGGTCAGAGTGCCCAGGTGCCCACAGAAATGTAACGTATTTTTCAGTGCTTAGTTCATTTAGTCTGAAGACAGCCTCCTGTCAGAATATATGCCAGCGCCAGAGCCTGAGTCCTGCAGTGATTCATTCGTGTACATCACTGCCTTGTCAGGATTGTAGCCCGTTCACGAGTTTTTCGTCAACTCCGATAAATCAGAGATATTGGTTTGATACCTAAGGCGAGGCTCAAGCTCAGCACATTGGGCACCAACGGCTAATCCTCTCTCAGAGGGAAAGATTTAAAAAAGGCTCTTCCAGCTTCCCCTGCAGCGCTGAAAATATGTGTCCTGCCAAGTGATATGCCGCCCGTTTGGCCTCATTTTTTGCAACTAGACGTAAAGGAGGAAGGCACCGAGGACCTCCATGGTAGCCTTGATACCTGTAGTAGCGCCCATTATATAAATTTTGAAAAGATTGAAATTCAGTCCAACTTTAATTGGTACACATATTTTTAAAACAAGTTCTTTGAATCACTAGCAGATCTCTTAACCTTTTAGGACTTGATGACAATATTTAAATTGTTATGAAAATCGAAGTACTTAATTTAAATTACTTACTCACCAAAGCTCTCGGGTGTACTACGGACCCAATAGGTCTATCTAGTCTATGCTACAATGGTTCCACTATCTCCCAAGCAAATCTAGCCTAACCTATTTTGTATGTCAAAATTTTGAGACAGTTTCGAGTCGGTCATTAATTGAGGCAGGTAATCCATAAAGAAACATTTAAATCAAGTATATTTAAAATATTCAAATAAGCAGTTTTTGCAGTTAGTTCTCACACCTTGTTAAAGGTCAATTGTAGTTATTGAAATCATTTAGTTTTTACTTTAGAATCTTATAGATAACACCGTACGACAGCATTTTCCACACCGGGAAAAATCTATATGTGCGTGATACAAGAGACTAAATGTAGTAATACTGCGTACTCAGTTTTTCATTTCTACATCCCTTGTCCTTTTAAAAGGAGTTCAAAATTTTTGAAGGGGATAAAAAATAAAAAAAATATAAAAAGTACTTAACCTCAAAGAGATTTTGGGTTTTAACATACTTACTTTTCAAGCAAATTCTATATAAATTTTCAATTTCAATTTCATTTTTTTATATCCTTTTTTACAAATAGATAAAAAATAAATTTTATTTAAATTCTTGAGCCTTTCCTCTTTCATTTGATATGCATATCGCCATATTCTAACGGAGTTAGGTATTTTTTATATTTTTTTTATTTTTTATCCCCTTCAAAATTTTGAAATCCTTTTAAAAGGACAAATGTTGTAGAAATTAAAAACTGAGTACGCAGTATTTCTATGTTTGGTCTCACGCCTTTATGGATTTTTCCCGGTGTGAATTTTTTTAATTAAAAAAAAATTTTTTTAAGAAAGTAAACCAATCAAAATCTTTGCAAATTTTATGGAACAACAACCACTTTCCTGCCATTAAAGTATTCTGTTGTTGTTTAGAATCAGTTTCAGACAACAGTTTGCCACAGATTGTGAATACCGCCAATCAATTTCAGTGATTTCAACACCACTGGCATTTTTGTTCTCTCTCATTTCTTGCTCTGAATTCACTCATCTCTGCTTTGCAAATTTATTGCATTAGTTAAAAATGCTTTTAAGCAAAATCGAATGATAAAAGTAAAAACGCCTATCGCCGCTTACCGATGTTCATGTGATAGTTGTGCGGTATGAAGCGATAAAATGCAATTATCATGGCAATTAGTTTGGCGACAACGTGACGGCAATGAAAGTGCTTGAAACCCAAACTGTAAACCGAAATCGAAATCGAGGTTCAAATGCTTATCACAATAGGCACTAAAAACAACAACAACAACAAATTGGTATACAATACGAGAAATATATATATTTTTGTATTCAAATTCGATAAGAACTAACAAAAACACAGGCAAAGGACAAAAGCAAAAGTGCACTTAAGTTGCCGCTACACGGCAGGCAACGCTGTCAGCAAGGAGTCAATGATCGTTGAAGTGATTTTCGGACATGACAGGCAAATGACAACACAAGAAACAAAACAACAACAATGGTATAACATATCGATGCCAATTTCAAAGTGAAGGCGTGAAAGTAACCCTGTAGGAAATGTAGCTAATCTACCTGGAAGTATAATAGTTGGAAGTTTGGTTATATTTGGACTGTCGCTAAGATAAAAATTAATAGGTTGGAAGCAATAAACCAATCAAAAGACTAAAAGAACTAAAAATATAAAATTTTAAAATATAAATTAAAAAAAAAAATTAAAATACAAATATTTTATAGAAAATGGAAAATCAAATTTACTGTTTGTACTGAAAAAAGTCTTAAAAAAAGTCCATTCAAGCATAAATGGGTTGAAGTAGTCAATTCTGGCAATTGATTACTTTTTTCTTAGAGGGCAGTGCCACCGACTGTGACTGTCCCAGCGACAGAGACATCGATTTCTTATGATTTCTTACCAATCAAAAGACAAATTACGAACTAAAAATTATAAATTTTATATTTTATTTAATTCTATATAAAAAAATAAAATTAAAAAAATTAAAATAAAAATTTTCTGCAGAAAATGGAAAATCAAACTTACTGTTTGTCCTGAAAAAGTCTTTAAAAAGGTCATTCAAGCGCTAATCGGTTGAAGTAGTCAATTCTGACAACTTATTACTTTTTTCCAACAGGGCAATGCCACCGACTGTGACTGTCCCAGCGACAAAGACATCGATTCCTTATAGACCAATCAAAAGACAAATAACGAACTTAAAATTAAAAATTTTATACAGAAAATGGAAAATAAAATTTACCGTTCATCCTGAAAAAGTCGCTGAAAAAACGTCTTAAAAAAGTCCATTCAAGTGGTTATGGGTTAAATTACTAATTTCTGGCAACTGACCATATTTTTTCCACATAAAATTTGACTTCAATGGGGTTGAATGGTATCGCAACGAGGTCTGAGTTCAAAAAGCGCTTTAAAATTTGAAAAAAGTCCTTCAAAGCTGCTCAGAAATGGCTCTTAGAGTGTTAAAATCTATGAATGACCCCCACTAGTTTCCTCTACTGAACATTTCTCTGAAATATACTTACTACCTATTTCTAACTATTAATGGGGCTTCCGTACAAAAAAATCGTATTTATAAAATTGGCTCCCATTGGTCCCAGGTTGCCTTCAGATGTATGAAATGTTAGACTGACTCCCACCCACCCACCCATTGGGGTGACATATGGCCAAAATGGGCATCATTGAAGATCCAACTTGTACATCTTGCCTGGAGGAGATAGATAGTACACAGGATTTTCTTTGCGCATGTCCTGTCTTGTCTAGAACGAGATTGCGCACGCTGGGTTCAGATGATATGAGAATGGACTTCATCCATTCTATGAAATGAATGAAACACTGAACTTATAGGGGCCCATATAGTTTACAGGTTCCGAGACAGGATCAGTCTACAGTGACCTATTGTTGTTAGGTTTGCAGTTGCCCCAAGAAGATTCCCACAGGCTCTGAATCTTGTTTAGCCAGAGCGTTGCTTTCGCAAAGCTAAGCATGTCGCACAACTTAAGGCTCAGAAGCTCTTTTTCCTAAAGGAGATCGCCTGAACATTGGGCACGCACGTAAGAAGTAGTTTCGTGGTCCTCATGGCAGATGTCGCATAGACCAGAGTCTTTAGTCCCAATCCTGGTGAACTACTCATAAAAGGAAATTAAGCCTGTGTTGAGCCCCATGATAGTTCTTAAATTACTCTTCCCTAAGCCCAAAAGATGGTAGCTCGTCCTGTTGGGTGCGTCAAGAAACTGACTGTTTACATGTTGTGAGACTGTGCCAGTGATCGAAGCTCTAGTTTGCTGCCGAGTACAGCCTTGCAATCGCTGGTTCAGGTCCTACGAAACGTACGAAAGATTCAGCTCGGCGAGCTTGTCTGCCTTCTTGTTGTGCCCGAGGTCAGAGTGCCCAGGTGCCCACAGAAATGTAACGTATTTTTCAGTGCTTAGTTCATTTAGTCTGAAGACAGCCTCCTGTCAGAATATATGCCAGCGCCAGAGCCTGAGTCCTGCAGTGATTCATTCGTGTACATCACTGCCTTGTCAGGATTGTAGCCCGTTCACGAGTTTTTCGTCAACTCCGATAAATCAGAGATATTGGTTTGATACCTAAGGCGAGGCTCAAGCTCAGCACATTGGGCACCAACGGCTAATCCTCTCTCAGAGGGAAAGATTTAAAAAAGGCTCTTCCAGCTTCCCCTGCAGCGCTGAAAATATGTGTCCTGCCAAGTGATATGCCGCCCGTTTGGCCTCATTTTTTGCAACTAGACGTAAAGGAGGAAGGCACCGAGGACCTCCATGGTAGCCTTGATACCTGTAGTAGCGCCCATTATATAAATTTTGAAAAGATTGAAATTCAGTCCAACTTTAATTGGTACACATATTTTTAAAACAAGTTCTTTGAATCACTAGCAGATCTCTTAACCTTTTAGGACTTGATGACAATATTTAAATTGTTATGAAAATCGAAGTACTTAATTTAAATTACTTACTCACCAAAGCTCTCGGGTGTACTACGGACCCAATAGGTCTATCTAGTCTATGCTACAATGGTTCCACTATCTCCCAAGCAAATCTAGCCTAACCTATTTTGTATGTCAAAATTTTGAGACAGTTTCGAGTCGGTCATTAATTGAGGCAGGTAATCCATAAAGAAACATTTAAATCAAGTATATTTAAAATATTCAAATAAGCAGTTTTTGCAGTTAGTTCTCACACCTTGTTAAAGGTCAATTGTAGTTATTGAAATCATTTAGTTTTTACTTTAGAATCTTATAGATAACACCGTACGACAGCATTTTCCACACCGGGAAAAATCTATATGTGCGTGATACAAGAGACTAAATGTAGTAATACTGCGTACTCAGTTTTTCATTTCTACATCCCTTGTCCTTTTAAAAGGAGTTCAAAATTTTTGAAGGGGATAAAAAATAAAAAAAATATAAAAAGTACTTAACCTCAAAGAGATTTTGGGTTTTAACATACTTACTTTTCAAGCAAATTCTATATAAATTTTCAATTTCAATTTCATTTTTTTATATCCTTTTTTACAAATAGATAAAAAATAAATTTTATTTAAATTCTTGAGCCTTTCCTCTTTCATTTGATATGCATATCGCCATATTCTAACGGAGTTAGGTATTTTTTATATTTTTTTTATTTTTTATCCCCTTCAAAATTTTGAAATCCTTTTAAAAGGACAAATGTTGTAGAAATTAAAAACTGAGTACGCAGTATTTCTATGTTTGGTCTCACGCCTTTATGGATTTTTCCCGGTGTGAATTTTTTTAATTAAAAAAAAATTTTTTTAAGAAAGTAAACCAATCAAAATCTTTGCAAATTTTATGGAACAACAACCACTTTCCTGCCATTAAAGTATTCTGTTGTTGTTTAGAATCAGTTTCAGACAACAGTTTGCCACAGATTGTGAATACCGCCAATCAATTTCAGTGATTTCAACACCACTGGCATTTTTGTTCTCTCTCATTTCTTGCTCTGAATTCACTCATCTCTGCTTTGCAAATTTATTGCATTAGTTAAAAATGCTTTTAAGCAAAATCGAATGATAAAAGTAAAAACGCCTATCGCCGCTTACCGATGTTCATGTGATAGTTGTGCGGTATGAAGCGATAAAATGCAATTATCATGGCAATTAGTTTGGCGACAACGTGACGGCAATGAAAGTGCTTGAAACCCAAACTGTAAACCGAAATCGAAATCGAGGTTCAAATGCTTATCACAATAGGCACTAAAAACAACAACAACAACAAATTGGTATACAATACGAGAAATATATATATTTTTGTATTCAAATTCGATAAGAACTAACAAAAACACAGGCAAAGGACAAAAGCAAAAGTGCACTTAAGTTGCCGCTACACGGCAGGCAACGCTGTCAGCAAGGAGTCAATGATCGTTGAAGTGATTTTCGGACATGACAGGCAAATGACAACACAAGAAACAAAACAACAACAATGGTATAACATATCGATGCCAATTTCAAAGTGAAGGCGTGAAAGTAACCCTGTAGGAAATGTAGCTAATCTACCTGGAAGTATAATAGTTGGAAGTTTGGTTATATTTGGACTGTCGCTAAGATAAAAATTAATAGGTTGGAAGCAATAAACCAATCAAAAGACTAAAAGAACTAAAAATATAAAATTTTAAAATATAAATTAAAAAAAAAAATTAAAATACAAATATTTTATAGAAAATGGAAAATCAAATTTACTGTTTGTACTGAAAAAAGTCTTAAAAAAAGTCCATTCAAGCATAAATGGGTTGAAGTAGTCAATTCTGGCAATTGATTACTTTTTTCTTAGAGGGCAGTGCCACCGACTGTGACTGTCCCAGCGACAGAGACATCGATTTCTTATGATTTCTTACCAATCAAAAGACAAATTACGAACTAAAAATTATAAATTTTATATTTTATTTAATTCTATATAAAAAAATAAAATTAAAAAAATTAAAATAAAAATTTTCTGCAGAAAATGGAAAATCAAACTTACTGTTTGTCCTGAAAAAGTCTTTAAAAAGGTCATTCAAGCGCTAATCGGTTGAAGTAGTCAATTCTGACAACTTATTACTTTTTTCCAACAGGGCAATGCCACCGACTGTGACTGTCCCAGCGACAAAGACATCGATTCCTTATAGACCAATCAAAAGACAAATAACGAACTTAAAATTAAAAATTTTATACAGAAAATGGAAAATAAAATTTACCGTTCATCCTGAAAAAGTCGCTGAAAAAACGTCTTAAAAAAGTCCATTCAAGTGGTTATGGGTTAAATTACTAATTTCTGGCAACTGACCATATTTTTTCCACAGGGCAATGCCCTGACTCAAAGGACAAATTACGAATTAAAAATGAAAAGTTTTCTACAGAAAATGGAACCGTTCTTCACAATTTAAAACGTCCTAAGTCGCTGAAAAAACTCTTCAAAAAAGTACATTCAAGCGCTAAATGGTTACAGTACTAATTTCTAGAAACTGAATACTTTTTTCCTACAGGGCAATGCCACCGACTGTGACTGTCCCAGCGACATCGATTTCTTATGAGGAATGTCAGCAAGTGATGGCGAAACAATAAATGTATCGCTGTTTGTTTGTTGGCTGACTGGCTGGTTGTCTGTCGCTGCCCATTCATCGATTTGGTGTGTCGCTGTTCGTTTGATTGTGTGACGGTTTGTTCGGCTCATTAGTGCTGGCGACCGGCTTGTGGCGAAAATTATTGCTTACCGAGCAGGTAAAAACGATCAAAAAGGAGTCGAATGCAAAGTGTAAGAAACTGAAGCGAACTGAAGCGCCGCCGCCCGGCCAACCATAGCCGAGATGCAGATACAACACAACCTAAACATTGTGCGGAGCTGACAACTGGCACGCGGAGCGCTTGATGTGCCTTCTCGATTTTCGCAAATATGCTCGCTGCTCACTTTTTGCGATTCTTCTCTTCGTTGCTGCGGCTGCCATCGCGCGCCGCAAATCAACAGCCAAGTGACAAGCGATGAAACAATAATGGGTAATTGCCAAGGACCTTTTCGCCACATTAACGACGCTGCCGACGACGACGGCCGAACCTGACGTTGTTGCTGTCGTTGTGCAGTACGGACACATCACGTGTGCGTTCGTCGCGCTTTTGTTTTTGGTTTTTTTCTGCTACCACATCTTTTTTTGGGCGTTGATGATGGCTTGTAGGCGGCTCTGGTCGCCGCGGCTGATGATGTTGTTGCCATTGGTGACATCATTCCGCTGCAACGCTAAGCACCGCAGCCGGCACGTTTTGCCTACCAACCTGTCATGCGGCGCTCGGCTTCAGCTTCAGCTGCTGCTTTTGCTTTTGATGCTTTGCAATGCTTTGCTTCGTTCGTGCCTGCAGTTGTCTGTCTGTCCAGCGCTGGCTGTCTGGCAGTCTGTCTGTCCGTCTGTCATCATTTTCACTGATCGAGTGGATAACGACGTGTTGTGAGTGGTTGCCGGCGTGGCTTCGTGCCACCGTTGGTTTTTTATTGTTTTTGTTGTTGTCACTATGGCAAAAAAAGGTTCCCATCGCTTCGTCATACTCAGCCACACAGAGGCAAAACACACATACACACACACACACGCGCAGTCACTTGCATACATTGAGCCACTTGGCAAGTTATCGCAACCGGAAAAGCAGCCATAAAAGGAAGGTGCAATAAAAAATATTTTACTACAATGCTTTTTTAACTTGTACAACCACACACACACACACACACATCTATACAGTTGCAAGTACATTGTGTGTGCTCTGCAGTTTCACATTGCGCCGAGACGCAGGCAGGCAGTCGGGCCGCCGTTCAGAGAAGTGTATCAAACGTTGTAGTGTTGCAGCGGAAGGAATGTGCTGATAAAAAAATTCAGATATTCATTCATACCGAGCAGCGACAATTGAGTCACTACGGCACCCCATGTCATCGCTTCGCTCTCCACTGTGCACTCGACACTCAACACTCGGCGCTCGGCGCTCGGCGCACCGTGGGTGATTGACTGAGTGGGTGGCAACGTAATTATATAGTCTAAGCATCTAAATGGCACTTATCGCTTCCTGAATGATAAATGAAATGGTATTTAAAGTATTTCGCCGTCATTTTGTTAAATAATAAAAAAAGAACAAGTCGCATTGTATGCAATGAAAAATGTACTGCACGCTTCAGGCAGGCGTCAAGTTTCGCTTGTGAACCCCTTATAACTTCAGATCGTTGTTCCATGTGGTGTACATATTTCAATAGATTTTGAATGAGTTAACTGACAGACACACAACTTTCATGACGTGAGGTCAACGATTTGTATGCAACTTTAGGTTTTTTAAACTCGAGAGGTTTATACGATTTTGGTTTGCAAAGTTGTGCTCTTAGATTTCTATCTGTGTTTCTTTACACTATAGAAGCATGGAGGCTATAACAAAATTATAGAGTTGGTACTTCAAAGATCTTTCATCAAATATCTTTCGCTTCAAAGATCTTTCGCTTTGCCATCATTGTACAAGGGTTAAGTATATGGAAAGTACAGCAATGTACGTTTTCATAGCCAAATGATTCGTGTTACATCGACTACGTTGGTGGGACTAGATTGTTTGATAAAGCTCAAGCGAAACATGTTTTCAGTGCTTTGGTCGGTTTGGGCCCAGCAGAAGAAAGCTTATCATCACTTGGTGTGATTCTGTGATACTTTTACAAAAGTGTTTGAAGAGGTAGAGTGATTAGTAGGTTACATTAAGTAGGGAAGGGTGTGTGCAACCCAGTGTGCCGCACTTCCACTCAGAGGCCAAAATGGCCCATTGTGAATCCCTTCTTAGAATATTCTGGAGCTAACCAATGCCTCTCAGTCCGGGCAAACCAGTTCGACCTCTTGATGAAGGATAGTAGAAATTTCAAGTCTTGTCGCGCAAGCCAAGTCTGCCAGGAATCTTGATCCCAGGGTGCAGAGGCAGTGTTCCTGCAGAGCCGGGCAGTGGCACAGGTAGTGTTGGATCGTTTCCACTTCTTCTTCATCTCCACAGTGTCTGCAGACATCACCGGACGAGAGGCACTATGTGACAAGCACAAAGAGTGACTAATAACGAGTAACGTAATGTAATGATCCCTTAAGTAAACAAAGTTACGTTAGGTCGTACATGTTGGATGGGCATCATAGATAGATTGAGTGAAGAACTTGTTCGACTAAGAGGAAAAAAGGACATAGTGTCTGCTATACAAATAATGTCGTTGGTGACATGACGCGTCATGACGTGTGGAAAAAACGTATCTTTAATGCAAGGAATATTTCCGTATTGAAATAATTTTGACTCCCTTAGAAAAACAATGACTTTGCTGCAATGGTGTACACAGGATTTCATTTTAGAGGAGGCAGGGGGGTTCTGCGTACAACTTCTAAGCCGACTACCATTTGAAACCACATTTTATACCAGCAATTGTGTTGGGGGGAGTTTGAACCCAATGCCCCTGCCTCTCTGTGTGCGCCACCGCTCTGTTGGGAAGACCATATCTGTTTTCAAAATACAATATTTCTGTCAAAAAAGACCGTTTCACTGTTAGAAGGATAGCGTCTTTGATGGAAGGACCGTGTCTTTAGTTAAACAAAGAGTCTTTGGTGGAAAGACCATATCTGTGTTGGAAAGACACTGCTTTGTTTGTTGGAAAGAATACAGTTTTTGGTGGAAAGTTCATGTCTTTGATGAAAAGATAGATCGTGTATCTAAATACTTTACAAGATCGTGGGATCTGCGGGAAAGACAATGAATCTGTTAGAAACACCGTTTCACTGATAGAAAATAGAGTATATGATGGAAAGACCGTGTCTATAGTTGAAACAAAGAGGTTTTGGTGAAAGGACCGTATCTGTTTTTAGAAGGTTGCGTCGCTGTTGGCAAGATAGGGTTTTGACGGAAAGATCGTATTGCTGCGTCACTGCGTCTCTCTTGGGCAGATAAAGTCTTAAGTGGAAACACCGTATCTCTATTAACAAGACCGTGCCTCCGCTGGAAAGACTGTGGGAAGGCCGGGACCTTGGTGGAAAGATAGTGTATTTAACAATTACACCGTTTTTCTATTAACAAGGCCATGTCTCTGCTTGAAATACTGTGGAAAGACCATGACCTTGGTGGAAAGATAGAGTCCTTGGCGGATACATCGTATCTCTATCAACAAGGCCATGTCTCTGCTGGAAATACTGTGGAAACATCATGTATGTAATTGAAAGATACTACCTAAGGTGGAAAGTCCTTATAGTGGTAGAAAGGTAGAGTCTTTGGTGGAAAGACCGTATCTGTTTTGACAAGACCACCTCTTAGCTAGAGAGATTTGTAGGACCTTTGGTGGAAAGACCGTATTTCTATCAACAAGGTCATGTTTTTACTGGAAAGACTGTGAAAGGACCGTATCTTTGGTGAAAAGATGAAGATTTTGATGGAAATACTGTGTCTGTAGTTGAAAGATACTACCTAAGGATAGAGTCTTTGGCGGATACACCGTATCTCTATCAACAAGGCAATGTCTCTGCAGGAAACACTGTGGAAACACCGTATTTGTAGTTGCAAGATACTACCTAAGGTGGAAAGTCCTTGTCAATGGTGGAAAGGTAGAGTCTCTGGTGGACAGACCCTATCTGTACTGACAAGACCACGTCTCTATTGATATGTAGGATCTTTGGCGGAAAGACCGTATCTCTATTAACAAAAGCATGTCGCTGTTGGACAAATAGAGTCTTTGGTGAAAAGACCATGATTGTATTCCCAAGACCACGTCCCTGCTGAAAAAATAGAACCTTTGGCCGAAAGACCGTACCTCTATTAACAAGATCATGGTTGGAAAGACGAAGTCTTCGGCGGAAACGCCGTATCTGTATTACCAAGACCATGTCTCTTCTGGGAAGATCATGTTTTCTGTAGCAAAATGGAATTTTTGGTAAGAAGATCTTGTATGTAGTTGAAAAAAAGAGTCTTGGGTGGAAAGACCGTATATATATTGACAAGACCATGTCTCTACTAAAAAGATAGTGTCCTTGGCGAAGAGAATGTATCCCTGGACCAAGACCACGTCTTTGTTGGAAAGAGTTTGAGAAGTCCGTGGTTTTGTTGGGAAGCTAAAGTCTTTCGTGGAAGGACCGTATCTATCGTGGGAAGATAGAATCTTTGGTGGTGGTATCTGTACTGACTACACCGCTTCTCTGGAGGAAAAACAGATTGACAGGTTGAGCACAAAGAACATCGAGTTCTCATGGCGCAGCAGGATGAACTGTAGCACCTGATGGGCACTATGACCCTCTCTTTCCTTGAGAAAAACGTGATTGGTACTTTCCTTGAGTCGAACATCTGTGAGACAAAGTCATCACTGGACACCACGCCATTAGATCTATGCTTATCAATAGGTGCCTCTAGTCCAATGATGTCTGCATAAGCTGCGGAATTGAAGAAGAAGTAGAAACGATTAAACACTTCCTGTGCCGGCTTTGCAGGAAAACCGATCCCGTACCCTTGGGTCAAGATTCCTAGCGGACCTGGTTTGCGCAGCAAAAGTTGAAATTTCGTACCTGCTCTCCTTTATTAAGAGATCGAACTGGTTTGCCCCAGATCGGTTAACTTCAGAACTAATTAAGAAGGGATTCACAATGGGCCACTTTATCCTCCTGGAAGTGCGGTATCTGGGCCGCACACACCCTTCCCTACCTAATCTAATCTATCCTTACCTTGTTGTCCTTGTCTCGTAGAGCTATGCAGGACTGCAGGGCTACCATAAATCCTTAGTCATTGACCGGAACACAGACGTTTAATGCCCTTTGGCTGGTTTAGCGGTGTATTCTGGTAATCAACCCAGATATCGGCACAACGTGCTCAATATCAGGGAACTTATTTGTTTTTCGCGTGTCCCTGGTCTACTCAGAGAGTTCTACGAACGACCAGAATTCGGTGAAGGATTTTGAAGGTCGTTTACTAAAAAAATTAATGTGTCAATGAACACATATAATTTAAATTTTATATTCGCGCGTTTTGTTAGGCAAAACAAAATTTGTTGACGTTCAGTTCTTATAAAACCCCATCGATCCAAGTGTTGGGTCTTTGAAATGATTGATTGCTGTAATTTCCACTCACGTGAAGTTGAAAATCGTTTTTCCAGTCAATATCTTAATTAAAGCATCAAGTGAACTTAATGCGGCTACAGTCATTTGCTAAGTAACCCACCCCCCCAGGATTTTCGTTGGCATTGGTTGCGAGCCGTTTGCTGTTTGCCGGTAGCGGTGTCGCCGTTGACGGCGATAATAAAATCAATGGCAACGGTGGCGACAATGAAGGCGACACACCGCTGTGCACATAAATGCTTATCGCGTCCGGAGAACTGCTGCGGCGACGGTGGCGTCAATTGCGCTTGCGGCACAGCAGGAAAAGGCACCAACACCTTCCAGCCGGCGAGGTGCGAGCATTGCTGCATGTTGCTGCTGCTGTGCATTGTCGCGGGGGCCAACAACTGAGTAACGGCGGGCGAACAATTGCCGTCGGGCGCTGCCGATAAAGTTTTTCCTTTCGAGCATTTTCCACTTTTGCCAGCAGATTTATAACATTTAATCTGGCAATCAATCAAATAATTTAAATTCAAATACCTTCGTAGTGGCGGCTTTACGTGGCGGCGGCACTTGTCTCTGTGTGTATGTTCTTTTATGACGCGCCGTCGATTTGACGTTGCGGCTAGATGCGCCGCGGCGATTAGGTGCGCGGGGGACGAACGTAATTGCTGCAGCGCCCAAAACTTGGCCACGTGGAGCCGCTGGCAGCGCGCAACAGTGGAAACTTTTGGCCATTTGCTCGACGCTGCTGTGGCCCAACGTTTGCCATAATCAAATCAAATCCAATCGCTAAGTGCGTGAGTTTAGAACTGTTTCTCAATTTTTTTTTTCAAATGTTTTTTTTTTTTCTTTTTTTGCTTAGCAGGTGTTTGGTTTATTTAATTTAATGATGCTTTTGTCTGCTGCCGCTTGGCCTTGGTAATAAAATCGCTAATGCGGTAAGAAGCACATTATAAATAGCCGAATTGTTTTTGTCGGCGGTGCGGCAGTGCGTAATAAACGTCGGCTGCGCATTTACCAAATGGTGTTGGAAAAGTGTTGAATTAAAGTGAGAGAGAGAGATAGCAGAGGCTATGAATATGTCCAAAGAATGTGTTTGTCATATATTGAATCAAGATTTAGACATGAAAACGATTTAGGCACGTTTCGAATGGACATTTTCAAAGCTCTGTTTAGAAGGTTTAAAGAGATGGGAGCATCTCTGGGAGAAGTGTGTAAACTTACAAGGAGACTGTAATAAAAAATGAAAAGAAATTTGAAGAAAAACTCTCTTGTATCTTTCTTTCGAACCAACCTTTTCAAAGCTCTAAAAAGATGGGAGCATCTCTGGGGGAAGTGTGTAAACTTACAAGGAGACTGTAAATTTAAAGAAAAACTCTCTTGTATTTTTGTTAGGTAGGTAACTTTTCAGACCATCCTCGCAAAGGGCACCTACGGTTTTATGCTGATTGCGTGTGTCGGATCTGGTAGAATTTTCATAGGGAATAGTTTGATCTTCAGAAAACTGTCTGAAGGACGGTTAACGAAAGAATAGGCGTTTCTTTATATGAAACTTGAAGCCAAATTATTCTGATTTGTGTTCTAATGGATTCAACTCTTCAGCCAAATAGTCAACTTTGTATCATCTACAACCTAAGTTGATCTTACTATAGCATTTTGGATCATTGTATGGTTAAGATCTCATGGCGGTCATCGGAAGTGATTTACCTCCACAAATCCTTCTCGATGGAATCCACCGGAATATGTGTGGCAGTCTCCTTACCCAAAACACTATATTTGGTTGGATCATAAGTGGCCCACTTCCTCAGAAAGTCTCAACGTTCTCGACACAATTGGAAGAAGTCTCAAATGATTTTCTCAGTTCCCAACTCAAACGCTTCTGGGAACAAGAAGAGATTCCACAGATATCTCTTATCTCCAAAGAGGACCAGAAGACCACATCCCGGCGGCCGGACGCTAGATACGTCATTAGACCACCCTTCAAATCGAGTTTTCCTACTCAAATACCTTTAGGTCATTCTCGTTCAACAGCCTACTCACAATATCTCTGGATAGAACGAACATTGAAAAATAAAGGCGATCTCCAAACCACATATGATGAAGTGCTCAAAGAGTATCTCGCACTAGATCATATGGAACCAACTCAATCCCTAGAAATCATCTCTGATGGCAAATATTTTTCATTTTATCTGCCTCATCATGCTATAGTGAAGCCGGAAAGAACCACTTCCAAGGTCCGGCTAGTTCGCGTAGGGTCGATCTTCTCCAGGTGTTTTTTTTGGTCGATCGCGACTTCTACTCCCTTGCGGGTTCCAGTCTAGTGCCATTCTCGTGATGCTATCGGGTGCTTTTCTTAGTGTATGACCTATCCATTTCCATTTTCTGCGCTTTATTTGCCTCAGAATGGGTTCCTTATTGGTAATCTTCCACAGCGCTTCGTTACTAATTGTCGTGGGCCAGAATATCCTGCAGATGATTCGCAGGAATTTTTTTACGAAAGTTTGTAGCCTTTGGGTGATCTCATGGTTTTAAATGTACTAAAACATTACAAAAAAGGATTTTAATATTGAATCATTTTCGTAATCTGGGCTTAGGGACATTTGTCTGTTCAACAAGAAAGAAATTGACAGTCTACACTATGTTTGGGGACTTCTTTGGCAGAAAAGCAGAGACTGATGTTAATAAAAGTCAATCATCAGCAGTGTCGACCACACGATTTCATTTCAGGCGGGGGAGGAGGAGGAATTTCGTACAATTTTTAAGTTATACATATATATTATATAATATATATATGATTGTGAGGGGTTTAAACTCCCCTTCCCCTCCTCCATGTGTGTACAACTGATCATCAAAACGAAGTAACAAAGTACTAAGCTGTGTTGAGTTCTGGCAACAGAAATACATTCGAAATCGTCGAATGGAAAATCTGCCAAGATTAAATTCAGTCTTGTGAGTTTTTAGTCTTTAGTTCTGTTAGCTCAAGATTCGATTACACTGCACAACACAAAAAAAATAACAAGGTTCTGACAACAGATTCTGGTAGAGGGGACCAAAAAAAAATATACGTGTATCGGCGTTTAGAAAGTTTACGTCTGAATTTTTTTTTAGGGGGGTCAAAGTTTTCCCCTTTTTGCACAATCTTATGGTGAATCGGCATACGAAAACCATGTAACCTCACATTTTAGGTATATGATGTGTTCAGAAATTTGGTGTAAAATACTACGAAGAACATTTTTGTGGAGCATTTTAACCCTGTAGCTCCAGTTTTGATGGGTCAATTTGAACCTTTTTTTTCTAAAATGCCAAAAATTTCCTGTAAACAGGTCTTTTTAAGGACAAAATGTACCACGAAAATATTTGCCAATTAATTCTACTATAAGTCTCTGAATACATCAAAACTCAGAAATCAACTTGAATGCCATAATTAAGCCAAAACTGAAAATGTGTTTAAGTGTTTATTTCGTACTCAATCAAAATTGGTACTAAAATCTCCTACACTATGTTTAGTGACTTCTTTGGCGGAAAAGCAGAGACTGATGTTTATAAGAGTCAGTCATCAGTACTAAAATAATAAAAAATTAAGCTGAGTTGTGTCTACTTTTGTCCTGGCGACAGAAATGCATTCGAAATCGTCCCTTTAGAGAATAATTTTAGCTTCTAGAATATGGCAAATCTGTCAAGATTAAATTTAGTCTTGTAAGTTTTAAGTCTCTAGTTGTGTTAGCTCAAGATTCGATCATTTAATTCGTAGGACGGCATAGATTCAAACGTATATAATCGACGAAGAGCAAATTTTGTGAATCGCTTTTCAACTTTTTCCAATCTGTTGGCTTGAGTCTCAAAATTGATGCATGCATCTGTCCTTAAAAGCCTAAATTTCAGGCCCAAAAAAGTGGCAAACCTATCAAAATTGAATTTAGTTGCTTTCACATACAAATTTTCTCTTTCCACAGAACACCAATCGCAGCTGGTGAATACCGCTATTACCTTCTAAAATTTGTGATAGTTGATAACTCAATGTCTCTTAAATTTCATTGCCCGTTTGGCCTCAATTCCAGGCCCCAAATTCTGGAAAACCTGCCGAGATTGAATTTAGTTGCTACTACAGGAAAATTTTCTCTTTCAACACAACACCAACCACAGCTGGTGAATACCGCTATTATCTTCCAAAAATATCAATAAATTCATAGTTTAATGTTTCTTAAATTCCATTGCCCGTTTGGCCTAAATTTCAGCCCCCAAAAAGTTCTCAAAATTTAAATTAGTTACTGTTATAAGCAACATTTCTCTTCCAACAGAACACCAACCATAGCTGGTGAATACCCCTATTATCTTCCAAAAATTTAAATAAATTCATAGTTCAATGTTTCTTATATTTCATTGACCGTTTGGCCTTAATTTCAGCCCCCAAAAAGTGGTAAACCTATCAAAATTTAAATTAGTTGCTATTACAATCAACATTTCTCTTCCAACAGGACACCAGTCACAGCTGGTGAATACCGCTATTATCTTTCAAAATTGTCAATAATTCATAGTTCAATGTTTCTTAAATTTAATTGCCCATTTGGCCTAAATTCCAGACTCCGAGAGTGGCAAACCTACCAAAATTGAATTTACCTGCTGTTACAAGCAACATTCTCTTCCCACAGAACATCAACCATAGCTGGTGAAACCCGCTATTATCTTCCAAAAATGTCAATAAATTCATAGTTCAATGTTTCATGAATTTCATTGCCCTTAACAGTCCAATGCTTTTGTCCGCTCGTCTGGTGCGCAGCTGACGCTGCTGCATGCAACACTGGCCGGTACTCGAAATTGGGACTATCGCAATTTCGATTTTATCTGCCGCCGGCCCCTGAGCAGTCAGCAATACGTGCAGTGGTGTAAAGTTACGCATAACAACAGGCGACATTACACAAACAGAAAACATTAAAAACCGAAAGTAATATTACAAAAAAATACAACAACAACAGCAAAGTTCAACGTTCCAGGTTTCAGAAATCACAAAAACAATAATGAAAAAAAACGGAAAAATTTTCGATTCATTCGACGATAAATGTTTTCATTTTAATTTTTTGTAATAAGTATTTACGTTGGTTGGTTTTTCAGCCATTTGCTTACCGCAAATTCGTATCGCGGCTGTGCATCAGCAACAGCAATAGCAACAACAATAAATACCCATACAAACACAAACATACATTAAACCGAAAAACGAAAAACGGCGCCTTATCAGCGACCGAATCTTATCATCGCCAACGATCTTAGCGACGCGACTCGACGCGGCAGCGCATTGCGGCTGAGGTCGCTGCCACCGCTGTGTGCCAGTTGAGGTCGCCGCTGTCTGCTTGTTGTTGTTGTTGTTAATGATGCAAGTGTGTATGAGTGGACATAGTTGCCACTCGACCAAAATTTTATTGAGCGGATTTTTCTAGAAAAGTAACTAAAATGTTGGGGAAAAAACGAAACTTCGGTCTTTCAGTTATTTCTTTGCTCATCTGACAGAGAGTTCGTTTTGTTGGAACAAAAACAAAAAACATTTTTTTTAATTTGTTTCTCAGCAGTAAAAATATGTGAGTAAAAAACAAAACAAATAGAATTTTTCTTCAAAAAGTCATCAAACCAAATAAAAGTAACCAAATCCAAGAAAATTAAAAAAATTAATCAACTGTGGCAACCACGTGAGCGAGCAAGCGAGTGAGTGAGTTCACCGCGCGCATGCACTCTTCAAATGTGCGCTGTTCTTGTTGTTGTTGTTTTTGTTGTTGTCGTTTGCTTTTGATGCGGTTGGCGGCGTGTAGGTGTGGCGGGGGACGTCGTTGTGTTTGTTGCCACTTATCGGCAGTCGGTCGCTTGCAGTTTTAATGTTTTTGTAGCATATTTTATTTCTTTGCTTATCGTTCATTCAGATCATTTTTAATGTTTATTTACACGCAGACGCACGCGCTGACGCAGAAACACACACACACACACACATACATATGTACTTAGTTGTACACAATTGTAATGCAGTTGTGACTAAATTGTATATAGAGAATGTATCAAAAGGGACTTGCAGGGCCCATTGCTGTAAAGGGCCTTAAATTTATTTTAAAATACATATTTCTTGAGAATCATTAAATCGAAATCATTAAATTGGAAAGTTTTAAAATTACGAATTTGAAATATTTTTTATTTTCATAATTTCAATTTTTTTAATCTTGAATATATTTTATATATTTTTAATAATTTTTTTTTAATTTTAAAATGTTTTCTGAGAATTATTGAATAGAATAGAAAGTTTGAAAATTACGTATTTTTATTATTTTTTTCAATTTTAATTTTTAACTTTAACTTTAATTTTAAATTTTAAGTTTTTTCATTTAAATTAAAATATTAAAATTATTTTAATTTAAAAATAATATATTTCTTGAGAATTATAGAATCAATATTAAAATTTTTAAAATCACAAAATTTAATTTATTTAATTTTGTATTTAAATTAAAAATCATTGCCGAAAATCATTGAACTAATTCTTAAAGTTTTGAAATTACAAATTTTAATTCATTTTGTTTTGTTTAGTTTTGAATTTAATTTTTTTAATTTAAAAATATTTCCTGAGAATTATTAAATAGTTTTTTAAAGTTTTAAAATAACGAATTTAAATTTAGTTTAGTTTTGTAATTTATTTTAAAATATTTCTTAAGAATCATTGAAACGATTTTGAAAGTTTTAAAGTTACGGATTTTAGTTTAATATCATTTTTTTGAAAATATAGTAATTATTTTGTTTTTGGCTTAGTTTTTGATTTTAATTTAATTTTTTTTACTATATTTTTTAATTTAAATTTATTTTGAAATATTTCCATAGAATCATTGAATCGATTTTAAAAGTTTTAAAATTACGAGTTTTAATTTATTTATTAATTTTATGTAAAGTTTTTAATTTGATTTTTTTAGTTTAAGATTGTTTTTGAAATACTTCTTGAGAATCATTTAATCGATTTTGAAAGTTTTAAAACTACGAGTTTTAATTTATTTTTAATTTAATTTAAATTTTAAATTTGCTTGTTTTGAGTTTTAAATTTATTTTAAAATATTTCCTGAGAATCATTTAATCGATTTTGAAAGTTTTAAAATTACGAATTTGTATTTAATTTGATTTTGTATTTTATTTTAAAATACTTCTTGATTCTAAAAATTTTTTAATTACGAATTTTTATATATTTTTTTAGTTTGATTTTTAGTTTCAATTAATTTTTTTTTTATTTTTAAATTATTTATTATTAAATTTCATTTTTAAATTTCTTGAGAATCATTGGTAAGTTCTGTTTAATAATTCGTTTAAAATCGAACTTTTTCCAGTACCTAAATACATACTTTTCGTTTCTGTCAAATGGAATTCTATTGATGTGGCTTGGTGGTCTTCCTAAAGCTGGTCACAGACGATAAGATTTGTCGGAAACTTTACTAAATGGCACGAAAGTCGTAACGTGTGAAGCTAACTTGTACGAGTGTCTGTTGAACAGCCGTTTCTATCGTTGTCTCATATGACTTTCCGGCCGCACAATCGGCTGCAAGATCTATTTCACGATCAGTTACACCATTAGATCGCAAGGTCTATGTGACTTACGTGGATGGTATAAAAAGTTACCGATAAACAAAGATACAAGAAATACAAGAAATGTTTCTTAAAATTTATTTTTTTACATAGTCTCGTTGCATGATTACACTGCGTACTTTTCCCAGCGATGCTCCCATCTCTTTCAAACGTCCAAATAGACGTTGGAAATATTCATTCACATAGGTTTTTGGAATAACATTCATGTCTAAATCTTGATTCAATATGTGATAAACAAATTCTTTAGACATATTCATAGCCTTTGCTGTCTTTCTCACTTTAATTCAACAGTTTTCCAGCACCGCTTGTTGAACTTGAGCAATGTAATCGTCAGTGGTTGTAGTTTTTGATGGTCTGGAACCTTCATCGCCTCCCAGGCTGGTACGGCCACATTTGAAATCAACTGCCCCAAATTTTCACAGTGGTAACTTATGATACAGAGTGCCTGTACACAGCTGCCAACTCGTATTTAATGTTCTTTGGTATCTTGCCTTTAAAAGATAAGTATTAAATGACACCAACATCGAGTATGGTTTTCCATTTTCACAAAAACTCTTACATCGATTGACTCAAACAATTGCCAGACAGCAACTTATGTACTTAACTGGCCATATCCATCTGTTACCAGGCTACGGCCTTCCGCAAAAGTTCTCACATTTTCACTTGGTCGCACCAAATGATGGTAGGGCTTCCTCAAGTTGATTCATTCACCGAAGACGCGGTTTATTCCTTTTCACCGTCGACCTTCGTCCGTCGTCCTCCGCATCGAATACCTTTCTCGTCGGAGCTTCATTCTACATAGGAGAGACAACAACAGCACATCAAGAAAGGCTGAAATTTTGATGAGAACCTTTCAAGAGAGGCCCAAACAGATTTCTTACCTATTATTGATGAGTGTTGCTATTTTCATGCTGATCGCGGAAACTTCAGACCGTCCTCCTATCACACGCAATTAAACAATTTTTATATATTTTTGGCCAACTTTTACTATAAACCTATGTTTGTTTGAGAAAGCTTGTTTTCCCACCTGTGAGCGGTTTTAGTTTGAAAAAAATTTCAAATGAGATTCATTATCATCCAAATAACACTGTACAACACAAAAAAAAATAACAAGGTTTGTCAACGGATTCCGATAGAGGTGGCCAAAAACAAATATACGGGTATCGGAATATTGAAAGTTTAGATCGGAGTTTTCTTAGGGGGGTCAACATTTTTTCACCTTTACACATTTTATGGTGAATCGGCCTACGTAAGCCATGTAATCTCACATTTGAGGTATATGATGTGTTCAGCAATTTGGTGTAAAACACAACGGGGAACATTTTTGTGGAGCATTTTAACCCTCTAGCTCCTATGTTTGTGGGCCAGTTGGACCCTTTTTCCTAAAGTGCCAAAAAATCCTTTGAAACAGGACTTTAAAGAAAGAAATTTACCACATTAAATTCTACATTATTTTTCTGATTACACCAAAGCTTAAAATTTAATTTAAATTACATAGTATCATTTTGTTAGTTTGGAAAAAAGTTGATTTTGAAAAGTTTAATTAATCAGAAAAATTTTACGCAAAAGACCAGGGGAAAATTTGTATCCTCTAGCTCCTATTTTTATGGATCAATTAGACCCTTTTTTTCTAAGATGAAAACAAATTCTTCAATATTTCTCTGAATATAGCAAAGCTTAAAATTTTTCCTAAATTCCATGACATAATTTTGTTGGTTTGGAAAAAATTTGATTTTGCTGTTCAGTTTAATTAATCAGAAAAATATTATGCAAAAAACCAGGAGGAAAATTTGTACAAATTTGAACATTTTAACCCTCTAGCTCCTATGTTTGTGAATTAATTTGAAATTTTTTCCTAAAATGACAAAAAAGTGTTTTGAAATAGGACATTTAAGAAAGAATTGTACCACGAAAATCATCGCCAACAAATGCTACTATATGTCTCTGAATACAACAAAGCTTAACCCGGCATCGGTGTGGTGGGGTATACCATACCCCAGAGGTTGTATTTTTGTAAATAATACGGATATCAGTTTTCTTATATTTGTTATTTTCTTTTACAAATTGCTTGCACATGAAATGTTTTTGCATTTTTTTTTTTTACGTAAAATTAAATGAAGAATAATATATAATTGCTGTCTTTTATATTTGTGTTGTTTCGTGAGGTTGCTCCTATATATAGTTTTGGGGTATGTCATACCCCACCACACCAATAACTTAATTTTTTTTCACCACACCAACGCCGGGTAAATGACATAATATAACTTTGTTAGTTTATAAAAAAGTTTGATTTTGTTGTTCAGTTTGAATAATCAGCCAAATTTGATGCAAAAAATCAGGAGGTACATTTTTGTGGAACCATTTAACCCTCTAGTTCATATGTTTACGGGTCAATTTGACCCTTTTTCCTATAATTCAAAAAAGTCCTTTGAAACAGGACATTTAAGAAAGAATTGTACCACGAAAATCATCGCCAACAGAAGCTACTATATGTCTCTGAATACAACAAAGCTTAACATTTAACTTGACCCGAATGTGGCAAAATTATTTTTTTTCTAATTTTTAAAAAATTTGTTAAGAATTGAATATGAAAAAACTTGAAAAATAACATTTTCGAACGCATGTTTAGTGTGACCATCACATCATTTTGTTATTTTAGAAAAAATTGGTTTTTGTTAAGTGTAATTAATCATATTTGGTGCTGATTTAACCGAAATAGACTAGAAAATGTTTAAAGTTGGTGCATTACTCAGTTCTGTATAAGTGTATTTTGTAATAAATTTTATTTAAAAAAATTTTTTTTTAACTCATCAAATTTCATGTCTTTGCACTTAAGGTGATATAGTGATTGATGCATTCAACATTTTCCTACCAACAACTCGAATACTTTTCAGTCATAATAAGTACGTGGCGAGTTGAATGTTCAATGCATTCAGTAGCGTTGGAAACACTGACCTCGAATGCATGAATACGCCCCTGGAATAGCGACAACTTTATCAACACGCAGCAGATACGGATGAAGTGTTTATCGTAAAACTGGCGCAGAGACACCCACACGCGGCGGCCGCAACACACACACACAAGAAAGCAACTATGTCCGGCAAAAGGGCGGCGACAGGATGGGACAGCGGGCGGAGGACGAAAGCCGAAATGGACGGGTTGGGAATTACGACAAAATAACCCTAAATGAAAATTTCCCAATGAATCTAATTAAAAGTCAACAATGAATAAAAACAACAAGTGAAGGGTGGATGTGTGGTGGGAAATGTGCCGCAAGTTGGGAAGTTGAGAGAGAGTGAGAGGCAGAAAAGCAGCAGAAACTTCGGCCGCTGCTGCTGATTGCTGGTTGCTGTTGCTATTGCTGTTGCTGGTAGCACGTTGCTGCTGCTGGTAGTGGCAGCGGTGGCAGATGTGAACAACGCAATTGCCACCCAACGGAGCTGCTTGATTGCTGTGTTATCAGGTACAACGCATGCGCAACACACACACACACACACAAACAACAGCTGATTGCTGTGTTGCAAGGAGCAATGCAGCGGCAAGGAGTCGTGCATTTCAGAGAGAATCAGTGAATCAGTGAGAGAGTCGACGTGTTGTTGGGCCATGATGACGTTGGCGTGCAGCTGAAGCGTGAGCGTTGACTAATATTGCGAGAACCAACGTGCCGGCTATTCTGTGTGTGTGCTTGTGTGAGTGTTTGTGTGTGAGTCAGCCGGTGGAGATGTTGTGAAGGCGATAGGTGCAGGCGTTATTATTATAATGCCAAGAAAATGCAAACAGAGATAAGAGTCGAGCCAGGCAGTCGAGCCGACAAGCGAACGCAGAGCAACATTAAAATTGATCAGAGCAGAATGATAAGACGGCAACTCAAACTCAACTCGGCGCAACTCAACTCAAGGCAGCAGCAGTCGGCACAAAGTGGATGTCAAGGGAAGGAAACACAAGACAGGGCGGTCGAGCGACGGGGGCACCAAGTGAAGGAAGCAACTCACACTACCCACTGCCAGACGTCCGACCCGAAAGATAAACATCCGTCTACGGCGCTGATGATGACGACGGCACGGAGAGCGCTAAATATATTCGCTGTAGATGACTGTGGATGGCTGACTGACTGGCTGGCTGACTGGCATTGTGTAGCGTCAGATACAGATACAATTATATGAAACGCTTATCGCAATGCAATAATCAGAATTCCATTAGCTGTAGACGCGCTATCGCGCAAAAGCATCGCTCGGCTCAGTTTGCCTTCGCTCGCACACACAAACACACACAGACACACATATTTATACATTTATAGAGATAAACGCTTTCCGCACTGCACTGCAGCGCGACAACACACTTTTGTATCCAGCAGCAACAGCAACAACGGCAGCAGCGTGTTGCTTGGTGTATCCGCATATCCGCTCGCCGGGCTGCGCTCGCTCGCTGGCTGGCTGACGGGTTGGTTGGCTCACTGGTCTGGTCTGGCTTGGCGTAGCGTAGCGTATCGTAGCGTGGTGTGGCGTGGCGTGGCGCAGAGTGCTCGAACGTTGTTGGTCGATGTTATCTAACTGCGCCGCTGCACGCTTATCACTGCTTTATCAGTTTTTCTTCATTTATTGTTGTGGCCATTGTTGTTGTTGTTGCTACTTTTAGAGCAATGCGAGCGTGTGTAGCGAATGCCGCTGCTCTATGTGTGTGTGTGTGTGACAGCAAGGGAGGCGAAAATTGGAATGAAGTTGAAAGCCAAGATATCTTCAGCCAACCAACCACACCGTCAGTTGGCCAGTCAGTCAGCCAGGCAGCGAACGTTGCGATACGCGCGCTCCAACGCAGATTGCAATACGGGCAGCAACAGCAGCAGTTGCTCGCATTTCGAGACGAGAGACGCAACAAAAGGCGCACGAATTGATAAACAGCAAACAGTGCCGCACAACGTGGTCGTCGAAGAGCCCGCACCGCGCATTTTAACCAGCAACAGTCAACAGCCAGCAGCGGCAGCAACATTGGTCATTATTGGCATTGCTGCCTTCAGCGTTGCCATCGTCGTCGTCGTCATTGTCGTCATCATTATTGTCTATGCCAGCAACATCAGCTGTAGTCGGGTAACCAACACAAAGCAGCCACCAGCAGCAGCAACAACAACAACACCAACAACTATAAAGTCAACGCTAACATGCGCTCATTCCGGCTGCTATCTTTGTATCTCACAACGTCGAGTTGAGTATCTGAGTGAGTGAGTGGTCTCTGTGTGTGTTTGTGAAACGAACGAGCGCACCGAAAACAAAAACAAAAAAATACCAAGAAAAAACAACAAAAACGCGCGCACACACACAAATTTCATTATGCCAGCACTGCGGCCCGATTCAGTTGATGGCAGAACGCGAAACGAGTAACAGCTGAGCCATTCACCGCACCAGCAATCGCCGCCGCCGACAAGTGCGCAAAGCGTTTATTTACATATTTCGACGACGACCATCAAAAAGCGCGCGCAAATAGTGCACTTTGAAGAATACGAAAAAGTCAAAGAAAAAATGCAAATAAAATCACATTTTCACGGCTCGTAACGGCCACCAACGACGACGGGCGCCAATTCACACCGCAGTCGCATTAAAAGTCAAACGATAAAAGCCCAAAGATTACAACAGTGTGCAGTGTCTAAAGTGTAAAGTGCAGTGCAGTGCAGCAGCCGATGCGATCGACGATCGCTACTCGGTTCGGTTTAATTTATGTGCGGCAAAAGAATTCAAATCGAGTGATTATTATTATTAATAATAATGTGCCAGCGTAACTGCCGTTGTAGTTGTTGCAATGTGCAATGTCGATAACAATCGCCCAACAACAATAACAATAACAACAACAGCAACCACAAAAACAACTACAACAATAATAATAACAAGAACAGCAGCAGCAGTACAAGCAACAATAGTAACAAGAGCCCTGCAATTGTTGTTGTTGTTGTTTAGTGCATGCCAGCTATCAGAGTTTCAGCTTCGCATTGGGGGCGGCAGTGCGACAGTGCGGTGGCAAAAGCAACAGCAGCAGCGCCTGCATTGTCGTTGTTATTTCAACTATAGGCAGACATCAGCTGCCGCCGAGCGCGCACGCCCAACCGCCGCACCGAGTGCCGCCGAGTGTTCTCGCGTACGTCGCGCCAGTGTTGGATAACAGTTTGCAGCAACAAAGCACTAAGCAAAATGTTTGGTAATGCAATTGAAGAATATTGTGTCACATTATATAAAAATTAATTTAACAATTTGAATTTGCTTTGAAGAAGATTTTTTGCATGAAATATCGAAAATTGCAACTAATTTGATTATTGATTTGAAATTTGATTTGATTAACACTACTCGACAAGAAAAATGCACTTAAAAAAGTGTCTTCTGGAAAAACTTTGGGCCGCTGAGTAAGAAACTGAAAATCCAACAATTGTTTGAAAAAACGTTTTCGAAAAATCTTCGAAAAACCAGTTTCTTCATATTATTCATTTAATGTTATTTCAGTTATCAGCACACATCTCGAAAACGAATCATTCGACTAACACAAGCGGTCCGTCAAAAGATGATACTCTAGCCTTTCCAATGATACGAGGGCGGGTCAATAAGTCCGTGACTTTTTGAATGAAACACAGGTTTTTAGATAAAAAGTTATTTTATTTTTCAACGTAGTCTCCTTTGAGAACTATACACTTAGCCCAACGTTTCTCCAGTTTTTTTTATCCCTTCCGAAAAATATGATTTGTCGAGGTCTTCAAAATAGGCATTTGTTTGTGAGATGACTTCGTCATTGGAGGCAAATCTCTTTCCGCCGAGCCATTTCTTCAAGTTTGGGAACAAGAAATAGTCACTTGGGACTAGATCGGGTGAATAGGCGGGATGAGGGAGCAATTCGTAGCCCAATTCATGGATCCATTGTTTCCATTTTCTTCTCAGTCAACGCGTTAGTCTGATATTAACGGCTGTCAAAAACAAACTAAATGTCGCAGCTTGTTAAATTTTTGACAAGAGACAACTGACAGATGACTGTTGACGGGAGCAGTGTTGCCATTTCAATTAAGAGGCGGGTAATTCAAAAAGTCACGGACTTATTGACCCGCCCTCGTATATAGATTGTCAAAATCTGATGAAATTTAAGGAAGTTACTGACGATGAAAGTTCAATAAAAGTGAATTTTTTAAGCGTTTTAAAAAATATATTTTTTTAAAATAAATTTATATTTAAAATAATTATACATTTAAAAAAGGTTATAAATTGTAAAAATTATTGATTAAAAAAAATTATAAATTAAAGAAATATTATACATTTTTAAGATTTTTGAAAGTTACTGATGAAAAATTGAAAAAAGTGAATTTTTGAACCTTTTTAAAAAATTATAAAGTAAAAAAAATATCTTATAAATTTTTTTTAAATTATAATAAATCATAAAATAAAAAAATGTAAATTTAAAAAAATTATAAATTTTTTAAAAATTATAAATTTTTTAAAATTTTACACATTTTTAAGATTTGAATTTAAAAAGGAAAAGTTTGAAAAAAATTGGAAATTTTTTAACAACTATAATTTTTTAAAATTTTACACATTTTTAAGATTTGGGGAAGTTACTGACGTAAAATTGAAAAAAGTGAATTTTTGAACCATTTTAAAAAATTAGTAATTTTCTAATAATTTTTTTATAACCATTTGTAACCATTTCTCTTCTGGTTTTAAAATCTTAGATGGAAGATATATTATTCGTAAAATCAAATCAAAAGACAAAGTTATGACGAACTGGGGGAAAACACCAAATTTTTATTTGCGTGCAAGAAAAAAAAACATTTATTTTGGCAAGACCCATTCACATACTCGCTTGAGTCGGAGTTTTATTCTGAATAAACATTGGGCATCGTTATTTGGTCTAATTCCTATAGTATGCAAAAAGTTGTTAAATATTTTTCTGCATTGGAAAACATTTTTATACAAACATGTCATATTTGAAATTTCATACGAGAAACACTTAAGTTAACTCGTTTGTCATTTAACTTATTTGATAATAAATATAAGAGCAGTGAGAATTAGTGAGCATTTCTAAAACCATGGCAAAAATTTTACCTTCTTTATATAAAAGACATTTTTACCATGCAATTAGTGTTAGTCAGCGTTCCCGCAGCAATCTGCGCAGCCTCTGGCTGGCTCAAGGTAAAGGAAAGATATCTTGATACTATCGGACAGTCAATCCGCTCTTAGGGTTTTGGATACGGCCAGACAATCATATCGATGGTCCGTTAAAATTAATTTTTTGTTTGACTGAATTATAATAAATAAATAAATAATAACATCAAAGGCTGCCCTCAGTCCTTAACCTCGAGGCTTCGTATCCATACGAGCTCTATACACGACACTAATTTAAGATGGGCTGAAAGAAACACAAGTTTTCTTACACGCCAACTTTAACCTTCTACTTTATAAAAAACTCCTCTCACTAAACAGGGTCCAAAGACTCTGATAAAACCATGATCGGTGTTTTAACGGGTCACTGGTCAATTGGCACTCACGCAAAAAGTCTGGGACTGTGCTCAAACGACTTCTTTTGCAGCTGCATGGACGAGGAAGTGGAAGAAAATATACCCTATCTACTATGCACCTGTTCTGCTGTATCCAGAAAATGAATGACCTCTTTGGGCAACTTCTTCGATAGTCTGGGGGATTTAGCTGATAAGACCATTCGCTGCTTACTAAACTTCGTAAGAAGCTTCAATTGGTTCAATGAGTGAGCAGTTTTGGCGTGGTATCACATTGGGCCGTCAAGTGGGCTCCTCTCGGAACAGCCACACTTACCTCCCTACCTAGTCAGTGTTTTTTTTGGGAACATGATACAAAATATCCTAAAATGGATATGCAAGAACTTGTTATTAAAACATGTTTCAATTTCATAACATGATTTAAGCCATGATTTCATATTTACTTCTCTGGAATCTTTATAATGAAAATATCATTTTATTTTGGATTTATTAGCTGTATAGGACTACATAAACATATTACATATTTATTATCTACATAAACTACATAAAGTGTTTTCAGTCAAGTTCATCTAGAACAACTTAAGTTATACTGGCTACTTAATTAACAGACTAACGATAGTTGATGGCTGATTTTATAACAAACAATTAGAAACATTTTAGTCGCATGAATTAATTGAGTTTGTATATTTCAATACCACACGATAAGGTCCTAAAGCTGTTTTAATCATTCTAAAATTTATTTAAAAATAAATCAATTAAATCGAAGATAAATTTCAATAAATTAAATTAATATAAAATGTTTCATTCAAATTTAGTTACTCCTAAACAGATTCCAATTTAATTAGAAATAAAAATAATTTAGTTATTTATTATAATAATAATTTTTTTAAAGAATTTAATTTAAGTTAATTGTAGTTAGAATTAATTTTGATTCAAATTAAAAAAAGTTTATTTCAATTGAATTTAATTTATTTGAATAACTGAATTTGAATTTAATAATTAATAATTAACAAAAATGCAATTATTAAGAAAATGTAAAATGTCGTGGCAGTTAATTAAAACAAAATAATGGAAGCATAACTTGATTAAATTTAATACTAATTTAATTAATGAATCAATTTTTTGTATTTCGTACTTTAACTTGTTTAAGAATTTAATATAATTATATCTAATTAATTACATAAATTAAATAAGATTGAAATTAATTAGGTTTGAAATTAAAATCAAATTTAATCAGTATTAATTTTATTCAATTACATTTAGTTGTTATGAAAATAAAAATAATTGCGTGTTTAACTAAAAGTAAAAGTTAATTTAAAATAAAACAACATTTACGTAAGCAAATTGTATTTATTTGATTATTTGAATTTTTTTAATCAACAAATGTTTTTTATTAATTTATTGTTAATTTAATTAGTTTATTAAAAATTTATTTAAATTTAATTAAATTAATCAATAAATTGAATCAATTAATGAAATTTATATTAAATTTAATCAGATTACACCTCCATTACATTTTTTCAATAATTTTCTGAAAATTGTTAAGAAAATAAAATTAATTAATGTATTAAATTAAAATTAAGTTAAACTCAAAAGTAATTATTTAAGCAATTTGTTTTATTTTAATAATTTAATTGCAATTAACAACTTAATATTCAACTTATTTATTCAAAACAAATTAATTTAGTTTAGCTAATATTTAATTGCTTTTTTTTAGTTTTAAAATTATTTTTTAATTTTATTTTTTATTTTTATTTTACATTTACAAAATTACAAATGATCGGCATGACGGCAATAATGGCATAACTGTATACAATTTTATTTAAATTATTTACTTGAATTCATGAAGTTTTATTTGATTTAATTACATTTGAATTAAAATTAATTTTATTTATTGTTTAATTTAATTAAATTTAATGGAATGAGTTAAAGTTTTGTTAAAATTTATATAAATTAATTTAAATATAATTTAATTGATGAAAGCGTCTTAATTAATTAATTAATTTTTAGGTTTACTAAATAAAATTTGAATTGATACAAAATGCTTTAATTCGAATTACATGTAATTGCTAAAAATAATAAAACTCATTTATTGTTCAATTAAAAAAAAAATTAATTAATTACAATTTCAAAATTTTTAATTAATTATAACTCAGTATTAATTTATTTAAAAAGGCAATAATAATTATTTATGCAAATTTAATTAATATATTTTTATTAACTAAAATTCAAATTAAAATTATTTTATTAAAAAATTATTTATTTAAAATTTAATTGATTTATATTTCTTTAGTTCTAAAATGCTCATATCGGTCCTTCGCTGCAATAACGTCATAACTCAAAACTACATCATTCCGAGAAAATTCAATTTTAAATTTTACCATTACAGGCAGTTCAAGGCATCAAAACATGTTTCATGTCGTCTTGCGAGAAAAGTATTGAATACTTTACAGAGTGGTTTTGACAGATAAAAGATCATATGCAGATACACATAGGGTTGCCATAAACTAAAAAAAAATTGTTTGAGTTATGACGTTCTTGCAGCGAAGGAGCGATATAATAAGTTGAGAACTGTGGTGTGACAATATTCTTTGCTGTATGACGGTCTGACATCTTTTTGATTTGAAATTTCAAATTATTTTGGCGCTAACTCTGAAAACCTTACGTTAACATAGGTAAAATACTATAATACAGTTTTTTATTATCTTATGCAAGAATTTTCGTGGGATCTAAGGTGAATATTACACTTACAGACATGTACTCATTGTTCTCTCTCAATCGCGATTTCATGAACTACGTGCTTTTAATTACATTTTTATGATCTGTTGAGGTGTTCAGACACAGTTCAGAGATAATCCATAAAAAGATGATTTTTTGCCTGAATACATCCGAAGAATCCATAATTGATGATTCTGCAATGCAAACATTTGCAAACGCATTTTTTGGGTCTCTTATTTTAAGTAAATAATTGAAGAAAATCTATGACATCATATGAATGAAATCTTTAGAATATGCTTTTCAATTAGTTATACTTATCTGATTTATTTCTACAACAGGATTGCACTATGACTAAAGAGGTGTTAGTCCTTTTTAAAACACACATTTGAATGACTTGAGTCGCTGTAGTGCGGTCTACAACTTCAATATTCGACTGGTTTTTGTGATATTTGGTTGAGTGACTAAAGTGGTTCATCGCCACTTCATCCACTATTTCCTGTTAGTATTCGAGATAAACTCGCTCTTGCTGATCTACTCCTTAGCCACGACCTTCTCCGAGAGGTTCATGAAGGCATTGAAGCGAACCCAGCGTGTATCTCACTATGTCTTCGAAATTGGTGATCAAAAGCTTCCCAACGTCTTCTATCTTTTTTTTATGTTTCTTTGAGCTAATCTTTCAGTTGATTAGTAACTTTATTTCTTTGTTTCATAAAATTAGTTCAGAACGAAAAAATCGTACAGACTAAGAAAACAATTATTAGAAAATACTTAACAAAATAAACAACACATCAACCATGATGCAATTGTCTTAAGTCAGCAATAATTATAAAATGTATGGCCTTCAATAAATTCTTATTTGTCATCTTTTCTGGCTTAAAATTGTAAAAATACTGCTGAATTTTTCACCCAATGACATTTAAAATTTGTTCAGGTAAACATCAATAAAATCGTTTTTTATTGTCTTGTTGTTTTCTATATCCATGAAATTTATCAATCAATCAATCCATTAATGAATGAGTAATTCACTCATTCACGGAAATCCAGTTTAGTCAGTCAATAATAATAAAATTTGTGCTTAGCTTTTTATATAAACCCGCCGCATGTCAAGTTCATGATTTAAGTTTATGCAAAATAAAGTGCTGACAGTTTCCAACACTTTTGCCCTGCCTGCACATTTCTTTTATTCATTCCAATCATAACCAATTCAAATTACGACTGCTGCCGCTGCTGCCAACCGACTGGCAACTGCCGGCAGCACGCGCATATTTTCGCCTTTCAGTGTTTGGCTTCCTGCCTGCCAAATGACCCACCAGCCCAAACAGCCAACCAACCAAGCGAACAGGCAGCCAACTAGCTAACAGAGCCAGTCAGACCGACAGACCGCCGGCTACCCACATACGATACAACTCGCACACGGGAACTGCTCACCACTCACCTCCTTGGCGGCTATGCTGACTGCTACTCCAACTCGGATTCTTATCAGCTTACTATCTGTTGGATACATTCATTTATAAAAACACACACCAGCATACAAATACACATCCGCATGCATGCATGTAGACAACAAATACACACACGCACACATATGTAGATATGTATGTGTATGTGCGCATACGGTATCTACGATCTAGAATGAAGCAGGAGGAGAAGACAAGAAAGCGAGAGGGAGTAGCAGAAGAAAAAAAAACAACGAATTCTGCGGATTGTTGTTATTATTGTTATTATAATTCCTTGAAGTGAATATCAGCAAAATTTAATCACACACTCTCAAAACAAAAAGGGAAAGAAACAGCAGCGAAAAAAACACAGAACAGAAACAGAAACCAAGTCGCATTCATGAGATACTCGCGCAGTGCCGCAGACCGAAAACAAACATTGTTTCACTTGAAACAATTATTATTCCCTTAAGATATCAGCCAAACCGACGACCAACACTGAATTAACCAACTAAAAAATATGTACAACAAATAAAGTGAAAACAATTCAAAGCGGCGGAGAGTTGTGAGCGACTCGATTTATACACTGCAAAGTATTTGTTGGCATAAAAATTTTTTCATACATGGGTGTTGTAAAAAATTACAGTTTTTACTGATTTTAGGGCAATTATATTGAAAATTAAAAAATTTATTTTTACTGAAAATTCTAAAAAGAATAAAAAAACTTCATATGAATTGCTAGTAACGCATTAAGGTTCAATTGTACCCAGTAGCGCACGTAGGATATCATTTTGGAAGCGGTTTTTCGTACAACTTTTAAATGCAGTACCATTTGAAACCATATTTTGTATCAGCAATGTTTTGTATTTGGGCGATTTGAACCTTCCCCCCTGTGTACGCCACTGAAAGTACCTCACACTAGTTGCTTATGATGATGGCGATGCCACCAAACACGAGTCAGAGTCACGGAATACAAATTAGGGTTCCATGGGTTCATATTCTGACTGAATTAAAATAATCTTACTTACTTTACTGAACTGGCCATAACAGCTTGCTAGCCTGCCGGAAAAGCTCTCCAGGCACCTCTTCTTTGCGCGCGTCTTCTGCAGTTCATCGCACCTAGAGATGATAGAGCCTCCACCGGAGACTCGGCCTCCCGCTTCGCCGTCGACCTCCAACTACCGCATCGAACATCTTTGCGCCGGAGCTTCATCGTCCATACGGCAGACATGGCCAAGCCAGCGTAGCCGCTGAATGTTACGAGCAAGGCCGAAGATCTTGCAAAGTACCTTCCTCTCGAACACCCCAAGGGTCGCTGTCCTATCGCTCATGAAAAAGCATTCAACTCGATCTTCAAAAATTACTTTTAAACACAATTCGACATGCCTTTCGAAGCCAAAAGATGAACATGAATGATCCTATAGAGATCTTGCAGCATTACATCTGTTTCTTGATATCCTCAACATTTTCAAGACACTTCAACTTCTATGTACTTGAACCACATTATCTAGAAGAAGCTACTTCTATATACTTGTTCCAAATTATCTAAAAGCAACAAGAGTCATCTGGGCAACTTCTTCTCCGGCAAGGAGATCTAGTCGGTAGGACTATTTATAGTCTACTAAGTTTCGTCAGGAACTCAAGCTGGTTCAATGAATTGGCGTTCTTAAGCTCAGCTAATTGTAGTATCACAATTGGCTTTCATGGCCTGATTGAGCTCCACTTTGGGGCAGCCACTCCTACCTACCTAGTTAATTTTTTTCCTCATTCTCCCAAAAATGTGTTGTATCAGTTCTGAACAGTCCCCATTAGGTCCATTGTAAATCCTTTCATTCTCAAAATACCGGTGTCCTTTCCTGTATGTTGAGATTCCTGTAGATCCAGACGGGTTCTTTTGAAAACCATTCATTCTTGGTGAGGCAATTATGAAGATCGGTAATTTGTGCATCAGCTATTTCCGTAAGCTCATCGTAAGAACCTTGCTCCAAGGGTCCGAAGCTGCCGTTCCTATAGCGATGGGCAAGGGCATAGCAGGTGCTGCATCCTAGTCTCCACAGATTCTGCATAAATCGTCGTCAGTCGCAAGTCGTCACTTGCATAACATTACACCAATGGCGTAGTGACCTGTGATTATCTCCGAGACCGTTCTTAAAGCATTTTTGTCAAGTCTGAAGAGGAAGATAGATAAAAAGAATGAATATAAAGTTGAAGAAGATATTTCATTCATCAGTCATTTGCTTGTGAAGAAAAACTTGGTCAGAACAGAATGGTCTTGGTCTCTTCAGAATGAGTTGATTGAGATACTGGAGTATAGATAGTCATGTTCAGTGACTCCATCATCCCTTGAAAGGCCACTATTCCAGTTGCAGTTGGACTTGTTCATGAATACTTATCAGTGATGTATCACTGCTCGAAAAAGGCTTTGCCTCCAGGTTGGTCACTCAAAAGGTTGATTACTCAAGAACCTGACAGCCCTCACAAAGATCAAAATACACAGGATTTTGTATGGTTTTGCTCGACATAACCTTCTAACTCTCACATTTCCAGGTTGGTCACCTAACTAACCAACCTGTTACCCTCAACAACCTGACAGCCCTCACAAAGATCAAAATACGATGAATTTTTTACTTCACCAGGGAATTTGTATAGTTTTTGTTCAACATAACCTTCTAACTTTTGGTTTAAAACTTTTCAAAAAAGTTAAAATGGTTGAAAAAAGGTAAAAAGTTACCCACCAAATCGTTCTCTGCCATTGTCCGGTTCTCTCTAGACGAAGATGGAAATCCTCCTCTTCCTTCTTCGACAACTTGGTAAACCTCAGTTCAGTCAATATGAAGGACTTGCCAGGGTTACTCCACAATTCAAATGTATGCATGTAGGCTTGTATAGGCTCTCCGACTTGCAGTAAGACCTTCTCCTTGTGGTATCATAACGAACCCATTTCGTGGCATAATTTTGTCGTTCGGCAAGTCCCGTACCCAAACAGCCACCTTGACATAACCTAACCTACCCACTAAATGGTCTGCTTCGGATAATTTCTAGTCAGTAAGATTCTCTCATGTGGATTGACACAGGTTCATGGGTATTTGTGAAGATTTCCATTTTCAGTGAAAAAATTCTAAATGTATTATATCTTCAAGCAGTGGCGCGCACAGGGTTTTGGGGGTTCAAAACTCCCAAAAACAAATATTGCTGGTATAAAATATTGTTTCGAATGGTATTCGGCTCAAAAGTTGTATGCGAATCCTTTCCTCCAAACCGAAATCCTGTGTGCGCCACTGACCAAACTTAACCTACGCATCAAGTAGTGTGCTTCGGATAATTCCGAGCCAGTAAGAATCTAGCAAGGTGACACAGGTTCATGGATATTTGTGAAGATGTTCACCCGTAGTGAAAAAGATCCCAAATGCATTATACTTTCAGGTAAAACAAAAATGTTGAAAAATGGTGGCAAATGGTTTTGGTATCTTAGCAAAAGTCTTCCTATTAATTTAAGATCACTTACTCAACTCATTCTAATTCCAATTTTATTTACTTTCCTCTGAAAAAACAATGTTCGAGAACAAATTTTCAAGTCCCTTTAAAGTGTTGAAGTGTTAGATCGTCACACCTTATATATTTTTGACATAAATACGGAACCTGAACACAGTCATATATCCTGTTCCTCCTTTTAATTTTCGACACTCATATTTTAGTGTATTAATAAATTTTTTAATATAAAAAATTGCATTTCAGTTCCACTAAGACCCCAAAGTCTTGACACTTGACCCCTGTTCTCACGAACTGCACTAACCAATTCACCTCACTGTAGCGCTCGGCGTCTTACAAGTGAATACAACATACACGCGCAATCAAATCGAGTTTAGTTGAGTTGAAAGCTGAAGCTTTTCTTTTGTTCTGCTTATGCTGATTGTTGTTTCTGTTACTGACTGTTGTTAGTCTTTATTGGGTTGTGAGCGGTAAAGTAACTTCAACATGTTGTTGTTGTTATTGTTCTTGTTTTGTTTCGTATATTCTTTTTTTATTTGTTGTTTTTTGCTCCGCTTTCGATGCTTATCGCTGGCAGTTGTTGTAATTTTATTATGAATTCTAAAGTGTCGAGTGTAATGTTGTAAGTAAATATATGTGTGTATGTGTGTTGAAAATAGTCCCTTCGCCCCATCATTATCCAACACACTTTGCACATTAATGACAGTTGGCAGCGGTGCTTTGCTGAATTCTATTTATCGCAAATGTCCGTTGTGATAATTTGCGCCTTCATTTGTTTTAAGCGATTCATAGGAACTTGATTGTTGTTGTTTAGGGGTATGTTTTTTTTTCAAATAAACAAATGAATAAATTATGAAAATATTTTACAATGGGGGCAACTTTGTGTGATTTTGAGTATAAATTCCAATTGCAAGAATTTATTTTGCAAAAATGTTGGTACTAAAAATTAAAAGAAACGTCTTTGTTAGAGTTGGAGCGGATGAAGGGGATTTAAATAATAAATTAATTTAAAAAATACATAGAAAATATGAAAATACTTAGAAAAGTAGTAAACTGAATGGAAAATATCTCATTTGTCGTTTCTAAGTAGCAAAACGATTAGTCAGCGTTCTGTGAGAGTCCTCTTGAGGATGGAAATCTCAGTCTTCTTAAAAACCAAAGCCATGTGAGCCTCGCCGTTGCACAGGAGGAGAGATTATGCCAGCACTCCTGAGCTATGCGAGTTATATGAGTACCACAGACTCAACGCCTCCACGAAGCTCGAACCTGCGGCCACTGATTCCACTCCTGGAATATCATCAGCGGGGGAACGCAAGACGAGCAGTGCTGCGAAAAAAGCCAGAAATGGCTACCGGCGCTCTCTTGCGTTTCTCCGCAAAATGAGTAAAGAGTCTGGATCCTTGTCTGACAAGGAAAAGGAACTAGTCAGGAAGCACCAGAAGATCGTGGCCAAATTCAAAAAGAAGCAGGCGGCGATTTCTGGTGAATAAAGCACGACCGATGCAGCAACGCCTGGAGACAGTGCCACGGAAAGCCTAGAAATAAGGCCGCATCTACCATTACTGCACGACCGGAGGGAGAAAAGACGGGCACGGCAAAGCCTGGAAACAGTGCCGCGGTCGCTCCGCCAAGAAAGACTGGTCAGAGACCCACCACCTCTTCGAGCCCCACTTTCACCACGGTGGAAAAGGCCGTAAAAAAGGGGAAGATTGGATGACGGCCAGCCAACAGGGGAGGGGAAAAAGCTGAAGCCCTCAGCTTGCTTCTCTTCTCCCAGGAGTTGCCGTAGTGGCAATCACTGGGGTCAAGGTTCCTGGCAGACTTGGCTTGCGCGGCAATAGTTGAATTTTCGAATCCACTCTCCTTCATCAAGACGTTGGTTTGCCCCGGACTGAGAAAATGGGCCATTTTGGCCTCCGAGTGGAAGTGCGGCCTCTGGATCGCACACACCTTTCCCTACCTAACCGAACCTAACCTTCTGTGAAGGGATAAAGGTGTTTGTGACTTTGTGTTTTCCTTCTGATTACCTTCCTACTTTCCTAAGTTAAATATAAAGCAAAACCAACATGATTCCATAACACAGCCGAGCTTAAACTTTAATCCTTTCGACCCAATTGAGACAAGACATTCTCACAATAGTTTGACACGTTGTCACAATGGTTTTCTATTGTCACCCTTGAGAAGACTTACTGACTTTCTGTGCAATTACAACGATCCAATACTGACCTTTGTGAGTTGCCTAAACTACTATCTCAAGCTAAAACACAGAAAGGGAAATACACTTTTTTCTAATTAGCAAACCTTATGCATTGGTTTTTGTGACATGTGTCCCACTTTCTTTAAGAAACTAATTAATAAAAAATGCTAATAAATATTAAAAGTCTTATAACTTTCTCTTGTTGCTTTTAGGTGATTGTGCAGAAACCACAGACGAGATGACCGCCGATAGCAGAGGTAAGTCTATCAAAATTGTATTTCAGTACCATTTAGTACCATTAACGATTTTGCCAATACTTTAGTTTTTATCACTTTATTATTGTACATTAGCCTATAATTAAAATTTGCACTAATGGAAAGTCGAAAAAAAGCGGCAGCAACTTTCAGTTTCACTTATTTGATTTATTTAGCACGATCGCGCGCATTTTTCTATATACACAACGACATTTTGAAAAACTAAACTATCGATCCCGCCGATCATATATGATTATTATTTTTATTATTTTAATTATTTGGGGGAGGCAGGAGGAGAGACGAACAGCAAAGTGGAAGTGAATTTCAATTATTGCCTCGTAAAAAATGTTTATAGATTGTTTTGTGCTGCCAACTTGGTAATGCAATATTTATGGCGAATTGTGAACGGCGCTATCAAGACGAGCCATAAAATTTCAAATTAAATCCAATGCCGGGGCCAGCCGGAGACAACACATCAGCGTAGCCGAGTGCACATAAATTGACTTAATCGGCGTCTTTTGGCGTCGTGGGGCACGGGGGGACCTTCATAAAAATCAATCAATAAAAGCATAGAAAGTGGCAAAGGCGATGAAGGTGGAGCGTATTAAAATTGCACCGAAAAAGGCTTAAATCACATCACACACACACACACAGTTTGGTGTGAACTGTCCAGCTGTGTGCGTGTGTGCGTCACCGAGTCGCGTGCTAGGCCACAGATAACATTTTCATATGAAAAATCCA
Source organism: Melieria omissa (assembly GCA_963971225.1). Taxonomy (NCBI): domain Eukaryota; kingdom Metazoa; phylum Arthropoda; class Insecta; order Diptera; family Ulidiidae; genus Melieria; species Melieria omissa. The sequence continues at coordinate 127,205,729 of OZ020267.1, read as the reverse complement.
AACTTTATCACCATCTGTGCAGCATCCGTTCGACAGCATAACGGCATACGCCCCCATTCGATGAGGATTTTCACAGCAACAACAATGCGTTGACATTATGTTCCCAATAAAAATTTAATCTGCGCCGGTACTCACCACTCGCCATCAAACACCCATCGATTCAGCGAGCAACACGCTGGCACTCCTCACCCATTCACGCCCTCACTCACTAACTCACCCCACTCACCTCAGGCTCGTTTACAGTAATTTAACTTTTTTATTATTTTAATTTAACTCTTTTATCGTAAAATTGCAAGCAATGTCCACAGTCGTGGCGGGTGGTCGACGGTTTCGATGTCGATGTGTCAATGCGGCTAAGCTGGTTGGCTTATTGAGTGGTGTGCATGTTGAAGAAGGGTTGGCTGGTGATAGCTTTTGGTTTGTTGTTGTTGTTGGTATTTGGCCACTGTTGGATGATTTCAGGATATGGATTCTCCCCAATGTTGACAATGCGAATGAGATTGAAAATGGTTCGACGTTGGTGCGCAGCCGTGACATGTGGTTAGTGAGATGCGGTGTGTGTGTGTGTGTGTTTTGTGGGGTGTGTCTTGTTGTCATTTTGACATTAATGGTGTTTCGAATTCAATGTTGTGAGTGTCAAAGCTGTCACATCAAATAATATTTAACACAATCGTAGAGTCCGACCGATTAATCGGCTTCGATTTTGACCACATTCAGCCAATAATCGGCTTCGGTAATCGGCTTCGGACGAAGGTAAACAATTTTTGAGTACATATTGCTTGGTATTGGAATGAAAAAGGAGCCCAACTGCGTTAAAAAATCAGATGAATTCAAAAGAGCTAAGCAACTGTAAAGCAGCATTGCCAGCACAGACTTTCGGGTAGCATTGCCCCCACACATTCACAATAGCCAGCACTATATTTTGAAAAAGGACCGAACTAATCGGTTCCCCCATTATTTTGAGAGTACAAAAATCTGTAAATCAAAGTAAAGTTTAAGTAGCGAAACTCTTTGACCACCAGCAGTCGAATTTATTGACAGTTCCTGTCAAATTGTTGTTGTTGTTCACGTGTAGAATTGTAACTGGTACACTAAGGGCCAATTTTTCAGTTCAACTCAGTTTCTAGTTTAAATTTATTTTAACCTTTTCGACCTCAAAGTTGCCTGAGAGCCACTTCACCTATTTGTCATATTATAGCAAAAGCTACCATTGATTTATGGGTTTAATTTAAGTAAGCACCAACAAATTGATATTTTTTGAAGTGAATTCAAAGCAAATTACACAAAATTTTGCTGTTATCCTAAAAATAATTTCCAATAATTTGCAGCGATATCAGGAAAAGTTTGTGTTCTAATTGAAGTCTACGAATTGGGCGCGTTTAATCAAAACCCTGTTTCTTTGATAATGGTTAAATAAAATCAAAAAGTGATAATTTTGTATTTTTCCATAAATATCAAATAATTTTTCTGTAATTAAAAAAATATTGATTAAAAATTTATTTAACCCGTTTTAAGCTAAAATTGTTCAAAAGTAAACTAGCTCTAGAACTCTAACAAAGAGGCGTGGCGACTTCAAAAGTCGTGTGCACACTTCTTAGACAAGTGTTTCATGAACTAAATATAAAAAAGTAATAACAAGACACAGGATAAAATTCGGGGTCGAAAGGGTTAAATGTGAAATCGAATTTGCCAGTCTAACTTGAATGAAATCTAAACTTAGTTTCAACGCTCAATCGAATTAAGTTGTCCTCCTTCGGCTTCGGTTTAAGCTGAATATTGGTATTGTAGCCGAATCTTGGTATTGTAGCCGATTAATCGGCTTCAGCTTCGGCTAAAATGTCAACTTAAGTCGGGCTCTACATAATCGCGAACAAAAGTTAGAAGCAAACATTATGAGAGCTGTCTGGATTGCAATAAACTTTTGAATCGAAAGCACAATTTTTGTGAAATTTTGACTTTCATCATTTCAAGTCATCAATATTTGCCTGACTGGGAACTCATCAACCTCTAACAGTTGTGCAATGTTTTCTTTCTATGTTATGTAGTCAATTCAATTCAATTAGTTCTGCTACCTTAACGCAGGTGTTTTCGTTTCCCTGAATTGTGCTCAAATAAAATCGACTCAAACAGAAAATATGGGTTCACATTTTTTTTGTGAAAAAAAATTTGGACTTTGAACAGCGTTTGCACACACACTAATTATTTTTCGCACAGGTTTTTTTGGGGTTTTCTTAGTTGGAATTGAAATGACATCAAAATCATTAAATTCTAGACTATACATTTTTTTATTTTGTCTATGGAACGAATCACTGTGCATTGTTCTGAAAAATAAAACATACCAAAAACTTCAATGCAGTTTTAAACTACTTAGTAGTCACTTTATTTAAAATTTTACACTCTACTGTTTCCACAACTGTTACTCTTTGCACTATCTGTCCTACTCCGTGTTGCACCGCTACTTGCCAAACCAATTCTTCCCTCTGCTCTGTACCCTTTTATAAGTACTTGTTTACTGGGAAAGTAGCTCGTTCCCGAACACCCAAGTCGTCTCTGCAATTGTTCCATCCTGATTACAATGCCCCTAAAAGTATGCCATGCTAGGAGCGCACAGTGACAACGATTATCGCGTCACAATAGAGACAACCTGCTAGCTTCAAAAAGTTATTCATTCGAAGGCGACACCTACCAATTAATTTCGACAATGTTTAGACCGCTTCTAGAAATCTTATGACCGTTTGACTTCTTTGCTAAGAATCTCCCGATATCAATGAACCTCCCGTCGATTTGAATCGAATCTTCGTACTAGTGTCTTTATACTTCAGTTCTTTTGGCCGTCAATAGGAAAAAAAGCTTCGATTTGATCGCACAATAAATCTATGTCAATCTATGTCAAACATAGACAACACGTGCTGCCTCTGATTTCTTTGCTAAGAATCTCCCGAAATCGAATCATCGAACCAACTTTTCGGTTTGTTCGCACAATAAATCTATGTCAACCTATGTCAAACATAGACAACACCTACTGCCTCTGACTTCTTTGCTAAGAATCTCCCGAAATCGAATCATCGAAGCATTGCCAGAAGCCAAAGTTTTCATCGATTGGAATCGAAGCTTCATACTTGTGTCTTCATTCTTCAGTTCTTTTCGCCTACAATGGGGCAACATTTCCATTTGTTCGTTTGTGAATTTATGTCAAACTTGTATGGACAACACCTGCCGTCTCCGGCTGTGCTTCACCAATGCTTGTCCAGTGCCATTTCGAGAAACCACTTTTTTTCTGCCACTCTGCCTCATCAATTTGAGCTGCATTGGGCTAAGCCGTTTTCAAACTATTGCCAACCAAATTGAAGTGCTGTCTATATGTGTGTGTGTGTATCTCTGTTCGAGCGCGCAACACCCACTGCAGCTGCATGAGGCCACACTCAGCCACGTTTTTGTTGCTGCTTGCTGTTGCCTGTCATTGGCATTGGCCATCGCTAATGTTGCTGACTGTTGAAGCGTTTGATTATTTTAACTTTTATTACCCAACTCGCCGCTTCTAATCTTTATCAGTCGCTGACACTCTGGCGTGCAAAATATTTTGCGGTTTTATTTTGCTTATATTGTCATTGTCATTGTTGTTGTTATGGATTTTCGCTGCGAGCGGCAGCAGCTGTATACATTCGTGGCGCTATCGACACATTTCATGAATGCTCAACTTATCTGCGAAGCCAAAATGCAAAAATAAAACTGCATATTTTCAGATGCTGTCGTTGTCGTTGTTGCTGTTGCTTTTGTTTTTGTTTTGTTTTGTTTGTTGACGTTAATGTTGATGTTGCTGATGCTGATGCGCTGCTGTTGTGGCTGATTTGAGTGAATGGCATTTGGGCTGCTGCGACTTCAGATAACAGAGCAGCCGGCACTCGTTGCCTCGCTTTCGCACTTCTCGCTTGACTCTTGGTGGGTGTTTGTTGGTGGGCGTTGTTGTGTTGACGACTGATGGCATTCCTGCAGTTTCTGTTGTAATTTTATCAGTTGCTAAATTTATATATAGCTTTTGTATTATATTTAAAAGTCGAGGTTTTGAGGTTTTGCAACAATGATGCAGCAATTCATCGGCTTGGCATTTACAAAGTTTTAGTAAGAAGTCAGTAAAACACGCTGACGATCAGTGTTGCAATAAATGTTAAATGTAAAATTAAAGTGCGTTAAAATATAAGGGAGAGGGCTGGGTTGTGAACCATTACTGTTTTTTCTTTCCCTAATTGACATATCGCCAATCTTTCAACTGTCAAGTTTGTCTTTTGATATGACTCTGCTTTTGTGGTTACACCGAAGTGTAAACACGCATTGCTTGTGGCAGCTACAGACATCGTGTTTGAAAATCGACTGCGAAAACTTTTTTGCTTTTGTTAAAGTGCTATCCAAGTGACTGAATTTATTCCAAAAATGTAAGTGTAACACATATTTTTTTAGGGTATCGATTCTATTTTACGACCCAATATTTGTTTTTGTTGTAATATGATTGGAAGTGTCGTTATTTTAAAAGTTTCCAAAATGGCATCGTGGTTGGGCTGTGAACCACTGTGGGGGCTGGGTTATGAACCACCTGGTTTTCTTACTACATTTGCACTAGGACGGTCAAATATCGCAGGATTTATTAAAATAAAGTAATTTTATGTAATGTCACTCGATTTCGGTGAGTTCACTTGAGGTGGGCCAATGCGAGAACGCGTTCGTATTTTATATGCAAACATTGCGACACCGATTTGGATGAACAAAAAACAAAAATTGAGCACTTGCATTCATTCTGATTTTTTGGCCTAAGTGGCGTCATTATAACCTTTTTTCACCTCTTGAGCCTTCCTGATCAAATAAATTTTCAACTTATTTCAAAATTATGGGTGTTTTCTTCGTATTTTCCGACTTTAATTGCGATTTGCCAGATGGTTCACAACCCAGCCACTTTTTTGGAAAAGCGAAAAATCAGGTCTTTAGAAAATTGGACGTAGAGAGTTAAATGTTAATCAAAACGGTAATCTGTCTTCATAACAAATTTGTGCTTTATATTTACCTTTCCAACGATATCTTCGATTTTTCGATATCTTTATCCTGTGAAAAGTTAGAGCCAAAAAACAAAACCCGGTTCACACCCCAGCCCTCTCCCTTATATATTTTCTTAGATTTTTTCTTCTTCGTGACTCCCAAAAAAAAAAAATAAAATACAATTTTGTATTTGGTTTTTAGGTTATGTTTGCCGTATAATCACTTATTCTTTTCTATATATCTGACATAGTGCTTGAAAATATACAGCTTTGTAGCTTTTTCTTTCCACCTGCGTAAAACTTTAAATAATTGAATGGAATTAATTTCTTTTAACCAAATCTTGTTTATATATTTCTTATTTCTTAAATATATAAGCCAAAATTAGTGATTGTACCAGAATTCTAACTTGATAAACAGTTTTTTTATGTTTTTGAGCTTATATTCACTTTCGAGTTCCACCGAGTTTTCTGCTAATGCGTCTAAGTGATATCCATGATATGTCTCAATCTCATCTCAATGGGATGACTACTCGTTATTAAATTTTTTTTATTTACTATATTAATTCTGGCAGATCGGATTAACTATTATCGATTAAAACCCTGGAAAATGCGTATCTATATTATCACTAGTATTAACTCTTTCGACCCCAAAGTTGCCTGAGAGCAACATCACCTATTTGCTACGATTGATTTATGGGTTTAATTTCAGTGGGCACCAATAAATTAATATTTTTAGAAGTGAATACAAAGCAAATTACAAAAATGTTACTGTTATCCACAAAATAATATCCAAAAATTTGCAGCGATATCAGGGAAAGTTTGTGCTCTATTTGAAGTCTACGAATTGGGCGCGTTTTATCAAAACACTGTTTCTTTAATAATAGTTAAATAAAATCAAAAAGTGATAATTTTCTATTTTTCCATAAATATGAAATAGTTTTTTTGTAATTAAAAAAATATTGATATAAAATCTATTTAACCCGTTTTAGGCTAAAATTGTAAAATTGTTCAAAAGTAAACTCTCTCTAGAACTCAAACAAGGAGACATGACGACTTCAAATGTCGTGTGTTTCATGATTAAAATACCAAAAAGTAATACCGAGAAACAGTGTAAAATTCGGGGTCGAAAGGGCTAAACAAATATAACAATCAAAATTAGCCGGGAACACTTTGCCCTACTTTATCCGACTATGCCCTTTGCTTAGTTTATTTTGTGCATAAGTAAGAATCATAAAAATCAGTCAGTTAAGTACAAATAATTCGTGTGCAAGAACGGAATCAATCTAAAACTTATTTTATGACAATTCTGAAAGACAACTTGGATGCTTTTTCATAAACATTTTCTCTCCAAGAAAGTTTTCATTTCTTACTGAAAGAGATTCAAGCTCGATTGATTGTAGGTTCTTTTTTGAAACAGCCACTCTTACCTACCTAACTACTGAAAGAGTAGCCATCGAACCAAAATTGTGTTTTTCTATATTTTGGTATTGAATCCGGGATGGAACGTTGCTTCAGGCTCGCAGTTCAACGCACTAACCAACTAAACCACAATCACTGGCAGCAAATTATAAACATGTAAAACAAAGCATATCTGTGTGCTAATGAAAAGTTACTTAAAAACCAACATAAGGGCTTAAGGTTTATCTCTTGGAATGAGTATCTCAGCAGAACTAGGAGATTTATGATTGCTTAACGATACCCAAAAATAGACATTGATGTTTTCAAAAACAAATTAGATACTTCTGATTCATACTAAAATAGAGTGTTTTATGTTAAGCATCGATTATATCATATACGATTACCGATTACCAAAGGTACTTTGGATTGGATCAAATCTTATGTTAACAACTTAACCCTTTCAGCCACAATGCCCAATATATTGGACTGCAGCGCATACAATTCATGCAGCAGTTATTTTCATGTCGGAAAGGGTTAAATAGGGGCCAAGTAGCGCCCACACGATTTCAATTAGGGTGCAGGTTTGTGTACAACTTTTGAGCTCAATTCCAGTTTAAATTATATTTTGTACCAGCAATTTTTTTATATGGGGGCTTTGACCCCACCTGTATGCGCCACTGTAGGGAGCGTTGGCCTAGTTTGAGAAGTTGCAGGACTGCCAAGTGTTTTGTGTTAAGCCCAAACAGGAAAGCTGGAGTATTCCTTCAGAGATTAGAGAAGAAAGAACTTCGCTGAATAGTTGGACTAATCACAGGACACACACAGACTTCTAATACGAAGACTAAGCGGACTAATCACTTACACAAAACAGAGCATTTTCTCTGTGTATTTTCTGCCTTTGCTAGAGCGGGACGCTCTTTGGGTTCAGATGTTATGATGAAAACGATTTCCATTGCATAGGATCACCTAAGAATCATAAAAGAGTTCAGGAGGACAAGAAGTCCCTTCCTTATTTTCCACTTTTTTGTATCCCCACTCATCTTTCTTCTATCATACTTTCTTGAGAATTAACCCTTTCGCTACAGGTTTTTACTGGGCAAGATACAATTTTAAATTTTACGTTTTAGGCTTCTATGCGGTTATATTAGCTTTTTACGCACACCGAAAATTTAATTATTTCTTCATTTACTTTAGCCAAATTAAAAAAAATAAAGTATCTAAATTGAAAGAAAACGTCAATTGAAAAGTTATCTAAAGTTTTCTGCTTCTTCCTTCTTTACTGTGTAAAGATATACCATTAAAAAACGTGTATACTTCTCTTCTTTAAACTTAGATATTCAGTTTATTAATTTCGTATTTTTCCTAAAACTTCAAACTATTCTAAGGATCAGCAAAAAATGTATTCTTGAAACCACAGAGGGTTCAGACGTCCGCAAAGTAGCATGTTGCATTTCATTTTGGGGGGAGGGTGGTTTGCGTGCAACTTTTGAGCCCAATTCCATTTGAAACCATATTTTGCACCAGCAGTTTTTGTATATGGGGGCTTTGAATCCCAACACCCTCCTCCTTTGTGTGCACCACTGGATCTATCTATCTATGTATCTATCAATCACACTCAACAGTAACGCACAACTAGTCTTAAGTATATCTGAACTAAATTTTAAAACTAAATTCAAACAGCTTAAAATGCTAATTAAATCTTTTGATATATGCTGATATATTAAATGCGCAAAAATCACACTTAATTTCTTTATTCGTCTATTCAAGTAATTAACATATTAATTTATTTGCATTAAAAATAAATTTTAAAAAAAATTAACACGCCATTACGTTATCTTGAAAATTTTCACAAAATCTCTGACAGCCACTTCACCTTCACCAATGTCCATTTGTATATGAGTACAAACATATATGTACATATGTATACTGCTGTATAAGCGTTAGTTCGAAGATTGATTTTTGCCGATAAGCAAAGGAAAAAAATGCAAAGCCTGTGTATCGCTGACGCTGACAAGCATATTAATGTTGTTTTTGTTGTTGTTTTTTTCATTGACTTCTCACTGTCGTTTCGTACGTTTGCTGAATTGTCAGAGTGTCAATTGTGCGCGTCGTACGCCAGCTGAACACGACACACACAATAAGCAATTATGGACATTTGTGATTTGCAAGCTGTACGCATGCGCGCGCAACATTCAACATTCGGGCGTTAGACACAAATCCTTGACATCATATTTATTTGTTAACGGGGGGAATCAACGAAAATATTGTATCAATAAAATATTCATACATATATGTAAATATTGGTTGAAGCGAACGACAACACACACATTGCTACAAATTTCAGTTGGCTTATTACACCCACAACGTGTGTGTGTGCGTGTCCACATCTGTAGGCAATGGGGCGCAAGCACAACAAACGTGATTTGTGCTCGACAGGATTTTGTGGTAACAGTGCTGCTGTTGTTGTTGTTGTTGTTGTTGTTGCTGCTGTCAACAATTCTTTCCACTCACATATATCTTGCGCTTTCGATTAGCTTTTGCAGACATTATGGCTTTTATTGTTGTTGTTTAAGTATTAGTTGTTGTTATTGTTGTTGTTGTTATTGTTTGCTCACGTACTTTGGCCAATGTGTTGAGTCAGTTTTGTGGAAAAATCAAATTATGGTCGCCGCCGATAAACACCTTTGCCCAGTGTCCTTTTTTTGCTGCGCTCCCGCCCTTTGCCCTCCTGCCCTCTGCTTTGCCACTTTCTCCACGCACACTGAACGTTGATCTGTGCGCCAAGGTTCAACGTTTCAGTGGATGTGTGAGTTATGTGAAAAATGTCTCTGCGAACTTTTGTGGTTTATCTCTGCTCGATAGCTGGGCGAGGTTGTTGGCCGTTGAAGGGCGCATTGCCGGTCCGGGTTAGCCTCGACTCTAAGCCTGACTAAGTAGTGAGCACTGGTGCGCGTTGATAGAACACAAAAACAAAAATAAAAAAAAAGTTCAAAAAGGTAGTGTTTGCGTTGGAAATGAGTGTTTGAGTGTTATTTATGCTTTGTTGGCGTGTTGACCGTAGATAATGGAAAATTTGTTGGTTGCACTTTTATGACGCAAAATTTGAATTACTCCACTGCTAGTTTTAATTTCTTCACACTTCTGGGTCAGTTTTGGTCAGAGTCGGAAAAAAAGCACAATTTCCCACTCTAACGTTGAGTCGTTTGGGCCAATGCAATTTGGCATAAAAAATTCATATACGACACACTTCGCATTAGCCAATGTGATATTTTATTATCAGCGAAATGTTATGATGTATGCACAGAAATTTATTGTTATATACAATTTTGTCGTTGAGCAGCATTGGTGTCGGTCCCAAACGGCTTGCGGTGCTTCCGCTCGCCGCGTAGTCGTTTTCTTATTTTTCAGCTGAACGACATGAAATTGTATTATAATATCGTCTGGTCGGCAAAGATAAGAAAATTTATCCAACGGATTGTGCGAATGTGTTGTGGCGTTTTATGTGTGTTTGGTAGTTTGTCTCTGTGTGGTTGTGTGTGTGTGTGTGGGTAGCAGTTTGGTCGCCCATTTCGAGCGTCGAACGCCAACACTAACGTAACCGCCACCGCCACAGCCACTGCCACCGCCACTGCCAGTGCGAGTCCTTTAGCCAGCGGGCTAAAGACACACTTGCATCATCATCTTTTGCTGCGAGATTTTTCATCAACGATAAGCGTGCTGTTTCATTTTTTTTTTGGTGGAAAAGGGATATTTCATATTTTAAACTAACAGCGCCGTAAAATGAAAGGATTACGACTATTTGGCAGTCGTTTTGTGTGTATGTATGTGTGTGCCCGCGCTGCTGCTTGGTTTATTAGTGTTAGTGTGGTTGTGTGTGTGTGTGTGCATGGTGTCATATCCGGTTTATCGCCTGTGTGCTGGCTTCCTCCGCTGCTGTTCTGCGCTTCAGTAAGGACGTTAAATGTAATTTATTATTAAATAAGTATGAATTTTATTTACGCATACACACACACACATAAACGCCTCTGTGTGTGTGTGTGCAGTGATTTTGTGTTGATAAGGCACATGCATTAATGTGGGCGACAAACTCATGTGTTTGTATGAGTGTGTGTGTGTGTGAGAGTTACTTTTTAATGTTGAGCCATATTTTGGCTGCTCTTATTGTGGTTGTTGTTGGATTTAGCTCTTTTTACTGCTGGACAATGGCTTTAAGCGATAAGCTTAATGGCATTTTTACTTGACAATTTTTTTTTCACGCACCTCTAAACGACATTTCAAAGCGCAATTTTGCAGGTTTTTTGATGGAATGCGTTTTCTTCAAATATTTCACTAATCTCATAAAGTTAATTTTTGCTGAAATTTCAGTTTAACACAAGTACTCGATAAACTTTGTACTAATAAGTAAATAGATAGAAGAAAATTATTAATTAAAAAAATAATAGAAACAAAAATAAATACATCAGGGACTTAACTATTATAAGTTTTTTAAGAAAATAATAAATTAATAATTAAAAAAATATTAAAAAACAAATAGAATTAAATTAAAATAAATCAGGGACTTTACTATTACAGTCGTGTCTTGGTATATTGAACACCTCGATAGAGTGGACACCTCGATATAGTGAACACCCAAATTTTGACATGGAGCTTCTAAATATTGAACAAAACTTTGCAAACAATTTCAAGCAAAAACTAGACCAGCTAACACAAATGGAAGAAACAGCTTAAATTAAATTTAAAATTATTTTAAAAAATTATCTGAATTATAGTAAAACGTCAAACTAGAAATTCTCTTATTTTTGATGCTGCTTGTTTGTTTACTAAGTGAAGATGTAACATTTAAAAACCTATATTTTTCTCTTCTTCGTAGTTCAATATTCAGTTTATTAGTTTCGTATTAGTCCCAAAACTTCAAACTATTCTAAGGACCAACAAAAAAATTTTATCTTAGAACCATAGAGGTTCACACGTCTACAAAGTATGTAGCTTGTTTCCGTATGGCAACAAAATAGCGAAAGGGTTAAGGATAGTTTGAAGTCTAAAGTGTTTTTTATGCTTCACTTGGGAGCCTGGTTTGGTTGCTGATTAATTGAACATTTGTCGCCCCCTAGAAAAGACTCATCCACATGTAAAAATGTATCACAGGGTTGCATAGAGCGTCATAAATGCATCGGTTGTTGCTAGATAGAAGCTGATGTTGGGAAACGTACAGAGTTGGTGTCTTTGGTGGTTGGTGTCTTGGACCAATTAACTTGCACAAATTGGGAAAACTCCTTTTAACCCTTTCGGTACTTCTTTTTTGTTTGTAACTTTAAAAATCATTCTTTTCCATTTTATTACTGTGTAAGCCTACAAAATGAATAATCAAGTCATTTTCTTAAATATTGTTTGAAAAAGTGGTTTTTGGGCATCATGCCATATGGCTTAGTAAGAAATAAAAAAATCGTACAGCCTTAGTGAGTTTTATTTGGGATCTAACTTTTTTTACACTTACTAAAGCAATAAATCTAAAAATAAAATAACCTACTAGATTACACCTAAGTCTGTTTTTACACGGTAGATTGGTTCCAGAAGAAGCCGTGTAAAAAAAAACCGTGTAAAAAAAGACATTGATCGTATACAAAAATGTGTGATTTGTTCCTAATCTCTAAAACCTATTAAAATTTCTTTACCAAACACGTCTTATTGCATTGACAGTTCACAAAATATTAACACGTTTCAATTGCTCTGACCAGTAAATTTTATTGTATGCACATAAAGGGAATTCCCCTAAATTAGTGCTATTCACATTTGCTTTGACCAGTAAAAATTGCTTGTACGCGCTAAAAGGGAATTCACTTAAATCTTTAAGCTAGTGTTCGCAAACTATCGATAGCACTATCGATACTATCGATGGTTTCAGACTTTTTTCTTTCATAAATACTTTTTTGTGATATGAACATACTTCGCAAAAATTAAATTTGACAAAAAAAATTTAAGTACATAAAATTTCAAATCGTGCTAAATGGAATAAAATCGTGTAAAAAAATTAAAAATATTCAATTTTCAAACCGTGTTATATCAAAACCGTGTAAAAAAAGACCGTGTAAAAACAGACTTAGGTGTACTTACATAAACCTATACAATAAATTGATTTTTGTAATAGAATAAATAAAAGTACGAAATGATAGGACTGCGCACTTTCTGAACCCCTACAATTTACTTGGTACACTAATCAAAATATTTTTTTCATTATTTGGTATAAAAACCAAAGAAGAGAAAAATACAAAAATATAAAAATATAGTATCCACAAGTTTTTGACCTAAAACAGGCACTGAAAAGAGGCTATGCCATATGGTAGAATAACCGAAAGGGTTAATTGAATTTAATTTCAATTTATTAAAAAAATCGTTGGTTACGCCTGGATCGATGTTTTGCATTTTTTTTTAATTTGGTTTAAATTATAAACAAAAATTCGTTAACCACAATCCGCCAACATGATCCCATGACTGTAATGTTAGCTTTAGTGTTTTGTTTTTAAGAAGTCGAAAGCCTCTGATGCTAAACTTCCAACTTTCTTTTGTAGAATAGTTCATTGTTGTGCACATTTTAATAAATAAAAAATATTTTGAAAAAAAAGAACCAATAACACCGCTTGTACCTGTTGTAGATTGATGTAGTACTGTGTCCTACAAATCTATCGATCTATCGATTTAGATCTATCGAATCTATCGATTTAAACTATTTATTACTATTATTTTCGCCGAAATATTTGTTCCTTAGGTTGGCAGCACTGTTACAGAAATCTTTATGAAATTTAAAGTTATAAATGCCATTAGTTTTTGAGTGATTGAGCTTCGGTTTGTACGACACAAAAAGTCAGTTTTTAGATTTTTACAACTCGTGACCATTTCGCCAAAAATTCGACCCATATTGTTTCGCAACCCCCGCAATCGCCTGATTTAGCCCCGTGCGACTTCTGGCTATTGATTAAACTCAAAAGACCGCTTCGGGAACATGGTTTTAAGTCGATTGAGGATATAAAAGCCGAAACGAAAAAGGTGTGTCAAAGGATGGTCATTCCGAGAAATGACTATTTGGGATACTTCGAGGACTGCAAAAAATTCTGGCAATAGTGCGTTGTTTTGAAGAGGGACTGTTTTAAATGCGTAGTATATCCCTTAAATACCTTCACAATAGTTGACAAATCTACCATTAATTTTATCGGTGAGAAATTTTTTAGAGTTAAATTTAAAATACCCCTTACGAATTGAAGACTAACTGTTTAAGTGTCTTTCTTTTTCTGTTTTTCTGAGACTAATCTGTTATCAATCAGTCGCAATTGCACTTCTTGGCAGTGTTGCTGGATCAGGATATTTTCTTATAGATTTAGGAGATTCTTGGCCTCTTAGAAGAATTTTTAGAAGGAAGAATTGTTTAGGAGAAAGTTTAGGAAATTTTGATGATGATACATTTGGCATCATTAGTGGCACTGGGATTAAATATTTAAAGCTGAATACTAAAAGTGTCTAATTTTATTTAAAAAATTTTATTTTTATTTTTAAATTTATGTCATGAACGCTGTAAGTTTATACCGATTTCATTTTTTATATGTTTTGTAAGTGTTATTTTAAGGCTGCAATAAAAAACTTAATATATTGTAACGATAAGACAGTCTGTCGCTGTGCAAAGCAACCCTGCCGCTACGTGCCGTGCTATAATCCAATCTGGCAACGACGGCCGCGATAATAACTTTTAGTCCAACCAGGCAATGATGGAAACTTTTAGTCCACTCCGGAATGTGCGGGAACAATCTGCGCGATGGCCTGACAGGTATAAAAGGCAACCGGATGTGGCGCAGCAGTCAGTCTGGTTTTGACAAGTGAAGTTGTCACACGGAGTAATTAAGCAAATACTTAAGTGTACGAACAGTAAAGTGTAAACTGTGAATAACAAAGTGACTGTTGGTTTTTAATTAGCTGCGTTTGATTAAACAAGGTTGTTTCATTTTCAAATTGCACAATCCAGTGATACGTAACAGCCCACTAGAACTAGTATTCGTAACAATATTTTTATTTTTTATGAGAAGTTTAATTTCTTAGATTATAATAAAAAACATTTTTAAATATTTAGAAGGAAACTTACGAATTAAGAAAAAGTCATTTCAAGTATCTGGCAATACTGTTTCTAGGGTCTTAGTGACTAGTCCCCTTTGATAATTCTTAGTCCAGCCCCACTTACGCCAATTATTTCCCTCAGCTCACGCTGACGAGCCACTTCTGATCCCCCCACTTATCATTGTTCACTGCTCCACAAAAAAGTGCTATCGTCTGATCCGAAAACGCAAACTCAAATTAGTTAGAAGAAGCATCGGCGCAGGCAACACAATGTGATTGCATGACGCCGATGTTGGTGATTTGTGTCTGTGACTTCACACAAATCGCATTTATATTTTTCGCAGCTTTACGCTTTGTTATTGTTGCTATAGCTACTTATTGCTTTTATTGTTGCATTATTATTATTTTTTCTTTGGTTTTCATGCGTTTTTGTTTTTTAGTTTTTTTTTCATGAGGGCTGGACGCGCACTGTGCGTTTGTGCGTTGCCTTTCTTTTGGTGGCTTATTATTATTTTTTTATATATAAGTTTTTTGTATTTTATTTATTTGTTGTTGTTGTTTTGTTTTTTGTTCATTTTAAGCCTGCATTCCGGCACATTCTGCTTATTTGTAAGATATTTATTGCCTTCGATTGTAAAGCGATAAAAAGCACACGTAAAGTGTGCACATTTTCGTAGGTTGTGGCCGCGCGACTGTGACTGCGACTGTGGCCGAAAATGCGGCAAAAAAAATGGCAAAAATAAAATGAAATGAAAAAAAAACGAAAACGTTGCTTTGGCAGATTTTTGAGGGCCGATACGTCGGGCATACACTAACAAAGGCTGTGCTAAATTGCTCCTGCTGTAGCGGACACAGCCACAACCACTGCAACAACAGTAACGGCAGCAGCAACAACAGCTGCTGGTGGGTTGTGATTGTTGCCTTTCGCGGCGCTTTGCGTTCGCTTGCGGATGGGGAAAGGTCGCGCGTAGATGCGCCGCCGTTGTGACGGTGGGCCTGTCATGCTGGCCAACAGCAGCAACAACAATAACAATAACAACAATGCTACGCGTGTTAGGTTGTTAAATTCACAATAAAATTGTTGCCACAACACAACTTGCAGCAAATCGTTTGTTTTCGCAATTTCGCAATGATTATAACCAGACTGACGACGATGGCAACAACAACAACAACGACGACGACCAACTGCCTGGCAATTGTTTA
Source organism: Melieria omissa (assembly GCA_963971225.1). Taxonomy (NCBI): domain Eukaryota; kingdom Metazoa; phylum Arthropoda; class Insecta; order Diptera; family Ulidiidae; genus Melieria; species Melieria omissa. Next base: position 127,190,007 of record OZ020267.1, on the reverse strand, counting down.
TCGAGTCGCCGCATCAGCAGCGGGCAGCATCCGCAGCGCGTCATTGATCGCAGCCGATAAGCATTTCGTTTTACGATTCTGCTTGGCCAGTTCGCTTCGCTCGCGCTTCAGAAGCCGGCAAACGCTCGCGCTGCATAGGTGCCGGCCAGCGTTTAGTGTTGGCAGAGGATCACTTGGCAACCCAACAGCCGCCACCGCCGCCGCCCGGTCAAGTCAAGCCGAACCAAGTCGATGCGGTCTGTGCAATTTTCTGCAGTTGCCGACCGCCGATAAGCCACCAGTGCACCTCCGCCAACTTTTCTTCTTCTACTGCTTCCACATTTTGTTTTTGGTTTTTGGCGAATGCTCCGTAGGCGTCGAATGCAGCCATAAACAATCGAATAATTTCGGTATTGGACAGACAGCCTGGTTTGTTTGCGCTCTCGCCGCTTGGAGCCGGACTTGAACCTGAGCCTCGGTCCGGGTGTTATGTGCCGCGACCGTTAATCGACGCCGCATAAGGTCACTTTACACCACTGTGCCCGCGTATTGATTGCTATTTGTTGCTGGCTGCGTGACTGCGACTGTAGGCTGCTCTCCTCTGTGTTTGTGTGTGTTGGTGCTTGTGTATGTTTGTTGCTTATTTCCAAACTGATCTCCGGCTGATAAGTCAACGTGCAACTTGCACTTTTGTGCTGCATGCGGTCTAAAGTTTATTCTCCTTATCTGCTTTTTCTTGGGCTTTGCGTTTTTTAATTTTTTTTTACTTATTTATTTTTGTTATTGTTGTTGTATTGTTGTCTCATAGGTTGTATGGCGCGGAATGTATTGAAAATTTGCAGTGCGAATTGTAGACGAAATGAAAATTGTCGCTGCCGCCAGCCTGTCTGGCTGGAATTGTGCAAAGCGATGCGTTGTACTACTCGCCAGTTGAATGTGGTGAGTGTGGTGAATATGTTTGTAATGATTAGTGCGAAGGTGTGTGAAGACTTCAACACAGATTTTATGTTATGCAGAGTGAAATAATCTATAGTATAGAATCACAATTGATCAGTTTTGATCTGCACTGTGTTGTTACGAGTTTTTGGAAAATTTAACAAAAATCTAGTATAGACTACAGCAGTTGGTGCATAATGTCGAGATTGTTTTTTGAAGCATGGTTTTTGGAACTGTATCAAAAATCTTCTATAAACTACAACAGGAAAAGGAAGTGCATTTATATCTCAATTTTTTCCGTGGCCTGCTGTCCTTGAAAAAAGTAGGTAACAGTATCAATTTTATAAAGTTAACCCTGAAATGCATTGATCCATGCATTGCATTGACCCATGTCTTCAAATTAAACCCCAATACAAGTTTGTGAAGCAATAACTAAATAGTTCAAAGTATTTTTCTGCTGGTAACTTCCTTCGAAAAGAAAAATCAATGTTTATTTTTTGTTTATTTATTTATAACTTTTGTTGCGTAACCCTTTCCGGTAATTAACGCATTTCTTGAGATACAAATTTTTCTTTCAAAATATTGGCCCACATTTAAAATTTTTGTAACGAATTACAGCAAATATAAAAAAAAACATTAGGTAAATAAACATTGGTTTACACAGAAATTCATGCATTTAGGGGTCAAGGTCAGATTTATGGGTCACTCCGTTTTCAATTGTATAAGATTCGGATTATTCAAACTTATATAAACATTTTGGGTCTTTTCTCACTCCTCTTGAGATGTGAGCAAAAACCTGCAACTAGATCTGGAAGGCACCTTGCAGAGAGTGTCAATTGTTACCATTTTTGAAGAGGGCTAGCAACCGTCTTCCAGCGGAGATCTTTGAGGTAATTAAGAAGAAATGGCGCGGGAAATGTATAGGAGTCTGTAGTGACATTTGGGCTGCACTCAAGGTCCTGGAGAACGCACGAATGACTTCGACGATTGTTCAAGAATGTAAAATGAAGCATAGGTCAACCGCGAGATACAATAAGCTACAACTTATCTGGGTTTCTGGTCACTGTGATGTTCAAGGTAACAAAACAGCCGATAAATAGGCTAACTGTGGATAAGGGTGCACGTCCTTGGAGCCAGATCCAATAATCGACGTCAAAGAATCTAAGGAATTCATGCAGGAAGACTTGTAGTCCTTATCGCTATCACTATTTTCTTTCTTTCTCTCCCTTTTCTTCACGAGTCTTAAGCACAATCGGCTATCTAGCTTGAGTGCTTGACCCTTTAGGGTTCACTTTCTGGGCTCCCCTCATATCCACTCCACTTCATTTCATTCTATTTTATTCCATTTCAAGAACCCTCATAGAACCCAACCACGATTCTCCATTTGGCCCAAGTTTGAGCTGCTGTGTTTATGTCATCCCATGTGATATTGACTGCTGCTTTCTTCTCTCTTGAGGCTTACAGTTCAGCGCTATAATAATGCTGGATAGTGGTGTTCTTAGCATGTGACCTACCCGCCTCCACTCACTCGTCAGTTTCCAGAGTTCATCGTTTGGATTATTTTTGGCCAGGGATATCCCTGCAGACTGATTCTTTCTCAAAAAAGTTAGGTATCCAATGTTTTGAGTTCTTTATCAGCAATTTGATGATTTTTAATGATGATAGTAGACTCGCATAAATTAAATGGCAGACTTCGGTAGACTTCATTGTCAAATTTCCTATTACAATTTTAATAGAGATATCCGCCACGTGCTGGCTCTTTCTGCAAAGAAAGTATCAAATGTTTTAGGTTCTTTATCAGCAAAATAATGGTACTATTATGTTGTTTTTGAGTTTGATCGCTGACTTCGTGCGATTTAAAACCCTTTAATTTCTTTTGGAGTTATGCAAAGTCACTTTTCAACGATCGAGCGAAAAAACACGTTATTATATAGAGAAAGTATACAAAATAGATTATGAGAAGAACTACAGAGAAACTGAAGATTGGAACTGAAAACGGAAACTGACTTCCAAATAGTGACCCTGCACGCTTTATTCTTATAGTACGTGTTTTCTGCTCCTAATATTTCTGACTAAAAAATACTGATCCTACGCCTATTTCCTTGTCAGAAGTACTTGGAACAAGAATCACGTATTAAGCCTCTAAGGGAAACATTCAGCCATAAAAACATTAATCTTGTATGCGAAATCTTACTAAAGTGAATTGGGTTACAAATCAAACTGAGTTTTCTAGTATGTGAAATTAGCCTCAAAAACCTAGAGATAAAATTTTTGATTAAAAAATAAGTTACTAAGTTATATCGATGAGACGGTGCGTTATCGTGTAATTGGCGCGAGTTTTCATTTCGAATCGATATTGATTTTACCTTTGACTTCTTAAGACGACTTTTTTTCGGTACGAGATCGTCTTGGTGCTTCTATTCGGTACTTTGCCGCTTGGTTTCAGGATCATATTGAAAACATTACGACTCGTTACCAATAACAATCGAAAACTTGAAGTTTGGACACTTTTTTGATTCTTTATTTTCCAGCGATTTTTCGTAGTCAATTTGTGTGGAAGAAAGCGCGCGCAGACCTTCCAGATGTAAATGGTGGGTCAAAATGTGATGAATTGAATTTTTTTTGTTACATATTTAATTCCATTCCACGCAGTTATTCAAGGTTACTTTGAGTACCCATGGTATTAGAAGGACCTGAATGTTCGTCGTCCTTTATGTCCTCACGGCCATCTTGGATCCGCAATCAACACCATACACTTCTTTCATCAAATTGAATGTTTCAGTAAAAGTTTTACCAAGTTTAAGACGAAACTTAGTATTGACTCTCTATTTGAAAACTTGGGTTGTAGCGAATCAAGTGTCATGAAACTTTGACAGCATGTCAGTGAAGGACTGCCCTTTAAAATGTATGTATTCAGCCACGGATTGCGCCAGCAGAATATGCATCTTTTGAGCAGTCTTCTTTTCTGTGGAACAGTTCTTGTACTTTGGAGGCAAAGTTTACATATTTAGGTCTAAATTTTTTAGGTTCTATGGCGAACGCACGGCTATAAAAAGATGTTTGGTTTTACTGGATCGAAACTCTTCATTGAACTTAACGGACAAGTTCCTAATGCTCACCGAAAGTGAGATACCGCAAATCTAAGAAAAGTTTTTAAAGGACTTTAACTACAAATGTCGTTAGTTTCAGCAGAAATCAGTTACGACAAGTCATTGATTGGATGGATGGATTGGATTTGATTGGAATAAGTACTATAAGCTTCGGCAATGTTGTGGATGAATATCTGAAACACATTCTTCTGCATTGTGGTGCAGTGTCTCAATGCTGAGAGGAGCTCAAAGAGAAGAGCTTAGTTCACTTGAGCCTCTGAAGGCCGTAGAATAGAGTAGCAGCTTTAACCCTCAATCACCCACTCCTATTAAAATCACGTATCTACCCAACCTGAGTCCCCGGGACTCACATATTTTGTTTACGAAATAATGCAACATCTATTAAATTTTTATAGTTTTTTATTTATCTGCAGGCCACATTAAGACCTCTTGTTACAGATCTCATTCCATATCATTACATAACTCTAACTGAACGCCAAAGCACAAAAACTAAACCTGTACCAACTTATTAAAGTTTGTAGTGAGTCCCCTGGACTCAGGGTGGGCGATTGAGGGTTAAGCTCACATTTGCGGCACATTGTCTTTTGAGCTGTAGGATCTAGGAATGTCTTCTGTGCTGTATATAGTAGGGGACTATTGAATAAAATCGATTCGGAGAATTATATGAAGGGTTTCTATAAATATTCGGAGACACTATTCCAGAAACTTTTGATTACATTGTAAACAGTTCCATATTGGAATGTTTTGCACGAAAAGATTCGCGCTCAGTAAAAATTTCAAATTTTTGCCAAGGAATCACGTATTGCGCCAACGTTATCGTCGAACCGACGAAATGTTGCATTTAATTTTAATAATTAAACAAATTGATTTGGACGCTTTCAATTGCGCACCAGCAGCAAATAAATTGCAAAACGTGAGTTTCTTTGCAAAGCTGAACTGTTATCGGTGCGCTGGCTGCACTTTTGGTTGGCTGGTTAGCGGCTGCTGGCTGCGCGAGTTTGGACGCTGAGATTAAGGAAAAACGCCATTTGCGCGCGAGCAAAAAAAGAAGAATATTGCTGCCACCTTGCTGGCAAAACGTGCTTTTCTTTTTGTTGTTGTTTTTGTGGTAGTGATGATGGTGATGGTAATAGCAGCGGCAACAACAACAACAACCAAGCAGCAGCAAGCAGCCACTTGGCTCGAGCTATTATCAATTGTTATTAATCAAAAATAAAACAACAACAACAATAACAAAATTAAAAAAAAAACATGCAGAAGATACAAAACCAAAACAATTAAAAAAAATATAAATAAATAAATAACAAAAAAGTTTGCACACTTTGTGGCGTTTTCTTGTGTTTTTGGTGTTGTCCGCTCGTGTTCGCACTTGGAATCCGGCGCACATGGTGCGAGTGCAACCACAGCCGCGGCAGTGCGGCAGTTGCGGCGTGAAGTGCAAATAATCAACGTTGCCATATCTTTCGCTCGCCAGCTATTCGTGATTTACTCGAGTTTGAATATCGGAGCGTTCGCGTTTCGCGCCAAATCCAATGAAATGGTGAAAAAGCTGCAAAAGCCAAAATGTAACAACAACAAAATTAATGCAACTACAACGAAAGAAACAGAATTGGCCGAGTAGCAAAAATCGAATGGCAGCAGCAGCAGCAATGTTGTTGCACCGATTGCCAAAGCGTGGAAACTTGCATTGTTTTTTTTTTGTTAGTGTGAACATTTGTTTTTGCGTTCTCTGTGCTTACGTCTTTTTGCGATTTGTTTTTTGTTTTAGCACCTATTCTTCTAAATTCTTTGATTCGCCGATAAGCCGCACGGCGCACAAATGTTACTGTTGCTGTTGCTTTTGTTGCCGCTTTGCTTCTTGTGTGCTTTTCTGTTAAACTTGTGTTGTTTTTTTTTCACTTCAAATTCACTGATGGCGTTGATGTGATTTTGCTGGCAGTTGGTTGGTGCTGGCTGGTGAATTTTCGCCTCTTTGCTGCCCTCGCCTGATGTGGAACGTGCGCGTTTTTTTCGAATCTTTTTCATAGCATAGGCAAGAAGGTGTTAATTTTTTTCCAAACCAATTAAAAACTTCAACTGTACTGTTTTGTTTGTGACTATTGCAAGAAACTAGGAAGCGATGGTAGCGTTGGCGGCAAATAAATGGCAAATTGTCAGGCACTTTCATAATTTCAGAGACGGTTGTATTTTAAGCATGAATTAGGTATTAAACTTTCATGGCATTGACTTGAAATTATTTATATTTCATCAGAAAACTTAGATAAAAACTGACTTTTGTTATTCTTCTAAAATTTCGGCATATTTTTTTGCGAATTACAGCTATGGGCAAAGAAATATACACTTCAAGAAACATTTAACAATCGTATTATTTGTTAATATGAAAAGAATTGAGGTTATGTTGAACTGGCTGTCTGGATACGGGCCAGATTGGGGCCACAATAGATCATTACTGGTCTCAGTGTATTTTAACCCTAACAAAATCTATCTCTACGGGCCAGATTGGGCCCATTTTGATACCACAAAGAAAGAAAGAAAGAACAGTGAGTGATATTTTTATGCTGCAAGTCATTGGAGAGCCAGTTTGATTTATGGATAATCCCAGAAAGTCCCACAATAAGAAAGAAAGAAAGTCCCAATATAAGAATTGGCTGAAGTCATCCAACTTTTTGAATAATAGTCAGCCTAGAGTTTTCAATCTTCATCTAGAGCAGTGTTGCCAGATGGATTTCAAGCAATCACTCCGAAATGAAGTCAATTTCCCTCTAAAAACTAAAATTTCCCCTCAAATTATAATGCACACATAAAATGAATATTTCATGAAAATTGCTCATTTTATTTGGTACATGAAATTAAAAAAAGATCCAATAGCCAATATATCTGAACAAGGTGTTAATGTAACAAAAATGCAACCTGATTGGCCACAGACATTTTAAAAAGCGTAAATTTAAATAAAATATAAAATCTATAAAATATAAAACCATATAAAGTTTATAAAATATTTCCCCCTAAATTTCCCTCTTAAATATTTATCATAAAGTTTGCCACCAATTCGAACAAATAAACCCCTAATCTGGCAACACTGATCTAGAGAGAACCACAAAATTTCAGAGAGGATGGATTGTAGTCAATTTTTTTTAGTACAAATCGGCAATGTCCTGTCAAATCGCTATAAGTAAGCGAAATTAAGACATTTTCCAATTTAACCTCAATTTAGCTCCAAATTCAATTTAATTTATCATATAAAAATCTCAATTTAGCTTATTGAAATTAATATTAAATTGACCATAAATTGTTGCTGTTATCGATACACAAATTTATCCACAATAGACTGAACCAAAATGAAATTGAGAAACTGACAGAAACGAAAGACGTTTATTATCATTTGTTTGCTTTGAAATTTCGTTTAAAAACTTTGTTCAATTAATTTTTTTAGAATGTTTTTGTACATAAAAAGAGAAACCTTTTCATCCGTTAAAACATGGGTTAAGGTGTTGTATGAAGAAACTTGAAAAAGGAACTTGGTGAAAAACTCCAAATCAAAAATTATTCGACACGTATTTTTTAATTTTTCGAAGATTAAAATATAAAAACTAAAATATATGGTGAAAACACTTTAAATAAAATATTTTTATTTTTTACACGTATTTTTTATTTTTTCAAAAATCAAAATTAAACGGGGTCAACAATGGGTTATATGATGATGAGCCTATTGATTTCAAAATTGGTGAAACACATGAAAACAAAAATAATTCTACACGTGTTTCTCATTTTTTCGAAAATCAAAACGTAAAGAGATGAACCAAGGGTTAAAAGTTTGTATGAAGAAACATGAATTTTTAAGCTTTTGACTTCAAACTTGGTGAAAGTACTCTTAGTTGGAAATAATGTGACGTGTTTTTTTAGTTCGAATATAAATCTGACGGGTCAACGATGGGTTAAAAGTTTGTATGATGAAACATGACTTAATGCGCCAATTGACTTCAAATGAGAAATAATAATCAACAAAGAGTTAAGAAGAATTTGATTTAATGGCCCCACTGACTTCAAACTTGCGCGGAAAGCCGCGGGGCCCTGCGAGTTATTTTATAAGTGGATCAGCTGATTTCGTTAGTTGACGCGTTTGGCTTTCAAAATTGCAACGACATTTGTTAGAAGATTTCGAAATTCGAATGTCTTTTCTTTTTACTCCCCCAAGTTGAATGCGCTTATGTTAGGTTAGGTTGCGGTGGCTGTCTCTATGAGAGACACACTCGGAGGCCTGAAAGGCCCATTGTGATACCACATATTTCACCCGTTTTTGAACTGTGTATGCAACACTGTTTTGCCAACATATGTTACAGCACACATTTCAAGCGGATGGGGAAAGGGGGAGGGGACCTACAGTTTAACGCCGAATCCGAACGGCGATTGGCAGTTTTTCGTTCACACTTGGAGGTTTTTGCCATTGCCTGCCAAGAGCGCACTTGTGCGATTCTTGTAATTCTCATTCCCTTCATGTGGATAGCGATAGAAGTAGATGAGTTGTTCACCAGCCCGAGCCAGGAATCGAACCTGGAGCCTTTGGTATGAGAAGCCAGCGCGCTACCCGCTTCACTATCGAGGCCGGCTCAATTGAATTGAATGCGCTTAATTCAAAGGAATTTTACTTAACCCTTTCGCTACAGATTTTTACTGGGGAAAGTTAAAATTTTAAATTTAACGTTTTAGGTTTATATGTGTTTGTATTAGTAACATTCCAAAAGAAACTTTTTAATTTTTATACTCGGACCCTGTATTTTAGAGTGTTTTTCCACGAGAGCAACCACATCGTTGTGGCTGTAACAATTACTGAAACATAAAACTTTTTACACATAACGAAAATTTGAATATTTCTCCGTTTACTTCAGCCAAAGTTAAAAAAAGTATCTAAATTGAAAGAAAACGTCAAATTAAAAAGTTATCTCAAGTTTTATGCTTCTTCTTCCTTTACTATGTCAAGATGTACCAATTAAAAAACCGCGTATACTTCTCTTCTTTTAACTTTAATATTCAGTTTATTAATTTCGTATTTTTCCTAAAACTTCAAAATATTCTAAGGACCCACAAAAAATGTATTCTTGAAACCATAGAGGGTTCAGGCGTAAACAAAGTAGCAATGTGCCATATGGCAACAAAATAGCGAAAGGGTTAATCGAAGTTTGCAAAACAAAAACCACCGGTAAACGGTTAAGCGAACTGGACTGTAACTGCTACTAACCGAAATAATTTGATTTTTCTAATACAGTATAATCTCGATAATCCGGACAATTAAAAACCGGACACTGGTGTCCGAATTACAGAGTCTACATTAGAAATTGAGTGTCCGGATTACAGAGTCTGCAATAGAAATGAGTGTCCGGATTACCGCGTTGTCCGTATTAGCGAGTGCCCGAATTATCGAGATTATACTGTACAGGTTATTATTTTCTAATTCTGGTTATTATTGTCATTAATTTCATAAAGTGGTTTGTTTATAACATTCTTCTATTAAAATTTTATTGAAACGGCAAATTGAAAGTGAGATTAGGAAAAATGTAAAGTAGGTGTATACTAAAATGGGCGTGGCCAATTCTATAAGATTTGGTTTTCCTAGCGGCAAATCATGAAAAAGTTTGTCGAAAATTACCGAAGCAATTAAATTTTTTTTATTCTGCAACAAAGTTGTTTCGACATTTTTCGAAAATTTCCTCAAAAATTTAGTTTTTGCACCACGCTATGAAATACTAACGTCGACCATACTTAGTGATGCGCGCATATCATTAGTTGTTGAGTAGCTTTTCGACAGCATTACGTCTTGCAACAACTATTTAATCGCTGCAATTGCATTGACTTGAATCTAAGCAAAACTATTCAGTTGATCCTTGCGGTCAACTAATTTGCTCCCACAAATGGCGGTTTTTAGCTAAAACTGAACAATAAAAAAAAGCAAATAGTATGAAGCGAAAACGTTTGCCTTGTGAAATCTGAAATCTTTGAGCTGTACGAGGGTAATGCGAACAGCAGCTGGCAGCATGAAGTTTGCGCTGTATGCTGCCTGCTGTTGCTGTTGCTTGTCGGTTGTTGGCTGCTGCTGTAAGCAGTGTAAAACGTTCTTAAAACAGCGAAATCCCATCGAAATTCTAGGAAATCGCTCGAGTCAAACGCTTTTGATGTCTTAATTAAAAACGGCAAAAAAATCGCCAGCCCAAGATTCGCGCACACAATGTTAAAGCCGAGCAAGCAGCACAACACAACCGACACAACAGTTCAATGTTGAGCAATTGATTCAACTGATGTTGCTGTTGTCGGCTGTTGTGGTTGCTGTTGCTGTGCCACGTATACGTGTCGACAGTTGGCAGTTGCTGGCTTTCTTTGGTGCTCGCTGCTGGCTGTGGCTAAATGTGTGTTTGCCGGCTGCTGTCGCTGCTGCATGGGATTCTGCGCACCGATAAACAACATCGGCGACCGCTCTTTCTCTCGTTGCCTGTGCGCCGGTTAATTTTTCACTCCTATTGCATATGGAAGTCGAATGTGAAAATTGTCGTCGTAGCGAATTTCGTGTGAGCACGCTTAACGCCTGTCGCAGCAGCTGCCGCTGCCGCTGACTGCGTTGCTGATCTCTGTTTGATCACTGGTTGTCGTTTGTTTGCTGCAGCAGCAACACATCCCATGCGCACTGCTCGTGCTGCAACTTTTGCTGTCGACTTTCGATCAATTGAGATCTGCTGTTCGTTTTCGTATGGCGCGCACAACAACAACACACACACACCCGCACAATCTGCGCCGTCGAAAGACACAAATTTAAATTGACCCATGCGCAACGGCAACTGCAACCGGCCGACCACCTAATCGCATTCGCATCGAATTGGAGTTTTCGGAAGCTGGCCACTTGGGCCGCTCCTCATTCACGCTCTTAATCGGAATTGGCCGGCTGTGCGGACAATTTTTCCGCCGTTAACGAGCGATTGATCTGTTAAGCGCAACAGCAGCCGCCGCAGCCGAAGAAGAAGAAGAAGATGCAGTCGAAGAAGACGTTCCCCACTCGATGGCAGAAATTGTATTTTATGTTTGCTCAGCATTTGCATATTAACACATGCAACATTTACTGCACAGCCAACTATTTACTACAACCGTAGCCGAGCCAAACGAGTATTAAAACGCAGCGCACACAATATTCGATCGTATCTGCGCAACAACAACCACTGCACTGCACACGCGGCTTGAAATTATGAACATTCTGTGTAGATTGAGAGGAATTCAATGTGACTGGAGTCAGATTTGTTAATTGAAGTTTTGAACAACTTTTCTCATTTAAATTTGCCTCCAAATATTTTCTGACAGAACTTGTTAATCTTTTAAGTGATAACTAGTTATCGGATTTATGTGCAAAAACTATGCAAAAAATTCAAAAATATGCAAAATATGCAAACATATGCAAGTATGCAGTGCATATGTTAGCCCATTCTTAATATTTTTAAATAAAAATAGTTTCTGTCTTGGTCCCGTTCAAATCGGAAGCTCCAAAAAAATATGCACTTGCATATAATTCCGATCCCTAGTGATAACAATGGTCGCTATGAGAACCAAATAGATATCCATTAACACCAGAAAGAAAATTGCGGTGATTTTGATGGTTTTTCATTGTTAAATATTTGTATTTTCTCTAGTATTTCTATCAACTTTTGCTTAGATTTCGAAGATGAAATGTGCACTGAGACCAGAGTTGGGTTCTACAATTGGGTTCGAACACTTGTGGTCTCTTTTTAGAGTTAAACAAGTCTTAAGTCTGTAGCAGGCTTAGTAAAATTAATCAATGTAGGCTTTCTTGTTTACAAATTCAGCAGTGAAGTGAACGGGCGCAATGAATCAAATTCCTCTTAATCCTTGTTTGATCCCGTTAAATTGTTGTAAAATATTACTTGTCTTATTTTTCCTCATTTTAAGTGGTTTCACCATATTTAAAGTCAATTGGCGCATTAAGTCGTGTTTCTCCATACAAACTCTTAACCAATCGTTGACTCCGCCAGTTTTTTCTAAAAAAAAAATGACAAATACGTATAGAATTATTTCTTACTAAGAATACTTTCACAAAGTTTGAACTCAACAGGTCCAGAAATCGTGTTTTACCATACAAATTTTTAACCCTTTGTTTACCTCTCTAATTTTACAAAAATATATTTTTACAAAAATAAAACACACGTGTTTAATTATTTTTTACTTCAAGTATTTTCATCAATTTTGAAGTAAACAGGCCCATCGGTCAATATTTTTTCATAGTTATCCCATTGTTGACCCCGTTACATTTTCAATTTCCGAGAAATGGAAAAATATTTACACATATTGAATTTAAAGTATTTTCACCAAGTTTGAAATCAATAGCTCTTCTTATCACTTTTCTTCATAGAATCGAATTGAAAAATATCCCGTCTTAGCGGAGGTTGATTTTTTTTAATGAACGGACGAAATTTCTTAATCTGACAACATTGGACCTAAGTAAGTTCGTCCCCAACAAAATTGTGCCCCAGTATCTCTTTATAATTTATTATTGTAATTATTATTATATATTTTTTTTTGTTGGGGATAGTGCACTGCGATCTTTAAAGATCTATTGTTCTAATTCATGGACTCACAATTCGTTCGTGCGTCTAGATTTCCAATTAGAGTTTGTTATAAGATAATTCGCCAGATGCTTCTTTCGACAATGCACCAGTACAGGGCATCCTCCTAGTTTACTTTTGTCTTCACGAATTCCTAATTTAGCTAGGTGATAGTTCAATCTGCCAGAGTGCCTGTAATAATTTTCCGATTATTCTTTGAAAGGCTCATACATTCCTCGACTTTTTGTTTGTTATATGAAATGAAAAGTTTGGAATGTTTCAATCCTCGTTGACTTTCCTAACATTAATTCCTGCTAGTTATCTGGTCTTTTCTGGTTTGGATAGATACAGGTCCTTTGCCCAACCACAAAAAGGTTCTGGACCGACAAAGGGAGCTGAAGCGCCCCTCCTTCCAAGTTTGTCGACCTTTTCATTTCCGCTCAATACCAGCGTGACCCAAAATCCAGAAAGCCCATACCTGTTTATAGAGGCAAAGTTTGTTTGGCTGCTCAAGGCATTCTTATTATTCCAGTTTTAAGCATATGTGATATAATCTTAATATATTTTCTTTCAAGTTGATGTCAGCAAAACCGACTTTCAAAGAGAAGTGTATCCTCTCAAACTCTAAGAAATATTCTATGGGGATTTGCTATTTCATAAAATAATTTTAATAACTATGACATCTTTGAGAACAACTAATAATTGCTTAATTAATTCTTTCCATTTAAATCAAATTTCAACACACAAATAGCTATTAAAGCTTAGGTTAGCCTAGGTTGGAGTGACAGCCTTCTACATGAGAAGGAAGCATAAAAGATGGCTCGTTGTTATATCACATTGGGATGGCTCGACTACCACTCAAATGTGTCTAGCTAAGAAATGGATTGGGCTGAACGATGAGCCTAGAAATGTTGTTCTTGTCCTACCACTATAAAAGGACATTGCCACGTCCACACAATTTTCACAGCTAAGGACTGAAAATAAAAATTTAATCATATTATAAAATCCAAATCTTATTATAAAATCGCAAACTGGTAACATTGGAAATATTTCTTACTGTTAAAAAATATGCCAGCTTCATGTTGTCCATTGCCAAAATCCTCATTGAAATTTCTAGTACTTGCTTTCATCACAGACATTGCCCTCTCTACCGACAATGCAACGAGCAGCCTTTCTTTTTATTAGTGGTATTCACAGTAAAGAATATTGAATTGAAGATTCAGCAATGTTGAATTTCGACTCATTTAAACGAAGTGGGTTTCAAAAGCAGTTTCACACGTTGGCTTGTCATATCTTTTAGATAATTTTCGATGAAAATACTTCTATAAGCACACGAAATTCACTTTTTTCCATTTTCTTCTCAGTCAACGCGGTAGTCTGATATTAACGGCTGTCAAAAACAAACTAAATGTCGCAGCTTGTTCAATTTTTGACAAGAGTCAACTGACAGATGACTGTTGACGGGAGCAGTGTTGCCATTTCAATTAAGAGGCGGGAAATTCAAAAAGTCACGGACTTATTGACCCGCCCTCGTACTTTGTGCAAGGTTTGGAGTATAAGATGGATATACTTTCTCGCAGATCAAATCATATGGATGTAGCTTTCATGCGCCCAACACATAGGTAGCGGTAGAGGTGTCGGTAGCGACACGACTGCATCTGTCAAAATATGGAATCAGAACGTTCGTATGGTGACAATTATTTTGACGACTGCACTGCTACACGACTACCGACGGCAGTTGTCGCTGTCGCCAAACTTAGAACTATTCTCTAATTCGTAGGCGACAAAACCAAAACATAACCGTCTCAAAAAAGAGATTTTGTAAGGAATTTTTCTTACTTTTTCACATTATTTGTGCTATTTCTTTTAAATTGATTCTCCAAGGAAGGAAATGTTTAAAATTTGTGTTAAGGAGCTTCAAAATATATGTAATTGTGATAGCGTTGGAGCCGCGTTTATTGTAATCACGTAGTCAAAGCCGATGCCATTTTGTTGTTGTGTGGCCGCTGCAGTATTAAATGGGTTCGGATCATCACATGCTATTTTTGATATTTTTATCAGTAAGTACTATTTGTTGGTATTTTTTATTAAATTAAATTAATTATTACATATTTTTAAATTTTTTATTAGTACTTTTCGGTGGTATTTTTTTTTTAATAAATTCTCAGAAAGGAGTTATAAAGTGCGCAAGTAAAAAGTCTGTTGCAACCCTGGGTCAAACAGAAGTTCTCTAAATATGGACTCAAATCCTTAAATAAATCAGAAAGTCTTTTTTTCTTTCAACAACTTTTTTTCTATCAACAACCTATTTTTTATTGTAAAGGCATTTGTTACCAATCATGAATATCGTTATTACGTTACCTACTCGTTGTTGTAAATGATTGTGCTTATTGTTTTGTACTGTGTTGTTGTTACAACACATTTCTCCAGTTGCTCGTACAGCAAATTCGTGCCGTTGTTGTCTGCTTGTTGTGTGTGTGTGTGTGCAACATAAATCGTGGCATCGCTGCTGCTGCGGTTGCTTGCACCGCTGCCATTGTGTTAGGTTCATCGCTTAACATTTTTGATGACTTTGATGTGTTTATCATGAGTCGGGGAGCTGTTTGCCGAACTCAAGAATTTGCCACAGTGAGCTGTTGCTGCGCCAGCGTTGTTGCAGCAGCAGCAAATTTGCACTTCATTTTGTTGACGTCGGTGTTGTCTGCGCTGTGTTCGCTTTTATGGATTGCGGTGAGAAGAGACGGTTGTGTTGTAAATTACAGTGTGGGCGGTGTTGCAGTTTTCTGTGAATGTGTGAAGCTGTGTGCAATGTTGCTATTGTCGTGCTGTGAGTTTGCGATTTTGATGCGTTCCTACTTACTACATAACGGTTTAGTGCTGCATTGCACGTTGAGTAAAGGCAAACATAAATTAAGTTGAATGTTCGATACATTGAATTGTAGTAAATGAAGTGAATTGAGGTAAATAAAAAAATTAATAAGAAAATTTATTTTTATTTCGAGTTAACATTTATTAGGATTGGAAAATAAGTCATGGAACAAAAATGTTCGTTTTTACACTGAGACTTACACTTATAAAACTTATTAAACGCAAATTTTTGAAAATAAGATTGGGAAAACGTTTTTGTTTTCCTCGTTTTCTTGCTTTTTGTTTATAATTTGATCTCGTCGGTTTGAAGTTTTTCAAGTAACTCTCCAATATGGGTTGACTCTCTTAAGTAACTCTCTTAAGTAATTTTGTCTTTAAAAAAAATAGCACCCCAGATCGGTTTGTTTTTTTTTTTAATGCAGTCGTGGTATAGTGAACACCCTACCATATATAGTGAACACCTCGATATAGTGAACACCCAAATTTTGACATGGAGCCTCTAAATATTGAAAAAAATTTTGAAAACATTTTCAAGCAAAAAACAAAAATTGTATTTTGAGCAAACAAGTGTATTTTTGAACAAAAATGTTAACCTTGATTTGGTGATCAATACTCAATACTGTGGACAGGCCTTGCAATAATTAGTTCACTATATCTAGACACGACTGTAGCACCTTTCAGGCTCCATACAACGCTTTACCAGGTATGCGCCTATGAAACCGGTAACGACATCTAGCGGTAAATAGCCGAATATTTATAAACTTCAGAACCGTACCAAATGTCATGTTTACTTCTTCTGTCATATGTCAACAATATTCAGTTCACAATTTGTCAAGTTTCATCCAACAACGCATTGTTTGACGCTCCGGAAAATGTCGGATTACGTGCCTACAAATTACGATTTGCGGACACAGTTAATTTTGTGTTACCATTTGAAGAAAAAAACCTTCTAAAACCTGGTGAAACGGTTAACGGTGAACGTTACCAACAACAATTGGCCGATTTGAACCGTGCTATACGCCAAAAACGCCCAGAATATGAAGCCAGCCAACACAAAGTGATTTTCCTCGATGACAACGCACCACCACACCGCACTAGAGCCACCAAAGAATTGGTTGCATCGTACAACTGGGAAGCTCTTGCTCATGCGGCTTACTCACCAGACTTGGCGCCTTCGGATTATCACATGTTCGCATCGATGGGCCACGCATTAACGGAACAGCGCTTCAATTCTCACGCAGAAGCCAAAAAATGGATCGATGATTGGTTTCAGGCAAAAGACGAAAAATTTTTTGGGCGAGGCATCAATAAATTGCCTGAGAGATGGGAAAAATGTGTAGCTAGCGATGGCCATTACTTTGAAGAATAAAATTGTAATCATTTCCTCACAATAAACGTTTTTTTCAAAAATAATTACCGGTTTCATAGGCGCATACCTGGTACATAATCTAAAAGCATGTATAATGAGTGTTTTACGTTGCTGGCCGACACGTCCTCCAGGATGTATGTACAAGCCTTTTGGATGGCTTCTACGACCTCTATGGTTTTTTCATCGGTAAATGAATTTTTTTGAAAAAGCGAAAAAGTCTTACGGTGTCCCATCAGGAGAAAACGGGGAGTGATTGATGGTTAAAATTCAACTTTTAGTAGAAAAAAATCAAAAAATCAGTCACAAGTATCTTGAAGAGATGGTGTAAAGTAAAATAAAATTCATTTTCAAATTCAAATCAGAAATCTTTTGAGAAAATATTAAAAAAAATTTTGGAAAATGAAAAATTTAATTTAAGTAGGGGAATGGTTCCGGTTGTGGGCACCTTTTTGTTTTTGGCTCATAACTTTTTACCAAGTTCTTCTTAATCGGACATATGGACATCTATGGAAAGCTAGAAACCTTAGCTAACAAGTAATGACAAAAGTAAATCGATTCCGTCAAATAGAAAATTTTTTTTTTTAATTTTGTAAAGTAGTCATTTTTAACAAAAATTTTTTTTTGGTTCGGTTGTGGGCACCCTTGGAAAATCTGCTGGAAACGGGGAAATATTAAGAAAAACCAACACGAATATAGAAAAATATTAAGTTTTAATTATTTGAAGCACAATGCACGCATGTGAAGTAGCTGGTACGCATGTGGGCACATTTTAGATGGACGGGCATTTCAAAATGTAAGTGACCAAGTCATTCTCCTGGGCTGTCAAGAAGACCTAAAGTAAAATGAAATTCAACCTAATTAATCAACACTCTTCAAGTGCTGTGACGTGAAGAAGGTGGAAAACACCAGTCAACCTGATTCGATAACATCCACGAAAAGAAGAAAAAGAAGAAAACATCACCGCCGACAGCTTTGATGTCTCCGAAATTTTCTTCCACCTTCTTTTTGTAGTGTTGGAGAGTGGTTCGGGAAATCGTATACGCTGCGGCAGTCGATTTTGTGGTTAGCTTATTTACAGAACAATGTTAAATTACATCCAGCACATTAAAAAAATATCGGAGGATTTTTGTTATTTACCCTCGGAAGATATAGCTAAAACAACCAAAAAATGCGTTAAAAGACCATTTTCGATGAAATAACTTACCAAAACTTACCAAATCATTAAAAGACGGGTGCCCACAACCGAACTAATTGCAGTGCCCACAACCGAATTTGGCAGCCATTTTGAGAAGTAGTGAAAAATTTGTTCGGGGTAAACATATTGGTTGTAATCAATATTGGATCACAAAGTATAATAAATTTACTAAATAAAAATGCATTTTACTCGTCTTCTCGATGGATTCACTTCGATTTATGACACCATTTAAAATGTGTAAAAAAATGTTTGTCTTATTTTTTAAGCACAGAAAGATATATATGGTCCCAGCACAAAGCAGGCGTGTCTGTTCGACTCAGTATTTGGCACAAAAAGATCGTGGTTCCATAATGAACAAATGGCCTTAGTCAAAAAAACCCAGCCTGCTTTCTATCAAGAGATACGAAGGGGTGCCCACAACCGAACTATGCCCACAACCGAACCTTTTACCCTACAAGTTAGCCTTATGAACTATCCCTCCTTTGCCCAGATCTCCAGAGCCTTTGCGGAGTTCAACAAAACTTCTTTGATCCTAAATTTAAAATTTGAACTTTCTAGGTCGAATTTCAAAACAACTTTAGATCGTTTTAAGGCCTGATTTTATAAGAATCTGATGTAAGAGTATTTTATGTTGATTTACTTTACATTTATTTTTGTTATGTTGTAAGAATCCTGTTTTCCGTAGACTTATCACTAGAAAGACCATTGCGATAATTTGGACGGTTTTGCATTTTTAAATGGCTGTATTTTCTTTAATATTACTGCTTTCTTCAACTTCTCCTTCCGTGACTTTTATTTTGTATGGGTTTCTACGATTTACAAAAAAATCAGTTAATCAATGGAATGACACATCAAAACAATGACGATTCCTATAGACGATTCCATATACAAAATTTGAATTGTATGGGGGGTCCTCCCCCTCTTTAATAAGCAACAAAAAACATTCAGAATTCTTTCCTTGAACAAAACACATATTGTGTTGAAGTTTTAGCTCAACCGTCTAAATAGTTTCTAAGTTTGTGAAGGACAAAAAAACAAACAATTACACCACATTCAGTTTTATACATAAAGATTTGTTGATAGCGTAAAAATTGAAACTCAGTTGAAGCTAAATATGCATAACATTAGGAAATGATAAGAAGATAAGATCTGCAAATGAAAAAATCAGCCAAAAAAAAACTCTTGAAAATACTGCGATTTGAATTAAAATATCGTTCATACCCTTATGAGGTATTATCCCTTTTATTTTATATACAAATGATCCAAAAAATATATGTTCAAGTAGACGAAATGTTACAAGTATGTACAAAGTAACGTTATCAATAAAAAAAGTTTTCATTGATATATGATGATATATGTATTAGAGGTCAAAATTACTGCTACGATCTTTCTAGATATGAAAAACTTTCGATCTTTCTAGTGTTAATCAACTTAATTAAACTTCTGTGACATTGTAAATCTGTGTCATTAACCGTAGATCGAGCTTCAAAAAAATTAAGGAATCCTATCCAAAGGAGAAAATTATATACTTTTCAATTTTCTTTCTCTCTCCTCTTTCCTCTTTCTTAACACAAACAAAGTCAAAAGATTGCTTCAATTAATTACATCCTGAAAAAAGTTATAATAAGACAAAACACCAAATGTATCATTTTTGATATAAAGCTCGATCTACGGTTAAATACAATTTTCTTTTAGAACTCAAAACACTAGAAATAATTATTGCCACCCGAGTGGTTTTACTACAACCAGGGTTGCTATAATGCTTTGATGTTCTTGCAATACCAAATTTTTTGTTCTATATTCTTTACAATAAAGTTATATTTTTTCATTCTAAAGTGTTCAAACTTTTTCTGTGAAACATTTGTAGAAACTTTATTCGCTTAGTTTTTGATTGACAATTCATATAAATGATGAGAGCCGATGTCATTTAAGCCGAGTAATCTCGACTGTAGCGCAGAGTTCTCAACTCGTAACACAATCATCAAAAACACTGATCTTTTCTGCTCAACATAAACTTCAATCTCATTAACAACAAAACACAACAAAAACAACAACAACAACAATCATAACAAGTGCAAAAAATCAACAAGATGCACGAAATGTGATTTATAGAGCGTACAACACTTCATCTGCCGTTGCGATAAAACCGACGTCAGTCAGTCAACAACAAACAACCGCAAGCAACAATTTAAAGTCATCATCGTCATCGTCGGCGTCATCGTCGTCGTCAACATGCTGCAGCGGTGCGGTTCATTAAATCATCAAGAAATTTTTGCATACTGTACGCGCGGCACTTAACTCATTACAAGCGTGTTTGCAGTCGCTTTTCACGTCATCGACGGTCGATGGCGCGGCCGCCTCAATCAAGTAGCGTGCAATATTATTGTTATTTTGCTGTCATGCAGGTAATTTTCGGCTTGCTGCTTTTATGGCATCGACAGCAACATGGCCAGGAACAAGCGCACGCCTTGGCTTCTGTCCTCTCTGTCTGTCCGCACGTTTGTTCGGCTTTGCAAAAGGCGCAAACATAGCAAACGAAAAAAACATAAAACACAAAAAAAAATAAAATCAAATGAAAGAAAAGAAAAGAAAAAACGAAGCAAGGAAAAAGGCGCACTTAGGCGCATCCTTTAGCTGCTGTCCATCCATCCATTGTTACTGTATGCTGTGTTCTCTTACTATCGTGGTTCTTGTTGTTGTTGTTAGTGTTGTCGTTGCTTTGTTGGTGGTACACGTTTGTTGTAATGTTTATTGCAATGATAACATGATGCGAAACTGAGAGCGCTCGACCACAATACATACTCAAAATCCGCACTAATACAACGATAACATCAGACCTTAGGGTTGATTTTGCCAAACATCAGACCCGGGGTATGCACAGGAACGTACTGTTGATTTCCCATACAACGGCCATGGCGAGGGTTGCGTTTACTTTCAATTTTTTAAACATAGGAAAATCAATTTTAATTTCTTTGTAACTATGTAATCTTTTGGAAGAAAAGTGATTAAAAAATTACAATATTTCCCGAAAACCAGTCAAAAGTATTTTAATACGTGTTTAACACATTTTATATTCAGCTTTTATTGAATTTTATTCGTGAAATTTGAATGAAATGAGAATTTGATGAAAGCTCCAGAGGAGTTTTTGCGATAATTGCGACAGCCATATTTTGCTATCCCTTTTTATACGGGTGCGCATATTATATATACATATATATATGTTATATATATATGTATATATAATATATGTATGTATGATATGCGCACCTGTATAAAAAGGGATAGCAAAATATGGCTGTCGCAATTATAATATAATATAGATATATGCATATATATACATATGTTTTCTGATACGATTTTATAATCGCGAAGTAGCAGACTATACTTATAAACATAAATTGTTTACTGTCCGACATTTATAAGTTTCTGCTACTTCTGGTTTTTGTGGTCCGTTTAGTCCGTGTTTTTTTCGAATTGGGAAACAAACGCATTAAATAAATTTTTTTTATTTGTTCCTCTCTGAAATCATTGTTAAAAAAATTGTTAAAATGTTACAAAATCGTTAAAAAAAAATCGGTAACGCGCCGTATTGCCTCAGTGGTGGTTCGGAAAATGCAAATTAGTTATTATTAGTTTTTACATATGCACAAAGAAATAAGGATTTCTTTTTTACATCTTTATAACTCTGCATATTACAACTTTTCCCTAACATTTTCATTTAAATTAAATAATTTTGATCATTTCATATATTTTTTCCTTATTTTACACTGCTTCGTACAATAAGACTGCGAACATACTTTTTTACAAGTACATACAAATTGCAACCCCGCGTTAGGAACAAATTTGCAAGTCAGCTGCTTGCTACAATACGAATTGTTCCACAAAGAGAGAAAGCTGGCAGGGTTGACGATTTTCTTTTCAGCTCACACGGATTGTGTTCGTGTGACCAAAAAAAACGACAAAATTTCGTCAATCCTCTCAGTTTCGCATCATGTTATCATTGGTTTATTGTGCCACCAAACGCGCCGGACACCCATTGTATGCGTCGCAGGCTCACGTCTCACACAGCGTTGCGGCGACTTGTTGTTTCAGCCGTTGCCGTTGCCGTTGCGGTTGCCGCCTTTGTGTGCTTTGTGGGGCCACACTGTGGCAGCAGGCAGCACAGTTGTCGGCCTCGACCGTGGGTTTGCCACAATTGCCGCATGGCCATTGCGCGCGGCGGCCTAATTGGTAGGTAATGATGTGTTGTATTTATGTAGCTGTGTGTGTGCGCGTTGCAACCTGTTGTTATTGTTGTTGTTGTTGCCACGTTAGTAGACAGCCGTGTGTTGCTCGCGTTGCGTTGTCGGAATGTTTTTGTGTGTTAAACGCTTGTTAAATATTTTATTGGCATGTTGTTGTTGTTGTTGTTGTTGGCGTTGCTTTGGTAGTGGAGCAATTTTGGAGCGCGTGCGTCTTGTTAGCAGACATTGTGCGGTTGCACCTTTCGCGTATTCGCAGCGCAACACGTTGCTACAACATAATAATATGTCGCTTCGCTTGTAGTTGTTGTTGTTGTTGCTATTTCTTTTTTGTTTTTTAACGGCAGCACTTGCCGGTTATAATTGCCATCAGCGTTAACTGGGTGCAGCAATTTGTGTTTTTCACTGTGTTTGTTGTTGTTGTTGTTGGCGTTGCTTCAAGAATCGGCACGTGGGCGGGCTGTAGTGTTTTTGTAGGGTAACAAATTTATTGTTGCTGTAAAGTGGACACCAATGTTTAAGTTATTCAAATATGCAATAATTGAAATGCAAATACAATAATTGAGAAAGTAAGTAAGGAAGGAAGTAAGTAAGTAAGTAAATTAAATATGAATGAATAAATGAATGATGTTAGGCAATTTGATTATTGAGCAAAATAATTTTAAACTTGAAACACATATTCGAATATTACACCGTGCGACAACAAATTCTACACTCGAAAACATTTATATACTCGCGAAACTAGGAGCAAAATGTAGTAAAACTGCGTTTTTAGTTTTGCTCTCTGACGTAGTAGTGTGTAGTGGTAGTTTACATATTAGTCCTTAAGATATATTAAAAAAAACTTTTGGAAATTTTGAAGGATATTCAAGGTAAAAGTTTTAAAAGGACATTTTCAATACCACTTCGCCCTTTTGCACCAAACCATAAAATTTTCTAATATTCTAAGGATTTTTGTCTTTCATTTGATACCCATTTGTTATTCTACAATGCGCTCAATGTTTAAAATAATTGTTTGAAATAAACATGTCCTTGAAATTTCAAAGTCCATTTAACAATAATCCTGAAGGCAAAGAGAAAAACTAAAAACGCAGTAGTACATTTTGCCCCTAGTTTTGCAAGTATATCGATTTTTTCATGTGTTTTGAAATTTTATGATTTTTGTCGCACGGTGTTATACAATGATATGACATGCTATTACTAACTAACTTTACAACTATTTTACTACTCCCAATCTAACCTAACCTAGCCCCTCATAATGTGATTTTATCTTTCTTTAACTTATAGTTTCTTAAATTATCCTACATAACCTAACATTCTTTTCTCGCTTTACTTTACTTCAACTAACCTTGTTATACATTACTGTATATCACCTTAGCTTAAATGATTATGCATTACCTTTTCTTACCTAACCTAACTTTGTCTTATCCAACTTACCTTGCCGTATCGCATTGCAGCTCACCTAACCTTATTTAAGTTAAACCTAGAAGAATACATACGGGAGCCGAGCACCAACTGCCCGATACACTATGTCCAAAGAGAACTATTGTGTCATATCCCTTATTCTTTATTGGAGGAGTTCATCTCTCCCAATACTGTCCAGGAACTCCTTAATTTTCCCCAGATTAGTTTCAGATAGCTTTTTTGACTGAATTAGTTCCCTTCCCAGTATACGCTTCCTTGCGTGTAAGAGAGCGGGACACTCGGTTATGATGTGCACGGATTCGATTTCGTCATCTTCCATGCAGAACTTGCACAGTTCACTATCTGTCAATCCCAGTCGCGCTTTATGCATATTTAGCAGGCAGTGCCCTGCACTCAGGATTCCCGTCCCTTTGTTAAACCTAACCTAACTTTCAAAACAGTCAAATGGGGAACTAAGGTCACGGTGTATAAATGAGAGACTTGAAGATTTGGCACCATTTCCAATCGATGCAATTGAGACCTTTTTATAGGAGTTCATTTTGTTCCTTGTTGCTTGTAATGTTTTTATTTTATTTTATTTTATTTTATTTTATTTTATTTTATTTTATTATAATTTATTTTATCTTATTTATTTATTTATTTATTTGAGAGAGAGAACAACTTGACTCAGTAGCTAATGTCCGCTGTCCTCTCAGCAGGAAATGAGTAGGAAATGAGAAAATAAATTATTTCATGTCCACTAATACTTCATTCATCGCACTAACTACTGAGTCAAGGCAGCGACTGCATAAAGTTTTGTATTTCTAAATGTGTGATTATGTTTCTGATAATTAAATGTATTAGGCAAACAACGATTCAGTGTCGCTATTACTCACAGTTTTTCTGTCTATTGCTTTGAATTTGTCGGAGTTAAGATTTGTGTTCCACACATAAAAAACTTAGTCACGGCGGATGTTCGCACGATCACAACAAGAACAAGAACTCTAGAAGCTTTCATAATAAATAATGTTTCAAAATCATTGCAAAATATGACGTCATCCGTATTGTACACTATGTTTATTTTTGTATTTGCGAGCAAAACAAAATCTTAGAGTCATCTGACAGGAAACTATGCAATCATTTTCATAACTAATTAATCCTCAAAGCATGATTCTTTTTCTTGCTTGTTTAATAAATATACAGGTATATTTTTTTAAACGCAAACTACTAACAAAAAATTACTTTAAAAAAGTGGCTATTACAAACAAATATGTATCTATTGAAAAAAAAATAAAATCGAAGCTCAGTAAAAAGACGAGTACAATAATGTAGTTGTTGCTTCAAGCAATTACTTCAGAAGTTAATTTAAAACAGATTTATAATTTTTTGAATTGAATTGAACTATTTATTTTGTAATTTTTTTTGAATTAATGAATTATGAATTTCAATCTATGAATTTGAGGGTTAAAGCGAGCACATCTAAAAAGAAAAAAATTAAAATGAAGAAGAAAGTTTTTCATCAACTTAATAGATCAACTGCTTCACATTAAAAAAAAAAGATTACAGTTTGCTGAAAAAATCTGCTTCAACGAGATCATTGACCACAGAGACCAAAGAAGATTTTGCCGAAGTCGAATTGGTTGAAGGGATTTAAGAAATGTCAAAATAATTGAGCAAAGTGTTGGGTTTCTCGATTCTTCTTCTAAGCTTGGACTTAGTCAAAATCAGAAATAAATAAGATTAAATGAATGTATGGGTATGGATCACTGCAACCAATGATTGATCTATAGTTCCTCGTATTTGCTATCATAGGACGTCCCACTGTCCCAAAGGAACATAGGAAATTTCGTGTTTGGTGTCCTTAATTGCCAACTGGTACTGGTCCAGCTATGGTATTCCGTTGTGAGATACAACATCGCAATGGAGAATGATATGTTTCCTTGTGTTCTAAGCTCTTCTACAGAACCTGAAGTGGTGCCTTGTTCTAACCATGAGTGGGTATGTCTTTTCTGAGTCTGCAATGCCCAGTTAAAAAGCCAGTGACCTGGCCGCGAGTAGCAGAATGGTCATCACTGGTCTTGATTGAAACACAAAGAGCTCCATTTTGGGTTGAAGGTCTGTAGGAAAATTGTTGAGTGCCTCAGTCCTGGAGCGTTGACCCACTATTGTGAATTCCTGATTCTTTTCTCTACTCTTAAGACCTCCGCTAGCTGTAGGAAAGAAAGAAAGGAAAGAAGTGCTTGAAAGGGTTTTTTGTATCAGGTGTACAACTTTGCTTCCGCCGTTTTTTCCCAAAATTAGGCCGAGCATTGTCGTGTTGGAGGATGACTTTGTCATGTCGCTCTTGATATTGTGGCCGCTGTTCTTTTAGCGCGCGACTAAGGCGCATCAGTTGCGTTCGGTAGCGATCTCCTGTGATGGTTTGGCACGAATCTTCATCAAGCAATGCTTCTAGTTGTTCATCTTTGAAGGTTTTTTCTCTTCCACCACCATGTTTGTCTTCGACATCGAAATCACCATTTTTAAAACGTTGAAACCACTCCCGACACGTTCTTTCACTCAGAGCAGCATCACCGTAAGTTTCTGAGAGCATTCGATGCGCTTCAGCTGCATTTTTTTTCGAATTGTAACAGAAAAGTAAAACTTCCCGCAAATGGCGAGAATTGGGCACATAAACGGACATTTTCGAGCGTGAATAATACGAAAACAAGAACAACTGTCACTGAAACGGCGATGACAATTCGTTAGCCACTGTCCACACTCACTTTAAAGGCATTACCATCTATGTATTTCAACCAGCCTCAGCCGGTACAGCCACCTATCGAAAAACGGCGGAAGCAAAATTGTACACCTGATATGTTATTGTACATAGTTTTGAGTACTGAACACAATTTTTTTTTATAAATTTTCGTTTATATCCGGGGGAGATATGGGCGACCGGAAGACGCCATTTTGAAATCTGTAAATCTGTATCTAAAGTAATGGCTGTTGAACGCGGAACTCGAATTAAGAAATAGATAACAATTGTTGTTTAATGCAATAAACCGTCAGTCATGGCATTTAACGCTAATAAAACCCAACCCAACCCAACCAACAACCACTACGAGGTGTCTAACAGCGCCGCTTCACCTGGCCACAACCTCGCTGTGTGCCACCAAGCCCACTGTTGCTATTATGGGAGGCTGGCCTGTCTGTTTCTGGAATTTTGCATAATTGCACACTTAACAAATAATGCCGCAAAGACTGCAAAACATGGTCAATACGCCAAACTTGGTCTTGCATGCGGCAAAAACAACACAAACAGTCAGAAAAGTTACACATGCAACCAACTCAACTGCAGCCCATATTATGTGGAACATGTCCGTCAAGTGTTCGATCGACTAGTTGTCGATGGTCGGCGGCTGCAACTAAATCTGCATTGACGGCCGTGCAAACAGCGCCAAATTGCGGTGTGCGCTTGCAACGTGCAACAGGCCGTGTTGCACGCAAGCGTGCAATATTTTTTTGCTGTTTGTGCTACGGTAAAGTGCTGACATTTCAATAGCACCGAATTGACAGGTCAACGCGCAAGCGCACAAGTTTGCGCTTGTCGCTGCTTTTGTTGTTGTTGTTGGTGTTGGTGTTTATGCATAACAACAAAAATAATAATAATGCCGCCTGTTGCATGTGTGAAGGTTGCTTGCTGCAAGTGGTTGCAGGTTGCTGATCGCTGCAAGATTGCTGAGATTGGCGGCCGAGCAGCGTGTGCGCTCGCTTTGCACGATGGTTGGTTGGTTGACTGGGCTGGTTAGTTAGCTGACTGGACGGTTGGCTGTTGTCCAATTGTCGACTGGGGCTGCGCGTTGATTTTGGCTGTCACCATTCCAATTGCGTATGCAACGACCGCACTCTTTACTGTTGTTGTTGTTGTTGTTGTAGCTGATGTTGTTGGCATTTTTGTTTTTGGCGTTGAGAGACTCTTTCAACGCCTTATCTGGGCTGTCATATCACGCATGTTGCATCTGCATACGTGTGTGCGCGTATGTAAGTGTGTGTGTGAGTGTGTGAGTGTGTGTGTGTGTGTGTGTATTCGACTGGCACATTCAACGCTTATCGTCAGCCAGCATCTGCGGTCGTTATAATATTTTGTACCAAACAAATCAGATGTCAGGCGCTTTTCTAATCATTACTCGCTGCTCGTTCACCGCCTCTCCGCGCCGTTGTGAACGCTTCTGCCGCGCGGTCATTGGTCGCGTTCGTTGTGTTGCTCGTTTTCTTGTTGTGTGTGTGATTTGGCGCGCTGCATTTTTCGCCGTAATCCGCTAACGTAGATGCCACATCAGGATAAAGCACGCTGTCAGTTGGCCATTTGCCGTTTCGCCTTTTTCCGTACGCCGTTTTCGGCCAGACATGCGGACGCTTAAGTTTATTGTTTTTGCGCTGCCGCTGCACTGTCCCGCATGCGGTGTGCACACATGTGCCCTCGACCGACCCGCCACAGTGCACAGTATTGCGAGTTCATATAGCGGAGTGACAAAAATAGAGGGAGTTGTCGTATATAAATGAAATTTGGTATACACTTATTGTATGAGTAAAGAACTTACTGTGCAAAATTTCAATGAAATTGGACCGAAACTTCGACTACCTCCCATACAAACGGATTTGAAAAAACTTTATATTAACAATGAAAATTATCTCAGTTCATAAAAGATACATTCAAAATATTTGTATTTCAATATAAATTTATTTATAAATGTGTATATAGATAAAATGCGTTTATTTCAAAAGTGATTGAAAATAAAATCGCAATAAAGTGCTCCACGGCTGCTCAGAAATTGCTCTTAGAGGGTTGAAATCTTAGACTGACCCCACTAATTGTTCCTCCTGAATCTTTTTTTCGAACATTCCTACCACCTATCTTCAACCCTTAATGAGGCTCCCATACAAAACCATCGTTTTTATAAAGTGGGCTCCCGCTGCTCTCAGGTTGGTCCCAGACGTACCATATGTAAGACTGACCCCAATTTATTTTCCCTTTCGAATATTTTTTCTATACACACCTAACCGCTACATACAACTCTTAAAGTGGCTGCCATACAAAACTAGTAACTTTCAATGGAACTGGCTCCACACTTGTAAATGTAGTCAACTAAGCGAAGAAACATCGTATCTGGCAAAGTACTTAACCGATTTGAATGATTTACTAAAAAATCGTCAACATTCCTGAATGCCAAAAATACAAAATGAATTAAAGTTCAAAAACTCACCCCCAGAGGGCGCCTCCCATACAATTGAAGTAGTAAGGTTGTCAACTTTTGGTTCTGTATGAAAAAACATCAAAGTGTACTGTCGAAACTCTATTAACCCCTATATTTCGAATATAATTGTAATCGTAATTGATTTTCCGAAGCTATCTTCAACAAATTTTTCCATCAGCAGCAGAGCATTATTTGGCCAATTGCTATTGTCTTTCAACCAAACTGTGAAAATATTGCGAATTTGCACTAAAGTCTGCACCGAAAAATGCCAATAACTTCCATTCGCGCAAATATGCGCAGCTAAAAATTGTACAGCATAATCTACATACTTGCCAAAACAAAATATCAAAAAATTTCAAAAGTAATATTTAACGTTTTTTTTTTAAATCACTTTTAAAATTTGAACTCACTTTTTATTCCCTCGCTTTCTTTACTTAATGTTCATCATAACGGTACTGCTCATAGGTGAAAGTAATCAGCAAAATGTTGGTCTTGTCAGACCTAGATTATATAAAACTTACGACTATAGGAACTTTTACAGACCTGCTCATAATTTATTTTAAAATATTCAACCTCAAAGTCGAAGCAAAAATTTGCTGTTTGTACACAATTTTTTTTCAACGCTGGAAGAGCGTACTTTAAGAGCTCATAACTTCTATGTTATTCAATATTTTTTCATAAAACTTTGGATTTCTCTTAACTGAAGTATTTCCAACAAAACCTCGTATTCAGAGTTTTGCGCTTATACAGTTGCATTTTGGCATTTTTTTCACTACTCGCAACACTGTGCAGCGCCCCGCTGTCGCTTAGCTGAGTGGCCAACTTGCGCTGGCTGACTGGCTGCCGTGTTTCGGCGCGCAGGGCAGCCTCCACTTGGTCGGTGCTGATGTTGTTGGGTCTTGTTGTGGTTTTCGCTTCAGCATTGGCTGACAATTTGTTCGATAATAATTGTTAACCTTTGGTCAATTTGACACATATTCGTGCCGTAGTTTATGGGCAGCGAGAAATTCTCGCGAAACGAGCTACGAGCTGCCCGTCTGTCTGTTCGACTGGCGCGTATGTATGCCGTGCCTGCATTAATAGGATTTCCAGAGAATTTCGCCTGCGCGATGAAGTGCCGATAGGTGGAAATTGAATGAAACCAAGGGGCCGTTCGTCGATTTCGATTGCGAGTGGCGATACGGCGCCTTGAGTGCAACTCGATTTGGCCATAACGCGCCACAGGCAATTTAAATGAGCGCACTTTATTGTTGGCACTTTGTGTTGGCCCACATAATAATTGTTTGAATTTGTTGGCTTTTTTGCAGATTCCAAAGATCTTAGTCCAAGTGAACTGAGTGACGATGCCGATCACTCAAACGAGCCGCAAGCCAATCGCAACCACGAGGCCGATGTGGACATGAGCGACGAGCGTCCAACATTGCCGCACACAAACATGAACTCACCACACGATCGTCTAACCGTCGAGGACGAAACGAATCGTTCGCCGAGCAGCGCCTCCGCCGCAAATGCACCGCACTCGCCCGAATCGTCACAAAACACCAGCGAACCCGTCGAACGCAAATTTCGCATTGAAACCTCTGCCGACGAAGCGGAATCGGGCAATGAGCAGAGCAATGGCAAAACTGAAGCGTCCGTTGAGGCAGTGCGGCGGCCCGCTTCCGCTTGCAGCGCCACGCCCAGCCCACCTATACGCGAACCAACGCTTGAGGCAGCAGCCAGTCGGTCGCCCACGGCGCACATGCTGCCCAAGCTGCGTCTGAATGCGTTGCTGGCGTCCGATCCGGCACTCATGCCCGACGCCAAAGACTTGAAGGCCATGCACGAGGAGTCGCAATCGAAGCAACGCATTGCTGCCGCACAGCTGCCGCCACCGCCGCCGCTAACCAAGCAGCAGGATGACTTGGAGGCGCTGCTGCATGCACAGGTTGGCAATTTGGTGGTGGAGCAGCCAACAGCAGCAGCGGTGCTCAAACCAGCTGTGGCGCCTGCAGCCGCTGCTGCTGAGGCCACAGCGCCACGCATGAAGGTGTTCATGTGTCTGCCGTGCGGCATTGGCTTCAGTTCGCCATCGACGCTGGAGGCGCATCAGGCCTACTACTGCTCGCATCGGTAGGTGCGCCGAGTAGCTCTGAAGCTTCTAATTGCTAACAAATTTTTGATTTTGTTTTCACAGTAACAAAGATGTTGATGACGATGCTGGCGGCTCGTTGGCAGCAGCCATCACCGATAAAACTTCCAGCCTGAGTGCTGCAACCACAGCTGGCAGCGGTGGCAGTAGTATGGGTGGCAGTGGCTCCAGCGGCGAACCCGCCAACAAGGCGCTCAAGACGGGCAAACAATACGCCTGCACACAGTGCTCCTACAGCGCCGACAAGAAGGTCTCGCTCAATCGCCACATGCGCATGCACCAGACATCCCCTGCGCTCAGTTCGAATGCATCGAATGGCGCGAGCGTCGATGAAAACTCTAGTCAAGTGAGTCGGTTGTGTTGGTTGATGTTTTAGGACGCCGCCAGTGAATGTTGCTGACGCTGAATTCTAATTTCAATTCTCTCTGTCTCTCTTTGTCTTTCGTTGGGCAGCAAGTGGATCGTTACTGCAGCGATTGTGATATTAGATTCAATAACGTAAAGACTTATCGGGCACACAAGCTGCACTACTGCAGCTCCAGACGCACTGACGGGTACGCAGCTGTTCTTGCACTTCTTTCTAGTCGTTCCCTACTTAATTGCAGCTTAATTTGTTGTGTCATTGCAGACAACTGACGCCCAAGCTGGAGGTCAGCACGGCCGGTGCCGCCAAGACGTCATCGGTTGGCGCCGCCATCAGTCCGCAGGCGCGCACCAAAACACCCACACCGGCCATGGTGGCAGCTGCTGCTGCTGCTGCTGCAGCGGCCGCTGCCATGCAAGCGCAGCCGCAGGCGTTCTTGGCACTGCCTACCAATCCCATTCTAATAATTCCTTATGCGTTAATGCGTGCGGCCAGTTTGATACCCGGACCACTGTAAGTCATTGGACGACAGTAAAAACTTCCCTTTCAAAATTGTGAGCTCCCAAAAATTCATTACACATTCAATTTCCAACTTCAGCACCACCGCTTCATCGGGCATTCCGAATCCGGAGAGCACTTGCTTTACGCTCGATAATGGTTCCTTAAAGCCGCTGGCTACGGCGCTCAACATGAACGCCATCAATGCCAATGCAAATGTGGCTGCCACAGCTGCTCCAACAGCGATTGCTTCCAATGCACAAATGCCGCCAGTAGATGCAACGCGTCAGCCTTCAATGGGCAGCGGCAGTGAGTCGCTGTTGACGGAGAAGAACGCCGGCCGAAATGCGGAGAGTGCTGGAACGGAGGTCGCAATCAAACGCAAGGAAGGTGCACGGTAAGCATTCAGATTTGAATAATGTTTTGTAGAAACATTCAACATTCATTCATTCTTTTTTCTCGCAGTGAATCGGCCCCATTGGACTTGTCGCTGCGTCGATCTCCCATTGTTGCTTCGTTGCAACGGCATCGCCTGTACTCCGCCTCCTCATTCCTGGACGCCGAACAGCAGCGTCTCGAAATGGAAACTCTGCTCGAGGCGGGCAAGGAGAATCTGTCACTCGACGAAAGCGGCAGCATGACGCCCGAGCAAATTGTGTGCGCACCCTCACTGCCCAACAGTCCCTCAATGAGTCCATCGCCCAAGCGGCGCGCCATTAGCCCGCGCAGTTCGGGCGCTGGCAGCACCTCTTCCATGTCACCGCCAGCGCCCAACGTTTCGGCCGCCTCGCTCGCTGCCGCTGCTTCCGCCAGCAACATGCTCGATTTGCCACTACGTTCAATGCTGCCCACCGATCTGGCGCTGAAACTATCCGAATCGAATATCATCAATCCGCTGCTGGCAAAACAAAATCTCGAATTGGCATTGAAATTGTCTGCGGCCGCAGCAGTTGCGGCCAACACATCAACTGTTGGTGGCGGCTCCATGCCAGCCGAGCTGGCTGCTGCCGCTGTAGCAGCTGCCGCGGGAAAATCATCGCTGCTGGGCTTGCCAGTGCTGCCGAGCGCTGCTGCAGCGCCCAATGCCGGCGCTGGCGGCGGTGCTGTGCAGCCGCAAATCTACGTGAAGCAGGGCGTGTCCAAGTGCAAGGAGTGCAATATTGTCTTTTGCAAATACGAGAACTACTTGGCGCACAAGCAGCACTACTGTTCGGCGCGCAATCAGGAGCCCAGCGAGACGGACGCTGCCAAGGTGTCGAATACGCCGCCCATGGCGGTGGGCGCCAACACGGCCGAGACCACACCGGTTGCGTATCAGCAGCTGATTTGCGCTGCGTGCGGCATCAAGTACACGTCGCTGGACAATTTGCGTGCCCATCAGAACTACTATTGTCCCAAAGGTGGCGGAGCAGCAGGCGTGGCTGCAGCTGCCGCCATAGCAGCCGAAAGCGGACAGGTGAGTTGATATCTTTGGGAAGTGCAATGCGTTGAAACTAATCAATGTAACTCGTGTTCATTGCAGCTGCCGCTGCCAAAGGAAAAGTGCAACAAGTGCAAAACTATGCACGAAATGGGTCTGCCATGCCCACCGCCACCTGCACTGCAGCAGTCGCAGGCTGCACAGCACATTCCCAGCGCCAGCGGCGTCAATGTGCCCACGTCGGGCGCCAACAACCAAAACATCTACAAATGTCCCGTCTGCGATGCGGTCAGCCTGACGGCCAGCGAAAGTCGCAAACACATGGAGACGCACGGCACCGTGAAGGCATTTCGCTGCAGCATCTGTCGCTACAAAGGCAACACGCTGCGGTAAGCAAACCAGCAGCACTAAGCATTTTCATTTGATTCGCTATAATAATTTGTATATTTTGATTTGGTTCACTTTGTACAGCGGCATGCGCACACACATACGCATGCATTTCGACAAGAAGGTGTCCGATCTCAACGAGGAGCACTACATGTCGTGCATTTTGGAGGAGGATGGCCTGGAGATTCCGAGCGCTGCCACACTGAACCAAGAACAATTGGCGCACCAGATTGCAGCTGTGAAACAGCAGCAACAACAACATCATCAGCAGCAACAATTACAGCAGGCGGCAGCAGCAGCAGCAGCAGCTGCCGTTGGCTTACAACAGCAACAACAGCAAATTTACAATTGTGATCTATGCAATTACACGTCGTCCTACAAAGGCAACGTGGTGAGTGCAATGCCGAATGGGTAGTGTACCTCACAACTGCAATATTATTGTCATTTTTTTGTATTTGCAGTTGCGTCATATGAAGCTGGTGCATCCACACATTAGCATCAATTCACCATCTATATCGCCAGAGGCTGGTGATCTGGATGTGGCCGCCGATGGAGCGTCATTGAGTAGCAGTTTAAATGGCGACAATGGGTAAGTGGAGAAGCAGCCAGATGGTGTCCATACAACTAGTTTTGCGCTCAGCTGTCGATTGGCTGTTATCAAGCCAACTTATTTAACAAATTGCCCCGTTGACAATAAATTTAACTAGGCTTACCTATTAAGCAACTTGGCTCACAGATCGTATTGGCCGCTTGAACGCGGTATCCAAAAAATACATTGACTAAGAACTTTATTATATTTTCTTGGCGCTGTGAGCCACAGAAAGTTGTAAAGTGGTTTCATTTAGTCGCTTAATAGGGTTCAAACAACTAGTTTGGTTAAAGAATCGGTTTGATCTCACCCTTGAAACATAGGTTCCATTGAAAAAAAATTGCTTAAAAATAAAAAAACATAAAAACATAGAACATTTTTATGATTGACTCCTATACTTCATTTTTGTAGGAGATTTTAGTACCAATTTTGAATAAGTATGAAATAAACACTTAAACACATTTTCAGTTTTGGCTTCATTCTGGCGTTCAAGTTAATTTCTGAGCTTTGCTGTATTCAGTGACCTATAGTAGAATTCTATGGCGAATATTTTCGTGGTAAATCTTCTCCTTAAAAAGTCCTGTTTTGCCGGATATTTTTGGCATTTTAGAAAAAAAGGGTCAAATTGATCCATCAAAATAGGAGCTACAGGGTTAAAATGCTCCACAAAAATGTTCTTCGTAGTATTTTATATCAAATTGCTGAACACATCATATACCTAAAATGTGAGGTTACATGGTTTTCGTATGCCGATTCACCATAAGAATGAGCAAAAAGGTGAAAATTTTGACCCCCTAAAAAATTCAGATGTAAACTATCAAAACGCCGATACACGTATATTTTTTTTCCCCCCTCTACCAGAATCCGTTGTCATTGTGCAGTGTAATTAGGTGTTTTTTTTGTAAAAAAAACTGTTTTGAAAATTTTTAATAAAAAGCTCAAAGCTTTTAAAATAAAAACCTTGAGAAATTTGTTCTTGGAATACTCTCAATGAATCTTTTCATAGTCTATTATGTTAGAAAATTTTTTATATAAATGTGCTGAATGGGTTTAAACCAAATCTCATTTAAAAATATTATGATTTGCTTTTTCGGTTCAGTACGGGGATTTGAAAATTTCCTGGGTTCAGGTTTTGGTTCGGTTCAAAAGGCCTAAAAAACAAATGCTTCGTCTCAAAATGGTTTAATCTTAATTTCTAAATGATTCCATTGAATATTTTATTAAATTATTCTATTACAAAATAATTGCTTTGGAAATTCTTAGTAAATGAATGAGTGAATTTTTGTTTCATATGTTTTATGTAAGATAATGTTTTATTTTCATTTTCGGATTATAATATAATGATTTGTTTTTTCGGTTTAGTACGAAGATTTAAAATTGGGTTCAGTGTTTGGTTCGGTTCAAAGGGCCTAAAAGACGATTGCTTCAGCTCAAAATGGTTCACAGTCTTGATTTCAACGACTTATTATTAACACTAGAATGCTCAAGCGATTAAAAATTAGTTATTTATTACATTATTTTGTGATTTTGACTATTTTTTAAACGGAATCAAACACAAAATGTATTTTGTTAAAAACATTCGTCACTCTATTATGTAACATCACTCCATATGTGCATGAAAGGCAGTTTAGATTCATTCATATTAATAATTGAATTCATTAATTCTTGAATCAATTTCTTTTTCCACCAGTTTTACCATTAAAACCGAACCGTTGGATCATCCCACCGCCGTCTCTAACTATGCCGCTGCGCAGTCTTTGTCGCTGGCCAAATTGCACGACAATAACAACTCAAGCATACGACCACCATCGCTACCACCACCGCCACCATCGGCAGCCACCATCATCACCGCCACCAACAACAATGCCAGCACTGAACAAATGCCACACATCAAAACGGAGCCAATGGACATCGGCACTGAGCCGGCGCCGCTGCCGCCGTCACTTGGTTCGCCCGCCATTGGACCGCCACCACCATCGCTGGAGGAGAATGCGGCCGCTGCTGCCGCTGCCGCCGCCATGAATCAGAAATATTGCCAAACTTGCGATATCTCGTTTAATTATATGAAAACCTACTTGGCGCACAAGCAATTCTACTGCAAGAACAAAATACGCCGACCGGACGCCAACGACAGTCCCAGTCCGAATGCCGGCATGTTGTTGCTGCAGAAGAACAAGGAGAACCTGCAGCAGGAGGCGGCCATTTGATAGAGTCAAATGTGGCATGCGGCGCGCAACCACTGGGAATGGTACTACAAGTGCTTCTAGGCCAGGCGGGGCGTGACTTTGTGTGCGGAGTTGCCACTAAATGAACAGAGAACGTGTAACGGGCAGTATTTTTCTTGAATCTCTGTACATATTTATAAAGCAACGCAAACGCAACGTCGAATTTGCAATGTGTTGTTGGCAATTTAAAGAAATTGAAAAATCAAATGAATAGCCTGGATGTGCTTCTTGATTTCTTTTGATGAATTTTTGTTCTTTCCTTTAAAATGATTGATGTCTAAGAAGCGTCATAAAAGCATTTACAAAAGAACCCCTTTTAAAAAGTTGTGTATAACTGAAAGAGAAAATTGAATAACAACACAGAATGCATGCCAAAGTTTAACTATGTAATAAAACAAGAACCGATAGTGTAAGTTGCGCAAAAATTTCACTCTTAAAGTTTGAAAGTTCGTTGCGAAACTGCGTACGCGCACACTTGACAGATACTTTCCTAAAGTGAATCATTATCTGTATGTAATAATAACATAACAACTATATAGATTTGTATGATATATGCAATAAATATTTATAGCGTAGTTATTTGTCAACAAAATTTATTTATCAACCAGCTCTATGCATTTTTAATGATTCTGTAATTCATCAACAAATAAGGTCATAAAATGTGTTTATTTGAATTGAAAGTTCAAGACCCGATTACTTGTTAAGTTGTAACTGTAATACGAGGTTAAAGGAACTAACAATTACAATGCCAACAAGTTAACTTTAAGTTAATTATGGCAACTTTAACTAATGTTTGTGGATTTGCCGAATCTGAATTGCATAAATTTCCAGTTATTGTTTCTATTTGTAAATTTTGCTTATTATGATTATTGTTCATCGATTGCAATTACATACATATGTACACTTTACACATTTGTGCTGCGTAAGAAGTGCACATTCACATGTAATATGTATGCATAAGTTTATTTTAATGAATACTTAAGTATGAGACAATAATAATTTATTCCAAAAATATGCTTAACTATTAAAGAAATCCAAACAAATCATAATTAAATATGATAAAAACTCAAAATAACATATAAGATGATAATGAAGTGTAGCAGTGGAAAGTGCTTTCCTTAAAGTGAATATTATTGACGGTATAATACGAGTAATAAAGTAAAATATTAATTGATGTTTTATCTCTTTGATGGTGAAGTATGGTTGTAAGTTATGAGAACAAATATATATAGTAGAGTTTAGTTTATTTAGTCAATGGTTTAGGTTATTGAAAGTTAATTAAATTCAGCGGTCGAAAGGGGACCGAAATACTAAAGGACCGAACTATTAGTAATGCAGGTACTGACAACAGGGTTAAGATTGAGTATTGTGAAAAATGGCGCAAGTGTTCCACCTGCAACTGGACCATAAGTGATGTTTTTGTTACTTTAAAATGAACTGCACGCTTCCTGGTCGGAGAGAATATACTACGTAGTCTATTCTTCAATAAAGTTCTTATGGAAGACAACTTTAGCTCAAAACTTCTGAGTATTCAATCATTCATATTTCAGGCATTCAATCACATTAGGATAGTTGTGACTGTTGTGGGGGAGATATGGATTTATGGGTCGTCCAGTCACTACTTTTCTCTAAATATTTCTCTTATTTAATCACTACTAAATAGCAGCAAACGTGAAAGTATACTGTGATAAGTGATAACGAACTGAGTTCTTTGTTTAAAAATTCTTTAGTTTATTGTGATTTCGAGTACTCCAAAGAAAACCCTCTCGAAATCCGTTTCAATGCCAAAACTAGCTCTTTTGTTGTTGCTATTCTTTTTCCTCTAAGCTTTTGCTTCATTAAGGACCAAACATTTTCGATCGCGTTTGCATCTGGACTTTGAGATGGCCAATTTAGTGTTTCCAACCCAAAATGTCTATAGCCCTTTTCAGACGATTTTCCACATGTTTTTACCCAATAGCGATTTCGACATGGTACTTCTATGAAGAATGCCCGATTTCAGCAGCCTGCGTCGGATAGTGGCCGTTGATACTTCAACTCTCTTCTGCGACAATCTTTTCTTAGCTTGCTTCAGGCTAAGAGTTGGAGTGTTATCAAACATCCGGACTATCACCTTATCCGCTTTGTTCTGAGTGGTTCTCTTCCTGCCTCTACGTGGCTCATCGTCAACATTCCCGAACTCTTTGAATCGCCTGACCTACTTTCTCACAAATAAAACTGATGTTTTCGTGTATTTTGCGACTTGTGAAGGTTTAATTTTTGGACCCTTTGCATGGTTTACCAAAAACACTACTTCGAAACATTTTTTAAATATATGTAGGATTGATGTCCTAATAGTAGGATTGGTGTCCTACTCCGGGTAAATTAAAATGCCTGATTTGCCTTAAGTAGTAGTTGTAGTTTTATTTATTCAGTTTAATTTAATACTGTCCGATGGTACGTCCGTTCCCGCTAACTTCACCACAACGACTATCCGCTTGTCCTGTTGTCCGTTCGCTTTCTCTCGTTGTCTGTCTGCTTTTCTCTCGTTGTCTGTCTGCTTTCTGTTGTCTTGCTGTTTGTCCGTTTTCCATGTCCGGCAGTGATGTATTTGAAAGGTCCGTCCGCGTGTTGTCTTTCGTTTGTTAGGCGATCCCACATTCGGCCATCCTGCGCTTCATTCGACCCGAATGAAGGGTTCCACTTCTTCATAAATTCCGCAACGGTCGTGGTACGTCCTGGCCCTTCATGCTGTCCGACCTTGATGACCTCGTGCCGACCATGTCCCAGCCTCTTTACGACCCTATATGGGCCGAAGAACTTAGGCCGCAGTTTCAGCCCTGACCCGTATTGCGTTCGCTTGATGGCTACTAGCTCCTCGAGTTCGTAGTCAACATTGGCTCATCGGTGCTCATCAATCGGATTCAGGAATCTTCCTTCCTTCCGGACTTCGAATTTGTAACGATGCACTCTACGCCGCTCCTCACCACCTTAGTAACTTTGGAGTACAACTGCGGGATGAAAATGACTTCTTAACAGCATCTTGAGTTTACTTGATGGGAAAATGCCATCGCATTCGCACCGCTTCGATGTTCAATCTCATAGTTGAAATCTTGCAAAAACATCGCCCGGCGGGATACCCTTAGTGGAACATCTCGTTTCCTCATTTTCATGGCGAACGCGTTGAAATCAGTTATGATCTTGAATTTGGTCCTCATCAGCTACTCCACTTCTTGAGTGCTTCAGCAATCACTAACACCTCCAGCTTTGGACACCTACGACTTCATCCTTAGAGGGAATAATTAGATCGTCCATATGCCACAATTTTTCTGCTTCGTATCAGGTCTCTACGCTGACATCATTTCTCGTCCAGCATCTGCATGCGTTTTATGTAACTGCGACAAGTCTGCCTCGAATTCCGAAACTTCCATCAGTTCGGTGATCCGCTTCACGTCCTTTAATGGACACCTCAGCAACAACAGTGCGCACGCTCACGCTCTCGATGTCACCTTTTGGCATAGCCGTCTGTTCGGTAATTCGCTTCACGTCCTTTATGGACACCTCAGCAACAACAGTGCGCACGCTCACGCTCTCGTTGTCACCCTTTGGCGTGGCCGTTTGTACCTCGTGTACTCCCGCGACCATCCAACTGCATCTTCGCTGCTTTCAGCACCATCACGCGCCAACGCGCCTTCAAGCGAATTACCTGCTACTGCCTTAGACGCAACTGCGCCAACCTTCGAGCTTTTTTCCCCGGCCCTCCAGCCGCTACCTTTTCGCGTCCTCACCGACTTGTCCTTTACGCTGCACTACCTTTTGCCTGAACTCAGCTCCATCTTCAACCTGCTTCAGCACATTATTGCCTCTCTTCTCCGATGGTTTCTCCCTTGTTTCGTTTACTACCTTTACACTCTGTGTCTCCGGATTAACAGTCCTCTCGCCGCTTCTGCATCATCGTAGTCCGTTCCTTCATCGTCGTTAACATTCAGGCCGAAGTGTTCAAGCAGCCGGTCCTGTAATGTCGCTTTCCGTCCGGTTGTCACTAAACCCAACTCAGCTAGTTTTGTCTTTAACCCATCGACCGTCCACCCAAAAATGTCGTCTTTGTCCATGTCTTACAAAATTATTCTTACAGCAATACAATAAAATATGGAAAAGTAATATAAAATATCTCAAAATATTCTTTGTTGAATGTTATCCGCTGAACATTAACCTCTTCCTTTTCAGTATTTTTGCTTGCTTACATCAAAATCTTATTTCTACTCTTTATGTAACACGGCAACTCTATGCGTTTACAATTCTATCTGCTCATTTCAACTTTGCTTTTCTTTTCATTCAACTTATGCAAAATTTCCCCGTGCCTGTGCACTTACAAACAACCATCTCAATTTTTGCCACTCAAAGCAAAACAGAATAGACAAACGATATTTTTACTCATCTGCTTCGCCGCATCGCACTCTGCTTCGGTCCAATTTCATCCCTCGCTGCCGTCAATTCAACTAGCGTTCTTTCAGCTGCACTCTTTTTCAGTCACGTCGCTACTGTTGTCACCGCTCGCTCCTGCACACTCTGCTGTACACACAGTCTGCTTGTGATCGCTGCTGTCGTTACTGCGCCGCTGTCGCTGCTGCGCCGTCTGCTGTCGTTGCTGCTACGCAGCTTCAAGCGCTTGCTCAGAATCGTCGACCCAACGACGCCGAAGAAATAACGGTACCTCGGCTCATGTGTTACAGCTGGCTGGCTGTACCCGCGAACGTAACGGCTTCGGTGGCGTGACACGGTATGACGACTGTACCACGCCTACCAACGACGCTGTCGCTTGTGCTCACCCAGGAATCGTCCTCACCTTCACACGCTGCTTTGCCCTTGACGGCGCTTTCGCTGCTACTTGCGAACACCTTACACCGCACTCGTTGTTGTTTCCACTTGCGTTGTTTGCGGACGCGATGCACGAATTCGGCGCCTTTGCGCTGTGCTGCCTTCTACAGGGCACTTCGACCAACAACAAGATCGACGCTCGCGTCCACCTGCGCGTCGTAGCGACTACTACAGTTTCGCACAAATAGCTTGAATTCACAATTTCGGCTGGCATGTGCGCCGGCGTCGCTTTCTTCTCGCTGCTCTGCTCGTATGTTTTGCCGTAACGGCATGTTGGGACTGCGAAGGCTCACTTTACTGCTATGCGCCGACGTCGCGTTCTTCTCACTTTTGAATCGTGCTGCTCGTTAACTTTTTCCCAATATGCACGCAATTCAGGCTCGTGCCAATCTTACAAAATGCAGAACAGAGTTTGCCTCACTGTTACTAATGCTTAAAGGCATTTATAATCACTTCAGCACACTTCCAGCAAGTTCAACATTTTAAACTTTCACTTTTAAAATTTATTGTTTCCACTCACTTAAGGCATTTCATCAGGCATATTCCCGGACGAGCCCCCATTTGTAGGATTGATGTCCTAATAGTAGGATTGGTGTCCTACTCCGGGTAAATTAAAATGCCTGATTTGCCTTAAGTAGTAGTTGTAGTTTTATTTATTCAGTTTAATTTAATACTGTCCGATGGTACGTCCGTTCCCGCTAACTTCACCACAACGACTATCCGCTTGTCCTGTTGTCCGTTCGCTTTCTCTCGTTGTCTGTCTGCTTTTCTCTCGTTGTCTGTCTGCTTTCTGTTGTCTTGCTGTTTGTCCGTTTTCCATGTCCGGCAGTGATGTATTTGAAAGGTCCGTCCGCGTGTTGTCTTTCGTTTGTTAGGCGATCCCACATATAGCACTCATTTTTAATTCTTGATAATTCCGCAAAAACTTGTACCTAACTAACAAAACAGAAACACATGCGAGAACGAACGTGATATTAAAACCATGGCAAACTTCTACAGTTAAAAAGATATCGTCAACACTTACACGGTGCAACACTGAAAATACACCTGACAAATTACATAGTGTAGGCTGTTTATATGGTCGAATAATGCATAAAAATATTTTTGTTATATTTTTTGTACCCTCCAAATTTTATTTATTTACAAAAAACCGTTTTTACAAACTTTCCGCGGTAATCTATGAATATCTCAGTAATTTTTTTAACGATTTTCAATATGTAATATGTTTTGGAAAGAGCATTGTCAGACCTTTCGAATGATGTATGTCAATTCATTGTTTAAACAAATGAGTAGTAAGTTTTTATCGCATAAACCTTGAAAAAGTGATTTTTTTCTCAATTTTTTTAACTTTAACCAGTTTTTATTGCATAATGAAACAAAAAAATTAATAAAGTGAGGTAATATTCTGAAAGAAGATTTGTTTATGAACAAATTGGTGTATTGCTTTATTGAATTGGACCAAAACTGCGGAATCTACGCTATTTTTTCGTAACTAGAAAATAAAGCCTTGAATATGTATTCGTTTGAGATTTAAATAAAAATTTAAGACGAATTCATTGTACACACTGCAATACACATGATAGGCTTTATTTTCTAGTTACGAAAAAATAGCGTAGATTCCGCAGTTTTGGTCCAATTCAATAAAGCAAT
The DNA here is from genome assembly GCA_963971225.1 of Melieria omissa. NCBI lineage: Eukaryota > Metazoa > Arthropoda > Insecta > Diptera > Ulidiidae > Melieria > Melieria omissa. Next base: position 127,146,953 of record OZ020267.1, on the reverse strand, counting down.
ACACCAATTTGTTCGTAAACAAATCTTCTTTCAGAATATTACCTAACTTTATTAATTTTTTTGTTTCATTATACAATAAAAACTGGTTAAAGTTAAAAAAATTTAGAAAAAAATCACTTTTTCAAGGTTTATGCGATAAAAACTTACTACTCATTTGTTTAAACAATGAATTGACATACATCATTCGAAAGGTCTGACAATGCTCTTTCCAAAACATATTACATATTGAAAATCGTTAAAAAAAATGACTGAGATATTCATAGATTACCGTGGAAAGTTTGTAAAAACGGTTTTTTGTGAATAAATAAAATTTGGAGGGTACAACAAATATAACAAAAATATTTTTATGGATTATTCGACCACATAAACAGCCTACAGTATGTTACTTGTCAGGTGTATTTAATTTTTTTTTTTTTGTAGCACAGTGTTATTTTTGAAACGCACTGTATATGCTCAGACAAACTTTCTGTTTCCACAAATATTTCCCTTATTCTGTTTGCAGATCTCCTATATTAAGAAGAAATACCCAAAAGGACAGTTGGGTACAATGTTGCGAAACGTTTTTACAAAGGATATCACGTTTTAATTTTGTTTTTCTTTTTTTATTTTATTTTGTTTTATTTTATTTTATATTATTATTTTTTTTATTTCGAAGAAATGTTCTTTCTTATTCTTGTTCTATGTTGCATTGTTTTCCCAATTCAGGTAATAAGTATTTTAATTTTTATGGTGGCAAGAGAAAGACTGATTTAGGTATGGTTTGTTTAGAATGCTACAGTTTGAGTTCTTTTATTATTTCTGTTGCCATTTTTTCTATTGCCAAAAAAGGAAACAATATGAGTTACCCTTTTTTTTTGTTTTTGCATATGACAACAGGAGCAATAAAGTATATTCTGTCCACACGCAGGGATTCGCAGCGGCTAAGGTCTCACATCGAGGCAGACAGGTATACTTTTGAAGTTGTCAAAGAATGCCTCTACCTTGACACTGCCATAAACATAAATCATGATGTCAGCCTGAAGTTAAGCGAAGGATTACTCTTGCCAATAGGTGCCACTATGGTTTCGGTAGGCAACTGAGTAGCAGAGACCTTTCGCGACCGACAAAACTTGCACTCTACGAGTATAGGACGCTAATTCTGGTCATGCTTCTCTATGGCGCAGAAGCATGGACATTGTAGCGTAACGACACAGCGGCCCTTGGAGTGTTCGAAAGGAAGGTATTTCGCAAAATGTTTGGCCCTTTTCGTTTGGCGACGACTACACTGTGCGATAAAAATCAAAAAATTTCAAAACATTCGAAAAAATCTATATATACTCGCGAAACTAGAGGCCAAATGTAGTAAAATTGCGTTTTTAGTTTTCTCTCTGACGTCAGGATTTTTTTTAACCCTCATCCGACGTTCAAAAAAACTCACACATAAGATGTTCGGGTGATATTTCACCCATATGGTACTTTGCATTGTTTTAATGAATTTTTTGACCAATTATAATAAAAAATAATTTGTTATCTTTAATCTTTATTATCTTTGTTATCATACAGATAAATAAGTTGAAAAATTTTTCTATATTTTTTTGCAATGAGGGCAACTAGGTTAGGTTAGGTTATTATGGATGCCTCGGTAAGAGACCCACTCGGAGGCATATTATGAGACCCGTTGTGATATACCACAAATTTCACCCGTTTTTAAATGTGTATGTAATACTGTTTTTCGAACATATGTTACAGCACTAATTTCAATCGGATGGGGAAAGGGGGCAAGGAAGGGCAGTAGTTAACTAAAACTTTGTGTTCACCACAAGTATACTTTTTTCCAGGGACTTAACTATTATAAGTTTTTTAAGAAACTTATTGCAACGTAACTATTACGATGCAACAAAAATTTTTTTTGTTGATTTTAATTATTATTTGCAACAATTAATTTTTACGTTGCATAATAACTGTTATGAAAAAAAAAAAAAAAATTTCGTTCTCGATAATTATTATTTTGCAATTTTTTTTTTTACGTTGCTTCATAACTTTTATTTTCGATTTTTTTTTATTTACGTTACCGATAACTATTATTTTCAGAAATTTTTTTTTTACGTTGCTTCATAACTTTTATTTTCGATTTCTTTTATTTACGTTGCTTCATAACTTTTATTTTCGATTTTTTTTATTTACGTTACCGATAACTATTATTTTCAGAAATTTTTTTTTTACGTTGCTTCATAACTTTTATTTTCGATTTTTTTTATTTACATTGCTTCATAACTTTTATTTTCGATTTTTTTTTTTTACGTTGCCGATAACTATTATTTACACAAAATTTTTTTTTTACGTTGCTTCATAACTTTTATTAAAGAAAAAATTTTTTTTTACGTTGCCTTGCCACATTTTGAGTTCAAATTGATTTTTTTTTGTTTCAATACATTTATTTGTGGTACAACAAATTGAAAAACGCAAATTTATTGCAGAAAATCAATTTACACCAACAACTAAAGTGCATTTAAATTTTTGTGCACATGAAAATCGCATATGGCAAACACCTCAGTGTTTGTAATTTCATTTGAAAAACCAAAACCCATATTTATGAAAAAAAAAATTCTTCGGACGGTGGGATTTGAACCTGCAACCTTCGGAATTGAAGCTTGCGTACACTACTGTGAAGCCACAAGCTGACTTAAATCAAGTTAGCAAAATTAGGAAAATAGGATTTTGTTGGCACGTATAAAAATCACATTTTTAGCCACGCGGAAATAAGTTATGCCAATGTTATCACGTGTTATCAATGAAATCAATGATATTCTACGCATTGTCATAACTGTCACCTGCAAGTGAAGTTCAATTTAAGTGAAAGTGGATATTTAAAGTGATTTAAATTTAATATTTAAAGTTATGGGTAGAAAACGAAACATTTTTATTCGCGAGTTTTTTAATTACATAGAATCTGCTAAAATAAGCAAATGCAAAATATGTTCTTCGACATTTTTGGGGCAGAATGTTACCAATTTAAAGAGGCACATGGTTTCCGCTCATTTGGAAATATACCAGCAGGAGCAAACCCAAGAAGAATCGCAAACCGAAATGGACGAAAAAAAAAAAAAGTTAAATTTTCGTCGGAACTTTCGAAAAAAGAAGTTCTTGATGCTTGCATTGAATTTGTGACGGTGCAATCCCAGCCTTTATCATTTTTTGATTCCAAGGCATTCAAGACGTTTTCGGCTCAGACCTTCAAAGGTTTAAAAATGGAGCCTGTCACTGCCGGAAACATTTGTGATGTAGTCGATGAGCGTTACACCAAAATAAAAACGCACATCGTCCAATCGATGAAGCAGAGAATGGTGTGCATAAAAATGGATTCTGCAACTCGGCACGATAGGTCCGTTTTAGGAATAAACGTTCAATTCATACAAAAGAAGAAGCTCGTGTTTTATACACTCTCTATGAAGGAAATTTGTATCCGGCAAACTGGTGAAAATTTGAAGCAAGAGCTAAACAAAGTTCTGCAAGACTTCGAATTGACAAATAGCCAAATCTACGCAATAACCACCGATAACGGAAGAAATATGGTTAAAGCAGTAGATTTGTTGGCTGCGTCAAGCGAGGAGGATGATTCAGACGATTGTGCAGATGACGAGGAGCTTGATTTGATGCAAGGTGAAGGGACAACTATAACATCAATCAAATGCGCCGCACATACGTTGCAACTTGCGGTCAAAGATTTACTCACGGCAAATGTGACCAAAACCGTTCACCGTGCTCGTGAAGTAACTAAAACATTAAGGACACCTAATTTTCGGTAAGAATTTGTGTGTTATCCTTCCGTTACAAAACAATTTTTCAAACGCAAACACACAATTCAGTCTGTCAGACCGGGTACATAAAACTTTCTTTTTGAGATAGGTTTTTCAAGATATTCGAAATATTTAAATTTTTTTAGTTAAGTGGATTATATTCATGTAAATAAAGTTGAATAATGAAAGTAAAATATGAATTTACTGGTCTCACAGACGAATGACGTGTAAAGAAAGGTTAATACGTTAATACTACGTAAAAATTCTCTTCTTTCTTTTTTCTCAATTAACTTTTTTTGTATACTTATAGACATACATTGAAAATGTTGAATTTGGGAAAACCTCAACTTGACGTTCCAACCAGATGGAGCTCCACATATAAAATGTTGGAACGACTTTTAAAATTTAAAGATTTTTGCTCGGAGCACTTAAAAAATCCATTGAAGGATGAGGAATGGGCCGAAATTTTAGAATTGGTAACAACTTTGAAACCAATTCATGAAATCACTATCAAACTCCAAAAAGAGCAGCTTGTATTCGGTGATTTCTTTAGAGAATGGTTCACCTTAAAAGTGATTCTCAAATCGAATCAGTCACCTACGGCAACAGCACTCTTAACGTTTGTTTCAAATAGAGAACCTCAAGTTTTAAACAACGTTGTTATGAATGCTGCGCTCTTTTTGGATCCCCGTTTTTACCGTACACTTAATGCAGTGCAGAAAGAGGATGCAAAACAGCATTTAAAGAAGCTTTCCCGGCAATTGATTGCGCTTAAACAGGTTCGTATTTCTTAATAACACATTACACCGTGCGACAGCATTTTCCACACTGGAAAAAATTCATATAGGCGTGAAACTAGACACCAAACAAAGTAATATGCGTACTTCGTTTTTCATTTCTACATCCTTTGTCTTTTTTAAAGGACTTCACAATTTTGAAGGGGATTAAAAATAAAAAAAATATTAAAAAATACTTAACCTAGTTAAAATATGGTGGTATGTATATCAGATGAAAGAGGAAAGACTGAAACATTTAAATAAAACTGATTTTTAATCTATTTGTAAAAAAAAGGATATGAAAAAAGTCCTTTAAACATTTTAATCCTTAATATCCTTGAAAATTTATGTAGAATTTTCTTGAAAAGTAAGTATGTTAGAACTCGAAATCTTCTTGATCATGTGTCAAAATTTCATTACTCTACCTTATTGGTTCGAAAGTTATTAAAAAAAGTGGAAGCTGCAAGTCTAATGAAGAACAAAAATTTTAATTTATTTGCGCATGGATTTTTTCCAGTGTGAACAAAATTTTTCATTTTTGGCACGGTGTTATATTTCTGTGTATTTTCCGAGTAAAGCTATTATGGTATGTTTCCAGGAATTTAAAAATAGTAATGAACATAAACATTCTTTTAAAACTATTTTTAGCCAAGCATTGCATTACCCAGCTCTCCTCCTGTGCTTCCTAATACCCCTGATAATTTGGATATCGATGAATCTACCAGTCACAGTACCACGTCTCTGCTCAAAAATGCTCTGAGGGAACTAGAAGTCGATTCGTCTTCAGATGATGACGTTAGCAATGGGTCATCGCGCGAAATTTTGGCTGCGTATGCCGAAATTGATAATTTTAAACCACAACGTCTAGATATTGAAGCAGACCTACTCACGTACTGGGAGGAGAAAAAGTTTTCCTTTCCTTTTTTGCGACAACTGGCACATATAATACACGCTGTACCAGCTACCCAAGTGACAGTGGAAAGGGCGTTCTCAGCTTTACGACTCACATTACGTGATCAAAGATGTAACCTATCGGATGAAAAGTTGGCGCGCATTATGTTCGTGAAACTAAATTACTCAGAAAATGAATAAAAAAAAAATTCAAGAACGTTCTTTACATTTTATAACACTACTAGCAGGACACCGAGGCTTTGCACGCAAGTTTAAAGCCAATAAATCAAGTTCTTCTTAACTTTTTGTTGATCCAATCAGATTTTTATGAAACAATTCTTATCTCATTACTTCTTATTTGAAGTGTTTTCACCATATTTGAAATCAATAGGCTTATATCAAGTTTCTTCATACAACACCTTAACCCCTGTTTTGCCTCTTTAGACCCCGATTTTCAAAAACTCCCGTCTTAGCGTCTTCATTTTTCAATATGTACCTGCAGTTCAAATTTCATATTTGTAGCTTTGGGTTGGGCGGTGATTAATCAGTCAGTTAGTCAGGACAAACAATTATATATACATAGACTTCTTATTCCTTCACGTGCACGTACAATGCATAGTAATGATTTTGTTGATAACACGTTATAACTGTTATTTACGATTGCTACTTAATAACACGTGATGATATTGATAGAACTAATTTCCGCGTGGCTACTTTTGTATCTTCTTTTTTTCTGACTTCATGTAAGTCAGCTTGTGGCTTCACAGTAGTGTACGCAAGCTTCAATTCCGAAGGTTGCAGGTTCAAATCCCACCGTCCGAAGAATTTTTTTTTTCATAAATATGGGTTTTGTTTTTTCAAATGAAATTACAAACACTGAGGTGTTTGCCATATGCGATTTTCATGTGCACAAAAATTTAAATGCACTTTAGTTGTTGGTGTAAATTGATTTTCTGCAATAAATTTGCGTTTTTCAATTTGTTGTACCACAAATAAATGTATTGAAACAAAAAAAAATCAATTTGAACTCAAAATGTGGCAAGGCAACGTAAAAAAAAATGTTTTCTTTAATAAAAGTTATGAAGCAACGTAAAAACAAAATTTTGTGTAAATAATAGTTATCGGCAACGTAAAAAAAAAAAATCGAAAATAAAAGTTATGAAGCAACGTAAAAAAAAAATGTCTGAAAATAATAGTTATCGGCAACGTAAAAAAAAAAAAATCGAAAATAAAAGTTATGAAGCAACGTAAATAAAAAAAATCGAAAATAAAAGTTATGAAGCAACGTAAAAAAAAAATTTCTGAAAATAATAGTTATCGGTAACGTAAATAAAAAAAATCGAAAATAAAAGTTATGAAGCAACGTAAAAAAAAAAAATTGCAAAATAATAATTATCGAGGACGAAAATTTTGTTTTTTTTTCATAACAGTTATTACGCAACGCAAAAATATTTATTACATGATAATAGTTACAGGCCATGTAAAAAAATTTTTATTGGAAATAATTATTATAAAGCAATATTTATAAAAATATCTTAAATAAGGGCAATTTTTTTATTTCCAAAAATATTGATAATAATTATTTTAGGTCTCTGCTTTTTTCAGTAATTGCAAGCAGAATATGTCTCTTGATGGTTTTTGATATCAAATTGGCGCCGTGTTCCAATAATTCTTTTACTTTTTTACGCTCTGATTTTCTGACAAGGTTTGCAAAAATTGCTGTATTGAGATAAGAAGTCAGCATGAAGATTTTCCTTTCGCTTACGTTGCTCTACGCAAAATCTTTAACTTTACTAAACTAAAATCTAAGTCTTCAAGAAAAATTCGACGCTTGTACTTTTTGTACAAGCGATCCAGATGGAATCGAGAGCGATTAGTTTTTCGCTTGACGGTATAGTTAGTGAACAATCAATTGGTCTTAAGTGTCAACTACTGCTTTTGACTTATTGTAAAACGATATAATTTCGGGTAATTTTTTGTCACCCACATATCCTCGTTATGATGAAAAGTGCTCAAAGGGGCATCTTCCTCTTGTTAACTTAGTTGTCGCTAAACCCACGTTTCTCATATATCTCTTATGGGTGTTAACGAGCTTCATTCTTGATTACAATCGTTACGTTCTTGGCGAATGGTTTTGTCACCGATAGAACGAAAAATTGGTCTACCTGTTGTGTAACTCTACAGATTATCAAGATATTCCCCATTCGACTTATAAACACCACTCAAAATTGAAATATCAAACTATGCCTGAATATCACCAACGCTGATCCATGCACTGCCCAAAACTCGCAAACCTTCAACATTAGTTTTGTCAGTTAATATATTTAACATTGGTCTTCATTAGCATCTTTTATTACTGACACACGACTTCAAGCATAACGAGTTATACCAACTTTAGTTGAAATAAAATAATTGGCTCCTACTTTTCCGTTGAGCTCAGGAGGCCCATTGATCCATAAAAAGGTTTTGCCTATAAAAGCAGTTCAAAACTTCCAATCCACAGACGTAATCTTATGGCATTTTCTGTATGTGTTGCGTTGGATTTCTATACAATTTGTATATGGGTGAAATATCACCCGAACGTCGCCCACGTAACTTTTTTTGTAATCACCGTTATAATCAAATAATCAATATGTTGTAGATAAATTCTAAAACTTATATTGGTTTGCTACAAATACAAGAAACCTTAATCATTTTGATAAATATATAGGAAAGTTATAGCATCTCAAAGTTGAAAATGGGTGAAAAATCACCCGAACGACGGATTAGGGTTAAAGGACTTTAAAATTTAAGGGACATGTTTATTTCAAAAAATTATTTTAAAAATTGAGCGCATTGTAGAATAACAATGTGGGTATCAAATGAAAAATCCTTAGAATCTGAAAAAATTTCATGTTTTGGCGCAAAAAGACGAAGAGCTATTGAAAATGTACTTTTAAAACTTTATCTTTGAATATCTTTGGAAATTTCCAATCGGTTTTTTTTAATATACATTGTGACCGAAAAGTTTCCGGAAATTCTCATTTCGCGCGCTGTATATTTTTCGATATTTTAAGTTTCTGTAGGTTGGTAGCACTGTCCTTAATTACTATGCCAAAAATGAGCGCGATCTGTCAGACAGTTTGTTTATGGCAGCTGTTGAAACCAGTTCACCTCAGTAGTGCGTTGCGATTTTGTTGAGAATTTTCTTCAAAATGAGTACCGTGAACAGGTCTCTTTGGACGTGCTTGATCGTGCCAATTCCGATCCAACTTTCATGGAACGCATCATAACTGGTGACGAGACATGGGTCTACGAGTACGACATGCAAACAAGCCAACAATCATCGGAATGGAGAGGAAAAGACGAGCCGAAACCGAAAAAACCACGCCAAAGTCGCTCGAAAATCAAGGTAATGCTGATTGTTTTCTTCGATATTCGTGGTGTGGTGCATCATGAATTCGTCCCTGAAGGACAAACAGTCGGTAAAGACTATTATTTGACTGTTTTAAGACGTTTGCGTAAAAATATCGGCCGTAAACGGCCTCAATTGTGGAAGGATAATTCATGGATTTTTCATAACGATAATCCTCCCTCGCACCGAGCCAACATTATCAACGATTTTAAGGCCAAACATTCAATAAATACCATCGAACAGCCACCGTATTCACCTGATCTTGCACCGCGTGACTTTTTCCTGTTTCCCAAACTCAAATTACCACTCAGAGGAACGCGTTTTGAATCCATAGAAGACGTAAAACAGAATTCGCAGAGGGAACTCAAAGCCATACCGGAAAGCGTATTTGAAGCATATTTTGAAGGAGATAAAATAAATATTGATGAAGATTAAGAATTTTGCGTTTTATTTAAAATTTCCGGAAACTTTTCGGTCACAAGGTAGCTTAAGGACTATTATGTATTTGTCTCCGTAGAATAGAATTTATTGGGGTTTGTTGCACTGATAGACTTACGGGAGTTTAGATGCTTGATGTTCTCTTCTGCAAGCCAGAACTGACCCAGGTAACGTATGCTGCGTTAACGGATTGTTATGGCCAGTTAAGTAAGTAAAAGAAGGAATAAAACAACTTATACAACAACAACAACAACAACAATAAAACAACTTCACATCTGCAAACATAAGTTACATCCAGAATTACTCCAATAGGATTTCAAGTGCGGCGCTTCTATGCAAATTAACTCTATGTTGAAAAGAAGTATTTCTTGTTTGTGCTGTGGAGCAATAGGGAGTTATCCTCTGGTTCAAAGGGAGCAATCAATGAGCACTCGGAGGCCGATACAGGTTTCTGCTGCTAGTAGATTGGGCAACACTTAACGCGTAACTGTACTATAGACAGATATCTGTTTTTGAGGTTATGATGCACTGAGACCAACAATAATCTATTGTGCTCCCTACTAATAATAACTGTATATAGCAGTCCTAAGCCGAGAGACCTATTCTAAATCAATTGTATGCTGTCTTCCTAAACAATAGAGCCCAATTAGAAGCCTGATGATCTCACTTAGTTGGGTTTTCCTCAGTCTGAGGCATTCCTCAGTCCATTTGGAATTGTAACCTTTGGTAACGATTTTTGATTGCCTGAAACTCGAGACATTAGAACAGTGATCTGAATTCCTGGTTCTTTCGTCGAATCTTAGTAACTGTGCTTGCCCACTTCAGCGAAGAGCTACGGTTCGAGGAGGGCCGTGTTCTGACAATCGGATGATTTTTACCCTTTTTACCATAAAAATTGTTTATTTTATTAGGAGGAGACTTCTTGTTTGGAGACCACCAACTATTTTTAATGGAAAATAATTTTTGTTTTAATATTCAACGTTTTCCTCAACATCTCAAGCAGAGCAAGCAATTAATGAAAAAAGTATTAAATGATGGTTTCGTTTAAGGCATTTTTTTTTGGGAAGTTTTGAGAAAGTTTTAAAACCCCCTTTAATTTTTAATGAGGAATATTTTCCCAAAAGAGAGTATTGCATTTTTGCAATATTTTACTCAATATAAGCTTTCTATAAAAAATTTTTTGAAAAACATAAAAAGGGTAGTAAGGAAAGGGGGGGGTTCATGTGCATACAAAAAATATTCGCATTTTTATTGCAAACAACTTGCTTAGGCATCAAAGTTTTAGCTTTTCAAATTTTCATGCTTTCCGCGTAGAGGTCTGTAGGGACCCTTTAATCTTTATGTGCAAATTACAAAAAACTCAGACGTTCTGGACTACTAGTTTGTTCGGCCAAAATGTTCTATACGACGTCCTCTTTCAGAAATATACTCGGTCGATACTCTGTTGCAGAAATGCGTTTGTACAGTGTAATTAATGTTCTTTAAATCCAGGATATTTAATTTTTCTTTTATGTTACATTTCAATTCAGGCATTCTATCTTATTAGTTCCAAAAATATTCTGTTAAAGTAATTTTTGCAATCCCAACGATATGGTTGTTGCCATATCGTGATCGCAGAAAACGAATGTCGTATAACAAGAAAATCGTTTTAATGTCCATCAATTTGGCTTTATTGGAAGGATAATTTTATGCCATTAATGTTTAAATATGATTTCGGGCATGTGGCCGCCGCGGCTGGCTCGAATAAAGCCAATTCTACAGGTCCAATTTTCAGTTGATGAACAAAGCTCCAATTGCTGTGCACGGTGGGGAATCGATTCATTCGGGTCCTCTTCAACATTTTGCTCTACAGCGGCAATTGTTTCTTCGGTGCGCACTGTTCGACGTCTCTGCGGATGCGTATTATCACATAGAGTAAACGTAGTGCGAAAACGACCCATGGTTAACCGAATTAATTGCTCTGATGGACGATGTCGACCATAAAATGGACGGAGCTTGCGGTAAACTTCACGAACTAAACCATTATTTTCGAAATAAATTTGCACGATTTGCAAGCGTTGTTCTTTTGTCAACCTGTTCATGATGAAATGGCAAACCAAACTGAACATAAATGGCATTCGAGTTGCCAGATTTGACAAAAAAATGCCAGTTTTATCTCTATTCGAAAAACAAACCTCTAAAAAAAACATATGTTCTATTGAATTTAGTAACACATACGATAATCGTTTTCTCAAGAGACGATACGACAATCGTTTTCTGAGGCGCCGAGTTGTCAATTTTAAAAATCACAGACCGGTAATAAAAATAAAAAAAATAAATAAAAAAATATTTACTATGAATTTTTGCTCTAAGGTCGCTCAGAGCATGAAATCGTTGAATTTTGATTTTATATATGTATTCGCCAGTAAAAAGTTGTAGAAAAAGTGATAATCATTAAGCGATAGCTTGTTTTTTTTAATCTTTCGAACTACTAAGCGTATTTGCTTAGGTAAGAAAAACGTCAAATTTCTGTGTTATGAGAACATGAAGCAGCTACGTTGCTTTAAAAACCTGTCAGAAAAAAAATTGAATAAAAAGAATTTTATTTGACCACTTTTACCTTTTCTTCTATTCAAAGAAACAATCAACAATTCGTTATATCATAACAAAAAAATGTCTAGAATTAATAAAATACCTCAATGCAGTCGTTTTGGCTGTTTCAGGCATTCAGTGGTAAGCAGTAGAATCACAATTTATTTTTATTTAATAATTATGGGAAATTCTTTTGTATAAAAGTATGGAATAGTACAGTGAATTGTACTCTTAAGCAACGAGATCTGCGTTATTAGGTAACGATTGTTCTGCATGTGTGTACCTACATATGTATGTATTCATGTGCAGATTCATACATTTCAAAATATTTTTGTTGGTTGTGAACAAAACCACAAGCTACAATCGAGATACACTTGAATCCAACAATGAAATATGGTAGCTAAACTCATAATTGCTAGATTTTTCGAGAATGTGTATGAGTCATTGCCACGTCGCATGATTCATCAGTTCAGTCAGCTTGAAAATTGTTGCTGGCACTAGCAAGCAACACATTATGCAGTATTTTTCTTTGTTGTACTTTCAATTGTTGTTGTTGTACTTTCATGTAATACAAACTGAAGTCTATTATAGAATATGAAATCCTTCCTTAACATTTCCTATTGAAAAGGATATGTTCTTTTTTGTCGCTTTTATTAATAGACTTCAAATTTCGACGAGCGATTGCTTCCGAGAAAAAAATTTCCAAATATTTCACAACGCATGTTAGTGGCCGAGTCAACCCACTCACGCTCTTCGCCACCGTCGTCTACACATTCCGGCCCAATAACCTTGAAATCGCCACTAGCCACGTTGCAGCGCAGCATAAACAAAGCATTTGGGTGGCGTCAATTAGCCGAACGCAGGTTAATAAAAACGCAATTGTTTACATTTTTCATATTTGTTACCGTAATTCAATGTTTTATTTATTTGCTTGCATTTTAGCGTTTATTTCTAAAAATTAAACCGTTAATCTATTTTCTCTCGCTGTACGTAGGAATATTAAAAGGTAATCATATATATATTTTTTCTCTTTAATGTGTGTGTGTGTGTGTGGTGTTTCTGAATTTATTGTGTAGTATGTTTGTAAGCTTTGTAAACTAAAGGCGAAAAATGGGAAATTGTAATTGCAGCAATGAGGCCGTCTGTGCCGAATAGCGCTGCAGTCATAAATGCGCCGTCGACTCCATGGAGCGCTGGCTGGCGGATATCAGTTGCAGCACTGCAAAATCTCTCATTTCATTAGGTCGTCCAAAAGAGAAAAAACATACAATTTTATTTCAAATGTGAGGAAAGTATAAATATAGTAATTGTAAATTTGATAAATAGCTTCCCGGCTGGGAGACTTCACATTCGAGCATTTCAAAGAAAATGCCACATCTCGATCACCAAATTCTCAATGCAGCGATTCGCTGCCCTCTCTATTCTGTGGCGGCCATGGCGCGTGCTTGTGCGCGCACACGTTTCTCATACTCCAGACGATTCTGACAGTAGATTGTGTACGCCTCCGCCTGCGCCGGGTCCTTGATGTTCGGCTCGTTGAGCAGATCCTGTATGCCGAGCAGAATCTGTTTGATGGTGATGGCGGGACGCCAGTCCTTCTCTTCGTCGAGCAGCGACAGGCACACAGTGCCCGACGGATAGACGTTCGGGTGAAATAGTGGCGGCTCGAATTTGCACTTTGGCGGCGAGGTGGGGTAGTCATCTTTGAAGATCATACGCAACTTGTACAGGCCACCCTCCCACGGTGTGCCCTTCTTGCCGGGAATCGCACACTCCCAGATCATAAGGTTCAGTGTGCCGTCTGGATTCTTGGCGGGGCGTGCCACAAAACCGAACGGGTGGTCCTTGCGCCAGGCCTTGCGCTCCTCGCCCAAGCGTGTAATTGCAATTCCAGACATGCTGCACACGAACTTTGTGCCCGTTGCTGTGTGAGTTCGTGCGATGCGCGGTGCTCCTCTGCCGATTGCTTTTGTTCTATTTTCTTCTACAAACGCACACACGCTTTGTGATAAATGCTCTGCACAATCTGCACGTTCTCTGGGGTCCTAAAACACGACGAACTAGTGATATTTTCCTATAAAACGTTGTAGCAAATGGACTTTACCTTTTTCTAGTGTATTTTTGTTATTTGGTGGATTTAGCACGCGAAATTTTGCGTTTAAAGTTGGAGTCAGTAAATTTTTACCGCTTAAATCCGTGCGTCGGGTTAGAAAATGCTTGTGAAAATGTGTGCGTACGCTGTCAAAAATGACAGCGGCCTTGACAAACTGCTATAAACTGCTGAATGCGATAGCGTCCCATGCAGGGTTGCATGCGCGGCTGAAGCATAGGTAACAGCCACAGAGCACATGTGGTGAAAGTGTGGAATGTGTGTGTGAAAACGTGGAAAATTGCAATAAAAGAAATGTGAAAACGCAATTTGCATAGTTATTAAATCATGTATGGTTTTAGTTAAATGCAATGTGTGAGGAATAAATGTAAGCAGTTTAAACACCACTTCAAATTGACATAACTCAAAATTTTAAATTTTCGGATTTATACTGTGCAGAATGCATCTATCTACCAATAAGCAAAAGCTCAGTACATTTTGTTGTTGTTAACTGTTGCAAAAATGCAGTTAGGTCTCAATGCAAAAGAGTCATAAATCATAATAAAAAAAATCTTTGTAACTTAACCTAAATCATAATCTTGAGGGATCTTCTATTAAACGGTTTATACGTTATTTTAAAGAAATGTTTATTCAGACCAAAAACAGTTTCTTCCGTTTTCTGAAAAATTAAAAATTTTGCTCACATTAATAAACAGTGTTGGGACTTATTACTTTTGACAGTAACATATTACTGACATTTGAAAGTAATATCGTTACATTACTTATTACTGGAAATGCTAAGTAAATTATCACAAAAAGTAATATATTATTTTCCGTCAACAAATCGAAATGTTTGTGGAATTTCCAGCTATTAAAAGTAGTCATTCTGCAAAAAAAGCTATCAGGTTATATGTTTATTTCATTTTTAATTACAATTTGAATTTCGCTACCTTTTTTGTTAAATCCACTTGAATTTGCTTGCAAATGTTAATTGTTTCTCCACTGACAAACTCAGTTGGAAATGAAAGACGCGAGCTATGTTTAGTATGAACAAGTGCAGCGTTGTATAATTGCAATACATCTTAATTATGTTATCAGTGCTGCTGTTTTACATGAAAGTTAGAACTTTGTTGACTAAAAAGTAATATTGTAATAAGTAACTTGAAAAAAGTAGTAATATTACTGAAGGTGATTACTTATGGGAAAAGTAACTAGTTACACTACATTTGGGGATTCTAGGGTTTCCGTGGTGCCGCCATTTGATGATGTTTTTAGATAGATTGACCGAAAATAAGTCGAAAATAATGAATAAAATTTTTCGATATCTCGCTTCGTTTTCGAGATATCGATGTTCAAAGTTAAATGCGCAACGAATATGAATTCAATGTATATAACTGTAGATTGACCGTTAAAATTATGGCTTGGAACTATGGATTTGAACAAAAAATACTGTGCACACCTGACTGTTGCCTGATGTGGTGGTGACTCCCATGAGGGCTACTCGGGAAAAACTTATTGCCAAGAAAACTATGGCTTTCGGGAAAACTGTATGAACCTCTGGGATTGCGAAAAAATCTGGTAAGATTGCATGCAACGGTAAATCTACAGTTATATACATTGAATTCATATTCGTTGCGAATTTAACTTTGAACCTCAATATCTCGAAAACGAAGCGAGATATCGAAAAATTTTATTCCTTATTTTCGACTTATTTTCGGTCAATCTATCTACAAACATCATCAAATGGCGACGCCACGGAAACCGTAGACGTGCCCTACATTTTTTAAGCAAACGTAATATACTACGTAATTAGTTACACTACTTTAATATATTAGTCACAATACTGTTAATAAATATGAAAAATGATTTTCTTTGCATCTGGTCACACTGCTGAAATGTTGTGGCCACAGATATGCAATAGTGGTGTAATCGGAAAATTCGTTAGAAAATAAGAAATAAAGAACAAATTCTTATAGAATATGAAATGTAACACTGTTACATACAGTAAATTATATAGAAATGCGTAACTCGCCGATTAAAATGTATTTTTATTTAAAAATGTCCAATTAACCCAACATCGATAACTGTCACTACGTTCTTATCGACAACAACTCCGAGCGCAACCCATTCCCTACACATCTTCGTAAACGTCAAAATAAACTGAAAAGAGCTGCGGAAAAAAGTTATGAGAAAAATAAATGAGTTAGGCTTGTTGCGAAAAAACGGCAAAAGTGGCTAAAAAATCGAGAAAATTGCCAATAAGTTGTGAAAAAATAAGTGTGTGTGTGTGCGAATAAGCAAAAATGTGTGCCAATTGTTGAAATGACGAAAATGCAATAGTGGCCAAAGTGCAATCGTTGGGGTGCAACTGTGCCCATTTTCGACTAGTTTTAAGTAATTAAATTACGTCTGCTTGTGCTGCAACGACGCAAATTAGCAGAAAACGCAAAAATGGATGTCACCGTGGAGGAGGCCGACAACAATTTCGGCTTCCCGGAGGCAGGCACCTGGAACAGCACCAGCCACATTCCGCTCGAGAATATGAAAATCGATGCGCCAATGGTAATTGAGCGTCTCCAGTTGATACTATGTACATGAAAAGCAGCGCACGTCAAACGGTGCATTTCGGCACCGTAGAGGGTGCGGTGAACAATTTCAATATGAAAAATGCCAACAAATTTAGTTGAAAAAAAGGTGGTTTGTGCAATTGTAAATGTGGCAAATCTCTTCAAAAAACAAAATGAGTCAAATGTGAGACGAGTGCTCCGTGATAAAATGTGCAGTGTTGAAAAGTTTGTAGACCTCTGAGCAAAGGCATTTAATTGTGCAATATCGGGTTGCAGGCTGACACCTTGGCTGGCGTTGTGATCAATGATAACATGATGCGAAACTGAGAGCGCTCGACCACAATACATACTCAAAATCCGCACTAATACAACGATAACATCAGACCTTAGGGTTGATTTTGCCAAACATCAGACCCGGGGTATGCACAGGAACGTACTGTTGATTTCCCATACAACGGCCATGGCGAGGGTTGCGTTTACTTTCAATTTTTTAAACATAGGAAAATCAATTTTAATTTCTTTGTAACTATGTAATCTTTTGGAAGAAAAGTGATTAAAAAATTACAATATTTCCCGAAAACCAGTCAAAAGTATTTTAATACGTGTTTAACACATTTTATATTCAGCTTTTATTGAATTTTATTCGTGAAATTTGAATGAAATGAGAATTTGATGAAAGCTCCAGAGGAGTTTTTGCGATAATTGCGACAGCCATATTTTGCTATCCCTTTTTATACGGGTGCGCATATTATATATACATATATATATGTTATATATATATGTATATATAATATATGTATGTATGATATGCGCACCTGTATAAAAAGGGATAGCAAAATATGGCTGTCGCAATTATAATATAATATAGATATATGCATATATATACATATGTTTTCTGATACGATTTTATAATCGCGAAGTAGCAGACTATACTTATAAACATAAATTGTTTACTGTCCGACATTTATAAGTTTCTGCTACTTCTGGTTTTTGTGGTCCGTTTAGTCCGTGTTTTTTTCGAATTGGGAAACAAACGCATTAAATAAATTTTTTTTATTTGTTCCTCTCTGAAATCATTGTTAAAAAAATTGTTAAAATGTTACAAAATCGTTAAAAAAAAATCGGTAACGCGCCGTATTGCCTCAGTGGTGGTTCGGAAAATGCAAATTAGTTATTATTAGTTTTTACATATGCACAAAGAAATAAGGATTTCTTTTTTACATCTTTATAACTCTGCATATTACAACTTTTCCCTAACATTTTCATTTAAATTAAATAATTTTGATCATTTCATATATTTTTTCCTTATTTTACACTGCTTCGTACAATAAGACTGCGAACATACTTTTTTACAAGTACATACAAATTGCAACCCCGCGTTAGGAACAAATTTGCAAGTCAGCTGCTTGCTACAATACGAATTGTTCCACAAAGAGAGAAAGCTGGCAGGGTTGACGATTTTCTTTTCAGCTCACACGGATTGTGTTCGTGTGACCAAAAAAAACGACAAAATTTCGTCAATCCTCTCAGTTTCGCATCATGTTATCATTGGTTGTGATTCACTCGGTTCTACGTGCTGCTGGAATAACACTGCGGGCTTTAAATCACCTAACGCCCTGCATTCTTATTACACGATAATTATAGCTAAAGCCAAAACTTGATAAGTTTGGCAGTCAGACGTCGATAAGGGCAGCGTCAAGTGGAATTAACGCCCCAATTGTGCTATTCATCACATTGCACAGGCAAAGTGCTCAAGTCTGCTCAGATAAGCAGCGAAGCAATTTATTTGCGTTGTGCAAAATTTGCTTAAAATCAGTTTAAATTAATTAAATTTTGAATCTATTGATTTTCCTGGCCTGTTTGCCTTATCGGCGCAATGCGGTCATTGGCATAGTTCCTTTTTCATTCATTGCTAGTGCAAATTGTTTATTGTTAGTTGTGTACATATTATTATACTATCATTAACTATGTGTATGTGTGTGTGTACAGTGATAAGACTCACTAGCCCGACAGCGGCGTGTTTCTTAAACGCCTCTAAACCCTGCCTGGTCATTAATTTAATTGACAGCTTTTAGCGGAACCTAATATTTGTGAATCAAATCAAATTATAGAAAATAAAGTCGGCCGCGTGATACTTCAAATGTGATTTTTAGCACTTTCATTACTTTGAGTAATTTAAAGTAAGCCAATAAAATAATTCAGAGCACATTCAAATGTTTGCTTTATAGCTTTTAAAATACTATATATGCATGTCTTATCTGAGCTCCCTTCCAGACCGAACGCTATTGCATTGTAAATAGTTTTATATATAAAAAAAGCTTACAGTGTCTTCTTTTTGCTATTGTTATACATTATTTTTCGTTTATAACGAACCCGTTTAAAACGAACTTCCGCCTAAAACGAACCAATTTCAAAAGTAAGCGCTTTATTTTTTCGATTATTACGAACATGTTTAAAGCGAACTTTCGGTTAAAACGAATCATTTTCCCAGTCCCTCGAAGTTCGCTTTAAGCAAAAAATACTGTATTTTTTAAATAAGAGTTAAATTTTTTTTAAATTAGTTAAATTATATATTCTTCCACTTCATCAACTATACACTGTTACTTATTTTTATGATAAATATTACTCCTGTCTCTTTTGTATAAGAATTCAAATTTGACAAAAAATTTTGCGAATATTTCAAATATTATTAAAACAGTACATACAGTCGTGACTGGGTATAGTGAACACCCTATATAGTGAACACTCAAATTTTGCCATCGAGCCTCTAAATATGGAACAAAATTTTCAAGCAAAAAACAAAAAAGTGTATTTTGATCAAATAAAACGTGTTTTCGAACAAAAATGTTAATCTTGATATAGTGAACAACCTCAAAACTGTAAACAGGCCTTGCAATAATTAGTTCACTGTATCCAGACACCACTGTATTTTAAATAATGCCTGAAACAACAAGACAACTGAACATAACAATTCGAATAATCGATATGCCGGATGATTAATATTCGTAAAGTAACGTACATATGTAAATGTAAAGTTATTGCTACTCAAACTTGCTTACACAATTGATGCATCTGATTCTGAAAGAGATGACATATAAGTGAATTGTGCCAAAAAATAAAAAAAATTTCATAAATTTTGTAGAGCAACGTGGCCGGCTTACTTACTGTTTTTTATTTAAATTCGTAAATTCAGTCTTTCCTGAAATTGATATCTTAGTTTTGCGAGATAAGTTGTCTTATCTCGTTGTCTAACCCACAAATTTACTTTTATGGGGGTTGTGTCTGAAGAGAACATCCAGGAAGAAATTTTAATCTGCTCAGTTTTCCTATACAAAACCTCATAGAATTTCTAAAACATTCAACCCGATCGGGATAGCATCTACCAAAAATTTTTTAATATGTCTAAAAATTTTATCTTAAATGTGTTTCCGAGGGCAAAAATTTCAATTCTGAAGACGCCAAAGTTCATTTAGTAAACATCTTTGATAGGCAGACAATGGCATCTTGGTTTGAAAGTTAAAGAAAGCATTGCCTTCAACTACAGTCAGACATCTACAGAGTTTAATACAAAAAAGGGTAACAAATTTGCCTTCAGGGAAAGCATTGTCTAGAAAAATTGGATAGATCAATGTTTCTGAATGAAATTGTTTTAAATATCCACGGTACGTTTATTTAAACTAATGCTACAAAAATGTTAGCCTGTTTTTGATAGTAAAAACCAAATTCTTAAAATAAATTGTTTGCAAATGTTGTTTACAAGAAAACGTTTGTTTTTGCTTAGAAATAAATTTAAAAATTGAAATATCCTTTCGCTCTCCTTACAGTTCAATATGTAGGATTACTTTCTACTTATAATTACATTTGTTTAAGTCCGAAACTAAGGGTTAAGTCTGACCCAGTTGCGCTCGGCTTTGTGCTCAATAGTAGACAGACGTATTCTAATTATGTTTTTATATATTGTTGCGAGTGTTCATGGACACAGGTACGTGTTCCCTTGACTACTAAGTACCCCGACTTGCAAATTATTGAAGCAGATCTACTTCAGCCCCACAGATGGTTGAGTTAGTGGCCTTCAATAAGCAGTCATTGAACTAACGTTTCTTAGAGACTCTAAATCCTTAGCCCCTACGTCGCTTTTGTAAAGCGAATAATGTCCAGCAGCTCAAGTTCTAGTAGCTTATACTCCATCACATGTGCCTGGAATGTTCGAAAGCTGGGCATTCACTAATGAAGTAACAGCAATTAGAAAAGCATATGAAACACTTTTAAGAAAACAGAAACCAACAAAAAACCCACAAGCAATGAGATTGCATTTTCAATACTTTAAAGTAATTAATAAATAATATGGTATAGAATAAGTAAGTCAGTGTGTTTGTTATGTAGCTGATCGGGCCGGCAGCGGTTTAACTATTGAAATATTTTGCTTAGCAACAAAACACTTTTAGGCATTAGTTTGGATATACCATTTTTAAGCGTATTTGTTATAGATGGAATTTCAGAAAGTATATTGCAGCAAACTACGTTAAAAAAATATAAAAATGGAGTAATTGATTTTTTAATGCAATTTTTTTAAACTGATAAGAAATTCGTCTATGTAGGATTTTTGTAGAAAAGATATTTGATAGCTTCTAGTTTTTTTATAGTAGGACAATTATTATATAAAAACATTAGTGTCAGGTTGTAGTTCAGTGCGCCACAATTATCTTATAGCAAAAAGCTACAGGAAATTGGTATAGTAACTGAAGCTTTAAAAAATAAATTTTAAAAAATTAAATTTTAAAAAATTAAAAAAACTCAATTAAAAAAATTTAATTAAAAAAATTAAATTTTAAAAACTATATTTTAAAAATTGAATTTTAAAACATTTAATTTTAAAAATGAAATTTTAAAAAATTAAATTTGTGATTTTATTTGATTTATTTCAACATATACGATTTTAAATGCTCTTTTTCCCATCATGAATTTATTTTCATTCGTAATATTTTTATGACTTTAATTCCATTTATCTTATCTGAAATACGATTTTAAAATTTTCTCATTAAATGCTTCATGACAAAAACCACTAAAAGCACAGTCACACTCAAACAATAACAACATCAACAACAATTTACGCTGAAGTATTTATTAGTCACCAAACGTTAATTTTTAGGGCCACAGCCCTCACGCTGAGCTGTGTTGGCTCACTTTCCCCACTTTTCAGTCAACACAGCTCTGTTGGCGATTGCTTTGGAGCAGCTGACTTTGGCAGAGATGGCACATGCGCAGACGATTTGTTTTGGTCGTGAGCGGCTGATTTTTGTTTATATTTTCGAACCATAAACAAAGCTGCGGGTAATTGACCTCGACTACAGCGTTAATAGATTACAATCTGTGCTGTCGTAAATGTGGATGTGGGTGTTGGTGGTCGCAAGTGTGACATTCAACAAGTGTCACCGCATATAATGCGTAGGCGAAGCCACAATGGGGTAGTGAATTTAATAAAAGCTGCAATATTCAAATTATAAAAATAAAAAATTAATTGCATTTGTGTACTTTGTCATTGCAGATATGGCTGCTCTGTTCTCTGCTGACATCCATAACATGGGTAACCTACATCACCTTCTACAACTCGCGGCTGGTCGGAATGCTGATTATGAAAATCGCCAATCGCTGGTTCATCAAGGGAGCCTACTTCAAAATAGGTTAGTCGCGTTTTCTTATGACAAAATTTTTTTCGAATTAAAATAAAAAAAAAATAAAATATTTATTATAGGTTCGGTAGCCTTGAATCCTTTAGCTGGCAAAATCATGTTTCGTGACTTTGTCTACATCACGTACGATTATTCGGTGCGTGTGCAAGATGGTTATTTCATATTTCGTTGGTGGCGCTCATACGTTCCAAAGGACGTTTCAGAAGGTAATTTTTAGAATATAACCTCGTAACAAGTTAATAAAAACTAAATTCCATAATTTGTAGATCTCTCCCATTCCGACACACGTCTCTCTGTGCAATTGAACGGCTTCGAACTGCACATTTACAATCGCTCCGAGCTGTATGATCTGTTGGAGAAGACTTTTGGTCTCAAACCGTCGTTGCTCATACCGGTAAAATTTTTATTTTAGTTATAAAACTATAAAAATACTGTTATCTTTTCACATTTTTGTTTATTCAGACCGATACGCTCTCTGCCGAAGAGCGCTCCAAGTTGAAAGAGCACACCATGAACTTGGAAAACACCCGCCAGAGTAAGCGCGACAGTGTAAAGCATTCCGAAGCCATGAAGGCGACCACCTGGCGTGATCTCATCCCAGTGATAAAGATGGACATTTGCTCCGGGCGTTTCGTTTTCGGCAATCGCCTTACGCCCACCACACTCTCCATATCAGTGGAGGAAGCTCATTGCACTTACAGCACAAAGCCAGCCGTGTGTCGTCTGGATCATTTTATGCACTTTGTCAAAGCCAATGTGGAGAATGCAAAGGTGATGTTCGCGCCCAGTCCAAAGTATACCGGTTTGGTGGACGAACCGCCGCGTTACATGGGCGAGGGCTTTGTGGTGATGATGTCCAATCAGATGGATCTGTACTTTTACATGGACGAACCGGGCGTGGTGCCGGAGGAACCAGTGCATATAATATTGGCAAACGGCGACATTGTTGAGCCATCGCCACCTGTTTGGGGCATCAACATCAAGTGCCTCAAGGGCACGGATTTCAGCTATGGCCCTTGGGCTGATCGTCAGCGTGATCATCTCTTCAAGTTCTTCTATCCACCCGATTGGCAAGAGATGGTGGTGACGTCCACGCCGCAGCCAGGCGAATTGCGTAGCTATCAGTCGTTTGATGTGACGCTGTGCGTGCTCAATGAGGCCACTATTGATATACTCTTCTCCAAGGACAAGGAGACCAATGCCATGCACATTACAGTCGGTCCTGCATCGTATGTTGAGGTGACCATTCCGTGGGTTACGCTGGTCGATGGTTACACTTCAAAAATTCAGGGGCAACTATTCCATGTGGAAGCCACCACATCGCTGCAGTATCGCAGCTTGGCCGAGCTCGAGTCGCTCGAATACAAAGTGCGCATACACTACCCCACACGATGGAATGCGCCGCAGGATTGGAGCATTGCACTGACTGGTTGCAAGGCAACTGCCTACATTGTGTACAAGCACAAGTGTTTCTTTCAGGATCTCATTGAAGACTGGGCGAGTAAGGCGCGTCCCGACATACTTTCGTTTGTGCCATACACCTGCAAGTTCAACATATTGCTCAATGAATTTGAAATACTAACGTTGTGCAATGAATACAATTGGATTGACTGCTCCAGCGCCAATCAGGAGAACAATCATCTGGCCTTCTGCGGTGATGTGTTCGACATGAGCTTCGCTTTGCCATTTGATGATTTTTTGCCAAAGACTGTAACTCTTAAATTTTGGATACACGGCGAAGGTTTGGACTTGAGTTTGTACGTACCCGAGGTTTCGTCCACACGGCCAATTGTTTTGGCCATAGACGAGAATGCGAGACTGTTGACGCGCGGAGGCAAAGTCAAAAGCCGTCCCGAGTTGTATACGAAAAAGTGGCGCAAAATTTGCCAACGAAGGTGAGTAGTCCTTGCTTTAACGATGAAGTGATTTTTCTTATTCTGAACACTTTTGTTATAGTTCCGGCTGGATTGACTGCTGGACTGTGCCAATAGTGGCGCTCTCTATACAATATGTTTACCATCCAGTGCCGCCACTGGGGCCTGACCCACAGGCCGATATCACTACACCTGAAAAGGAGGAAATATTGCTCAGCCCAATGCGTATACCGAAGATTCGCAAGTCGCCAGTGACGCCCTGGCAGAAACCCGAACAGTATAAATTCGATCCGGGCACACTGCCAAGTGATCAAGTGACTGTCGAACTGGAAATTGGCTCCTCGGTGCTCATGTGCTACGGCAATGTGCTGCGAAACTTTATCAATTTAAAGGAAAACATATTCGGCGAAGACCAAAACTTCACAGACATGGAACAATCGAACGTAAACGTGAAAGAGACAGGCGCGAATGTCTCATCCTCCAATCCCAAAGATCAGCTGCTGACGAAAGAGAAGGATTTGGCAACAAAATCGATATCAGAAGTGACAGTGCCAGAAGAGAAACAGAAACCGTTCGATCCACGACTTTATCGACCGCTGGAGGTGATTGTTTCGTTGATCATACACGATATACAAGCACATGTGATGAAGAACTGCAATGAGCATGACCCGCCTTGCCCGGTGATACTGATTGAGCGATTCGGCTTCGAAATGAACAAGCGATATCATGAGACGACGCTGCAGGTGCTGGTCAGTCCCTCGTATTTGATCACCTCGGATTTGTTGGTGCGTGCGAATCGTGATCGACACATTAATCAGGGCCATTTGCTGTTGTCAGCAGTGCAGGTACGCAAAAATGAATATTTAAGAATCTGAATATATAATTTCCATTAATTAACTTCCATTAGGTGCGTGGACACGCCATGTTCAGCAATGAGGGCTGTGCTTTGGATGAGGACACGTTGGAGTACTCTTGGTTGGTGGAAGTACAATTGGGCAAACTATCGGGAAAACTGACGCTTCCACAACTGTGCAACGTAGTGGTGGGCTTGGAGACTCTGGTGTTGCTGGCTGTGGATCCGGAGAATTGCCTAAAGTCGCCGAAAACAGTACGCAACTGTCACCACGGTGTGCCCAGTAATCAGTGCCCTCACACCAAAGAGGAAAACAAATACAAGTGTCCCTCGGCCGAGGATATTAAATACAAAATGACACGTGTCTCCATTGATGCAGTGGATGTGTACCTGATCGAAAGTGGCACTGCTCTGCATGCATGGGTGCGAATGCTTATTTGCTTTACCGCAAATTTCATGGTTTTAACTAATTTATCTAACTGCTATTTCTAGATTTCTCCCATACGTCTGGCTAATTGTAATTTGCACGGACAACGCGTCAAGTCTGGCATCTCCGGACTACTGCCTTCCATATTGCTGCGTCTGTTCATGCACAGCGGCAGTAATTACCCCAACATGACCAATTCCTACAACACCAATACTACTGGCAGTAATCGTTCGGGGAAGCTGCGTCGCACCGAACAAGATTCGATCAAATCTGATACACATCACCAACAACAGCCGCACATAGGCAAACCAAAGCGTAGCTCGAATTCGTTTTCGCAGCGGCGTGATTCGCGTGAAGAGATTCCACGCAAACTGCGCGATAGTTTTTCGGAGAGTAAACGTGTGTATGAAACTGAGTTTTTCGAGAACTGGGTGGAGGTAGGATGCACTTCGTTGGGTCCCATTTTGCTGGAAGGCGCGTCCGCACTGCCAATACCGGATCACAAGTTGCACTTGGTGCAGCACAAGTAAGTTAACTGCATGCGTTCATAAATTCTTTTATTAAGTTTTGTATTTTATTTTCTGTTTAGTTTTCTGCGTGAGCACGATGCCAAATACAAACGTCTGTGGTTCTTGTGGACTAACAATGGTAATGTGCCTCCCGCTCTCAGTGAAATATCCCGTTGCGGCTGCATTGGTGGATGTTCTTTCTTCGGCAGCAATCGAAATGGCTTAAAGTTTTTCAAGCCATCTGCACAGGACATACCAGACAACTACAACATTGCACGCTACTTGTAAGTTAACTTGAACTTTTGTTGTGATAAGGGAATTTTGATATAATTCGTACTTGCAGCATAATCAACAACAACAAGGATTATGGATTTGGTGAAAGCATTCTGCATCAGGGACAATTGGTGTTTCACACACCGCCCTACAGTCTGCACTCGGTATCACTGCATGATAATGCCGAATTCAATGGCAAAGGCAAACATTATCGTCCTGCAATGGAGCTGCGCGGCGGTAGCTTGAAAAAGTCCGATTTGTGCTGCAAAGATATTGGTGGCAAGCTGAAAATTAACACCGCCATCGATATACAGGACATTAATGGGCGTAAATCTCGTGAAAGTATTGGCTCACCAAATACATTGGAACGCCGCAACAAACGTTACTCGTACACCACGTCCAGGCAGACATCGGTGGAAGTGCCGTACGCACGTTTGCTGGACAGCCCCTCGAAAAAAGTGCTGCGACAGGATTCCAGCGAGTCGCAGAGTGTGACACTAAGGCGGGGCTCTGATTCAAATAAGCCGCAGAATAATATGCTGCGAGTTTCACCGCCAAAAACCAGTATTTCCGATTCGCGTTTGACGGGCGAAGCGGATGTCGAAGATGAGTTAGAGGTTTGAGCGAAATTTGATTTCGAGTTTTTCAATTGATTTTTTAATAAGTTGCCTCATTCTAGATACCCGATGAAATGTCGCACTCAGCACCGCATTCACATCCGCTGGAGTACGAAATTGCCGACATACCACTGCACACACAACTGTCCACTGATCTAAGCAATGGCGACAATTTAACGCGTGAAGTGCAGCGCACTATATCGTTGACATCAGAAAATCCATCGGAGATGTTCTTCTCCGCCGAAGAGGATATCTCGAATGTGATGTCCCAAGGATCCATCAAAAATCGCAACGGTTCAATAGTATTTTCGGGCAAAAAACGATTCTCTTCGGATTTAAGGTAAATGGAAACAACAAAAAGAAGACAATTTGAAAATAAATATAATTTTAATTTAAATTCTTTGCAGTATTGGCGCACAGAACGAAAACGCCGGTCTTGCTTTGTCCACATACCGCAGCGATTTGGAAATTCACGCACCAGAAAATGCCAAAAGTTTGCCCAAACGACCACAAAGCACCACAGAACTGGTAGGCTTACGATTTGGTGTTCGTCTCTTAGTCAGCGTACACAAACACCACTTACGACACCTCTATTTTTCTTACTTTAGTATTGCAGCTTCAGAGCAATTTTCCAATATCATTTCTATATTAATCCGACAACTATATAACCACTTAACCACTTAAAGCAGTTGCAAAATTTTAAACTTTCCAGAAACAAAAGAAAAACCATAATGAACTCTTCAACTTGTATTCGCTTTCGTAATCTCGCAATTTCTTAACTCTTGTTGAACAGATTTACATTTTTTTAAAGCATTTCCAATAATGCTGTGACAATCACAAATGCCATTATTAATATAAATATAAATCGTGCATGTTTTTGTGTAACAATAAGCCATAACGATTCCTACTTTTTCTATATAAAAGTACCACATACAATTCTTTTCCAAATTCATCAATTTCATAGAACGAAGACGTGAGACGTATTCATGGTCTTGCAACACCAATCAGAAAACTAACAAATATTTCATCAAGACCTGAGTATCGACATTTTATTCATGATGTGAGTAGAATTAGTACCAAATTACTACTACGCTACTCTGCTACTTACTATTTCTATGTAATTCCAACCTCTCTTCTTCTGTTGTTCCGTTTTAGTGGATACAATGAATCGTTTTCCGTATCCGTTTTTGTTTTCTGTTCTCCTTGTTTGTAGTGAATTTGTTTTGTAGTCAAACTGTCCGTAAAATCATTCTTTGTACTCCATTTCAAATTCGATTGATCAAATTCAATTGTTCATTGTCGTATATTCTGAATTGTAAACACTGGTTTCTTTAGTTCTGAATGCAATTTCTTTTAGTAAATGTCTTTTGTCGAGATAGAGTCGAACGAGGGCGAAAAGTGCATGGAACATCTGTAAATGAAAACATTACTTTAAGGTAGTATTAATAGTATTCATAGTCAAGTTATACGTTAAGCATTCTTTTCGTCAATAACTATTCACCGAAACTCCCACTGTGAAGTTGTTTACTTGACATTTTCAGGGTCTAAGAATTTGATTGCAAGTAGTGAGCAACAAAACACATTTCAAATCGGCGAACAAACTGGCGACGTGCTTTTGCTTCAACCAACCAAATTCAGACTTGTTTTATTTTGCTGCTTTATAATGCAACTTTGCCTTGCTTTGACTTTCTCTTTTTTCTTGCTCTTTCTCGATTGCTTCTCAAAACAAACTACGCCATTTCATCATTTTACCAACTCAGTAGCTTTGTATGAATGCCGTTAGTGCTTAAAAGCATTAGTTGAAAACAGTTTAACATTTTCCATTTTCTTTTTACTTTCATTCAATATTTAATTGTACATTTTCTCCCTTCTCAAGGTGGACTCGCGTGCTTCCTCCTCCGGCACCCCATCGCTATCATCGAATTCCTTCATCTCGGCCATGTCTTCGCAGGAGGATGTGGCGCTGGTTAATCTGCATCAGCAAGTAAACCGACCCATCATTGACTCGCCGCTGCTCATGGCCAGCTATCTGAATCATTTGTCTCAAGTAAAGTGCTTCAACTGGACGCTGTGCTCGTTTCCCTCGGGGCCGGATGTGTTCTCTACGCCACTTTTTCACGAAAACGAAGACGGCGGACTCACCTACATTGGCAGCAAGATGATACCGCATTTCGATTTGTATGCCTGCTGGCGCGAAATAAAAGTGGTGCCACGCTACGAGAACGCCACGGGCAGCAATAGCTCGGCCACGTTTCTGGGCGGCCCCAAGTCGCATCCGTGGGATCCCAGTGTGCTGCTGAAAGAGGAGGAGAGCGACAAGACCACAAACGGCTTCGACGATGGTGAATTCATGAGTCTGCAGGCGGAGGGTGCAGCATGCACTTCGGTGGTGGCACGCCTCAAGGGGCAAGTTAATGTGTTTCTGACACCGCTGTTGCTCGAAGGCCTACAGAGGTAAGGTGTATTTTCTATGCCGCAGTATAACTTTGGCATGAAGCGTACAAGACTGGCGGAGAAAGATTTAGAATATGTTGAGTGTAAAAATCACCAGAATGTGCCATCATCTGTTTTGTCCTAACGAATCGTAATACAAGTCACGATTATGTAACGATTACATGTCTTGATACAAGTCAATTTACACAGATGTTTACATTTTTATGTGATATGTTAATTCTAACTGATCCAAGCAGACGTTGGTATTTACAAACCAAAACTTGGGCTTAGTTCAATGCCTCCATACATTTTCCCTCCCATGTTTAAATGCACCAGATCATTGTTTTTGTGTTGTAAATTGTATATTTTGGTTTGAAAAATGTATAACAAATATTTGTGCAGTACTTTGAAATGATTTAATTGCGCTTGACGCGCACATGATCTTTCTTATCGTCAAATTCTTCATGGTTTTTCTGCTCCTGATCGCGCGGAAATGAGTTCTCCAACTGTTTGAGGTACTCCTCGTCGACGGGCATCTGCAGATAGCACAGCGGCATTACATACATTGTCGGCGTTCATATTGCCAGCACTCACTTGTTGTGCTGCTTGCGGATTTTCGCGCTTCGGTCTTACGTTTTCGGCCTGTTCCACCAGAGACAGAGCGTCGCGTGGGATTTTAAAGCGCAATGATGTACTCCGTGTACGCGTTGGATGTGACGCCTTGCCACGCCATCTCGGTGCTCGAGGTTCCCTAATTTGCTGTTCGTCAATGTCATCGTAATAGATTGCATTCGCATTGTTGTCGACCTGCATATCGTCCAGGGTGGGCGCATCTCGCTGCCCGTTGTTGATGTAATTGCTGAAAATAGTTAATAACCAAAAATGTCTGACTTTTTCAGCAGCAATGAATAGAGTCACGTACCTTTCATCTTCGTAGTCGTAGTCCGCGGCGTTGGGTGTGTCTATCAGTTTGCTGAGCACATTTAGATCGGCAAGTGAAAGATCACTCAACGCCGATTCGATTTCTGCATCGCTCAATCCTTTCGTTAGATCATTGAAATCGAATTTTTCTGCATCTGGTTTCTTGAAAGTTGAAAGTTCAACGTTTCGTTTAAGCAAGTTGTGCAATTTCATTTGTTCCTCGGTGACTTACCATTTCAAATTGTTCGTCCTGTAACGCTTTTGTGTGTATGGAAAATATAAATAAACATGCAATAACTGATAGTTGGAAATAAAACGTCATTTCTCGCAATTTCTTCTCAAAACATCTTTGTCACTTTTCTATACATTTTTCATTGAAACAAAATGTATAGTATTTGTATTTCTCATCTGCACGCCAACAAGTATTTATTTCAAAACTAATTTCATTTACTTTACTTGGTGCATGTACGATTGCAGAATGGTGGAGGCCAGCATACCGACCATTTCGTCCATGCATCTGCTGTCGGTTGTCAACTATATACACGCCTCCTGCATAGCCAAAGTGAAGAATGACAACATACTCAAACGTGATCAAAGTTTGAGCTATTGGTCCCAGGTATGTCGCACTAATGTTAATGTAAGTTGCATTTTTTCGCTTAGTGTTTGCCTATGTTTGCAGGTGCATTCCAATTCGAAACGCTCCACTACCGAACGCAATCTGCAGGGTCCCGGCGACTCTTTCCTGAGCGATGTGTACGAGGAGAGCATTTCGACCAAAACCCAAGGCTTGATTGTTCTGCCCAAAGTCAGCATAACCATGCTGCAGTCCTCGATAATTGAGGAGGTAATTTCAGTGGCCGCTCTGGACAATGTGCAGGTACGCCATCGCAACGCAATGTTTTGTGTAACTTTTCAATTGAATTTCATGTACTTGCAGGATCTGAGCTGTGTTTCTTTGCTGACATTTTACATTGAGGGCGTCTCAACGAAATTCCATTTGGGCAAAACAACGCGCGCCTCCATGCATAATGTCTACATACAGCAAACTGTGCAATCGGGCAATAGCCACAAAAAGGGCGGCATTATGAAGGGCACACGCGCACTGCTGGCCCATTTGTCTTCACAAACGCGCCCCGACAACGTACAAGGCGAGCCCATTCTCATTGAAACGTCCGAAAAGCAGCTGGAGGAGTTGGTCATCACACTCGATGTGGGACGTGCGCATGCGCAGCTGCGTCGACTGAAGACGGAAAGCACTGGAGGACAGGAGTCGCCACTCATTGTTACAGCCATACCGGAGCACAAGAGCAAAGTGCTGTTCGAGTGTCTGAAAATGCCGGAAAGCACTGGCATCGACAGCATTGGCTACATTATGTTCGAGTGTGGACTGGAAGGGGTGGGTGTGAAAATCGTGAAGCGTTCGCATTTTGAAAAATCCGAAAATACCAAAGAGGAACTGGCTGAAATAGCCGAGGGTGCAACAGATGGCCGTTCGTTAAATATTACCGAATTGGTTGCTGGCGCCGCCAACACCGTCGACGTTAGCGCCACATCGAAAGCGGAAGCAGCATGGCGTCTAATCACCAAGAAGCCGCCAACGCCAAAAACACCGAAAGAGAAATTTCAAACTGCATTGGAGAACATTATCGTTTCGGATCGTACGGAAAGTGTGAATGAAAATCGCAGATCGACACCCAAGCCACCCGAAGAGGATGTGGAGAAGGGCAAGAATGCAAACAAATCGGCATTTGACAAAATGGTGCCCAATGTTAAGGAAACAGACAAGACTTCGTCCTGTGTGATTGAGTTGAAGGCGGTGTGGTTCAATTTTGCGGCACCGCCATGTGTGCCCATAACGCGCAAAATAGATCTGACAAGGTGAGATATTAGTTTTACTTTGAATTTGATTTCTAGTTTTATTTGATTAGATTTATAAAGTATGGTATCTGGTATCTTTTCCCAGACTGGATTGGAACCTGCTTAGCACAGCTTCACCTGCCATAACCGCCTGGATGAACCCCAGCAATCGTCTGGCCATCAAAATTGTGGCACTAATGCGCGCATTGCACACCAGACAGACAGCCATTGCTGCTTGCCTCATGGCCGACGCCTTGGATAATGACAAAATCCAAAGGAATCCAAAAATCAAAAAGGTTTGACAGTTCGCCATCAATCTGAAATCAATTTTTTACAAAACATTTCTAAGTTGCAGAGTCGCTATGCCAACAACTACACATTGCTTTCGAAAACGCTTCAAGAGGACCCCAGCTGTCAGCTGTGTTACATTATGCAAAAACTCGTGCTGGACGACGGTGTGCAAAGGGTCGAGCACATTTTCAAACAGAGCGAAGTGCCGCACCTAAACACACTTCGACAGGTTTTTTGTGTTTCTTTTCGCCTGGTTGCAGTTTGTTTCAGCTTTTATTTCTCTGTAGGGCATAATTGTGCTCAGTCGTCAGTGGAAAAATACGCTCTATAATCCAATACTGTTTGAGCATCAGTACAAGAATAAGCTGGCACGTCCCATTAATGTGACGTTCTCGTTTCCGCAAAACGAGGAGGAATGCGACGATGCGGAATGTGAAGGTGATGGTGATTTGGGTGTTTTTGCTGGTGTTGGAGACAATCCCGAAGAGAGTGAGAATGCTTTATTACTTGGGCAAACACAGCATCATCGAACTCATATTGGTATTTTTTAATTAACCGCCTATAAACAGCGATTCTCTTCAATCCCTCTGTCGAAGAGATCGCCCTATCCTACTCCTTCCTCTATCTCTACTCAAGATCAATGATTTTATTTTATTAAATTTATATTTAAATTTTTTCAATGTAAAGCTACAAGACCAGCACTCGCTGTTTGCTCTACACTCTGTGATTGGCTCACGGAAAAGTGGCTGTTTGCTTTTTTGAACAATCATTAAGTACATTTCAGTTTATGGTTAATAATGGCCGCACTGCAAGTGGTCGTACCTCCTTTCCGTTCCTCACTTTCTCACTCACTGTCCTCTCCACTCCACTGCTGCTATTAATTTGATGTATTTATGTATATCTCAACTTGCACTTACTCTCACCTTTCATTTCTTCAATAAGAGAATTTTCAATACAAATTCTTTTAGTAATAAGTTTTTAATTCTTTTACACATATTTCCGCTTTCTCATCTATCGATAGCACTGCTTCAGTTGCAAAATTTTTTTATGTGTTTTGTGTATATGTATGTATGTGGCTTTTGTGTTTTGTGTGCGGTGCTATGTACGTGTACGTGTGTTTGTTCACTTTTCTGGACCAAAGCTGAAATGTGCTGAATATGAATAGACAAAGAAAAAAAGAAAAATCTGTTTCAATTCAAATTCCTTTCAACTCTATGAACTGCAGGTTTGTTATATGGACATGAATGACACGTGAAATTTTCAAATTAACAGCTTTTAACACTTTAACATTCGTTTAACTAATTCGTTAAGTTGTGTTCAATTTGCACGTATCACCTGAAATTGCATTTTGAACTGGTGGCACTCATGTTTATAGCACAAACTGCACCATTTACAACAACACTTGATTCTAATGTAAATTTTCTATATGTCACGGCTCAGATTCCTCGTCACAGTTTGGACTCGGGTTCGCCAACGAAGGAGCTATGCATGGAACCTCGCAGCGTTCGAACTCCACATCGCCCAATATTCACTCGGCTCGGCGAGGGTAAGTGTGCGCACGACCAGTGCTATGCTTTGCACGTACCTTCCTGAATTTTTAACTCGTTGCCATTTGCGCAGCGACCAATTTTATACTTTAATGATGTAAATATTCTGTTGTTGTTTTGCATGCCTATTTCTTTGTGGTGGATTTGCGCATTTTCTTTGTTTTTTTCTTCTCTGTGCAATGCAAACAAAAAACATTTCTATTGTAGCAAAGTCCTTAGCAAAGGATCAAATGTTTCACGTGGCAATTCATCTCGTTCCAGCATACAAATGTTGCCAATTATTTCGGGACTGGTTGAGAAGCAGGTGCCGGAAATTGGTAAGAAAGCAATGTGACTAACTTAATGTATCCCAAACCGGTTGCGTCAATGTAAAAGGTTCATCAAAAATTATAATAAGTCTACAATTATCAGGTGTACAACTTTGCTTCCGCCGTTTTCCGATAGTTGGCTGTACCGGCTGAGGCTGGTTGAAATACATAGATGGTAATGCCTTTAAAGTGAGTGTGGACAGTGCCTAACGAATTGTCATCGCCGTTTCAGTGACAGTTGTTCTTGTTTTCGTATTCTTCACGCTCGAAAATGTCCGTTTATGTGCCCAATTCTCGCCATTTGCGGGAAGTTTTACTTTTCTGTTACAATTCGAAAAAAAATGCAGCTGAAGCGCATCGAATGCTCTCAGAAACTTACGGTGATGCTGATCTGAGTGAAAGAACGGGTCGGGAGTGGTTTCAGCGGCCACAATATCAAGAGCGACATGACAAAGTCATCCTCCAACACGACAATGCTCGGCCTCACGTCGCAAAAGTGGTCAAAAAGTACCTGGAAACGCTGAAATGGGAAGTCTTGCCCCACCCGCCGTATTCCCCAGATGTCGCCCCTTCTGACTTCCACCTATTCCGTTCGATGGCACACCGCCTGGCTGATCAACATTTTCAATCCTTCGAAGAATTGGAAAAATGGATTGCTTCATGGATAGCGTCAAAAGAGGACTCCTTTTTTCGAGCCGGGATCCGAAAATTGCCGGAAAGATGGGAGAAAGTTGTCGCTAGCGACGGACAATACTTTGAATAATACGTCTGTAAGCACTTTTTCGCAATAAATCTTTTAATTTTGGAAAAAAAACGGCGGAAGCAAAGTTGTACACCTGATAACAGCAAAAGATTTGAAACACCAAAAGGTTTAAAACAGAACTTAGTAATAAAAAGAGGTGGGTATATCAGAGAAACATCTGATAGATGATGATTTCCTGGTACACAGATGGCTGCCTAACGGAGGAAGGTACTAGAATCGGGGTGTATGGGCCGGGGATTAGTTACTCGGAACCTACAGGAAAGCAGACCACCATTTTCCAGGCGGAAATATACGCCATTGAAAGGTGCGCTCACTTCAATCTGGTGAGGAAATACCGAAACCGGAAGATCGTGATCCTGTCAGACAGCCAAGCGGCAATCAAGGCATTAAGATCCTACCAGGTTTCCTCGGAACTGGTGTCGGAATGCCTTGAGAAGCTGAACGAATTTGGCCGTTACAATCAGGTATGGGTCTTCTGGGTTCCGGGTCACTCCGGGTATTGATGGGAATAAGCAGGCCGAAAAACTTGCAAGAAGGGGGCATCCACCCCCCACGTCGGCCAAGAACCTTTCTGTGGTCTTAGTAAAGGAGTTCCAGGAAAGACGAAATAACCATCCGAAATTCCGGTATCAATACTGGGGAAAATCCAACCATGCCTTGAACATTCCAAGATGGTTATTGGATCTTACAACAAGAAAAGATCCAAAATGTATGAGTTTCTCAAAGAATAATCTAAGGATTATCACAGGTATATTGACAGGGCAATGTAGACTGAACTATCATCTAACCAAACTAGGTATCAGGGTGGACGAACTCTGTAGGTTCTGTTTGCAGGACAATGAAACTGCAATACACATACTAGGCAAATGCACAAACGGAAAAAGTATCTTAGTGATTTTATTATACTAGGTTCGGACTGCGTTTCCAGAGGCTTAGAAAATATACTAAGTTTCCTCTTGGAAACTGGACTCACGGACAAACTGTGAAGTCCAAGAAAGGGGCACAATAGATCTTTTAGATCGCCGCAATGATCTATTTTTTTAAACAAAATCACCGTGTAAGGATATCTAAGAAATAAACGCCCTAATATGTCTTAAAAAGAATTGGACTCAGTTACCACTTGTTAAATATTTTGTTGACCAATATTTAATTTACAGAGTACGGTGCTCTGCAAGAAGGTTCTTTGAGCTCAACCAATTCCGTTAATAAATTTTGGCTGGGTCCTGAAAATCAAAAGGAGGACTTGTACTTTTGGATGGCCAAACAACAGGAGAGCAAGAAAAAGGACAATTTATCCGAAAAAGAAATCATCCGGCCGGTGCCCACCAAGCTGCCTGGAACGGGCCAGACACGTGGCGGCATGTTGCAGGACTCGATCAAGCTGCTCGATGCGCATTTGATTTTTGAGCCATTGCTCACCTGTTTGGGTGTCATGCCACAACAGATGGTCAACAAATTTTCTAATGCTGGTAAGACATGCATTCAGCACATTGAGTTTTATTGTTCTCATGCGATGATAAATTGTTTTTAGACATTTCTTCTTTGGAAAACTTTGGCACAAATCTGTCGCTAATTGGTACTTTCGATTCGATACGTGTGGATATTGTTGTTAGTGAGGCAGGCGATAAAAAGAATAAGCCATCCAAGTTGAATAAGAAAGCCAACGGTCGTCCCTCCATTTTAATGGATATGCCACTGTTTCTGTGCGAGCGTGTAGGTGTGGAGCTGGAGGTGCTTAAAATGTCCGATGGAATGGTGGATCAGGCGCGTCTCAATGTCATTTACATGTCGCGTAGACAGTTGAAGAAACACACCAGCACTGTGATCAATTTCAGTTTGAATATACGTTTTATTTCGCAACAGGCAAGGAAGCTGGGATAGTTATAGTTGAAAATAAACTAATTTTATTTATTGTATTGTAAATAGGTAAACATGCCATTGCTGCGTTTGCTACACCAAATCACAAACATGTATCAGAATGTAAAGGATGCACAGAACGAGTTTCACGAGCAGCCCGATGTCAGCAAAAAGTCCAATGCCAAAGATGAATGCAGCTTAGGTAAATATGCAAGAATGCAATGTTTAGTGCAAAGTTGTCATAATTGTTGACTTTTTTCAAATAGCTTCCGAGCCAAATGATCTAATGCCTTTTGGCTCAGTTTCCGATCGATTTACGCATAACGAAAATTCGTCCGATGAGCGCTATGACAAATTTAACGAATTGATTTCCATGACACACCCAATCGGTGGCAGGTGAGCACAACTGAATATAAACTTAAACTGAACTTGTGAATTACAATATTTGTTTTTATTTTTGTTCATTTAAGAGTACGTCCCAGCGGCATTGGCCCACTCATACAGTTGACACCATCGCCAAACGCCCGAAACCGTCCGCAAAGCTTTGCTCAAAAATTACGTTCAACTGGCAAGTCCGTCAAAGGCAAATTAGGTATTAACTATGCAACTTATTGTGCTAGCAAAATATATTAAATTCACATTTTTATTAAAGGTTATACCAATCTGAACGAGTCCAGTTCGTCACCATTGCGTGACAGTCCCACTACATCCGTCAGCGAGCAGCACATGTTCAAGTTGTCACTCGAGTCGAAGGCTTCGTTGAATGGTGCTTGTGCCACGAGTGTTAGCGGTGATTACAACACCATCACCAAGAACGGTTTCAATGGCATCATGCCACCCTTGTTGGAAACGCCCAATTGCTGGAAGACAATCTATCACTTACTTGAGTTGTATGGCACTATGCCCGAAACGAAAACCGTGCAGCGCACTTCAATGTCAAACGACGCGCAAGATGCAACTAAATATGGCAAGAAGACACCGGTTTACATGCGGCCGGAAATGCGCGCCGAGGAGGATGACGGCACCAGCGCGCCCACGCCTCTGCCGCAACATCGCGAGATATTTGGTTAGTGTGAGATTTTTCTGCTAGTTTTACAAGATTTTACATATTCATTTGCAAATTACAGACAGCATATCTCAGGAGAAGACACGCCTTATTGTGTTTGGAGTGGCAAAAATTCACAAAACGCGTCTCCTGGCTACACTGAGTGGCTTGAAATTGGAGGCGGAGATCACCACGTTGAATAGCAGTGCTACATGGCGCAAGAAAGCGCGGCCTGTGTCATTGGAGTGTTCGCTAACTGGTCAAGTAGGACGTGCCATGATTGTGCTGTTGGAGGGCGTGGCGCCAAATCAGCAGTAACTTTTCCTTTCTATTTGTTTATATACAAATCATGGCAAAAAAATTTTTTGCAGAACTGTGGTCAAAGTAACAGTCGGCAAGAGCCAAACGCTCTACTCCAGCTTAACAAAACGTGGCAAAGATAAGAATAGCGGTCTACTGTCCATTGGACCAGTGAACATTGAAATTCCGCAGCATCCGGTGGCACTGCATGGCATGATGACTCGCAGTTCCAAACAGCTGAGCTCGACCTTGCAGGAGCTACGTGTAGGACGCAATTCCGGACGCACTGCATCGCGTGCACACAATCCTGATGAACCTGAATCACCATTCCATACACGCATCTCGGGCGGCGGCATTGATGCCAAGGAAAAAACACAGCAGCAGAATAAAAAAACCACAACGCAACACCGGCTGCCGCCACAGCAGAACGGTCTGTTGCAGCCGCTGGTGATGCAGTTCAACATTCTGCTGCAGAGTCTGTCCATAAATGCGGCATTGTTGCCATCGCTGCAAGCGCAATATCGCATGAATCATGTAAGCTCCACTGGCGTCACAGGCAATCGTGCAAAATTCGTCATAGATTTGCCAACGCATACACTGAGTTTCAATACGAAAATTCAGGTAAGGGTGAGTTGATTTTCTAGCGTTGCACTTTGTTTGCCTTATTCAATATTTACTTTATATTTAAATGTTTTCAGAATGAAATGAATTTGCCATCGGAGGCTTGCATAGCGTTGCCGCCAGTGCATGTAAGTGCCGAGTATATTCCCGAACACCGGCAAGAGGTGAGTAACTCTCAGAGTTACTGCAAAGGAAGAACGTTTTAATTTCTGGTTTTCTGATTGCACTCTAGGAAGCTGAACGCGTTGAGGGCATTATTCTGCGCCAGGGTGGCTACATCAATGCCTCTGCTGAAATTGGCGAATTCGAACGTTGCCTCACCACCGATCTGCTCAATCATTTGGTGTTTGTGCAAAAGGTGTTTATGCGTGAAATCAATGAAGTGTTGCAAAAGGTGTACGGCGGTGAGAAGCCGGTGCCACTGTGGTCCGAGGACATTGAAAGCGCCAGCGTGCAAGAGTCCTCACTCAAGCGCATTCTTTTTTCTATTAACATATCGATGAAGCGCATACAGCTGACCGCTACCACGCCTTGTTCGTCGGCGGTGCGTTTCGAGACGGGAACGCTGGAATTGCATCTGTCAAATCGTGTCAAGAATTTGGGCGAGGGCAACGACCGCAAAATGTTTGGCAAGGCTCACATCGATTTCAATCTCTCACTGGGCCAAATTATACGCAACGTGATTTTCGATGAGGCCGAGCCAGAGTTTCAGCAGTACGCCTTCTTCCACACCACAATTGGATTGCGCAATGCGTTCCAGGACGAGTTGCTGAATGAGGATAAGGAACTGATTTTGCTCAAGCTAAAGCGTCCACTATTGTACATACAGCCGATTGCCATTGATAAGGCCATACTGGTGTGGCTGAACTATAAGAATGCTTACGAGTATTGGGCAGAGAAGCGAGCTAATTTGAGCTACGACAATCCACAACAGGTAAATATTAGAAATAAATCTTGAAATGTTTGAAGTGTAACAAATCAATACTAATTAATCAATTTTGTAGGCATTTGATCGCGTGGCATTTGGTCAAATTAGCAACATTGCCACCTCCAATCTGTCCACACTGTTTTTGCAACTGACTGTCGAGGACATGGGCATCTGTGTGCCCCTAAACCAGGCGGCCAATGTACGTTGAGATATTGTTTGTTTTAAACTTTCATGCATTTTATACTCACTTTACTCTTGCAGTCCTGGGGCAGTCGCTCGTATCAAGACTTTGAGCCCAAGGGTGCTGTGGTCATTACGCTCGAAAATACAATCATATCGGCATGCAATTCTGGCTCTCTCGTTTCCAAGGGAAAATTTCAAGGACTTTGTCTTCGATTTGCCGACGATTTCGAGACAACATTAGATGACTGGAAACCCAATGCCAATGAGCCCATTATGAATGTATGTGTTGTGTCGGAGGGCACTTATGAGGTGTGCTCTCGCACGGCCGCTGCCAAGAAGCTGGAGAACGCCAAATGGTTGCTCAATGTTAAGTGGCAAATGGAAGGTGTCGACATACATTTGGACATAAATGTGGGCAAACAATTGTCGTCGTTGGGTCACACGCTGACAATGCTGACGGGCTTCGAAGATGACGATACGAACATGGAGTCGCCCGATAGCGATGAGGGCGATCACAGCTGCCGCGACACATATGTGCGCCGCCGTGAGTTTGAAAATTTACCATCATTCGTGTTCGATCCCACCATAGATTCCAAAAAGCGTTCGTTCATGATGGAGAAGGAGATGGCCGAGCAATTGAAAATCATAAACGATTTGCGTACATTGGGTGCCTCGCACAATACGGTAGCGCACGAAGAACGCCGATTGCAGGAGCTGCAGGCAATTTGCTACAAATACTTTCGCCGTGATATGATACAAAAATGGAAGCGCCCGTCCATGCGACGTTCGATAAAGACCTCAAGTCGGTCGCATTCGTTTATCGGTGCTGCCTCACACCGGGAGCAAATTGACGACGGTGTGACCGGGCCGTACTCAGGTCGACGTTTAGACCCCATAGCGTCTAACGATGAGATTTCCAGCTTGCAGAGCACTCCTGTGTCTGGGCATTCGCGTAGCGCCTCATTGAGAACCTGCCCGGCCAATAGAGTGACCTTTTCGGAGGCCATGCGTCAGACATCCTTGCCAAACGCGGATACCGATAGTGAGATGCAGGAGGATATGGATTGGCGCACTCAAGACACTCAAGGCGAGTCGACGCCAAGCGAAATGGACATCGATGGTACCTCGGTGGAGATGCGCAAGAAACATGCCTACCAACAGAAACAACAGGAGCCAAACATTGACTTTGAATTGGACATTAAAGTGCTAGTC
Organism: Melieria omissa; assembly: GCA_963971225.1. Lineage (NCBI taxonomy): Eukaryota > Metazoa > Arthropoda > Insecta > Diptera > Ulidiidae > Melieria > Melieria omissa. The sequence continues at coordinate 127,105,942 of OZ020267.1, read as the reverse complement.
AATTCGGGCAAGTGCGTGCTGCACACCAAAGAAACTTCCGATGATCGTTTCCTGCTGAGTGGACCCACTACCGTGAAGACGCACAAGCGTGAGCGCAGCATTGGCAACGATTGGGGCAGTCCCACGCCCTCGCGGCGTCAACGCGACAAGAGTAAACTGCGCTACAACACATCGAATAGCGCCGTCTTGTCGGATCTTACTATTTTTCACATTCCGGGGCTGGATGTGAAGTTGCACTATCAATCGCGCACCGTGTCCGATGCAATGGAAAACTTGCGCTCTACCAGCGGCGAAAGCCACCACTCGGCCATGTCCACTACAGGACGACGCATAGGCTGCAAACGCGCCGCACTATTCGCCTGGATGACACTGCAGAGCATTCCTGAGGAGACAATCATATCGCCACATATTTTAGAATTCCTAGAGCAGACGCTGGAGCCAATACCCTCGAAGACCGAGAGTAGCGGCACGCATACGCCTTCTGCCGCCAATCCTGTCAATTTGGACATTTTGCCAACGAATTACGTGACTTATGCCTCCTTCCCTGTGGACGTCATTGTCTATTTCCACATGCAGCCATCGACATTTCGATTTTCTTGTCTGCCAGTGTCGCGTGTGGAATGTATGCTGCAACTGCCCAGTTTGGATATTGTGTTCAGTTCGAAACGCTCGGCCGATGAGGATTTAAATCAGCACGAATCGGCAGCAGATAAAGGATCGGAGAAGGATAAAATGCCCTCTGGTGGCTTGAGGTGGGCTTTGTCAAAAGATTAATGTGTATTTTCTAATTAATTTAATTGTATAATGATTTTTTAAATCCACTTTCTTTACAGTGTGACTGGCTGTTTAGCCGATTTCAATGTGTACATCTTCCACCCATACGGCGGCAAGAAGACAAATGTCAAAGAGGCCCAATTCTCGCCACTAACCGACAGTGAACGCAAAGACTCGCTCAGCATAAACGTGGAATTTGTTAAATTCCACATAACGCGTTGCCGCAAGGTCTACATTGAGCACTCGCCATCCATCAAACGTCCTGTTGACCAGTCGCGCGCAGTGATACGCTTCTCCACCATTGTGGATATAGGCAGCGCCTCCTTCAAGTACGACATGCGTCGGCTGACTGAGATTTTGGCCTTTCCCAAGGCCTGGTATCGTCGCCGCATAGTGCGTCGTCTATTCCTAGGCGATCTCAGTATGCATCACTCGGCTGGCACCGAACCGGAGACCCCAACCGGCGTTCCATCAACACCCAAAGATGTGCACAACAGTATGTGTAAGACGCCCGTATCGGAAGGTGCCAAGTCGCCGTCCGATGCATTTTATGTTAAGGACAAAATGCGCCTGGACTTTGAGGCCAAAACACCGCCACAACAACCATTGCCCATGGGCGCTGTACGCAAGCTGAAAGCACTGGGCAAGTCTTCGAGCGGCGAGTCGTCGAGTACGCCGCCTTCCGAGAAGAATCAAATCACTGCCTGGGAGACTTTGGTGCTATTCGCTGTGAACTTCACCAAGCTCAACGTGCAGATGAACATGGGAAATGTGATGGGCAATGTGGTGTGGCTCACGAAAGATTTCCAGTCGGATGGACGGCTCTCGATTGGCAGCACCGGCTACAAGAACATGTACATGGGCATCTATCTGGGTGGGTCGTCGCTGGACGCAAAGGGCGGCATAGTTGGTGGCAGCTTCGAAGTGAACAAAATCAACACCCGCTTCCATATCAAGGAAGAGTCCGGCGTGGAACCATACCACACCCTGGGTTTGAGTTTTATGGCTTTGGAGCTGCGACTGGACTATATGGGCACGTCGGTGCTGATGACGCGCATCAGCTCATTCTCGGCTGCCACGAAGGATGAGTGGAAGACATCGATTAATGCTGTGAGCACCACTGAGTATGGTGGCAGCATAGTTACGGTAGGAGCACACACCACAAAACCCAGAGCCATAATATTTATTCATGGCGATCTCTCGTGGGATCAGGTATGAAAATTTTGGCAATTGTTTTGTTTAACTACAAACTAATTGTTTCGATTGTTAGCTTCAAATAATGATATCTAAGTCGACCACTGCCGATTTGCTGAAAATGTACTACAAGCTCGAAGAGTTCTTTACGCAGCAATTCAAATCATCGAAACGTGTCTTTTCGAGCCTTGAGCCGCGCCTAGTCGATCGCAATGCGAGCATGAAACGACGCCTAAACCGCGAAAAGAAGAAAGTCAACAACGGCGAGAGCTTGCCCAGCGCTGCACCCGATGCCAGCAATACGGATGCGCGGCATCATCGCCATTGGCAGAAACCGCTGGAGCAGGCAATTGGGCTGGTAGTGCCTACACTTGTGACTCGTTTGCCGCGCAATGGCAATGTGCTGGGCGGTACTGTGGAATTGCATGGCAACAACATTTCGTTGGCCTGCTTCCATGGCATCAACTTCAAGTCCAAGTCTTGGGCCTTGTTCAGCTTAAAATCGCCTTCAATCAATTTTGCCACGGAGGCACATCAATCGCAGGAGACAGGCGAAGTGTTTGTCACGCAGACACTGACCTCCTGTCTGGGACAAACGACTGAAGTGCAGCAGCAAAATCACTCCATGGCTATTGTTAGTCGAATATCACGAAACATAATCTTTCCGCCACAATTCAAAACACTCAACGAATGGTTCCACTATGCGTTTGCGAATAGTGAAATCGATGGTGAGTGTTAGGACGAGTAGAGAAATTTTTAAAAATTGAATTGAAATGAAATTTGTATTTCTTTCTTATGCGTTTCAGCTGTTGATCGTTTTCCCATACTAGAACGAGATCGCGAAATAGCTTCGAATTCGATTGAACGATCGCGTGCTGGTGGCGCTGCTGCCAGCAGTGCAGCAAAATCACAGGAACACAATCACAATCGTGAGGTGATCTTTGCGCTGCCCAGTTTGCAATTGAATTTCCGTACGGAACATCGACAGGGCCCCACAACGCCAGAGCCCACTGGTAAGTGCTCGAAAAGCAAATTTTTTAAATTGAATTTTCAAAGCACTATGAGACGATTTGGGTATCTAAAAAAAATAAAAAAAATAATAATAATAAAATATATAAATAATATACATAATATAATAAATAATAATATAATAAATATTTAAATAATATATAAATAAAAAATATATAAAATAAATAATAAAATAATAAAAAAATAATAAAAAATAAAAAAATAAAAAAAAAAATAAAAAAAAATCAGATTTGTAGCGAATTTATAAAATAATCATTGTTTTAATTAAGGTTGTTGCTAAATTTGTTAGTTAGTTTAACACATATTTTTCATGTCTCTCTCTCTAGAAACGAAGCCCGAAGTGATATGTAGCTTCATTACCGAGTTTGACGATCACATTTTTGTGACTGTGGACGCTGATGCGTTCTTCTTTCTGCACGATCTAATCACTTCCTACGTGAAAGAGAAGGAAAAAGTGGTAAGTGTGAGTTACTTGTCTGGAATGCAGTTTTATTCGTTTATTGAATCATATTAATTTCAATCACAGGTTGGTGCACAATCGGCGCGCGCTGCTTCGCCAAATCTCTCGCAGAACATGAAAACCCCTCTAAAGCCATACATAACTGAGGAAATACTCAAAGACAAAAAGTCTACCACATCAACCCCGAGCACGTCATCGTCAACTGCCGGCGCCACTACTGCATCGAATGCCACTTTGGACAAGAGTTTGGTTACGAGCAGCAGTGGTAGCAAACTCTCATCGACCAGCTCGTTGGGCAACGATAGCAAAGAAGCCGTATTGGCACCGAACAGCATAGCCAATGCGAGCGCTACAGTACCGAATGGTGCGGCAGTCAATGCAGCAACATCGAATTCAGTGCCGACAGCGTCGACCGCTGGCGCTGCCAACAGCAATGCGACTGCAACAATCGATTTGGAACTGTTTGTGCGCGATTGGCGTCACTTTGAGTGCAAAACCTGGCACCTGGAGCCGACAGTGCGGCTGCTCTCGTGGGCGGGCAAGTCAATTGAACCGTACGGCATCGACTACATACTGAACAAGCTGGGCTTTAGCCATGCACGCACCACCATACCGAAATGGCTGCAGCGCGGCTTCATGGACCCCTTGGATAAGGTGCAAGCGTTCATGATGCTGCAGCTGCTGACCATGGTGCGCGAGAACAAGCTGGAGAATACGTCGAAAACGAAAACGCCGAATTAGTTGTTAGGCGAGACGAATAATTACATAATTAAATAAGTTACATTTTAAAGTTTGCGCATAAGTTTAGATATTGCAATGTTATTTTTTTGATTTCCGAGTGTGATGAGGTACAGTTTACAATTATTTTCATTTTTTAGTTTTATTATGTGGAAAATTGTGCGAAAATTGTGATTTGACATCATTTGTATTTTTTTTGTTTTGTTTCTTATAGAATTAAGCGCGTATTCAATTGCTTATTAGCATTTTAATACTCGAAGTATTATTGAAAGTGTAATAAAATGATTTTGCTTTGTTTTTCTTTTTGTTAAAATGTGGTATGAGTATGCTGTAGTCGTGTTAAGAAAGTTGTTGATTACTTTTTTTTTCGAAAGTTTTGCTATTCCCGTTTTAATGCAATGCAACGCATTTAATTGTAACCATTTTGAAAATTTCAAATAATTAGAAAATGAAAAAAAATATAAAAAAACGTTTACATAATATACAATACATGTATGGGAAATAAATCAATAAATAAAATACAAACTATTAAAGTCAAAATGAAAAGCTGTATTCATGTTTCTAACCAATCAGCGAAACAATTAGAGTGACCCAAATGATTTGTGCATTTCAATTGGCGATTTGTCGATTAATTTTGTGCGCTTATGATGAGATTTTTGTTCTGCTTCTACGAAGGCAACGATGAGGTTAAAGAAGCAGCAGCAAAAATGATTTTTTGCGAATACATTTTGCATCATTGGCTCAAGTGAAGCACGTTGAAAGCCATTGCTGCGTGTTTCCCTTTCATTTGTTTTCAATCTAAACGTTGCAGCAAAGTGCAGCGAGCGTGCGAAACAAGCAGCGAAATGCAAAACTTTATGCTTCATTTTCTGTGCACTTTTCGGCTTCGCACAACTGGCCGCAATTTCTTATTGCTGTCGTTGAAAAGTTGCTGAGTTTGGCGCGAGTTGTGCGCCTTTTCGCGACTGCAATAAGTAATTCTGATTTCATGCTACTTGCAGCAGTTTGCCTATTTCTAGCTATTGCTTCGGCTTCTGCTGTTGATGTTGTTTTTTGTTGTCGTTGCCGTTTTTCATTCAGTAACATTTCGCTCGAGCAAACTTTGTGCGCGTATCCGTGCATTTTAATTTTTTAAGGCTTCTTAAGCATTTCATTTTCATTCTCATCAAGGTTGCATTTTTTAATTATTTTCTCCTGTTTTGCATACGCCGAGAGTTGCTTCACGCTTGCCATTTTCTGCATAGCTCTAGCTTCCATCTACCTTTAGCTGTTGTTGTTTTTGTTGCTGCCATTTTACACTTTGTGCGTTGATGAGTTTTTCATCAAGCCGCAGCAGCGCCAACAACGGGAGTTGCTCTAGAAAAATGACTGCGTGCAGCGGAAGAACGAAGCAAAAACAACAACAAAACTGGCGCTAGAAATGTGAAGCGCACGTTTGCCACTGTCAACGGATGCTGGCTGCAGAAGTCGCAGCCAGGTGAGAGGCACTGGCGGGCGCAGCCAATTGTCCAACGCGCATTCGTTTACATAGCAGATTAGTGTACCAAGGGTTAATGGGCGTTTGAGCTGTGCGTCGTGTTGCTGCTTGGACGCAAATGCGATTTAAATTTAAATTCGAAATTGGTGTCAAGCGATGTGCGAAGGGAGCTAATAAGCGCGACACATTGTGGCCACGTTTAATGAAGCCACTTTGACTACCTTTGGCATTCTTGTGTGAGGAAAGTATACCTGAGGAACTAAATGAAGCCTTGTTAGAAGAAAAAAATTGTTGTTTTTTGTCAGAAATGAATTGGTTAAGTTTTAATAGCGCTCGCGCTCATTCCAACTCTTTGGTTTGTCTTCAAGAATTTTGGCTGATTGACTTCTTCTACTTGCGGCTACAGTGTTCACTCTTGTGTCAGTTGTTGCTGTTGTTGTTGTTATAAACGAAAACATCATTTCATATTCCAGTGCTGCTAAAGTTTGATGCAGAGCACACACCACAAAAGAAAGCATCGAATCAAGCGCAGCGCAGCAAAAACAAAAAAATCCATTAGTAAAGTCAATAAATTTTCCATAAGAAATGGCTGGCAGCAACCGGCAACAGCGCGAAAACTTTGCTTCTCACCTTTGCGCTGTGCGCGAGCTCATTATGTTTTGTTTTGTTTGCGAAACTTCATTAAATCACTCAACAAGTTCGGCGACTGCTGCAGTGTTTTGCAAAAATCACAACAACAACAGCGAGAAAAAAATGCGCACAACGCCAACGGCAGTCAACACTAAAACCACCAAGACGCCGTGTGCCAACGGCCAAAAAGCGCGCTGCTTCCATCTTCCACCCAACTCACCCTCCCACCCGCCCATTATTGCCCGGCTGTCAGCCGAGTGGCTCGTGCACCCGAAGTCCCCGCTCGAGCGTCGCTGCTTTCTGGCACTTGCCTTGTCTGCGTCGCTGCTTCGAGCAACGGCACTGGGTGCGTGTCACTTAGGCTTAAAAATGAGTTATTAAGTCACTTTTTGTTGGCCTCGACAGCGTTTTCCTATTTGACGAAAGTCGGCAGCACGTGCGCTGGGCTGCAGCACCGGCCACAACGGCTGCGGTGACGTTGGCTGATGTGACAACATGTGTCTGAGTGTGTGTTTGGTAATTCGTGTTTGCACATCTGTAAGCTACACATTAGTGTGGTAAGTCCAAAGGTGTAAATTTGTGTTCATTTCAAAAGCTTCACGTGAGTGTTTGTGTCCTCAACAACGTGCAAGTCGTTGTGCACACAAGCCAGCAAACTTGTATTCATACACAAACATATTTATGGACTCCTTAGACGGGGCACAGAAAATGCGGCCACCATTATTCTTTTGACAGTTTTTTGGGATGGCTGAGTCTGTTGAGCAACGATTTTTAGTTAGCAGTTCGACACGTGAATGAGCTTAGAACTTATGTCACTTGGTTGCTTTAGAATAAGCTGATATATGTAATATAGCCGAGTGCTAGGAGAGAGTAGTTTCGCAGAAAAATGAAAGACAGGCATTTCTATAGAATTTAATAATGAAGTCAGGCAACAATTTGTGTTCAGCACTTGTTCGAAAGCATGCGGAATAATGTACTTTGTAATGGTGATATGGTCAAAGCAGCCAAACTAAGTCGAATTCAATTGACAGCAAATAGATTTTACGATTAGAACGAAGGCCTAAAACAACAAGACAATAAATGCATTTCAGACTATTATTCAGCAAAAGTTCATAGGTAGAAGTTAGGTTAAGAAAGTTTTTTACAACAAAAATTTTTAAAGCCAATAGTTACATCAGTTTTCAAGTTTAGAGTTCATGGACGAGTTAATTTTTAACCTTCATCTGCCACCTAAAAATATTACGTTCGTTACCTTTGCATAGATTTCTACGCATACAGGTTTTCAGTATATTTTTAGTGCAATATCTAAGGAAACAAATACAAAATATTTTTTTATTTTAATTATTGAGGAAACAAATAAGAAAAGTAAAATAAATTTACAGTTTAAAATTTTCCTTGTATAATACTAATAAACCAATAATACCAATAAACGGTTTAAAATAAATATTTGAAAAATAGTCTTTCGTGCATAGTTTTCTACGCTAGGAACAGATAAAGGAAACTTCTCGATACAACAAAATTGACAGAGAGAATTTTCTCAATAAAAAAATCATGTTTTTCGTTAAATAAATTCAATAACTTTTTAATTTTAGCTAAATGTTAGCTGCAGTTTTTGAAAGTAAACGTAATTTTTCGTTGCAAAACACTTTGGTCAAATGCACAGTGATCCGACTCCATACAACCGCGAGAAAAAAATAGAAGGAGTGGTCTGCTTCTAATAAATCTAGTTAATCATGATCTGCTGAACTGAAAGACGTTTTTACATTATTCGACAAAGAAAAAATGCACAAAAATCCAGGAACTTATTTTCACATATGTACTTTTTAGATATTTTTCTCTAAGTTTTGCCAATATTTAGGATTTTAATATTGAAAACAATTTTAAATTGAATATGATGTGCTGAGGCTTCTAAGCTTTGCAAAAAACATTAAAATCGAAAATGGCCACATCCATTCTTAATCTATGTTGAAGGCTTAAGCAATTTCTTGCTTCTTGTATTTTTATGATTTTTTTTACTCAATGCACTAAAAAAGAAAACATGTGTTTAAATTATTTGTAAAAAAATTTCGACTTTGAGCAGTTCTTATGCACACACTAATTAATTTTTTGCATAGATTTTTGGGGTTTTCTTAATTGGAGTTTAATGACATCAACATCGTTAAATTCTGAAACTATAAATGTTTGAATTTTGTCTATGGAACGAAAAACTCGAATACTTACTCTAACTTGGCACATCTGCAAAGCTTGAGAGCCTTTGTAAAACAACATTGAGCAACATCGATGTCACTCGAGACTTCAGACGAGGCAATTCACTGTCGTACCTCTTTCACTTTATCATTGAGAGTGTTCGGAGCAAAGCTGTTATGTAATGTTATGACATTAAAAGGAATCTGGGTTTGCTGGATAAATTGAAATTAGGTCTGGTTGGGTACTAATATATAATACAAATTTAATTAGAGGTCGTTTGTGTACGCCAAACATCTCTTGCAACGAGAGAGAAACTGAGAGAAGGCAATGATGAACGACTACACATACTAAGAATTATATGGCTATAGCTTTGTGAATCAATATCCACCGTCTACACTGACTTGGACATGTCTTCCCAATGGACGATGAAGCTCCGAAGAATGAAAGAATGAAACTATACCAGTCGAATGACAGATCTATGTGATGACGCAATACCAAATTTCAATCCAGCCCGACTTATAATTCAGAAGTTATTCAATGTTATCGACTTTAGTTGTATGGACCAGTGGCACACACAGAGATAGTTTTGAAAGTTCAAGCTCCCCACACCCCCAAATACAAAAATGTATGGTAAAAAAGATGGTTTGAAGTGGTGTTGGGCTCAAAAGTACGCAAAACCCTCCCCTTATTCAATGCCCATCACATTTTACTAGCAGATCGACACATCTATGGGATGAAGGTATACCAAATTTCAATGCTGTGCGACTTATAACTTTGACGTTATTCCATATTAAAAATATGAGTTGTATGGGCGATGACACGCCAGAACCAGGTTTGATTGGTGTGCGATTTACAGTTCCAATGTTAGGACGAAAATTTGGGTCGTAAAATCAGTGCCACGCCCCATGTCCAACGTCGGTCAAATTAAAATTTTTTAAGTTTTTAAACATAAAACTCATTGAAAATTATTCAAATGGGTCCAAACTTTCTGGAGTTTCAGCGAGACTAATGCATGGAAAACGATTGAGAGAAGAAGAAGATCAAGAAGAAGATGTTGAAGAGAGAATGAGAAGGCGGAGGAGAAGGAGGGCGAGAAGATGGACGAGAAGAAGGACGAGGAGAAGAAGAAGAAGTGGTGCAACACTGGTAACGGTTTGTTATAGAAACGTAAAAGAAGAAGAAGAAGAATAAGTGGTACTTTGGGTAGTCGATAAATCTCCAACACCTCTCGATATGAGCAACTGAAAAATTGACGCCTTAATAGAAGGTTTACAGTTTGTACTGGTAACGGTTTAATATAATAACTTAAAAGAAGAAGAATAAGAAGTAGAAGAAGAACAACAACAAGAAGAAAAAGAATAAGAAGAAGAAGAAGAAAAGAAGAACAAGGAGTACGATGGGAAGAGGAAGAAGAACAAGAGAAGATTTCATACTTTTGGTTGTCAATAATTTCCTTACACCTCTCGATGAACTGGATAAATCTTTCTTTGAAGGTAAGTTTTAAGGTTGGTACAAAACTGGTAACGGGTTGTTATAGTAATTTAATAACTACTAATAATGTTACCAACTAGTTTGCTACAAAAACAAAATTTAATAAAAACAAACATTTTGAATAGCAAACTATGCAACTTTATTGCACTCGAATTAGAGTCAATAATAAAGTTTCTTAATGAAAACGCTTTCGCTTTTGGCGCCAATCGTAAATACGAGTAGGTATGCAGTTATTAATCACACTTAAGCATGCGTAAATTTTTCATGAAATATTGTAATATTGAAAGATTGACTGCAGCACTAGTTGCAAGGTGCAGTAGGTAGATAAATAAGTGCAGCTGCCACTCCAGCGAAAGCAATTTAGGAGTTTCTTAAGTTATGATGATTATGATGCATCTGCCGCTACACATTAGCTTGATCAGTATTTATGACAAAACTTTGCCAACCTGTGCTGGCTGATGCCAACGTGACAGAGGCGATGACGCAGAGGGCGGTAGGGCACAACGAAGGCGGCAAAGAAATTGGCTTGAGTGGTGTTTCATGTTGCGTTAAAAGGTGCTGTCAACAGGCGCAACACTTTAACATCTTCAACTCGGAGTACGATTCGAGTTGAAGACGGCAAACGCAGCACGGCAGTCTGTGCACTGCGTATGGCAGAGCAAATAGTTTCGGAAAGAGATTTTACAGTGAATATTTAATGCTGACAATTTAAATGTTTTGGGTGCGAACATCAAGAATGATTTCAAGAATAAAATATTTTCGTAGTCCTTAGAGTAGTTTGATGTTTTAGGAATAATACGAAATTAATAACATAAACTGAAAAACGAAAGCTGCTAGGGCCTGCTTTCTTGACCTATGTGTAGGATAGGATCTATTCCATTCTGCCATTTTAATTTTACTCTAAAAAAACACAAATTCTATATTTAACACTGCATAGCTTTCCTTGGAAAACGTTTTTAATTTTGCCTAATAGTCAGTTGGGTAAAAGGGCGAAATTTCTCACTTTATTATTTTGTAAAAATAAACACACAAAAACAATTCACAGCAACTGAGTTGATGACCGAATGTCAATTCTTCAAAAGTATTCCTCTGCTTTTTCCCTGCCAAGCAGACGAGTGATCATTTTTCAATTAATCGACACTTGAATTTCTACGAAACGGAAATTGCATTAAGAAAATATGACGACAAGTGGGTGTCGTCCAGTTCGGGTCGGCCCGACCTGGCCCGTAATGAAGTTGCCGCTTTTGAAAATGTTTACACACTCCTGCAGTGCTCAGGTTGCGCACTTCATCGTTAGTCGCACAAGTGGACGAGCCGAGGACAATGCAATAAGCGAGAGTGAAATCGAGCCGAGTGTTCAGTTTTCAGCTTTTTAAAAAACAATTCGATACTGATGGCTTTTACGGTCATGGTTTTGTTTGTTGATGCGCAGTGCGCCACACTCACGTTTGCTGCCGCTGCCACAAGTTGCTGCCACGTAGGGAACGAGCGCCAATTGTCAACCGATACTCTTTTGCGAGTGAAAAGCGCACAAAGAAGGCTCGAATGAAGTGCAAAAATCAAAAAAGAAAATACAAATAAAAACAAATAGCAGCAGCTCACACAATCCGACACCGACACCAACGACTGACTGACGACGCATGGGGCAGTGGTGACGCTGGCGGTGAACTGAACACACTGCGCAGCGCACAATGCGTTATTAAGCAAGCATCCAATTTCTTCTGCTCTAATAAATTTCGTTGCTAGGCGATATTTTTTCTGTGTCGTTAGTTCTGCATTTGTTTGATGATGACAATGATGACGATCGCAGTGCTCAGCATTGTCATGATGACGATGACGTTGATGCTGTTGCCGATTGAGCAGCGACTGCCAACGGGTTCGGCGCTTGTTGTTGCTGTTGCTGCTGCTGTTGTAATACAAGCGCAGTGACAACACAAACAAAACCAGAAACAAAGGCAACGACGAACCGAGCAAGAGGAGAATAATTGGTGTTTGTTGTTGGGGCGCGGAGGGGGCTGGTGGTGAAGGTGTTGTTGGAGTTGGTGTGCGCGTATCAAACAGTGCGTGCACGTGTGCGAGTTGAGCTGCGGCAGTGGTACATAGGTGCAGGACATGTTGCTGGCTGCGGCCAGTGGCGTAGGTGAAGAGGGGAACGAAAATACTGAACGATTTGAAGGGGATTCATTCTTAGAAGAACTCAAATTAAATGATGTAACCGAATTGAAATGAGTAAGAGTAAGAGTAAGAGTAAGAGTAAGAGTAAGAGTAAGAGTAAGAGTAAGAGTAAGAGTAAGAGTAAGAGTAAGAGTAAGAGTAAGAGTAAGAGTAAGAGTAAGAGTAAGAGTAAGAGTAAGAGTAAGAGTAAGAGTAAGAGTAAGAGTAAGAGTAAGAGTAAGAGTAAGAGTAAGAGTAAGAGTAAGAGTAAGAGTAAGAGTAAGAGTAAGAGTAAGAGTAAGAGTAAGAGTAAGAGTAAGAGTAAGAGTAAGAGTAAGAGTAAGAGTAAGAGTAAGAGTAAGAGTAAGAGTAAGAGTAAGAGTAAGAGTAAGAGTAAGAGTAAGAGTAAGAGTAAGAGTAAGAGTAAGAGTAAGAGTAAGAGTAAGAGTAAGAGTAAGAGTAAGAGTAAGAGTAAGAGTAAGAGTAAGAGTAAGAGTAAGAGTAAGAGTAAGAGTAAGAGTAAGAGTAAGAGTAAGAGTAAGAGTAAGAGTAAGAGTAAGAGTAAGAGTAAGAGTAAGAGTAAGAGTAAGAGTAAGAGTAAGAGTAAGAGTAAGAGTAAGAGTAAGAGTAAGAGTAAGAGTAAGAGTAAGAGTAAGAGTAAGAGTAAGAGTAAGAGTAAGAGTAAGAGTAAGAGTAAGAGTAAGAGTAAGAGTAAGAGTAAGAGTAAGAGTAAGAGTAAGAGTAAGAGTAAGAGTAAGAGTAAGAGTAAGAGTAAGAGTAAGAGTAAGAGTAAGAGTAAGAGTAAGAGTAAGAGTAAGAGTAAGAGTAAGAGTAAGAGTAAGAGTAAGAGTAAGAGTAAGAGTAAGAGTAAGAGTAAGAGTAAGAGTAAGAGTAAGAGTAAGAGTAAGAGTAAGAGTAAGAGTAAGAGTAAGAGTAAGAGTAAGAGTAAGAGTAAGAGTAAGAGTAAGAGTAAGAGTAAGAGTAAGAGTAAGAGTAAGAGTAAGAGTAAGAGTAAGAGTAAGAGTAAGAGTAAGAGTAAGAGTAAGAGTAAGAGTAAGAGTAAGAGTAAGAGTAAGAGTAAGAGTAAGAGTAAGAGTAAGAGTAAAAATATAACCATTTGTAAGTTCATACAAATTATATTTTCAAACTTAGTAAAATTGTTACCCTCATTGCAGCAACGTCCTTGACCGTCCATCTCCTATACTACACAATTCCGACTCGTGTTCGGTGCGCTCAGGTTCATGCTCGGCTGGAGTGAACTGTATCGCAGCGAACTGAACTGAACCGAGCTGAGCTGAACTGAACTGTCGAAACTGTCATTTTGTCAGAGGTTGACAGCGGCGCCTGGACACGGGTGTGCCCCTTTGCAGTGGCGGCGAGCCAACGGTCAACGCAGCTGGTTTGGGCGGCAGACAAAGTACAGGCGATTTATTGGAAATCTGATCATTGTGCGGCGCATTGGCTGTGCCATCCATGCCGCGCGGTCTGCCAGTGTGTCGGCACTATGCGTTCGCACATGCATACGTGCCGCTGAGAGTGTGTGTTCGAGTGTGTGTATGTGTGTGTGTGCGCGTGCGTTGTGTCTGTGATATATTGCCGACCTTTGACATTTTTGCAGCAATTGACAGGCTGTTGCAGATTATGTTGTTGCTTTGTTGCTGCTGTGTTTTTTTATTCGTTGTGCTCCTTGCGCCGCCGCTGGCCGCAACTCGGCGTTCGTCTACTCCTTTTCCCTTGCTGTGTGACAATTAATTTATTTTATAAATTTTGCTGCATTTGCAACATAAATTACAAGTAAAATATATTGCAGCAGTTGTTGTTGTTGTTGTCAGGACTGCTGCTGGCATAGTTGAAGGCTTTTATGGTGTCGTGATTTTTTGCAAAACTTTTCATTTTAAGTAATGCGTGTGTTTTGCTTTTAAAAGTTGCTGATTTTCATTGTTCTTAAGAAAATCGGTTGGTGTGATTTTATAGTTGTTGTTGTTATTGTTTTCGCACATAAATTATGGGCATTAGCATTTGTAACTTTTTCATTTATTTTATGGGCCGCTTTGAAGTGTGTGCGTGTGTGTGTGTGGCGCAAAAAGTGCTGAAGTTGTATGATTTTCTTGTTGCAGTTGTTGTTTAAGAAAATGTTAAACATTTTAATTTTCAACATTTTGTTATTCTTTCTGCTTTGCGTGCAAATTGTTGTTTTTGTTTTATTTTTGGGTTGCCACCATTGTTATTGTTGTTATTGCTGATGGCGTTGCTGTTTTTGTTATTGCCTAAAGTTGTGTGTGTGTGTGTGTGTGCAGAGCCAAACTTTCCTTCGATGTTTCGATATTTCAGTGCAGTTTTATGATTTACATTCGAGGCATTTTTCACGCTTCATTCAGCTATGTGTGTGTGTGTGTATGTAGGTTTGTAGCGCAAAAGTTGGGTGTTCGTCGCATATGCTTGATTGTATGTGTGCATGTACATGTGCAGTAATTAATCATGTGTAAAATTTATGGGGTTTGGGTTTTTTTGGGCAAAAGTTTTGTTTTCCAATGTTTTAAAAGTATTTCGAAACACTCTCGGGCAACAGCAGTTGTTTCGCATGAATTGTGACAAGTAGGAAAAGGAAACTGTAAGCAAATACTCTGCGGCAAGAAGAAGAAACTATATGACAGAGTGGCTAAACGCAAAAGTATTTTAATTTATTTCAATGCATCAAAGCGAGGAACGAGTGACGGTGCAGATTAGGCGGCAATTTGGAGCAACTGGCGAATGAGAGTTGCTGTGGACAGCAACAATGGTGAACTGAAATTGACTTGAATTAACTTTGTTCAATATGATTTGAAGATAATGGAAATTTTATGTTTTCGCAATAAGGTTAGTGGGATTATTATGACAACGTTATGGATATAAGTTGGCCGATTTAAACATTTATTTTTGACTGCAGACAGGAAAAAATGTATGTACACCTAAGTCTGTTTTTACACGGTCTTTTTTTACACGGTTTTGATATAACACGGTTTGAAAATTGAATATTTTTAATTTTTTTACACGATTTTATTCCATTTAGCACGATTTGAAATTTTATGTACTTAAATTTTTTTTGGCAAATTTAATTTTTGCGAAGTATGTTCATATCACAAAAAAGTATTTATGAAAGAAAAAAGTCTGAAACCATCGATAGTATCGATAGTGCTATCGATAGTTTGCGAACACTAGCTTAAAGATTTAAGTGAATTCCCTTTTAGCGCGTACAAGCAATTTTTACTGGTCAAAGCAAATGTGAATAGCACTAATTTAGGGGAATTCCCTTTATGTGCATACAATAAAATTTACTGGTCAGAGCAATTGAAACGTGTTAATATTTTGTGAACTGTCAATGCAATAAGACGTGTTTGGTAAAGAAATTTTAATAGGTTTTAGAGATTAGGAACAAATCACCCATTTTTGTATACGATCAATGTCTTTTTTTACACGGTTTTTTTTTACACGGCTTCTTCTGGAACCAATCTACCGTGTAAAAACAGACTTAGGTGTATTCTCAAAGCAGAGTTGAGATTAAAATAATTACTCCTAAGTACTATTTCACTTATTAGTACTAAGTACTAATAAGTCCTAAGTACTAAGTACTAATAAGTAAGCAGACAAATCCTTTTCCTAGCAAATTTCGTTTGGTTTTTCAAATACATGTCGAACATAGAAAAAAAATCACTTATGCGCCCCGTATATGTAATTGGCTAATGGTGAATAATGAACTATTTTCAGTACAACACAACACAAAAAAAAAAATAACAAGGTTCTGACAACGGATTCTGGTAGAGGGGGCCAAACATTTTAGTACCAATTTTGAATAATTACGAAATAAACACCTAAACACATTTTCAGTTTTGGCTTAATTCTGGCATTCAAGTTAATTTCTGAGCTTCAGAGTATTCAGAGACCTATAGTAGAATTTTATGGCGAATATTTTTGTGGTATATTTTGTCCTTAAAAAGACTTGTATTACAGGAAATTTTTGGCATTTTAGAAAAAAAGGGTCAAATTGACCCATACAAGTAGGAGCTACAGTGTTAAAATGCTCCACAAAAATGTTCCTCGTAGTGTTATACACCAAATTGCCGATCACATTATATACTTAAATGTGAGGTTATATGGTTTTCGTATGCCGATTTACCATAAGAATGTGCAAAAAGGGGGAAACTTTGACCCCCTTAAAAAAAAAATTCAGACGGAAACTGTCAAAACGCCGATACACGTATATTTTTGTTTGGCCCCCTCTACCAGAATCCGTTGTCAGAACCTTGTTGTTTAAAAAAAAATATATGATTTTGTTGTACAGTGATATTGGTACCAATTCACCAATAAAACTATATATTTATTAACTTCATTCACTTTCTTGCCGAGGAAAATGAATATATTCGGCTCACCCAGATTGTGCCACATTGTTTCTTCTTCTTTGGTTAGGGTTTTGCTGATTCACATGTCTTTGTTGTTGGTATTCTCTATTTTTGCAAAATCAATAGTCTAGAAAGCAGTTTTCCACAATTCTTTATTGAATAAATAACGCTTTTTCTGTACGTTACCTGCGACAGGCCAATAACCTTCCCTGGCGGAACAACACAACCGATTAACGTAATCGACACAAGGCAAAGCTTCGGATTAAGATGTAAGAGTCTTGTGGAGGCCCTATGCTCCAGAGAGGAGTGAACAAGGAAAAAAAGAATCATTCGAGGGATACATTTTATTTTGTCGTTCTAGACAGTCGGATCTGTTCTAAACAGTTGATCAAGGTTGTCCACCCTTCTTCTGGTAATTTTAAGAAATGTATTACTTACTAGAATCGCACTACATTTACTATTTATATAGAAAGCTTCAATCAAGATTTCATGCAAGCAAACATAAAGATTGCTTACTGTTTATTGGGGTTTAATCCTAAACAATTTATAGTTTCAAGCTCTTGCTTTATCCATTAAGATGTGTGGGCCAAGCTCCGCCCTTTATTAAATGCTTTTTTCCTCTTCCCTCTCTTTTCCCCTGTCGAAAAAAATGACCCAATAGTAAGATCGATCTAAGTGTCATTGATGTGCGATAGAGTCCTGCACGAGTATGATTTTTGCTATTCGAAAACATTCAAATACTTCACTTCATCTCTGCGGACCAGTCCGAATGAATACGAGTACAGCTCTCTTTGAGTACGAGTAAGCTCCGAACATAAACGAGTAGACGTACACTATTTATTCATATTCGCTCGAAGCGGGAAAACGAGGACAAAAGCATTCGAATATATTCGAATATAGGGTCAGATGGGGTAAATGTAAACATGGGTTATTTTATGCTTTTAAAATTAACTGAAACAGACCATGAACCAAAAAATATTAATTTACATGCTAAATTAATATTTTTAAAAAAATAAATTAAAAAAAAAATACCGAAAACACACAACCTACACGAGACTTTGAAACCAGGTCTTACACAACTCACATCCCATCGACCAATCTCTTGCATTCAGTACTATAGATAAAATTTGTATATCATTCGATTGCACAAAAACCAAAGTTGCCAACCCGATGAAATTTTGATTAAATTCAAATGGCATAAATTTTGTCACTGAGTCCAAAAGGAAACCACTTTGGAAAGGAAACCAAAGAGACCACTTTAGTGTTAATTTTTCATCAAAAATGACCCCAAGGTCAGAACAGAAGTGTTAAATCTCGTGGTCCCATGCAATATTTTTACAATTAAGTATATTCTACGATTAAATTTATCCATTAATTGCTTGTGACAGCTGCACACAAAATCGTATAACAAAAATGTATCAAATGCCGAGCGAAACTCAATCCGCACTGCAACACCAGAATTCGTCCATAAAATTGATTGCATGCCATAATGTTGTATTGCTACAAATATGTTGGCAACATTATTCGTTTGTTTATTGAAATGTAATGAATTGTAATTATTTTAATTTCACAATTCACCATTAAACCTTAACGACTGAGTGCAGCCTGTGCCTGTGCAAGGCGGCCGAGAAGTTCAATGCGAGTCTCGCAAATGTTGTGCAAATGGTTATCTGTGCGGACTGTGTATCACATCAGAAAATCATTTTCCACTTCAGTTTTATTTTTATGGAGTCCCAAAACAACAAACAACAACATAATCAACTCAATAAAACTGAAATAAAAGGACATTCGGCCGCGGTGGCGGCGGTGGCTTTGAGTTGTAAACAGCGCGTCGAGCCGAGCCAAGACGCAAACAAGTGCAAACAAAAAGGAAGCGAATGAAATGAAATGAAACACGAGCCAGGGAATAGGGGAATTCGTACGGCCGCACACTATGCACCCGATGTGAAAATAATGATAACAACAAAAATGGCATTGAAATAAAAAAACGACGCCACAGGACACGGGGGGAGAGGGACGTAGCAGTTGAAGCCATGACGTTGTGTCGAAATGCCATTCTATTGCGGAAAATTCAAATAGACCCATGACGGCCGGCAACGCTCGACCAACCAACCAACCAACCGGCCGAAAGACAGACGACAGAGACGCTCAAGAAAATGCTCGAGCGATGTAAACAAATTAAGATGTACGAGGCTCGGCGCTGCTTCACTGGTTGCGCGTCACTTCAGTGCTCCGCTCGTTGCGAATGTGTCCCGCAACAGTGCTGCGGCAACATTATGAACCATTGTGCAGCGCTTTTGTCCTGTTTCGGATGTGGCTTGTGGCCGCATGTTAGTTGAAGTGGCACTGGTACTGGAGACGACGAGCGAGAGGTGGAAAATGATGGAGCGCTGAACAAGTGGACGAAGGACAAGTAGAAGCAAAATGTCAATTTACCGAAATAATAATGGCTCCCCTGTTGCGTATTTTGTATTTTAAAATGCCGCAGGATTGCCGCCGTCAAGAATATCCTCTCATTAATCGAGCTGTTGAATGTGTCGCAGGCGACCAGCACGCAAAACGCACACTTTGTGGTCCAATTTGTAGGTCGTCGGCCAAGTCGCCGTGGCCAGACTAAGCGCCATTCTTAATTTGTGCGCATTTCTTAGCAAATATGGCCGCCGCTGGTTGTAGCTACGCACTTGGTGAAAGTCGGCCGCAGTGCGGTTAGCTGCCGCACTCTGCGTTGTTCGGTGTAATTTCATGGAAACGCAAAGAAGAACGCAATTAAAATCTTAATTACGCTAAAGTTTACTGATTTGTTGGTATTTTATTGAATCAAACACTCGACGATTATTTGAGTGTGGCGTTAAGCGTCAAAGCGTTGCCGAAGTCAGACAAATGTCTAAATGTTGTTAAACTTGTTTGTGTACTTAGGACAATTCAAAATTATGTTTAGCGCTTTGCCGACACGCCTAGAGTGGATCACTCTTTTAATGATGCTTGTCGAAAGGGATTTGAATTGCTTCAAGTGTGAGGGATTTGAATATCTTTGGTTGCTAAGGTTTGCCAGCAAAAGAATTGTGAAGAAAAAATCAGAACACACTGGCTTTGTAGGAAACAAGACAGCTGATGAATTTGTTCGGCAAATTTCTTTAGAACATGTAACAAGATTTGATCCGCCTTTGTTGGTCCAGAACCATTTTGCGTTTGTGGGGAAGAAGTTCTCTTTATTTTAACCAAAGAAAGGACGAGCTAGAGCTAAATATTATTGGTTCACATAAAAAGGATACGTGGGGCGTATGAGTTTAACTAAGATTAATTTGAGGATTAGGTTAGGTTAGGTTTTAGGTTAGGTTAGGTTAGGGTAGGTTAGGTTAGGTTAGGTTTTTTTTCCTTTGTCTCTAGACGCTATCTGCGTTTCGAGGAGTATATTATTTCTTCAATTCGTTTACAAAGTGGAATTAATTACAAATGTTCAAATTATTTCCTTACATAAGTAGATTAAAGTATTTCAAAGAAGTAATTTTTATGTGTCGAAATAATATTGCCTGCAAATGGATACAGGCATTATGCTTAGAAATTACATTATTTTCTTAGCGCACAAAAGTTAGATTATTATTAAATTACAAATTGAAAGTTTTTAGGGTACTTATAATTTTGTGAATAAAATTGTTGAAAGACGCAATGAGGTGTTGATGTTTAGCAATATCTTTAATTTCAAATGGCGATATTCGGTGTTCTTCGCAAAGCAGCATATGCACATACCTTTCTCTGCTATATCGGGGACAATCTTCCAAAAGATGGCTCAATGTTTGCGATGTTTCTCCATCACATGGGCATGCGTCGTCGTTGATAATGTTGAAGCGCTTCAGATATGCTTTGTGATAGCCATGGCCAGTAAGAAGTTGTGTCATTTCAAAAGATATTCCAAATTTGTTCCTGTAGATAATTGCTTCCATTGGGCTTTCAAAAAATGTCTTTGTGCTGGAGCCAGTAGTTTCTTCCACATAATCACGATGCCATACGTTAGCTATATCTTGACGTATTTTCCACTTGGCATAGCTTATCGGAAATGCGGCATACATCGGAGCAGTGTCTAAGTTTGCCGCTTCTTTAGCAAGTCGATCGGCTAGCTCGTTGCCTTCAATTCCTACATGTGCCTTAACCCAGATGAACTTAATGCAGTTGTTGGACCGAAGTTGATGCAACCGTTCGTGGATAGAAACTATGAGTGGTGTTGCGTTGCTGCGGTCCTTGATAGCCTCCAGGACAGACTGACTGTCACTAAATATTTGCAGGTGTAATGTCTGTAAATTAGTTTGTGCCCAAGCCAAGGCAGCGTCGATTGCTAAGGCTTCGGCTTGATAAACCGTGCAGGCGTTGTGTAATTTTAATTTATTCTCCTCCCATTGCCCGTTTGGTAAGTGGACAACAAAAGCGCAGCCACAGTTGTCTGTCTCCAGTTTGCTACCGTCCGTAAATATCTGTGTGGCACCTGCATTAAGTATAGTCTCCACTTGCGCTTGTGTGTGTGCAATCGAATATGCAATTGTTTGACGTTTGGCAGGATGTAATTGGCGATGTGTTGGAACGCGTTGTTGAAGTCTGACATCTTCAGGGAGCCCGTCGCAAGTACACTTCGTTTTGATGTCAGCAATTCTCATTGTCTCTTCGACTTTTAAATATAATGGCGTAAATCCTGCCAATGCAAGTGCTGACGTGGCTGATACTATATGAAAAGCTCTAATGCAGCGAATTGCAAAGTTCCTCTGAAATGAACGGAGTAACCGGCGGATGTAGTAAAACTTTACCGCTCTACCCCAAATGCCTGCCGCGTATGTTATAGTGGGTTCAATGACTTGCGTGTATAAGATTCTGACGTTCTCTGCGTGAACACCCCATGTTGGTCGAACAAATTTGCATAAGTTGGTGAAAACTCGTTGTGCTTTACCAATTGCATATCTAGCGTGGCTTGTGAATTTGAGGTGCTCATCAATTATGACACCCAGGAGCTTAATTTCCTTAACAAAGTTTAAAGACGTACCATTCATGCAAATAATGGCTGATTTTGCCTTCTGCGTAAATGCTATTATTTGAGTTTTAGCCTCACCAAATGTTAGTTTCACATCTGCGCCCCATTTAGTGATTTGGCTTAAAGCGGCATTAGCATTGTTTTGTAATTCCACGGTTAGGTTAGGTTAGGTTAGGTTAGGTTAGGTTAAAGTGGCTGTCTTGGCCTGGGACTTGCCGAGAGACACACGTAGGCCACGGAATGGGCCCGTTGTGATACCACAAGTTGAAAGACCTGTCTTACTGCAAGTCGAGAAGCCTATTCAAGCCATTTCGAAGAGTGGATGAACTCAAGCAAGTCTTTGATTCTAGCTGAACTGAGGTCATTCAAGTTGTCGAAGAAAGGATATCCTAGGGTTCTCCATCTTCGTCTAGATAGAGCCGGACAGTTGCAGAGAAGATGGCTGACAGATTCCTCCTCCTCTTCATTGTGGCAACTGCGGCAGAAGTCCCATCCATTGACGCCCGGTCTGAAAGCATGGACAAATTGAGGATTATTAAAGGCATCTTCAGGCAGGTTGAACCATAACTTCGCTAAACTGGAATTCGTGAAGACGAATGCTGCAGGATAATGAAACTGCAAAACACATACTACGAGAATGTCCCATACGAATTCATGATCCAAAGAAGCATCTGGGGAATTATATCATAGCAGATGATGATTGGGAATTTAGAGGTTTGGAAACCAGCCTAAAAATCCTTTCAGAGGTTGGATTTACAGATACACTCTAAGCCTATGAAGGGCACTTTCCTCCAAAAATAATAATATCAATAATAAGTTTCAAATTGCAAGAACTGAGAAATTTTGTATTCGTGACTGGGCTCAAATCCAGCATAAACAGAAATAAGCTTACATTATCCGGACTACCAACGACAAAAAATATTGAAATTCTCTGATTTACAGTGGCACAGCTTTGCATTAGAAACAGTCCACCGTTTTCATGGAAATTGAAACTACACTTTGATTTGCTGCTAATCACTGCGTTAAAAAGAGTCAGTAGAGTTAACAGAAGTGGGGCATTAACATGGAATTTTGGCATCAAGTACAATGAGTAATGGCCTGTCTGGTTGCTTGACTGACATGATGATGTTGATGATTATGATGAGATAATGATGATGATGATGATCATGATAATGATGATGATAGTGATAGTGATGAGGTCATGGTTGTGTCCACGTTCTGGATTCAGCATTTGATGCAAAGAAGAAAGTTTGCTCTCTGCTTATTCGTTGTTCTCACAAAACACTTTGCTCTTTATTCTGCAGGATTCATTTCGGATCATTTTCCCACGTGAGCAATGCTTGCATGGTTCCTGGTTCACTGCAAAATCTCTGTAGCTCTGACATCGTTAAACACAAATCTTTATAAATAAGTTAAATAGTTAATACACAAAATATTATAATTTACCAACAACAATCACGTACAAGTAACAAAAGCAACAATAACATCTGAAAAAATCATCAGTGAAACTACGTCTTGAAAAATTAACCTCCACTAAGACGGATTTTTTTCGAAGTTCGGGGCTTAAAGATGCAAAACATAGGTTAAAGTGTTGTATGAAGAAACTTATTGATGAAACTTATTGAAACTATTGATTTCAAATTTGGTAAAAATACTTCGAATAAAAAGAATTGCACACGTATTTTTTTTTTAATTTAACAGGGTCGACAATGGATTAAGTTTCAGAATACGAAAAAACATGAACCAATGGGCTTATTGACTTAAAAAATGGTGAAATTGAAATAAAAAATAATAAGACACGGGTTTTTATTTTTTTGAGAATCGAAACATAACGGACTTCAACGATAAAAGAATGTATGAAGAAACATGATTTTCGGCTTTTGACTTTAAATATAGTGAAAGTACTTCAAATGTGAAATAACTCGATACGTGTTCTTAATTTTTTTTTTTAAAACTGTGCCGAGATCAATGACGTGTTAAGAGTTTGTTTAGAGAAACTGTGAAAACACACAATTTAATGGGCCTTTTGACTTAAAAATTGACATATCAGACATATTAAAATTTTTTTTTTCAAAAATCGAATTCTGCAGAAACCAATAATGGGTTATGAGTTTATAGGGAAATATGATTTGAGAAGTCAATTGACTTGAAAATTGGTGGAAACACTTAAAACCACTTTTTAATTTTTTGGAATATCGAAATTTAACGCCAAGGTGAACCAAGGGTTGAAAGTTGGTATGAAGAAACATGATTTTTTTTGGCTTTTGAGTTCAAACATGATGAAAGCATTTCAAATGTGAAATAATTCGATATGCCTTTTTATTTTTTTTTTAAATCCAAATCTGGCGGAGGCAATGATGGGTTAAGAGTTTATAGGAAAACATGATTTAAGAAGGCTATGGACTTCAAAAGCACTTGAAATGAGATATAATTAGACAAGTATTGTTCATAAAAATTAAACGAGGTCAACAAAGGGTTAAGCGAAACTTGATTTATTGGGCCCATTGACTTGCAAAAGGCCTTAACCCTTTCGGGACTACTGTGATAATACGTCCCAACAAGTTTTTAATGCCTCTCAAAACAATTATTTAAATCTTATGATCTACGCAAAATATTTTTCCGATTTCGGTGTTCCCGCATAAAAGTATGATTTCAGAATTTGTGGGCAGCCAATATAATTTTCTAACCCCAACATTCATGGCATGAAAATATTACTACTGAGAGTATTTTGGATTTCAAAATTAAACTCCGTCCCGAAAAGGGTAAAGGCTCTGCTAGTTCATATATCAAATTGTTTGTCCTGATTGAAGGACTGAATGATTCATCATCGCTAAACCAAAAACGCTAAAGGTACCAACTTAACTTTGAATTTTAGGTTAATTTAAAAAAAGTAGAGATTTTTCAGAACGAGATCTAAATGGGTTAAGGTTTTATATGGAGACGAAGTTTACAGTCTGACGGGGTCAAAAATGAGTTAAGTTGGGGTGTTTAATCTTTTTGTGAAAATCATAATCTGAAGGATTAAGCATTTATTAGACCCACTTAATTTAGACTTGCATTCATTTATTTTCACTTGCACTTCATTAGCTCCATGTTGCCAACGTGAAGTTGTAAGGCTATGTGATTGGGACATTGCAATTCGATTTGAAAGCAACTAATCTAAACTGACGCTGTGCGCATTTCCTCATCAGCACTGATATTGACACTGCGTTTGGCAGTGGTTGACACCACTCAAAAGGTGCATCGGCTTAGAACGTCGCGGCTCCATGCCAACGCTGCGCCCAGCGGACTTTAATGCACGCGCACTGCTGCGCACTTGTGACACGACTGAGTGCAGCTGTGCTGCCGCGCTTTACTGCGTCTGCTGCACGTGCACCGACGAGCAGTGTTCCATTCATAAACTAAACACGCACACGGCCATGTTTGTGCATAATTCACAACACTGGCGTGCGGACATCATTAACGCGCCATGCATGCGGCTGCAAACCAATGAGTGTTGTGTGTATAAGTTCGTTGTGTTTGTGTGTGTGCTAGTTTTGGTGTGAGGGTTTTTTTTGCTAGCGAGCGCGTGTGGGTCTGTTGTGCGATGTTGCAATGTGCTGCCAGGTAGCACACAGGATATGCCATTTCCTTCCGTTGTGCTGTGCTGACAAGGAGCAAGCAGAATGGAGCAAGGTGTGCGCCACCTGCTGTGCATAATGCCTCCATAATTTTCCATTTCGCAAGTTTATGCACTTTAGCTCATGATAGCCTGCTTGCTGTTTGCTGTCGTTGTTGTTGTTATTGTTGGTGTTTTGGTTTTTTCTTCTTATTCTGCACATTGCTGTTTGTTGTGCTGCTCGCTGCGGTGGCGGCACTGTTGGCGTGGCTGCTGCACGACATTAAATAATTTCCGCTGCATTCTAATGACCTTCGCCAGCACAACACGACCGTGGAGTTTTTATATTTAGCACTGCGTGGCACTTTAAAGGATGCGTTGCGTAGAAGCGTTGGCAGGTTGAAGGAGCAAGGAGAGCGAACGACTATTCGTTGTTGAATGCGTTGGTGTGTTTGTGCAGCAATCCCCGCGGTGCCATTATATGCGTTTTAAATATATGAGCAACATACACACACAAACACACATATATACTTGTAGCATATAGTATGTGGCTGCATTAAGCTTGTTTTGCTTCGGTTATGTCGCTGGGCTGGTGTCAGCAGGTGTGGAAGTGCTGTTGGTGTTGTTGTTGTTGTTTTCAACTTTTTACAAAATGCTTTTGGAAGCGAATTTTTAAACACACACACATACACATGCACATACAAATTCGTGTGTGTACCTTGCACCTTGGCTCCCGGAAGTAGTTAGCATTTTATTGTTGTTGTTATTTTGAAAAGTATTTTTTCGTTATTTATTTGCACAACAACCGCAGCGCAACCCAAAAAAAACAAACAAACATTTACTCACACATACACACAGATTCACACACATCCGGCTGGCAATGCCTGACTGCTGCCACTCGGCGCTGGCTCATCCACTTGGCGGCGCGCGCCGTTGTCGGTCGGCGTGTTGCCACCCCAGTTCGTTTGTCATAATGGCAGCGAACCGTTATAATTATTAACACACACGCTCGCGCACACAGTCACACAGACACACACGCACACACTCAGCCACTTGGAAGCGCTGAGCGGTTTGCACGCTCACCTTCAGCCTTCACACAAAAACAGGAAGTGCCCTTAAGGTTACGTGCGGACAAAAGCGGAAGTTCACAGTTGCGCTCCGTGCCGCTGCCACTGCTGCCACTGCTGCTGCTGTTAGTACCGTTGTTATGTTATGTTGCATCGTTGGTGCTGGTTGGCGCTGGCATCGCTTCGGTAACCGCGCATCGTTGCTCCGTGCAATTGGCGTCCAATGCATTTTCCTGTTGCCATGATTCATGTTTGTTTTACGCTTTTGCCATATTTTTTAACGCTTATTTTTAGCATTTTTCCACATGCCACGCCATTTTTATGCTGCACCGTTGCACGTACAACGTCGAATACGAATACAAGTGAGTTTGTTTGTTTGTGTGTGTATGTGCGTCTGCATGGTTTGGTTTGTGTGCATGTTGGGTTGTTCAAAATTGAATTGTTGTTGTTGTTGCATGAAAACGGCGAAAAAAGCGCACGAAACAATAAATAAATTTCAAAGCAAAATAAAGTGCAAAGATTTGAGAAAAAATTGAGTTTAAGTAGAATTTAATAAAATTGATGGTGAAAGTGTTTCGATGGAAAAACAGAATACATAGCAACAACGAAGAGTTGAATGCTGCACGTTGAGCACTGGGGAGTTCAGTCATGGCTTATTGCATTCCAAATGTTTAAGTTTTTGGTTTTGCCATGAGTGACAGTTTATGTTGAATTCTCAAAATTAAAGACAGAGAGAAAAGGAGGAGAAAGCTGGAAATTATGGAATTGGAAAAATGCAGCCGTCTTCTAAAAAATTCTGAATAAAATTCAATAAATTTAATAGATCGTTGTCTTCGACTTAATTTACATAAACTTAAATTAAAAAATTCGTTTTTCGCTTTTTGAGTTATTGTCTCAATTTTGTGTGAAAATGAAAAACCTTTGAAAAAATTCAAATATTTTGTGACCAAAAACACAACAAATGTCATTGGCAATTGACTACAAGCCAAGTGGCTCATTAACCGTAGATTGATCTTAAAAAAAATTAAGGAATCCTATCCTTTGTTACAGAGGAGAAAATTATAAACTTTTCAATTTTCTCAAGACCTCTTTCTTAAAGAAGTGTGAAAGGTGGTTTTAAACAAGCATAATCCCAACACAAAGTCACAAGAATAGTTCAATTAATTATACCCTGATAAAAGTTCGAATAAAACAAAAAACCAAATGTATCATTTTTGATATAAAGCTCGATCTACGGTTAAAGTAAAATTATTAATACAATTTGTTGATTGCTGTTCTAATTTAAAAATAAATATTTCAAGAATGAGTTGTGAGTCGATTGACAATTAAAAAAAAAATTTCTGAGGAAACTGAACTCCATATGCCAAAAAAACACGTGAAAAATATAAGAAACAGTTATTTAATTGGTGGTTTTGGCCAAATTTGATGCCAACAAAATAAATGTAAACAGATGAAAAAATAAAATTCTGAACAAAATTTGTAAGATATATCAAGGTTAGATATGATTTACTCCACGATGTCTCGCTTTCGATGCTCTGGAACTTCTCATTTTAGTGCATGAGTCCAAAAAGTGAGCCCAACAATAGTGATTGAAGATTCGAAAAATTGCTCCACAGCTGCTCAAAATGTTGCTTACATTAAGTGTAATTCATGATTTTAGTTAATGTTACTCATACGCCCCACGTGCACATCAATATGGTAGGTATGTGTGGTGTAGCTAAATTTCCCTAAATTATTTAAAAGATCACCAACTAAAGATGATTTCTTAAGGCTTAAACATAGTTTTTCTGTTTGTATTGAAAAATTTATTGCTTTCGTAAGTTTAATATGATGATTTTTATTAATACTACATATACGCCCCACTGAGTGCTATTTTGATATCAATTAAATTTTTTATTTCACAAATTAACCATTAATATTGTATGTGTGTTTTAGGTAAATCAATCAAGAATATTAATTTGATTAATTAATCAAACGATCGCCAACTAAAGATGAGATTTTGTAGTTTAAGCGTAGTCTTTGTGTTCATATGGAGACATGAAACATTGTTTTCGGAATTTTAATATTTATTTATTTATTTACTTATTAATTTAGCCAATGAATAAATGTCCTTACTGACTATAAGAAATAAAAATAATTGCAAACTATAAGTTACTTAAGCTATTTAATATGAATTAATGTTACTCATACGCCCCGATATTTTGATATCAGTCAAATTGTCTCAGTCAAATTGGTAGGTATATCAGTCAAAATATCTCTCAATTATTTAAAATATCGCCAACAAAAGAAGGAATTTTGTAGTTTAAGCATAGTCTTTCTGTCCATATGGACAGTTTGTTCCTTTCGCAAGTTTAAATGAATGTTGCTCATGCGACCCACTGAACTGGACGAGCCACACACTGGAATTCTATTTGGTTTAGGATTTTTTCCATTACATATTTCTTTTTATTAGATTGATTTCGTAAGACTTTATGCCTAAGAGACGCTACAGGCCGATTATGAGTCTAAGGCTTTTTTTACTCATTGAATGTTACTTTTTTTACTCATTGGATCTTAGCTCTTTCTTTCTCTTTATTTATCGGATGTTAGCGACATGCAGTTTTATGTTGATTCCCAACATCGCGTTCGAAGGTTTCGTTTCGTTTCAGACGTTTACCATTCCTGCTCAGAAGGGAACTGCCAAAAGAAAAATTAATTTATTTTTCAAAATTGTTAAGCTATGGCAAAGGTTTGACCCTTGAGTTGAGCGTTGTGCCAGACTTGCTGCCAATATTTTCATAAAAAGCTAGTTTTTAAAATTACCAAATTAAAGTTTTGTTTGTTGAGATATGAATATGCTCCCTTCAGATGGCAGCAAAGGCCTTTTTATGCTTTTAATACAAATTGAATTAAATGAGATTTTTATTCCATTTGCTCTTTAGTGCTTGAATGTGATTTCCTCCGGTTAGTCATGTTGTCAGCTTTTGAAGTTAAAATCGCTGCAAAGTCGTAGAATAAACATTTTTCTTTTTTTTTTTTCTTCTTAAAACTTTCATTCAGTACCTCCAATGGACTTATTTACTTATGTCGTATATCTTTGGAAAAGTCAATATAAATTTTCCAGCTAAATCTGTGATTTTTCAATGTTCTTCTTCTTCTTGACTGGCACGACAGCCCGATTACGAGACTAAGGCCTAGATACCCCCAACCATCCGTGTTGTGCGTGCGAATTTGTAGAGGGTTGGAAGGGACCTACAGTTTTTGCAGTTCTTCAATGTTCGCTTTAGTAAAATCAATTACATAAAAAAAGGTCCTAATACGTGAATTCACACTGAATTCAACGCACTCTAAAATTCCTTAGACATCGGCCTAAGGACGTGTTTTACGATAGTTATTCTCTCTATTTGAAAGGACCTTCAAGTAAATTTTTAGTTAATTGATATTTATGTTTTTAGTTTTTGTGTAGTTAGACTTTAACTAGTCTATATTCGATTAGATTAAGAACATAATTTTTATAATGTTTAATAAGTTATAATGTTTATTTTTTATAATGTTTGGCAACAAGTATTGAATATGAAAGAACAAGAAGTTGTATGACCTATTTGAAGACATGGACGTTCCACAGCGAATTAACATTTAATGACAAAGCAGGCTTGGCCTTGTTTCTCGTATGGGCGATGAAGCTCCATGAAGTGATGAAGTAGCTCGATATCGACGATGATGTAGGAGACCGTATTTCCAGTGGAGAGACCAAGTTGAGAACGGTCTACGATCTCTTGTTGTGACCAACTGAGGAAGGCTCGCGCAAAGTAGATGCGCCCGTAGGGAACTTTTGCAACAGGCCGTAACCCGGTAACGGGTTATTATGATAAGCCAAGTAAATAAGTGACTTATTACGAATCTTCTTCGCTTTTGCCACAACTAAATTAATTTGCTTTTCTCCTTTTGGTTTTCTTTCTTATTGAAATGCCTATCATTACTCAAATCTTGAAGGTATTTCAGTAAAATAAAAATGAAATAAATATTTATACAAACATTTGTAATACTCTGATGAGATTTTTATATTTTCTTTGTTGTCTTAGAGACAAAAATAAACATGAATAAAATAAAAAAAAACAAAATTAGATATTTAATATTTTTGTATTTCCTTCAACCTCTTTGTCTCTATTTACTACCCTTTTCTAGGCCTTTTCTTTCCCATTCCACTTATTTTTACTCAATTTTTACTCCTTCTCATTTCACAACCCAACACTGGCCCAAGTGAGCGGCGCTTTTATCTTGTCATTCACTTGTTGCCTTTCACCTGAAAATTTATAAAAAAATTTTAACTTATCATGAATAAACCCATGTTTTCATGTTTCATGTTGCTTTCACTCTCATTTGCTTGTTATTTTTTTCAGATGCTGCCTTAAAAACATAAGCCAGCAGTTATTGCAACACTTCATACTATACTTTTTGTAATTTTTGTCTGCTTTTGATGAGTATTAATTTTACTTTTATTGAATTTACATGGCATCGTCTTCAATTCGTTCGCCTGCACTCAAACTCAAACTCCACCGATGACATTTCCTGGCCCTGTCTGCTTGCCATCTCTGCAACCGCAATGGGCGCAAGCTTCATCCGTTTTGTTTTAAATGTCTTGTTGTTGCTTTTTTTGTGTGCGTTTTGCTGTTGTTCAGACGTTGTTGATGTACTTTAGCTTTTTGCAACACCCTCATCACTTTTCTTGCGCAGCGTTTCCTGTGCTTTCGTGAAGAATTTTGGTTTCATATTTTTTTGTTCTATTTGCATTCGGCTGTCATCTCATTCGCATTGCAATTATGACAACGATAATTAAAATGATGGGCGGTTTGAGCTGGTGCACAATTCACACACTCACGCACACATATACACTTGCGCAGCCGCATTGCAAAGGCAGCGCTGTGGCAAATGGTTACGTATACGCACCGTAAACGCTCACTTAACATTTACAACTCGACCACATTATAACTAAATATGGCATTGTTGAAATAAATTAAAATTTTATGCAGCACAATAAAAACGAGCACTCACAGACTCACTGGAAATTTCGAGCACTTGGCACTTTGGCACTTGGCGTGTGTGAGATTTAGCCACTGTTGGCGAAATTGTGGCACGAGTACTTAACGACGCAAAATATCCGCGAGCAGATACTTGATACTTTCTTGGCAGTGCACAAAAATTTCCACCACGCATGTTGACATTAGAACGCAGCGCTGAACTGCCACTCGCCGCACTCTGTCGCCCACAATGACATTTTATATGTGTTCGCTCAACTGGTCTTTGTGTACAGACGAGTGTCTGTGTGTGTATGGGTGTGTTTGCCTGCACTGGCACTTGCCATGCATAGTGCGGTGCCATGCAGTAATTTGACTCAAATTAAGTTTTAAAATTTGTAATTATAAACTTTGCCAACAATTTCGTCTATCCGCTCTCACTTTTCCATCATTTCTTTCTGCTTTCAGCTGAACGAAATTTCGTCTTCATGCCATTTTATAAGCGCTTTCTTTTCGGGATAATGTAACTCTGTACGACTCAGCATCGTTGTGTCCTCGCTGCGGGGCATTGTTACTCGCTTTCTGCATTTTTTGCAGTTTTATTTCAAGCTTTCTTCGGTTTAGTGTGTTCTTGGAATGTGTCAGTGTTTCTCTGTGTGGGTGTGTGTGAGTTTCACATTTTTGCACACAGTTTTTACGATTTTCACAGAATAGCTCCAACACTCGCAGCGTAACGAGTTCTACGCCAGAGAATTTTAAACTAACCCAACCATCCAACGAGCGCCTCATCCCTACGCTCACCTCTCCACTCCGCACGCCCTTTGTTTCTATGTTACTTTGTACATTTGTGCCACATGAAAGTGAAATAAATATATTTAATTGTCATAATTTGCCAGAGTGTCGTAAAAGAGTGTTTGCAGTAATTACAACGTTCCTTCTTACTTTTCACGTTCCCGCGAACCACTCTTATTTTTGCTGATTTTCAAGCAGTAAAACTATAAAATTTTAATGTTGCTTTGAGTGTTGACATTTCAGATTAAATGAAATTTCATGACGCCATTCTCACACGGCTTGCGAGTGCATTCGTTCGCCGTTGTTGTTGTTGCTGCCGAGTGCAATCACGTCAATGTCAAATGTTGCATTGAAAGCGCGTAGTAAATAATTGCAGCAGCACTTCACAATGCCATGGAAATTGAGGTTATGCCTCGTGCATTCTCGCTAACCAATGACGCAGCGCCGCGTAGCCGAGTGCATGTGGGTTGCTGACAGGTTCCCATGATGGCTTATGCTAATTTTATATAGTGCGCGCGAAAAAACGCACAATTATGGCGCCGGATTAACCCTCGACGGGTTGTTGTGGTCTGTGGTTGGTCTGGAAGCGGAGAGGCACTTTGTAGTTGGGTTGATAGGCGATAAAAAGGTTAAATGCTGGTTACCTCGAACTGTGTTCTCTATTTATATATTTCGACTTTCAGTTATTCACTATATTTGTCCAACTTCCTATCTTTGTATGTCTGTAGTCAGTTTATTGGTGTTTGTACTTTTGTTTAGTTGTCCCTTTGGTTCGTCCTTCCAAGCACCCCACGAATTGCTTAATCCATATTGTAAAATACAGGAAATTCGAGGATATTCTAATATCTGCGGTAAATGCTATTGAGATCTTTACTGAACGCCTTTTCAATTAGTTGGTTCTAGCAAAGCCGGGTGGGTATCTTCCGTACAAACTAGCACCAACTGATATCTCTAATATATTGTAAGGCTTGTCCACGAAATAACTTTTACATTTTCTATTATTAATAGCTACTAAATAAAATATTGAACTAATGTTTGTGTGAGTATTTATTATCTCTTATAACTCAAAGTTTGTGATAATGTACAAATATTTTAAAGTTCAATTGGATTTCTTACAAATCTACGTATTTTTGCTTTCAATCCCCTCATCAAATGTTGCACACCAGATTTTCCAATTTTTTTGGCCATACTGTTCCACTTTTTTATAAAATCGATCTTTCCCTTAGCACGTTTTTTATATTTCAGTAAGTTTCGTTTCATTATTGCCCAAAATCGTTCGACTGGCCGAAGCTGTGGGCAATTTGGGGGATTGTGATTTTTCTCAACAACACGGATCTTATTCCTTTGGTACCACTCTTTGACAATTTCTGCATAGTGGACTGTTGCTAAGTCTGGCCAAAATAAAGGTGGAACAGCGTGCTCTCTGTACAATGGCAAAAGTCGTTTGTTGAGACATTCCTTCAAGTAAATTTTACTGTTAAGAGTGCCAGTTGTAACAAAAGGACGAGTGTATTTGCCACAGCTACATATGGCCTGCCAAACCATATACTTTTTACCATATTTGTCCATCCGTTTATACTTGAACCTTTTCAAAACGCCACCCTTCAGGTATGCTGTGTAATATCCTCGACCTGGAAGCTGTTTGAAATCTTCTTTGACATACGTTTCGTCATCCATTAACACGCAGCCTTTAAAACGACACAGATCATTCGATAAAAGTTTTCGGGCTCGATTTCTGGCACGCCTTTCCACTTCGGAGTTACGATTTGGCACTTTTTGAACAACGAAAGATTTGAGCTCGTAGTGTCTTTTAATTTTCGCAATGTATGATTTCGAAACTTCGAATTTTCGTGCCAAATCTCGTAAAGATTGGTTTGGATTTTTTTCCAGAGAAACTTTCACCTTACGAGCTATATCTTTATAGACGAAACCTTTTTTTCGTCCGGCTCCGACGATACGGGATGTGGACAGGTAATTCTTGTATTTAATTACCACATTTCTAGCTGTTGCGCTGGAAACTTTGGCTAGTCTTCCCAACAATGCGTACAAAGCCGTTGGATTTTCGAAAAAGTGGGCAATTATTTTTTGTCGCATTTTCTCTTCTTTAGATGCCATTTTGATTGAATCACTTTAAATTTCAAAATACAATTGACCACTAATAGCTGAAATTTGACAGATTCTGAAAAGCGAATTTTTTTTTTAGAAATTTCGGTGCTTACTATACTTTTTTTCGTTTTACGTTGTAAAAGTTATTTCGTGGACAAGCCTTATTTCTTGTCTCTTTGTTGTTTTAGAGACATCAGGTGGTGCTGGGTTAGGTTAGTTGACTCATGGGGGTTTTACATTGATCAAATAGTAGTCTATAGTGGTACCAAGATTCTGGAGTTCCAGACCTATACTTATGTTCTTTTTTGAAGAATTTCTTGGCTGGTGATGCTATATCGAGCACAAAATTTAGATTTTACGAGTATGTGCTACTTGCCAGAATACATTTCAGACTCAAGGTGGTCAGACTCAACTACCCAATGTTGGTTGGTTGGCTGGCAACAATAATTATCCTCATTTTGTGTTCATACTAGTTTGTGTTTTGAACTCACTGAGATCCAGGTGATCCAGAAGACACTTCCTAAACTCCATAGTTGAAATTGATTTAAAGTCTGGGAAGGGAGTCCCAAAGGAGGCGCACAGTGTTGCGAGTTCATATAGCGAAATGACATAATTAATCGTACATAACAGACATCGTAGAGAGAGAGATCGTACAGACATTAATCGTACATAAATGGAATTAGGTAAACAGCTTTTGTATGAGTAAAGAATTTATTGTGCAAAATTTCAATGAAATGGGACTTCATATTACCAATGCAAAATTATCTTAGTTCACAAAAGCTACGTAAAATTATTTATATTATTTATTTATTTAAATTTAATTATTTATATATTTTTATTTATTTATTTATTTATTTATTAATTAATTAATTAATTTATTTATATTTACATTCTTAAATAAAATGCCCTCATTTCAAAGTCATTGAAAATTAAAATTCAAAAATTGCTTCATAGAAGCAATGCTCAGAAGTTGCTCTTAGAGGGTTAACATCTATGACTGACCCCCACTAATTTTTCTTTCTGAACGTTTCTTTCGAACATATTTATACCCAATCTCCAACTCTTAATGGGGCTTCCATACAAAATGATCATTTTTATAAAATAGGCTCCAACTGCTCCCAGATTGGTCCTAGAGGGGTCAAATGTAAGATCAACACTCATTTATTTTTCCTTCCGAATGTTTCTTTCAAACATACCTACCCGCTATCTCCAAGTCTTAAGGGGGCTGCCATACAAAACTGCCCATTTTCTATGGAAGTAGCTCCTCACTCGTAAATTTAGCAATAAGTAAGAGAGGAAATATTGTATCTCGGAAACTACGGAACCAATTTTAATGATTTAATCAATAGTCGTCAACATTCTGTAGTGCAAAAAATACAAAATTAATTTAAGTTCAAAAATTTACCTCCAGAGGGCGCCTTCTATACAAATGAAGTTGTGAGATTGTCAACTTTTGGCTTTGTACGAAGTAAAAATCAAAGTGTAATGTGGAAACTTTATTAACACCTCTATTTAGAATATAATGGGAATCATAATCATTGATTTCTCGAAGCTATCTTCAACAAATATTGTTTTTTCTTTTAAATCACTTTAACTTTTTACTCAGTTTTTATTCACTTGTTTACTTTGTTTCATTTTCTTCATGACGGTAGTGTCCAGTGGTAAAAATAATCAGCGAAATTTTGATCTTGGTAGACTTAATTTATATGAAACTTAAGACAACAGTGAGTTTTAGGGACTCTGGTATTGACAGCTGGTATTGATGGGAATTCAAATTTTTTCCGCTTGCTTTCCAATGGGCCAGTGGTCAGTGTCATCGACTTCATTTCATTAGCTTTCATTTGACGTAAAAATTATTCCTTTCTGACATTTGAGTCAAGAGATATGATGTTTTAAAAGTTTCGGGAAGGGGCTTTAAGCCGCCAAAAACCTCCAGTCGCTTTGAGGTTAAGCAAATCAAACTTTTCAACTGACATTTTTGTGTCTTTTAAGCATTCGTTTTTTACTTCGCATATACTTTTTTGTAATATTTTTGTGATTTTTTTAATTTTTGCAGAGTTGAACAGTTATTGTTATTAAATGCAAATGAACAGCAAAAGGGGTGAATATGAAAAAAATAAAAATAAAAAATACATCTCCAAGTGTACAACGCGCTGTTGCTACGCATTATTCTTTTTTGGTGTGATTTTTGATATTTTTATTTTTTTGTTGTTGTTAAAAATTTTAGCTATTTTTGCATGTGGCGTTATTAGTTATGACAGCGTATAAAGTTGCATTTGTTTATTATGGGTGTTTGCGCGGGTGGGCTGCGTACACCAGTAGAAAGTTGGTAGTAAAAAAATGCTAAATGGAGTAATCCAGTTTGACCTCTCAATGAAAGAGATATTATTCGAAAATCGGAATTTTCGAAGTTGACTTTTCTGCAAAACCGGAGTAGTGGCAACGAAAGCGTAGTATTGATTCTATTTCTTCTGTATCTCCAAAGTTTTTGCAGACATGACTGGACAAGAACGGCCTTTGGAAAACCAAAACCCAATAGTACAGTGTCCGGTGATGATTTCAACAAGTTGCAGAATGAAGGTTCGCCTCAGAAACAGTACAAATCGCTAGGAATTTCCTCAAGGAAATGGAAGGCCATAGTGCTCGATAGGTGCCGCAAGATCCGCTTGTCACGCTATGAAGACTCAATAACTATTTTGTGATAATATGTGATAATATTCAAACACAGTATAGATATCGAAGGAATCACAGAAGTATACACTTCGGTAATGAGCAAACCGACCGCCTTTCTGACATTTTGTCCACGGCTTTCTTTTCCGCCACTTGCGATTGGCCCGGAACACAGCAGAAGGTAACCCAGTGGTGCCCGATGCTTTGAAGTGAGATACGGTAACTCTGAATTAATTTCGATTTTATGCAGCTATATAATTCCAACGCTCTTAGGACTGCCTGGCTATACACTAAATCGATATCCACTCAATTAAAAATCCCATGTCAAAGATTAGTTCAACAGTTTTCCAGATTGCAAAGATAAATGCTTGAAAAATATTGCAGAATAATCTTTGGGTCCGTAATACGGAAAGTAGTGAATACTCGATTTGAAAACAATTGGCAATACTCGATTTTAGAATGTCGTGATTTTAGGTACTCAAAAGCTCAAATTATTGATACTTGCCTCAGTTAATTTAGCAGATTGGATTTGTGGTAATTAAGAAGACTTTTTTCTGGAAAGTGCATTTGTTTTTAAAAATACTTTCGTTTGCTTTTCGTGCCACTAAAAATACCAAAGTTTAAAGGGTCAGGCAAACACAAATGAGGTTTTCTTACTCGTAGGTAGGTAAGTAGTTGCAACTAGTTGCCCGCATTGGCCACACATGGACCCCTATTTGGTTCCTTAGCGACTGGTTCCTTAGCAACTGGAGATCCGTTACCGAGTTGCAATAGTTATTTATTAGCACGCGAGCATTTTTTAAACCTGAACAGAGCTCTTGGTCCTAGCACTGACACATTTTTTAACCTTCGGAGAACACACTTAATTTTTCAATCATCAGAAACATTCTGGGTAAATTAGACTATTTTCACTTTTGATTGCCTATAACTTCACAACTATTGAACTTTTTGACATAAAAAAAATTTAAATTAAAAAAAATTTTGGGGTGTTCTCTGAACATAGTTTTAATAATTTTTAACTAGTATATGTACCTCTGAACTTTGTTATATACTTAAAAAAATTCGCGGGAAAAACTGATTTTGGGGCAGGTATTGTTACTTGAAGAAGGAGTATGGGTCTACATGATCCAATGTGTTCTCCGACGACTAAAAGGTCTTCTTAGAAAAGCAACAACTATCAATACTGCTATACTTGATTCTCAAAAGTATCTTTATTTTCCATCACTAGTTGGTATAACACTTGTAGCATTTATCTAATCAGCGACTCTTGATTTAAGATTTTCTTTATCACCATTATTAATGAGGTTCCAAACCCAACCAATCTCCACTCTCAGCGATCTTCTGCCAGCCATTTCCAATTCTTTGTTTTTACAAAGTAACCAGTTTTATTCCGTCAGTCCACTGATCTCTGGGTTTCTCCAAGCATCTTCTTTTGTCTTGGCAAATTTGAGTGCTTCTAACTGGTCTTCAATCCAATTCGGTTCTCGTTTCGTCTACTCCATTCGATTTAGTTTTGACGGCATTTTGCTGCAACTATCATTTTTGCCTCGAGTGTATAATTGTGCAACAAAGTTTTCACAATGGACTTTGCGCTACTGAATAGTTGCCTTTTTTATTGCGCATACTTTATAAGCATTTATTATTCTTACTGCTGCAAAGCACTCGACGCTGGTATTTGGTGTTGTTGTTGTCGATTGTCGGATGTGCGATGGCGGGTGGCTTTGGCTGGTGGCTGTTGTGGCAAAGTTGCTAATGCAAGTTTTAATTGAAAGTTAAATTTTCCACTGCGCTGCATACTACCCGATCGCGCCAGGCAGCCAGACCGCTCGCCGCACGCCGCATGCCGCACTGCGTCCGGCACACAAAGCCTCGCTTGCATGGCGTCAATATTTTTGCAAGTGATTTTACGCTTGCGGCTATTTTGTTAATAACACAACATGTGTTTCAACACACACACAAATATGGCTGTGTTTGAGTGAGAGTGTCAGTGTGTGGGTGTGTGTGTGCTGCCTGATTTTACAAAATTTTGTATGCATTTGTTGACAATAGAACAACAGGCGTGTGCGTACATACACAGACACACATTCGAACGCCTCCATGTAAATGTTGTAAAAATTCTGTAAATGCTGCGTGCGTTGTTTGCCATTTTGCAGTCATTTTGTGCGATTTTCGTTGCATTGAAATTTAATTTTATTACACAAAAATATTGTTGCACATGCAACTTTTACTTATGGCGCTGACTTTTCACATAAATACGAGTGAGCGTCTGTGTGTGTGTGTGAGTATGTGTGTGGGGTGTGTTTTATTTGCATGAATGTAATGGTAAATCATGCATGAAGCGCAGCATAAGCTTTGTTTGCCGCCGTACAAAATGAAAAACTAACAAAAACAATAACAATAACAAAAATTAATAAAAAATAATGAAAATCCCAATGAGAGAAAGTCAACAAACAACATGTTGCATTATTTAAAATTCACCAAAATGCACGCGGAAGCCATTTTTCGTGCACACAAATTTGCTCAAATTCGCTGAGTAATCCTAGAGCTGTGCTTGATGGGTTCTAATGTAGCGTTAGAGAAGCATAAGTCGAAATGTATGACATCGTAGGGACAGGACGTCATATTGTAACAGGGCATTACAATTTTGAAATTCCTACCATGTTTACGACGGTCTCAGTTGATTCGCATTGATTCGAAACGCTTCCGAGCCAAGTGTTGATACATTGATTTCAGAAGCGAATTGATTGCAGACGGTTCGAAAAGTATGCTTTTATTTTATCGTTTTCCCTATTTTTTGATGTCTAAATAAAAATTAGCTGTTTGTGTTTTAGTTGAAAATGTTCAAAAAACTGAGTGTACATCACCATCAGCTGATTTTCAAAGCACTTTGAAAATGTCTAACTGTTTATACCAATTTTCGAAGCCACTTGAACTTTGACTCGATACGCTTAAAATGTTCAAAGCGGTTTGAAAACGTGTTTATACGACTGTATTGAGTCGATGCGTATTGACTCATAGCGACTTCAGTTGTCGTATCTGACAATATATTCAAGGTGAGTAACCTTGAAAACACCTCCAGTAATGTTAATTTTAAACATGTTGAAAGCATTCTTTGCGCGTTTATTGTTTCGAATTTTTTTAAGAAAGCGAAAAGGAATCAGAAACTGTCAAATATGATCAGTGAAACTATTCTGCGTTTGCTAGCAAAAAAAAGCAACAGTTTTATATGAGGTTTCTAGCCTTTTAGCTTCGTTAGATTCCTTCTTGATGTCCTGGAGGATTTACTGACAAAGATTTACTGACAAAGAAGCGTAAACTTGTTCACTGTTACTGAGGTTTTTTCTAGCTTTTTCATGATGGTCGCTCGGTGTTAATTGGGTCATTTCGTAGGTAGCCAACATAAGGGGTCCTCTAGTACAAACGGTGTTTTTTAAAGCTTTTTTGGGGATTGTTTTTTCAGAAACTGCAAATGATAATTAGATAATTCTTCGTATATTTATTCTTTACATATTGAATTATAAAAAAAATTTTCTACGTGCTACGGCGAACACTGTTGGGGTTCCGCCAGCTGAGTACCGGCCATGTTTTTTTTCTAAGGGTGCGTTTGCGCCATCCTAACTTTGTCCCTGTTCGTCTGAAATGTAATCCAAAAATGTTGTCTTAGAAAGCATTACTCCAATTAAAGGATGAACTATAATGAAACCGATCTGATCAAAATTGGACCCGCGGCATCGTTTTAACTTTTTTTTTCGAAATTCGCCCTTTTTTTGCTCTAAAAACTCCCCCCAAAAATCGGTCAGTCAATGGAGCGCAATCTCCGTAAGTTAACCCGTGGAGCAAAACGTTTTCAATACAGCAAAACAAGAATTAAGTGAATCGGTCAATAAGTTTCGACGGAATCATGGCGCAATGGTCAAAAAATGTGTTTTCGAGAAACACGCGTTTAAAGTTTTAAAACCGTGTTACCGCGTAGTGAACGAGACGGATTTGAGGCTCTGTATCTCAGAGACGTTTATGAATTCGACAAAATCCGTTTGTGTACTTTTTCTATGATAGTTATACTATATAAATATGAAATTAAAAAAATCGATTTTTCAAAATTTATAACTAGAGAACCCCCTTAAGTAAACAACATTTGGAGTATTGGAGAACACAATAGTTCGACGCACTGTCTTTCTCGTTGTTGCTCGACTCCAGTACCTAATGGATGAAATGGCAAACTATACCTAATATTTTGACATTTAAACGTTATTTGTATCTATGAAAGTTGCTGAGGTATCCCTATAGGAACAACTATCACTGCTGCCTGGTCACCCTTTACATAAATAATAACAATACAAACTCCCTTATAAACATAAATAATACAAAAAACATAATTATGTAAAGAGTTCTTGATTCTTTTGACTTTATTCCTGAATTGAACTTACAATTACAACTCATGTTCTAAGCCCTAGTTACAATAGAATTAGTGATACTTAGTTCCAATTATTATAGTATTAGTGGTCTGTAATAGTTATTAATAGTAGTATCTTATAGTAGTTGCCATATTTTCCAGATTAAAGTTTAGAAAATCTATCCCACCTCTGCGGTAGCAAGTTTAAAGGAACATTAAAGATGATCAGTGTGTCTAAAAAAATCACACTTTTTCACTACTACAGATACGATTTTTACGATTTCACCAAATGAATCAAAACTAAGTATAGAGTATTCTAGGTAAGGGTGGTAGCTTAGAGACCTCACATAGGTCAGACTCGTCTCGTGGTATTACCACAGAGAAAGTGTGAAGAAGGGAAGCCATTGAGATTCCCGTATGAAGCGAGCAATGCAGCTAATGTCGATGGTTGACAGATTTGGCTGTTCCACCGTAAAAACGGGTCTCAGGGTGACAAAGTTTCGTTCGGGTCACCAGAAAAAGGGCTCCAAGGTGACAAAGCCTCCTCCTGGCCATGACAGGACAATGGCTCTGCCGAGCGGTTCATTGAACAGAGACCAACCAGAATTCATAAAAATTTTTAACTAAAACACTCTTAAATATATAACAAGGCTGACTAAAATTAGATGAACCACAGGCGTTTTACTATTTGCTTGGTTTCTATTTCCCATCTTTCAAACGCAAGAATC
This sequence comes from Melieria omissa, assembly GCA_963971225.1. Lineage (NCBI taxonomy): Eukaryota > Metazoa > Arthropoda > Insecta > Diptera > Ulidiidae > Melieria > Melieria omissa. The sequence continues at coordinate 127,064,070 of OZ020267.1, read as the reverse complement.
CCCAGTTTGAGTAAAGGATCAAACAAGAATAACTTATTTGATTAATTTGGTCCATAATGGGTTAAGAGGGCTAGAGGGAGAGCTATACTCAAATCAAAAAATATCAAAATTTGCTCAAGTTGTAATATCAAATAACTATTGTTGGTCAAAGCTGCTTAAAAATAAGCGAAAGATAGTCGTTTGAGTGTAATTTCTTCACTGAAACTTCAACAGTTTCTGCGTTGAATTTCAAAGTTATATCTTTGCTCGTCTCAAAAGCTATTGAACGAACCAATGGACTGACAGATGAGCGAGAGGCAGACAGAAATCGATTCTCATAGTAAACCTTATCGCATGTTTATAAAATGTTTCTAATAAAAATTTATATACCGCACCATCTCAGTGTAGGGCATGAAACTGTCTTGACGTGTTAAATCTTCATCCTGCATATGAAAAACACTTCGTTTGTAGGAGTTAACTTCATTTCATGCGCACAGGAGTCAACAGCTACTTTGGAATTATGGCAGAATTACCTGGAACGTAGCGTAGGATTGTAGACGTAGTTGCAAACGTGAACGTGTGAGTTGCTAGAAATGGTTTCAGAAGCAGAATTCGTTGAAACGATTAGCCAAATCGTTTCGAACTCTACCATATCATCTCGTAATGCTTACTGCACTCAGCTACAAATACCATAAATCGACTTGATTGCCACATTTCGGTATTTGTAGCTCCAGTTGGTTATCATCAGCTGCGGGCATATCACTACTCGCTTTGGAGTCGCTGCAGATTCGCTTCGGATTCGCATTCTAATGCCTTTTCGCTGGAAATTTGCGCTTGAGTTCAGCGCTGTAAGCTTTGGTCGAAGCGTTTGCTGCTTAGTTACTGCACAACATTCGCTGATACTTGCTTTGCTATGATTTGGTAAGTTTGTATTTGTGTGTGTTTGCGCGCACACAAATGTTGACTTAAGTCACTGCACTGCGCACAAGTCAGTCAGCCAGTCAGCATCGGATCGAGTGTATTCGCTCACAATTTTCGTTGTTGACTTTTCCCCCCGTTGAATTTATGCAGCGCATTTGCATGACGTCCGCATTTCTTTTTTGTTTTACCTGTGTTTTTGCAATTGCTGAGCAAATAACGAGACTGCAGTGAATTCATGATTCAGTGTATTTCGACCTTAACGAACACAAAGCGACGCGCGAAACAAACGCATAAAAAATGCAACCAACATGAATGTAATTTAAATATCCGCGCAGCTCTGTGCTGAGTTCACGCTATCACACACACACACACAAGGACTCACGTGCCGTAAATAATGTGTGCGTGTGTGTGTGTTGGTGATTGTGTTGGCCTGCAATGGGTGCGGTGCGGGGGAAATTGCAATTACAATAATGGGTAATTACTACAAAAATTAAATACTGGCACACGTGCGCACGCGGCCAGTTGAAAAGTGCAAAATTGTCATAAATTAAATTTTCCATAAACGTCGAAACGGCCATTTCCTGACATTACATTCAATATTTAATGAGCATTTAAGGTGTTTCCATAAGCTGCGTCGTAAGAAAGGAAAAGCGTCGGGAAAGCAGAGCAGAGCTGGAAATAAGTGCTGACAGAATAAAAAAAAAAATTAGCTTAATGCAATTATTTATTGTTATTTATGAATTTTTTTTTCATTTTTTTTGATTATAAGAAATGGTCAATGTTAATTAATGAACGAACTTAAGTTGTATGTGGTTCATGCTTAACGATAAAATCTGACTTACATTTCAAATTTCATTTTACGAGAAACGAAAATGAGATGTGATGAAATTAGATGAACTAAGATTAAAAAATTTCATATATTAATGAGTTATCTCATCTTGCGAGCATTCTTAAATTTCAGCTTCATAGATCTGTTCGAATATTCGAATTGTAAATATTGTAAACGGCATTTTTCAAGACAGACGGCCAGACAGGCAAGAAAACAAGAAACAGATTTCATTATTTTTCACACTTTACTCAGCTGGCGGAACACACGTGTGCAGTTCCTACCACATAAATAAAAATATATACGTTCGTCCGTGTGTGTGTGTGTGTGTAATTGCTGGCATTCTTGTTAGTGCGGTGTGGTGTGCAACAGCGATGGGCATGGCCGCTGTTGCCTCGACCGCCACGCCATAAAATGTAATTTTTCTTTTTGTGGCTCCGAGAAATTGTTTTCCACTTCCTGCCGCCGTTATTTCAATGCACAGCTACACCGACACGCTCAGGTCTGGACAGACGCAGACGCCACACACACACACACACACCAAATGTGCAGTAATAAATGATAATAAATGTGAATGTGCGCACTGTATTTGTTGTTGTTGTTGATGTTACTGTGGCTATTGTTGTTATTGCTGTTACTGTTTTGCTACTGTAATTTGTTGTGTTTTAGTGTTGTTGTTGTTATAACTACAACGACTGGAAGCAGTGCAATGGTCTGTTCGACATTGGTTAGTTGTTGTACCAACTTAAGTGTTGTTGTAGTTGTTGTTGGCTTAGTTGTTGCTCTAAAAGATGATACAATTTGTTTTTGCAATGGTAGCAAATTAATTCAAGTCCCGGCAAGAAGCGTCAGCGCCAACAAGTGTAGCGGCAATGTAGCAACAATCATAACAACAACAACATTAACAAATATCATAAACAGAAAACGGAAGTTATAAAAAAAATACAAATAGAACTCTTTTTAGTTGTTCGCCAGAAGCTGTGCTACCTGTCAAATGAAAAGCAGAGCTGAAGAAAAAATAAATCAGACAATCGAACAAACAAAGTTGACAGCAACAATGCAATGAACCGAGTTACGTCGAGTATTGTTGCACGCATTGAAAATTGAGAAAACATGACCACACGACTATATCGCATCATAGCATATCGTAAACAACAAAAACACATACCGATTGTTGAGCACATCTGGGTTGAAATTCAATTTTCGTGAAACAACAACAACTCAGTTGTTGTCAGTGCGTTAGTTCTACGTGTGTAACGGTGTCGTGTTTTCAAAGAGTAAAACATTAATTTGAGTTTCTGTTGCTGTTCAATGCAATACTTGATTTAATTTGGTTTTTTTGAAACAATTTTGTTCAAAATTTGATAAAAAAATAATTTGATTTCAGTGTTGCTGAACCGACAATAATTTAATTTGAGTTGGACTCCGAGTTTGGAACGAATTGCTTATGACATATCATTAGGATTAAATAAATTGAATTCATTCGAATTGTGTTTTTCCTGAAAACCTCAGAGAGAAAACAAAGAAGAAGAAGAAGAGGCAGTTTTGCTTTTTATTAGGGAATAAAAAAAATAAAATAAAATAAAATAAATTAAAATAAAATAAAATAAAATAAAATAAAATAAAATTAAATAAAATAAAATAAAATAAAATAAAATAAAATAAAATAAAATAAAATAAAATAAAATAAAAAAATAAAATAAAATAAAATTAAAAAATGAAATAAAATAAAATAAAATAAAATGAAAATAAAATAAAATAAAATAAAATAAAATAAAATAAAATAAAATAAGATAAAAGAAAATAAAATAAATAAAATAAATAAAAAAAATAAAATAAATAAAATAAATAAAATAAATAAAATAAATAAAATAAATAAAATAAATAAAATAAATAAAATAAATAAAATAAATAAAATAAATAAAATAAATAAAATAAATAAAATAAATAAAAGAAATAAAATAAATAAAATAAATAAAATAAATAAAATAAATAAAATAAATAAAAAAAATTAAATAAATAAACTAAATAAAATAAAATAAAATGAAAATAAAATAAAATTCTGACGAAACCTGGTAGATAGCGATAGTCTTATCCGCTAGATCGATCAGTTTGTGAAAGAAGAACACACCCAGGTGAGTCTTCCTTCTCCTAGCGACGTATACTAAACTTATATTCTATGTATATAATTTTTTTCGTTTTTTAAGCAACACAAGGTTTCCACAAGACTTTGAAGCGCTGTTCTATGTATTTTTGGCATTTCTTGCAAATCGATCTTCTCCTCGACTTCTAGTTTTTCTATGTATTTGTAGGTTCCAGTCAAGCGCTTCACTTTTCATGCTTCCGCATGTAACTAAGTACGAATAATTATGTTTCCTTGTTGTTGTAACCATTAACATTGAATGCCATAAACTCTTGCAACTGTTAGCCAAATTATCCATGTAACGTTTTTGTTTTTTCTTTTGGCCCCGGAAGAAATCTGATAATCGCACATTAAGTGCACAAATGGGCAGCCATCTTAATCTCCGCAACAAGATTCCATTGAAATTAACGCGAAAATGCCGAGAAATTGCCTGACAAATTTATGGCACAAGAATCAATTGCTGCGGCTGCCACATGTGGGCTGTGTTAGAAGTGAACTTGTTCGGATGCAAAACACCACAAAAAAAATAAAAATAAAAAAATCTATTATAATTCACACTTAAAGTGTGCGCGCCTGGCGCGAAATAAAGTTTATTGAATTTTCTTGGTTTTTCGTCTGACTTTGGAACGACCCCATAAATTTGCCTATATCCGGATTGTATTTTAATATTAAAGTAATTATTATGCGCGTAGCTTCCCACAAACTAATTACCCACTTTGTCTTAATTTTCTGGCATTTTCGCGCTGGGAATACACCCTCGACGCGCTACGGCCCCGCATGCCAAACTGAACTGTTGAAGCGAAGTCTGCCGAACAGGACGGACGGACGCACTGACGGACGGACGCAGTGTCGAAGCTCAGCTGTAGTTAGGCAGAGCATGGCAACAACAAAAAATATACATGGGTGTGTGTCATGGGTGGGAACTGACATTGCTGAAGTGGTAGAGGTGGGCGGGTAGGGAAGCGGTGAGGCGCTTGATGAGCACTCGGTGCGCTCGGTTCGGTGCTCGATGCACGCGGTGGATGTGGTATGACGGTGTTGAATGCCAATAACCACAAATTTGCCTTAATTAGGCTACAAATTTGAGCGTTATTTAATTGGTAATATCAGCATAATAAACCGCACAAACACACAAGCATAGACACACACACACATAGACACTTTCGAGCACATAGCGTAGCGTTAGTTGGTGCCCTGTTGGACATGAGGTGAACTGAAAAACTAGCTTGCAGTCAACTATTTGCAGCAGCTGGTTGAATACTTAGCCCGGGATTAACTGGTTCTCAAACTACTTGTTTGGTAATGGGTTATAAAAGTGGCCTACACTCAATTAATTTGTATTCACTCTACTTGCTTAACATGTGGTTGAAAAACTACGGTACAATTTACTGATTCTCAAATTACTTGTTTGATAATGAGTTAGAAAACTTCGCTACAATTAACTGGTTCTCGAAATAGTTGTTCGATAAAAGGCTCGAAGAGTAACTTACATAACTATGTAGTTTTCAAACTATACTTAGCATCTAGTTGAAAAGTTAGCTTACAGTTAAGTAGTTTTCAAACTACTTATTTGTTAATGAGTTAGAAGAGTTGCCTTACAACTTAGTTTCCAAACGACTTGCTAAGCATTCGGTTAAAAATCTAGTGTACAATTAACCAGTTCTCAAACTGCTTGTTTAATAATTAGATTAGAAAAGTAGCCTACGCTCAACTACTTAGTTTTCAAACTATTTGCTAAGCATCTAATTGAAAATCTAGTTTACAATCAACTAGTTGCCAAACTCTCTCCTGGGTAACCGGCTAAAAAACTAAATACAAAATTCAAGTCAATAGTCAATGAACTAGTTCCTAAAATAATTATTACTACTATATTAGTTGCGCTACAACTTGGATTTCACAATGACTTGTTAGCATCTGGTTGAAAAACTAAGTTACAGTCCACTAGTAGCTTGTTTGATAATGGGCTACAACTTAGTTTCCAAACGACTCATTACGCATTTGGTTCAAAAATTACTCTTCAGTTAATCAGTTTTCAAATTATTTGTTTGGGTTAGAAAACTAGGCCACAATTGCCTAATTCTTAAACTACTTATTTGATAATGGGTTCGAAGAGTTGCCTTAGAACTTGGTTTGCCAACAACTAGCGAAGCATTCGGTTCAAAAATACGTCTACAATAAATCAGTTTTTAAACTACTTGTTGGGTTAGCAAACTGGCTTTAATTAACTAGTTCTCAAACTACTTATTTGATAATGGGTTAGAAGAGTGCCCTACAACCTGGTTTGCAAACGACTTGCAAAGCATCCGGTTCAAAAACTAGTCTACAATTAACCAGTTCTCAAACTACTCGCTTGATAATAGGTTAGGAAACTGGGCTAAAATTAACTAATTTTCGAACTACTTGTTTGATAATGTGTTAAAAAATTATTCTCCCCTCAACTACTTAGTTTCAAAACTACTTGTTAAGCATCCAATTGAAAAACTGGCTTACAATCAACTAAATCTTAAACGCCTTTCTGGACAGAACTAGCTTGCGATTAATTATTTCTCAAACTACTTATTAAAAGGAAGTTAGAAGTGTTGCCTTATAATTTAGTTTCCAAACTACTTAAGTACAAAGTATCAAATTGAAAAGCTTGTCTTAAATCAACTAGTTCTGAAACTACTTGTTTGAGGTAAGGAAACTGGGATAAAGTAAACTAGTTTACAAATTAGTTGTTTAATTATGGGTTCAAAGAGTTCTCTACACTCAACTACTTAGTTTAAAACCTACTTACTAAGTATATAATTGAAGAACTAGTTTACAATCAACTAGTTGTCAAATTCCTTCCTTGCCAATAGACTTAAAATTCTTTTCGGATTAATTAGTTCCCAAACTACTTGATTAGCTACTGGTTTGGAAGGTGTTTTATGAGGTTTTAGTCAATTGAAAGTCTTTAGAATAGTTGTAAAGTGACTTCTAAGGGAATTTTTTGTTAAAAGGGTGAGTTATGAGCTATGTTTCAGATACTTTTGGTAGAGTCCTCTATTATCCGGGTTATTCAAAAACGGGAGATTGATGTATATTTGTTTTCTACGATCGATTAATGTTTAATAAAAATTGTATATGGGTTTTCGAGTGAATTTTCGTATCAAGTAACTTTTTCAGTTTTGGAAGATTGTACACAAACAAAAGAACGCCTCAATTTCGTTTAGTTGTTTACAGGTTCACCATAAATGTAGGATATAGAAAAGTTTGTGCTTGTGTTTCATTTTTCTAATCCAATTAACAGAGGTAATCACAATTACTCGAATAAGGTTTCAGGATAATTAGTGATCTCGCATGGCAAATCCTGAGTAGTCAACGTTTGATTGTAGTAGATCCACTAATGACGTTCCAGTTGTTGACGCTCCTGCAGGGTATTATCATTGTTCTAGGGGTATCCCCACCGAGCTCGTTACTTTGTTATTCGGTACTCTATAGTTTCGTATGTGTATTTTGGTTTTGTTTGAATTTTTTACAAACTCAAAATACGTACAAAACAACCGAGTACCGAATTAAAAAAGTAACGAATACTCTTTACATATCTGTGGAATTTTGACAAAAGCACTTAAGTCGACTTAAGTCAAATTTCCCGTTTTTTTAATCATAAAGAAACAATTTAAAGACGCTTCTTTTGGTGTAATCGGTTTGTTTCTATGACATTTAGTTACAGAGATATGACGTGTATAATTTCAACTTTTCTCGAGTTTTGTATGAGATTTGGTCTGCACCTCATCAGTTTTTTCGCTCTCCTGAACATTTTGAAAATTACACTTAGGTTGTTTTGTCAAAATGCCACGGATATTATGAATACCCCTTAACGTGTGAATATCCCTCACATATTGTTGGAAGTGTCCACGGACACAGGCACATAGACATGGCGGTCCATTGTACCTCAGCTATAGCCCCTCCCTCCATGACTAGAAAGAACTTATACTCGCAAATCATTTAAGTAGATCTGTAGCCTTCAATAGACATCCAGTTTTTCAAACACTCCCGATCTCTTTTAGCCGCTCCATTGCTTTTGTGAAGCGAGTCCTGCAGGGTAGCATGGCGCTTGTTTGCGTGTGTGTGTGTACGTGTTTGTGTCCTGCACGCATATGCACAGCAACCACTCAAAGACGGTCTGTCCGTTGCCGTACGCTGTCGATGGAGCAGGTTGTTGGTCGACTGGTGCGTTCGCTGGTCGGCGGTCTTGTACGTCGGTGCCCAGTGGCCGTGTGCGGCTGTCGCGGCGCGACCCGGAGGCGTGTAGTACATCATCAGGTTATTTAGGCTCTGCTACATGTATTTACATTTGTTGTCGTTATTGTAGTTGTTGTTCTTGTTGCTGTTGGTGTAATTGCCGTTCTCTCCATTACACAATACGGGCCACGCCATAAATTTTCACTTTTCGCTGACGCTGGAATATTCTTTTGCCAGCGTTGCCATTCGTTCGCTGTATTGTACGAAATGTATGTGTGCGCGAATGTGTGTTTGTGTGCGTATGTCCATTGAATTGTGAATGAGTTGTAATGCATGTAATGTTGCTCAATTTGATTTTAATTAATGCCCAAGTAAATTTAATACGAAATGGTAATTATTTGCTTCGTAGGTGCGCGCCCCCTACTTATTTACTTACTTAGCAATTCGAAGCCCACCATTCGCTCCTTCCCCCCATCAACCGAGGTGCGCTTGGAAAAATAAATTATGGCAGTGGCATTTATGTGTTCTTTGGTTTCTTGTTTAATTGAATGAATTCAATGCGCCGTGTTGGGTCGCCGGTCGTTGTTCTTGTGCGGGCGTGAAAGATTGATGGTTGGCCGGCTGCCATTTTTGTGATGAATGTAATTAATCTGTTGCAACCTGAACTTGCCGCTTGCCAATTCTAATGGAATTAAGTTGAACGAATGAAATATGTTCGGGTGTGTATAAGGTTGAATTAGTGATGGTCAGGAGCACTGGGAGTAGTATTTTTTGAAAAAAAAAACTTAGTATTAAATTTACTTAGGGGTCTTCAAATATTGAATTTTCAACACTAAAAAGACCATTGCGGTTATTTTGATGATTTTTCATTTTTTATTATCCGTATTATCTTTGGTATTTCTATCAAATTTTGCTTTGATGACTTTTAGTTTGTTATTGGATTCTAAAATTAGTTCAACAATTAGGGTTCTACAAGAACAATTAGCCAAATCCGATGTGTACTTTTCGAGATATCAGCGGATATAGTATGTAGTCTTCGTAGGTATGGAAAACTTGCAGTCTTCATAGTGTTAAGGGATTTTTTTATATGTCGCATAAGGTGTATTTAGCAGTCAGAGTGCGAAATGAAGCAGGTAGCACTGTAAAAAAATTTAAAAAACCCAAAAAAAAAATTAAAAAAAATAAGATTCTGACAATTGATTCTGGTAAAAGCCGCTAAAAAATATAAATGTGTCGAACTTTTTGATATTTTACATCTAAATTTTGTTAAAAATAGATCAACGTTTCCCCTCTAGTTCATTCTTATTATTGAAAACCATGTTACCTCACATTTTAGGTATATAATGTGTTCAGCAATTTAACGTAAAATACTACAGGGACATTTTTTTGGAACATTTTAACCCTCTAGTTCTAATTTTTATGGGTCAATTTGACCCTTTTTTGCTAAAATGTCAACAAATTTCCTACTAAACAGAAGAAATGTGCCACGAAAATATTTCTCATAAAATTCTACTAAAGATCTCTGAATACACCAAAGCTCAGAAATTAACTTAAACGCCATAAACAAGTCAAAACTTAAGAAATATTTAATACTGTTGGACTGAAATCATACAGTTTCCTTTACAAATAGCACAATTCAGCCAATTATAATCCTTGCTTAGTCCATCAGTTGGTCAATAAATCAGATGGTATGAAATACCAACCATTGCAATATCTGTCATAATCAACTTAAAATACTTTTTCCCTTGGGTTTTATAATTTATGGAATATTTTGATTCGAAAATTGTATCACTTTGAGTACATTTTACTTGACTGCTTCTAATTATAGTTTCATACATTGCATTAGCATATTTTGATAGTATTGAGATCAAACAGATTTTTTAAGGGGAGTCGAATCGCTTCAACCAACCTGTTCATCAAAAATGTTAACGATTTATGACAACACAACAGTGAAATATTTACATGTATACATTATATCTACACAAAATATACATACACACATACATGGATATTCTTAAATAAATACTGCATAATATTTGTGCGCCACTGCACAAATGGTGCCATGTCAGAATGATGACACGAGACCATACAACTTTTCAAATGACAACTTTTCATTTCTGTATGTATGACTGTGTATGCAGTTTTACACATAAATAGTAAACATAGAAATGCAAAAATCGTTGCCTCAGAAAATGAATATCGTATGTTCCATTAAGCTTAGTGGGAAATACGACATTTGTTTTCTCAGCAAGTGAGAGCACTCGATTTTTATCAGATAAATGCGAGTATGTGCAATGTGAGGCGTTGCACCGGAAGTTGACTTTTGACGTGTAACTCATCCACATCTCTGCACAGCCACAAGAGCAAACATATAAATGCAACAGTAATAGCAAACATATTAAATTGAATACATAAATGGTACAGTGGCAAATATGCATTTTCATCTGTTGAAATATGTGTTTAACCCAGCTACCAAAAAATATCAAAACATTTTATGTTCTGGATGAAAAAGATGACAAGCTCATGAGTGCTGGGAAAGTCTTTCGGTGATATTTAAATGATGACCAACATGTTGGCCAAGTGAAATCAATCAGCCATCAACGCAGATTCCATCAAAACTGTGCATACATGAAGATAAACCAAAATTTCTCAATTACATAATTTTATAGCAGTTTAACTGATTAATTTGGTTATTGAAAAATGTATGCACGGTTAGTTCTGCACAAGTTGACTGAAGCCATCTCATCGACCGACTGATTTTTCGACTATAAACTGAATTTTAACCATTAATTATTCCTAGTATTTGCCTAATTTAGCACCTTGCGACTTTCATCTTAAAAAAAAGATACATTTTCCCATCAAAAGAAGCGTTTTGAGAGCGTATAAACCATACTGAAGGACATCCCGCCCAATGATCCTAAACATTCATTAGACAAGATTTTGAACCGTGGAAATCGCTGTACGGAGTCCAAAGGGGACTAAATTTTAATAAAACATTTTGAATAAATATTTCTAAGCACACGGCAGTCGCCGTAGCTCAGCTGGCTAGTGCGTTGGGCCGCGAGTCAAATGCGACGCACGAATCTACGTTCAATACTCCGATGCGTTAACACCGAAAAAAAACAACAAACAAACCTTTCAGAGTAAAATTGCCTATGAAAAAGCTCCCAACTCGCGTTCGGAATCGGCATAAAACTGTAGGTCCCTTCCAACCGTACAAACAAATTTCACACGCATAACATGGATGGTTGCGGGAAGCTAGTCTCGTAATCGGGCTGTCGTGCCAGTCAAGAAGAAGAAGAAGAAGCAGCACATCATATTGCACTGTGTTGCAGCATATCGCAGCAGAAGGAGATACCTGGGCCAGCGCTGGCTTGCAGAAAAGAATATCAATCACCTAAGCCCTGTGAGTTACTAAACTTTATTAGGTCGTTGGGTCTACGAAATATTCTCTAACAATTTGTTGGGTGCACAATAGACCATTATTGGTCTTGGGGTTGATTCCATTTAAACTAAATCTACCTAGTCCAAGGTTCAACATGTCTTGTTACATCAAAATGGCACTGGAAAGCAAATTGTCATTGGCTGATCCAGTCAGACTCTCTTTACTTCTTTAACTAACTAGAAAACAATTTCTTTCCAGAAAAGATCAGAAAAGATCAACACAAACTCACACATGTAGACACTAATTTTGTGAAGAATTTTTCATGAAGCAAGCTATGAACAGAAGTCAGATTCTTAAAAGCAGGTCTTCAATATAAACAAACAAATTGGCTTGTGAGGGGTTTTGTTGTGACTTTATAGTAAGAAGAAGAGTTGACAAAACAATTGAATGGTCGACAAGTTAGACAAATGCTTAGGATGATAAAGTCTACTTTGGGCCAGAGCTGGACAGTGGTACAGAAGGTATAAAGCGTCATTGAGAGAGCCGCAGAGCTCATTGAAAAGGAGGCACAGCTGCTGGTTGCGAATTTGTACGATCCAGTGACTAGTTAGAACCACTATAGTAAAGACGATTGTATCATGTCCTAAACTCAGAAGCTGTTTGGACCTCTTATGGTTTAGTTAGGGCCATGTTTTCTTAGAGACTCTACAAAACCCTACCAGTTCCGGCCAGTGCGCTAGTTTATCTATTGCTGGTGATGTCCTTGATGTCCCAAAAGACCCTAATTTCGCCGCGATCAGATAGTTAGCGTTGTAAATGATCATGTATATATGTACATATATACTTTAGTGACGTGTCGTAAGGTACTGAAACTGAATAAAGCTTTGTCCATAAACTCGGGTGTATGTTGGTTTGCAATGTCCGGTTGGATCAATTTTACTCTTATAGACTTACAAAAGTCTCATCATTTGTCATGTCAGTCACTACCTTAAAAGATCTACTAAATAATCTACTAAACACTAATCTACTACTATTCTTCTACTACTGATCCAATAAATATATTTAATACCTGAGAGATCCATTATTATTTATCCATTTATTCTGTAAATTGCAGCTTGTTTTTCATTTACTTAGGATGTAAGAACCCTTTTGATCATTGTCTGAATTTGATCAGGAATAAAGATCCCTTAAAAATTCCTTAACTTTGTCCTAAGTAATTCTTCCTACTGAAATGTAGGAGTATTTCGAGATTCTCCCAAATCTAGAAGGAAATATCTTGCAACATTAGGTCCAACATTGCACTAACCAGCTGAGAAACGGCTGCTGTAGATCTACTGGGTGCATCTGCCGAAAATTTGACGCTCCTGTGCTGTGATGTGTATCGCTTTTCGAGATCACGATGTCGTTGCGGTATTTAAATTGAATATTTGAATCTGCAAATTTTCAGCTGAATCTTCTCAGAGTTTGTGCAAGTAACTATATGTGTACATGTGCACATAGATGTGCTCTACGTATGTGTGTGTTAGTGCAAATTTGGCTTCGTGTTTGCAGTGCAAGGAGTGTGTTCGCTCGCTCGGCTGTTGGCTTTTAATTATGACATTCTTAATGAGATTTTCATCTGATGCTGCATTTAAATTGAATTTTTGCACAGCCGAAAGTGTTAAGATATGAATTTGCATATTTTTAGGGGCAACATGGCGGGAACTGACTGCTGGCAGTTGCACAGCTGGCAACTGGCTTTCACTGCCAGCAAATTGTTTCCTAAATAAAGCAGCAACATTCGAGCGATTTGTCTTGTCTGATGTTTGTTAGTCTGACTGTGGCTGTGTGAGTGTGTTTTTATCTGTGTGTGTGTGTGTTTTTCTATCTGTGGCATTTGACATTTAAATTGCATTACTGCAGATTATTAGTTGTCGGCCTATAATAACTGTGCATTCGTCCTGTTTGATTATGTCTGAGTGGACCAATTTAACATGCAAATGCCCAACACAAAAGAGACAACAGTAAATGCCACACAAGGCCAACACAAATAAATGAAAAGTAAAATGCATACATTTTCTGCCAAGATTTTCTATCAAATGTAAATAGACGAGCGCAAAAAACGTATTTACTTATGCTACAACAATCTAGAAAGGTCGGTGTGCGCGAGAGCGCAGAGTTGGTTGCGTTGTGTGCTGTGATGTGGTGTCGAAAACAAGCCAAGAGGATGCAGGACGCATGCGCGTAATTCAGCAACGCACGTAAGCACTTTGACGTAAGCAATCACATTCAGCATTTCCGCACTCTAATATTATTTATTTAATTTCTATTTGCATTACTTTGCTGCGTTTCTCACGCCGTCCCACACTCGCACACACACACAAATGCGTATATCAGGCAACTGATAACAACAACAACAACAACGGTAAGAAGAAAGCATCACAAATTGAAATGTAAACTTGTGTGGGCCGAGCGTTGGTGCGGATGCGGCAAAAATAAGTCATTTGCATTTTCGCCACAACTCCACTGCGAAAAAACCGAACCAAAGCGACTTGCCACTCACTAATGCCAACATAACAACAACAACAACAACAACAACAACAAAAACATCAACAGTGGCATCAGCATCAGCAACTGTTGAAAAAACGAAAACTGAAGTAAGATGAAATGAAAGGAAAACAGCAGCAGCACCAAAGCCGGAAGTATCGAGCAAGCTGGCAAAAATTGAAGGCGCCGCCGTCGCGAAGAAGCCTCAGCCGCAAAGAAAGCACCAAAAGTAGAAGAAAAATGCGCTAAAAGTGTTTACTTTTTACTCAAGGAATTATACTTGAGCAAACAGCAGCTGCGATCCGGAAACGGAAACGCAAACGCCATGGCCAAGCAACATCAACAGCGACAACGACAGCGCCAAGCGTCGAGCGTCGTGCACGCTGACGCTGACGCCGAATGTTGCCAGCCACTTTTGCTGCACAAATCATGGTAAATGAGCGCAAATGGAATTCGCAAATTGAAAAGTTTTCCTTTTGTTGGCGTTCCGATGGCGTTTAAATGCTGTTTTTAAGTTTTGTTTACAAAGGATTTCGTGATATTTTTGGCTGTTGTCGCTGTTACCGCTGCTTCTTGCCGCATTGCGCCCACTTCGAGCGAGTGCTGCGTTTGACGGTTGCGCTTCGTGTTCGTGTGTGTAGTGTGCAGTGGCACATACACAATTTTATTTTGAAGGGGGAGGGGGGTTGCGTATAACTTTTGAGCCGAATGCTTTTGAAACCATGTTTTGTACCAGGAAACATATGTTGTGTTTGAGAGGGTTTGAGCCACCAAAACCCCTCTCTGTGTGCGTCACTAGTTTGTTTGTATTTGTATGTGCGTGTGTGTCTGTCAGTTTTAGTGGCCTACTTGCCTTGCAGTCAGGGTTGGGGCATGGAGTGTAGCACAAATTAGTGTTAAGTGCCAGATTGCATTGGTAAATATTCATTTGTTATTTGTGTGCTTTATTAAATGCGTCGACCGTCAATGGCACAAAGACACGCTTGCCGTTTGCTCAAGGCTGCTCTGGCCTATTTTTAGGCGGATTAACGTCAGCTATGTTAAGGCGTCTGGTGGGATCAATTTAAAAACAAAGTGGAAAGTGCTGCTTGCCGTTGCTCAGCGGTTAGTGCGTTGAATTACGAATCTGAAATTGTGACAGAATACCAAATATAATATTTTGATCTGAGAGTAAAATTCTATGGGTAATTTGGATGCCTGGACTTGTGAAGTATGTTTGCTGCCGAAAAAAATTCTGACGGTGGGAATTAAACTCATAGATGTCATAATCTCTCTGTACAGCGATTAGTAATTAATTAGATTTATTACCACTAATTAGATTTATTACCACTTAAATGCTGCATCTCTCTTTAAGGATGTATTACTCTCTGCTCAACTACAAAGTGGATTAAAATAGAACAGGCAGACAAGAAGGAGGCTAACATTGCCTTTTACTGAAGTGGATGACGCTCTGCTCTCTTTGATATCTGCACTTTGTATGAATAACCACAGTTTGATCTTTAAAGATATATGTATAGTGTGGAGATAAGAAGCTCAAATGAGAGCTAAGCGGTAACAATTGCGACGACGAAAACGAACGCAGCAATGTCGACAAACGTGCGTAACAACGGAGATAAAAGGAACATAATAAGACGAGACACAGGAAGGTTTGCTTAGGAAGCCAAAGGATACACGTCGGGCCGCATCCAATTATTAAAAAAAAATAAAGTAAAATTTAATATTATATTTGTATTATTTATAATATATTTATAATATTCACTAAGCTACTTTCTTATTATTTAATTTTGTAATTGTTAGATTTAAGTTAAATTTTGATTGAAGAAATTTAATTCTAATTGAGGTGAAATTAAAAGCTCCATGAAGGAAGCACTATTCTCTATAAACTATCACAATCTTCATCAGACACTGCGCTATCGTACAATGATGCCTGCAGCAGCTCGAGAATGTGTAAGCAAGAACAAGTCACATCGCTCTATGTTCTTTGTGAATGTCATGTGCTCAGCAGAAAAAAATGGTTTTTAGTTCCGTCAGGCAATAATATCACCATGAACCATCTGAAAGCTACAATCTCAGATAGTGCTCAAATTTATAAAAAAAACATAAAATGTTTAATCGAAGGTTGAGTGTCAAAGTGTTCGTGGTGCACTTTAGTCAATAACAACAAACGCAGCAGCTACAAATCTGTGGCCGTAAGGAATAACAGCCAAAGTCGAGTTAGGACAAATGTACTACTACACAAAATTCTATGGCTTTTGCTCATAAAATGAATGTTTTACGCCCAAAAATCTAAAATTTATCTAGTGTAATCTAAAGCAAATTCAAAAATTGAAAGTGCTCTCCTGAAAACGTCATAAAATCGACTTTGGCTGTTATTCCTTACGGCCACAGAAATGTAAAAAAGTGATAGAAATAGCACAGAAAGTGTGGTCCTGGGTCTCTAAAAGGCGTTGCGGAAATATCTACTCTATATACTCGTACGCTGTTGTTTCTGAAGGTTCTGGCTAGAATGTTATGGCTTTGGAAGTCAAAATAGTTGCTCTGCTCCATCAAGAGGTTGAACTGGTTTACCACGGAATATGACTGATGGTTATCTCCAGCTTGTTTTTTTTTAATTTTTAGAATTTTTAACGGTTTGGGGGGCGAATCGTTAGAAAGATAAAGCTTCGGTTGGAAATTCGCCAAGCAAGTATTGAAAGTTACTTTGTTGGTTTTTCCTCTTGGAAAAAAAACAAAGGTTTATTTATATTTTCAGTGCTTAACCAGAAAGGATTCGCCATGAATCATTTGAGCTCGCACAAGGCTGCACATCATCTTCGTTAACCTAACCCAACCCAACCTAGTTACATAGCCAACCAGGTTACCGCCTGACGCAACCTTTCTCCAGGCACCCTCTGCTTTAATTTTGATTAGGTTAAAGAAGGGGAGTGTGCGGCAGGCGCTTCCATTCGGAGACCCCATTGAGTCCATTGTGAATTCCTTCATTCTTGCACGCGGTGTCCTTGCCTATCTGTTGAGTTCCCTGTAGATCTAGACAGACTTTAGGGAACTTTTGGTTTTGGCTAGGAACTGGTGCAGCTCAGTAATCTGTGCATCAGCTTTTTCCGTAACTCCATCGAAGAACGTGGTCCCAAGAGTCTCTAGCTGTCGTTCTTGTAGTGATGGACAATGGTACTCGATTGATTCTACTGTATGCTTGTCTCCGCAGTTTCTTCATGGATCATCGATCGTCAGTCACCACTTGCATAGGCGCTCTTAACCCATTGCTGCCTAATGGGTAAAATTTTACCCATGAAAATTGATTTTTTATAAAATCACAAAAGAGTCAATGTTCGAGATCTCTCAAAACCATTGACAGGGATAGTTAGGGTAAAGATGGAACTACCTTAACCTAGTGAAGGTCACCCTAAAATTTCGACATTTAGCTAGAGTTACCAGACTTCAAAAGTCGTGAATTTTTCGGAGGTAGAAAATGTGGCGAAACGTAGTGGCCTTAGAACTTCACAAAAATCTGTCTCCTAACTCACCTGTAAACAATACATCTTTTGTTCATGTGTTCAGCTGATCACTTTAAAAAGTATGGTAGCTCCATTGCTGCGTAAAGGGTACAAAATACCTAATGAATATCTCAGCAACGTGCAGAGATATGAAGCTGAAATTTTGTTTCTGATAATTTTGGGCCACTTCTAGGTCGTGTATGAAATATATATCAAATATCAAAATCGTATGGGCGGAACTGGTACCCGGCAGCAATGGGTTAACTTGGTCCGGAGACACGGTCTTCCTCTTCGCCGTCGACTTTCAACTATCGCGTTGAACATCTTTTCGCCGGAGTTTCATCGTCCATATGGGTGAAAGGCCAAGCCAGCATTCCACCTCACTACGTTGTACATAGATATTTTTTCGTCTCGATAGTAAAATTGTTTTTGTTGTTTTAATCCAACAGAATTAAACATCTAAGGACTCTGATCAAATTTTTATTTGGCATGATTTATGGTTTTGGGATTCTGTGGTAAAATTTTTCGAAGAATTGTTCGCCTTTAACTCTTCGTAGTATTTAAAAGATGAAAAACTGGTTAAAACATCTCATCAAAGTAAAATCACAGGCTTGCATTGTCATAAAAAAATACAGGGTGGCGCAAAAGTCATCTCCTTATCGGCAGATGCTATAACTTTTGCAAATGGCGGCAAAAGTAAATTGTGTTTTGATATTCATTCATTAATTCATTCATTTATTCATTCATTCATTTATTTAATTTTTCATTCATTCATTTATTCAGTCATTCATTTATTCATTTATTCATTTATTCATTTATTCATTTATTCATTTATTCATTTATTCATTTATTCATTTATTCATTTATTCATTTATTCATTTATTCATTTATTCATTTATTCATTTATTCATTTATTCATTTATTCATTTATTCATTTATTCATTTATTCATTTATTCATTTATTCATTTATTCATTTATTCATTTATTCATTTATTCATTTATTCATTTATTCATTTATTCATTTATTCATTTATTCATTTATTCATTTATTCATTTATTCATTTATTCATTTATTCATTTATTCATTTATTCATTTATTCATTTATTCATTTATTCATTTATTCATTTATTCATTTATTCATTTATTCATTTATTCATTTATTCATTTATTCATTTATTCATTTATTCATTTATTCATTTATTCATTTATTCATTTATTCATTTATTCTTTTTTCCATTTATTCATTCATTCATTTATTTATTTATTCATTTATTCATTTATTCATTTATTCATTTATTCATTTATTCATTTATTCATTTATTCATTTATTCATTTATTCATTTATACATTTATTCATTTATTCATTTATTCTTTTTTCCATTTATTCATTCATTCATTTATTTATTTATTTATTAATTAATTAATTTATTTATTTGTTCATTTTATTCAATTATTCATGAATACATTCATTTATTCATTTATTCATTCATTCATTGATTAATGAATTCATTCATTTATTCATTTATTCATTCATTCATTTATTCATTCATTCATTCGTTCATTCATTTATTTTTTTATTTTATTCATTGATTCATTTATTCATAAATTAATTAATTAACTCATTTCTTCATCCATTCATTCACTCATAAACAATTTAGAGCAAAGGAACACTGGGTGACAACTTTTGCGCCACCCTGTAGTAACCGAAAAAATTTGTTAACCAATGAAGTCAAGAAGATGAGAAAACGAATTATATTATTGAATCGAAAATTCATACTTTATAATATAACAAATTTAATACAAAATTTGAGGAAATATAACAGAATTAAATCTTTCAGAGATTCTAATTTTCGCAGTTGACAGACAATTAAAAAGTAAATAAAGTCTTTGTAGTTGAAAGAGAAGTAAAGAAGAAACCACTACTTCTGGTCTTCAAATTCAAAACTTGAACTCTTCTGTGCTGGTCTGGTATCGATATTCGATTTTTAGGTTAGATTTCTACTTTATTATTTTTCATTTACTCATTCATGAAATATCATAATTAAAGTAAATGCTTAAGCTTCAATTTCGAAAAGTGACTGTTTTGCAAAAACTTATTAAGTTGTTAAAAAAAACATTAAAGATATCTATCAACAAACTTCAGTTAGTGCTCTATTTGCTGCGCTCAACTCGCTTGTTTCGAATTCTTGAGGCGAAACTGTCTGATTTTTAATTATGAGCGACTTTGGCGTCGCAACAACGTCATGAATTTTTCAGTTGCTCGAAATGCTGCCAAGCGGAATAAAATATTGCGCAGCACTGGCAGCACTGTTGGCAGCGAATTAAGTACTCGGCCGCAACAGCATTGCGATCCGCTCGTTTTGCCACGCTTGCGGTTGACAAAATAACGGGATTACTTTTGGCCGCACAAAGAAGGCAAAACCAAAAAAGAGACAACAGAAATCATTTGCCTGCGCTTGCAAGCTGCCACACAATAATCAACGCGACTGTACGCGGGCTGCGTATTTGTGTGTGTGTGTGTTGGCTTTAAAGTATTTCGGCCAAACTTTTGAGAGTTAGTTTTGAAAATTTCGCGCAGCGAAATGAATGACCGATTAATTCCGACACATTTAACAGTTCTCGGCTTATCTAATATTTTACAACCCATTTAAATGGCGATTAGCGCAAAGCGACTGTGACAGTTTCGGCTAACTGATGTGTCGCCATTATGCAACAAAGGATTCGACTACATGTGGAACATGGCATGTTGTAAGCAGAAACTTGAGTGCAAGTTGTTGGCAGAACAATTAAAGCGGCAAATGAAACAACAACTCATGGCTATAAGCAATGCAAGAGCGACTTGTGGAAGGCGACTTGAAGCGTATTTTCAATGTGAATTGAAAGATGTAGAATAACATTATGGATATCAAATGAAAGAGGGAAATCCGTGGAATCTTAAAAATTTGATGTTTTTGGTGCAGAAGGAAGAAGAGGTATTGACAATGTCCTTTCAAAACTTTATACTTAAATATCCTTGGAAATTTTGTAATATTTTTCGGAAAAAAATATTTCTTTAGGATTAATATGTACCTGGTAGTGTTAAAAGTGTTCATATTTCGGGTCTTTATGGTCACAAATAACTTCTGTAATGAGTCTAATATAACAACTGGATAGATAAATAAATTATTTAAAAATCTATTTTTTTTGTATTGAAAAAAAAGAGACCGTCATCCTATCTGGTTCACTTGTTTTATTTCACTAAGGTAACAGCATTGTTCTGATTAAGTTCTTACTGCAAAACCAAACTCTTTGCCTGATGTTGCATCAATCACGAACAATGAACAATATTACATAACAGTTTGGTCAAAGTGTTAGAACAAAATCATGGAGCAAGTACTTATAACACATCATCGAAATGTATAAACATAAAATTCTAATAAGCCTAAAGGATTTAAATGCCTTGAATTCATATTAATCGATTTTGAGGCACTTCTACAATACTTTTACTTATGTTTTTCTTTGCAATGTTTTGTTGCTACCGAGAGTTAACTGCACTGTGATTGCGTGAGCCGCTCGCCAAATTTATCAATTACGAGTACCGGTGCGTATGAGTAACATTTTGAGTTACAAACAGCAAAACGGCATTTAAGCTTTTTGAATTATGTCGAATAAAGAACAATTGACGAATAAA
Organism: Melieria omissa; assembly: GCA_963971225.1. Classification (NCBI taxonomy): domain Eukaryota; kingdom Metazoa; phylum Arthropoda; class Insecta; order Diptera; family Ulidiidae; genus Melieria; species Melieria omissa. The sequence goes on along the minus strand of OZ020267.1, from coordinate 127,042,918 downwards.
AATACCATGAAGTTTCATAAAACGATAGACACAATCATGAACAAGCAATATTAATAACAGTAAAACTCACATATTGTCGCAAGTCATCAGTTTTGACCAACAAAAAACAATGAATGGACAAATAGGTTTTAAATAATTTTTTTTAATTTTATGAAAAGTTGTGTGATTTTTGAACGGATAAGTAAGTATACAGTTTTTTCAGTCTCATTTGAAAATCTTTAATTTTCTTTACATTCTTTGAACATTATTATTGATTTCAAAACAATGTACCGTTTTCTTGTTAATCAATCTTGAAGCGGTTAAGCATATTTCTTTTTTTACATTTAAAAAAATGTTTTTTTGGTTGATACGGACAATTAACTGCATTTAGGGTTAAACATTTTCACAACATATATCAATGACAACAAGCTGTTTTTCTACCTTTTCTCAATTATGTACACCTGTGCGTATGAGTAACATTCTGCGTTACAAACGACCAACGCTTCAGTTGCTCTACGAGATATTAAACAATGAGATAATGCTTAATGGGGGTGAATTGTCTAGAGGCTAAATGTTTTGGTTTAAAAAAAAACACATATAAAACGGAAACCAGAGAAACGTAGTCAAATGACAATTTATTTGATTCTTTTCGCAACAACAACACTACCAAATTACCTTTTTGATAACAAAAAAGCAGACTGGTTGGAACATAAATTTTCAGTTAAATCTCTAGTCTCTAGTCCCATGCTCAGACAAATTCATTATCTGCAAATTAAAGGTACTGTTTTAGTATGGTTTGGTGTTGTTGTTGTTGTTGTTGCTACGTGTAAGCATTTTATTTTAAAATAATAAAATTTAATTCAGCTTAATGGACACACTTGAGCCAGAGAAAAGGTTATAAGTTGTGCACGTGGCAGGAGGCAATTATCAGATACGACCGCTGGTCGCAAGCGGCGCTATTAACCCTTTAATGGAGTAATGTTTTTGTTGAGTCAAAACTGAAGAATTGTTGTTGGGATGTTGTATTTTGAACTAATTTTTTAATTGGAAGCTTCAGATGAGAATTTCTTGTATTGAATTGAAGGACTTATATATCCTTTATGTCTAAACTGAGTACTTAATAATGTTTTGAAATATTCGAAATTAAAGTTAAATGCATTTTGGAATTATTTTTTTTAATATTTTTCAACAAATAAATTTGCTGAATAAAATGTACTAACATTTTTTTTACTATTTTCAATTCTACTTTTTTCAAGGCCACAATGCTTGACCCCATTTAACATTTCTTTTAATTCAATTCTACTATTTTCAATTCTAAAACTTAAAACTTTTATAAAATATTCGAAAGTAATGTTAAATGCATTTTCGAATTACTTTTTATATTTTTTAACAACCAGATTTGTTGAATAAAATATACAAACATTTCAATTAATGAAATTCTACTGTTTTCAAGGCCACAATGCTTAACTCCATATATTGAAAACCCTAGAATTTCTAACCTAAAATTAAATTCAAATATTTAGTTTCTCAAAAACTTCTTGAAAATTCGAAATTAATGTTAAATTCATTTTTTATATTTTTCAACAAACAAATTTGCTGAATAAAATGTGTTGACATTTCTATGAAAACAATTCTACTATTTTCAATTCTACCAATTTCAAGGCCACAATGCTTGACTCCACATATTGGAAACCCTAGAAATTCTAACCTAAAATTAAATTCAAATATTTAGTTTCTCAAAAACTTCTTCACAGATATTAAAAAAATTCAGAGAGCTTAAGCTTAACAAAAAATATTCGATTAGTGTTTGCTTTCAAAAACATATGTCAAACCGTCTTAAGTAAACTTCATGCCTTCTAGGGTTAAAGGTCAGCATTGAACACGACTCAGGGATGGGTGTGTATGTGTGTGTGATAACGCCAAGTGGCAGCACCGCAGCGCAGGTCAAAGCGTTTCGCTCGCTAATCTCGACGTTTAACAACATTTCCCCCGGTGCCTTTACTGCAAATTAATCCGATGTGTTTAGCAATGTCGCTCCCCCTTCCCCTCGGTGAGTGCTGCCTATTGGCTTGTATACACTTTTAATAACAATAACGTTTGTGTTTGGTCTCCAGTTGTGTTGTTTTGTGTTTTTTATTTTCAGAGATGGGCCCGGGGTGCATTTTATTGGGGCAAAATTTGCTCAAGAGACGCAACTGAAATGGGTTAATGCGCGTTATGGGGCATTTGGCGAACGGTCGAACGGGGCCAAGGGATCGTAACAAATCGCATGTAATTATGCTGAATAAATTTTTAAATAAGCATCTTCTTGCCGAAAATGCCGCATGCAGATACAAAATGCGATACTCTCATTGTGCCATCAACCAAAATGAAGGCAAACAACCAAAACAAAAAAACAACTCCAACAACACCAAAATGAGAAGCAAAACAGAGGGAAAGGCATGCAAATGGCGACGCCGACTATATCCATGGCAGTCTTGGTAACTGTTATGTGTGTGTGTGTAACTGTGTGTGTGTGTGTGTGTGTGTGCTTGGGTGCTGAAGTGAGTGGGTGTGTGTGTGTTGGGATTTTTTGTTTGCATTTTCCGCTTTCTTCTGGCAAGGATGCTTAATGTGTTTTTATATGCTCGAGTGTCAAATATCAACTTTGCAGAAAATTAACTTTAAGCTTTTTTCACCCTTCTGCAACGGTTGGGGCTGCACATTTAGCGAGCGAAGTGGGAGCGAGCGTCCGTTAATGAGTTGGAAGTTCTCGGCGGCAGCAGCAGGAATCCATTTTATGGCAAAAAATAAAATAAAAAGCATTACAAGGGGAAGGGGGGGAAACATTTAAATTGGACCAAGGCAGGTTGTCTGAATCTTTTTGTTTTGTTTTCTTTCAAAGAGAGAAAAAAAGAAGACTGAAAGATTATACAATTATGAAAATGTAATAATTGAAAAAATTATAAATAATTAAATAATTAATTAATTAATTAAAAATATTATTAATAATTAATAATATAAACAAGAAAGAAATTATAAAAATGTATTAATTTAAAAAATAATAATTAATTAAATAAAAATTAATAATAATTATTAGTAATAATAACTAATTATTAATAATTAAAAAATAATTAATAAACAACAAATATTATGGCTTCAAGGTCATAAATGACAGAAAAGTAATTAAAAAATAACTATAAGTTAAATTTCAGGCGTTGAATTGACCGCACTTGATACATTAAAAAAATGTGTTTTTTTTTATTTAAATTATATTTGAAATAATTTAAAAAAATATTTGAAAATATTTGAAAACTATTTATAAGAATTTGAAAAGCAATTGATAAATGACTATAAGTCATTTGAGGCATTTGATATATTAAAAAAATGTGTATTTATGAAATTAGAATTATATTTGAAATAATTAAAACATAAATATTGTAAAATATTTCAAAATTATTTATAAGTATTTATATTTGAAAAATTATTGGGTGTTTCAAATCCTTCCTTAAAAATTTTAAATCCTTCCAAAAATAGGCCCTTATGGCTTCGCATGACCGCTGCCTTTCTAAATGACCGCGCGGTCGCTTAACACTAGAACGACCATTGAGTCATTTTGAAGGTTTTTAATTTTTAAATATCTGTATTTTCTTTAGTATTTCTATCAACTTTTGCTTTGATGACTTTTATTTTTTTATGGGGTTCTATAATTAGTTCCACAATTAGTGTTCTACAATTCCCATGAGCCAAGCCCGATGTATACTTTTCGAGATATCAGCAGATATAGTATGAACTATACTTGCAGTCTTTCTAGTGCTAAAGGTTAAATATTTTGATATTTTATAGGACATAAATTAAGAGATTTGACCTTTTTGTTGTGCCCACTGTAACTGTTGTGCACCAAATGTTGCACTCTGGGCACTTGTTACGAAAATTCGGAGTCGATCTGAGAAATTATTTTAAATAATTTGCCTCACTGCACAGTGATTGGTTTCATAGACAAAATTCCAAAAATTCATGGTCTCAGAATTTAAAGATTTTAATGTCATTTGAAAGGTAAAACTGCAACTAAGAAAACCCAAAAACAATGGGTGTTAAAAATTATTTAATGTGTGTGCAAAAGCGGCTCAAAATTGAAACTTGTTTTACAAAAAAATGCAAAAACATATTGTTTGTTTTTTAGTCTAAAAATTGTAAAAATACATAGGCACCAAGAAGTTGCTAAAACATTCAATATAGATTAAGAAATAATGTGTCCATTTTTGGTTTTAATGTTTTCTCAAAATTTGCAATTTACTTCATTTTTAATTTAAAATATTTAGCTTGATTAAAAATCTGATAATTGGCAAAACTTAAAGAAAAATATGTAAAAAAGTATGTGAAAGTACGTTCCTGGATTTTTGTATATTTTAAGAAGCATTCTTTCTTTGTCGAATAACGTAATCACATACTCCAAAATCTTCCAATCTCAGAAAAGAACTCAATTTGAAAAGTAGTCGAAATATTTATTTTTCGACAATATTTATTTTATTTATTCTGTTCCATTTGGGATATCTAAATAAAATTTTGGCTTAACAATGACAAATATAGACTACTGCCTCACACTTATTACCACACTTTGAGCACTTGTCACAAACTTTATTCATACTTACTCAATCTAAGTGTCTTTAAAAAAATCTGCATTCATCGTTGTTTCTATTTTAGTCTCATTGCATCAATCTTATTAAACGTTTTTCGTGACCAACTGTTTTTTCAAGAACCTTAAAAATTGTGGTGTGACAAACTTTAGTCCAACTGTTGTCACAAATTGTGCTACAAATAAAATTTTTGTCACAAATAAAACCCACTATTCATTTCAATTCAAACACTTTTCACCAATTTGGACTTCGGAAACGGAACTTTGATCAAATTTGTAATTTCCTAGCATCTTTTAAAACTAAATTTTTTTTTCTGTTTCCTTGTTCACTCTTCTTGAGAGCTGAGGCCCCAACAATGCTAATGACTTGTGTGAGTTACGTTATCGATTAAAGTGAATAGGTGAATGATTAGCTTATCGCTAAAAGTCCAAAGTTTAGGGGCTCTTTGTCCTCTAGGAGAGACGACTCTATATATGAAGATTAGGTTAGCTTATAGAAGATATGTGTGCGGCATTTACTTCCATGGGAGACGCAGTTGTCTCCATTCTGATTATCTTTATTTTAGAAATCTGGTGCTCTTCCCTATCTGTTGGGTTCCCTTTAATATCAGACGGCGTCTTTTAAGAACCATTTGGTCTAAGCAAGGAAATTGTGTAAATCAGTAATCCGTGCAACAGCTATTTGCGCGAGTCCATCGAAAAATTTGGCCCAAGAGTTCGAAAAGTCGTTGTTCCTGTAGTGATGGGCAGTGGCATAAAGGGGTTTCTTTTGATTCCGAAGCAATCCCTCTTAACAATTTCCAATTCCAATCAACATTTGTAAGTCCTCCGGCATAGAAGATTTTCGTTTGATTCCGCAGCAATCCCATTCAACAATTCCCAATTCCAATCAACATTTGTAAGTCCTCCGTATATGAAAATTCTTTACTGGGTTGGGTAGAGCGCTCGCTGTGCATCTGTCGTTGCTAGGAAGGAAATGTTGTTGGAAAACATAGACATCGGTGTTTTTAATGTACTCAACTTGAATGATATACGCTTCCATATATTTCCTTAAGTTCGAACTGCCACTAGTAGCGTTATTGTTGCTGAAGTAGAACGAAGACAAGACTGTGTATGAAAATATGCTGTAAGCTGATCAAAAGCTGTTGAAAGGATACAAGTTTGCCCAAAGGTATAGAATTTGTCTGGGTTATGCTGCAGAAACGGGAAGCAATGAGAGAAAATAAAAAATTTTAAATTTTGGAAGCATGGTTGGAACCGAACCCACGGCTTCAGTGATGAGGGTTCAGTACACTTAACGCTGTTCTTCCAAGGTGGCATTTGTCATAGTTTGCCATAATTTTCGTCACACTTTGTTCATTTGGAACAGTTTCGACAAAATTTTGCTATTTTATACGTAATTATTAAATTTCTTACTGTTTGAAGGACCAGAGTGTAGTGAACGGACAAATCAAAGACACTTCAGTTTATTTGAAGCATTGTGTGGTTGGTTTTTAAAGCATGTAAAGCACAGAAGAAAGATTTAAAAAAAATATGTAGACATTTGACATAGAAGGGTTAAGAACTGCAAGTCTATTTTTTATATTTCTAGGCAACACTTTTATGCCAAAAATTTGAGTTCAAGGCATTTCATATACAAATGAACTCTTTCTATTGCGTTCGAAAAGTCTGCAATTTATGCAAAATTGTGAAAACATTTTTAACTAATCAACAACAAAAAAATTATTTTATATTTAATATTATTTTATTACTATTATTTTCTTTTAAAAAACTATTTCATATGACAATAAACTTTAAATAAAATTTTCCATTAAATAAAACCATTATTTTTGTGAGTCGTTTTTTATAATTTTTTAAACCCCCAATATTTAATCACATCTATTTTACAACTCATATCCACACATATCCATTCGTATTTATGGTTTTGATGTACGACACTCAAATTTTTGTTTCATTCTGTTTAAATACAAATCGGATATTGCTGGCTGTTGTTGCACATGCAAAGCGAATCAGCCATTACCGGTGAGCGCGAAAGCCTTGTTGAAGCGCCCGTCGCGGCGTAGTGTGCGTGGGCGGGCAGTGGTGGCAAGCGGAGACGACAGAATAAACAATCCAATTAAAATTGATCCTACATAAAGCCCCAGGGATCTTGAACATAAAAACAATTGGCGTACTTGAAGTAAATAACAAAAAAGTGCTACTAATCCGCAGCCCTGATTTTCGTTACTTTCGGGCAAAATTTACGAGCGTTCACTCGGCGCCGCCAGCGGACCCCAACTCGGCGCAGTTTGCAGCGTTCAGAGCGTCGCTCAGTTGGACGCGCGGGTCAGTGGGACGCTGCTGGTTGTAATTGTCGGGCTGCTGGTTGGGCTCTGCTTGCGGTGTGAGTGTGAATGTGAATGTGTCTGTGTGTGTGTTCGTTAGTGTGTTTGTGGGTTCTCCGTGGCGTTTGAAATAGGGACAAGAAATAAGGGGGCGTGGCACGTAAATATAGTTGTGCTCTCTGTGCGCACATTTCGTGTTTGAAATTAAAATTGTAATTTTCTGCTCACTGTTTTTATTTTTGTTGCTTCGGTGCTGGTTGGTTCTGGGTGCTGTGAGTTGGTGTAATTTTGACTTTGCACGCGCTTTCGGGTAGCAAGTGGCATTCGCTATGGGGTATTTGACTGGTTAAAGCGTAGCCAAATAAATGAAAACAATTAAAATTACTTGCTTGGCTTAAGCTCGGCAAATGATGCCGAAGAGTAGGTTTTTTTTAGGGGTTTTTGTTGCTGTCCGTTTGGGTTTGTCAGTACGTAACATTTGATTTTTATTTGCAGTGCTTTTTGTAAAATACGAGTATATTTTTTTTCCTGGAATTCAAGTGATTTTCTGACAGTTGGTATTATGCTGGGAAGGAGAGATGCCTGCGGAAAGGGGGGAAATTGTCGATATTTAGACATGCATAGAAGAAGTCGCGCTGCTCTTCTGAGTTTCAAGGGCTACGACAGCAGTTTAGATATTTAGGGCCGTTTTCTCATCTTCCCGTTAAAGTGGCCGGTAGCTAAAGTGAACTTTAGCTAAAGGTCACTTTAAAGTGGCCGGTAAATATTTTCGTTTTCTCATCTTCCTGATAAATATAAATTTAACAGGTCTGATTTTTTGGCATCACTGGTCAGCATTGGGCAGCACTTGGCGGCGCAATCAGCTGTTTGTGAAAAATTATAATTATTTTTGAAGGAAAAAATAAAAATTTTGCCTGGCAAAATCTTGTTGATGCTTTTACTGCCAAATGGAGCGTGTCCTGGCGTTGGAAATCGTTGAGGGACAAGTTTGACAGCTTGAAGCGTAAGTCCAAGCTGGAACTTGCAGCGCAGAAGAGCGAGACGTATCGCACAGGTGGCCGCCCAGCAGCGATTGGACATGTCAGCAGTGCCAAGCAGTGAAATAGTCCAATTGGCTGTTATATGTCATATTTGCCGCATTTTGCGACTCCGTACCTTCAAAAGCGTCTTCCAGTGCATGAATTTAAGAAACACGCCTATTTTCCATACCGAAAGATCTCAAATTCAAATTTCATTTCAAATTGTAATTTCATTATCAGCTGTTTTTGTTTGTAAACAAACATATGCATGTACTTGGCACCATTTCCACTTAAAGTTCACTTTAAAGTTTAACAGGCACTCAATCCTCCCGGTAAATTTTATCGGGAGGATAGCTTAACGGGCAGATGAGAAAACGAAAATGCGTTTATCCGCCCGTTAAAGTGAACTTTAAAGTTAACGGGAGGATGAGAAAACGGCCCTTAAACTGCCAGAGCAGTTGTTCCAAATGTTGCCTGCAATGAGAAAAGTGAGAAGATAAGAGTCAAGATCGAAAAGCTGTGTAAATAGACAAGCTGGAATCCAGAGCTGTGCGGACTTGACTTCTATCGCTATCCACATGAAGCAGATAAAAATTACAAGAGTCGCACATCATATCACATCACATCACATCACATCACATCACATCACATCACATCACATCACATCACATCACATCACATCACATCACATCACATCACATCACATCACATCACATCACATCACATCACATCACATCACATCACATCACATCACATCACATCACATCACATCACATCACATCACATCACATCACATCACATCACATCACATCACATCACATCACATCACATCACATCACATCACATCACATCACATCACATCACATCACATCACATCACATCACATCACATCACATCACATCACATCACATCACATCACATCACATCACATCACATCACATCACATCACATCACATCACATCACATCACATCACATCACATCACATCACATCACATCACATCACATCACATCACATCACATCACATCACATCACATCACATCACATCACATCACATCACATCAGATCACATCAAGTCACATCAAATCACATCAAATCACATCAAAACACATCAAATCACATTACTTTCACTTTTACTATTACTATCAGTATCAGTGTCATTATCACTTTTACTATTACTATCAGTATCAGTGTCATTATCACTATCACTATCACTATCACTATCACTATCACTATCACTATCACTATCACTATCACTATCACTATCACTATCACTATCACTATCACTATCACTATCACTATCACTATCACTATCACTATCACTATCACTATCACTATCACTATCACTATCACTATCACTATCACTATCACTATCACTATCACTATCACTATCACTATCACTATCACTATCACTATCACTATCACTATCACTATCACTATCACTATCACTATCACTATCACTATCACTATCACTATCACTATCACTATCACTATCACTATCACTATCACTATCACTATCACTATCACTATCACTATCACTATCACTATCACTATCACTATTACTATCACTATCACTATCACTATCACTATCACTATCACTATCACTATCACTATCACTATCACTATCACTATCACTATCACTATCACTATCACTATCACTATTACTATCACTATCACTATCACTATCACTATCACTATCACTATCACTATCACTATCACTATCACTATCACTATCACTATCACTATCACTATCACTATCACTATCACTATCACTATCACTATCACTATCACTATCACTATCACTATCACTATCACTATCACTATCACTATCACTATCACTATCACTATCACTATCACTATCACTATCACTATCACTATCACTATCACTATCACTATCACTATCACTATCACTATCACTATCACTATCACTATCACTATCACTATCACTATCACTATCACTATCACTATCACTATCACTATCACTATCACTATCACTATCACTATCACTATCACTATCACTATCACTATCACTATCACTATCATTATCACTATCACTATCTATCTATCTATCCATCCATCCATCAAGTGTTTGAAATGAACTAACTAGATTTTCTAGACTTCATTAGATTTCCTCTCTTTAAGCCCAGACACTGTCTGCAAGTAATATTTTTTTTTATTTTCTATATTTCCCACACTGCTCGTTCCACCTGCTCGCTGCTTGGCGGTCCTCAAACACTCTTTCCACTCTTTACTCGAACGACGATAGTGTCAGTGCGCGCCACTCGTTCCCTCGTTTATATCTCTTTACCACTTTATTATCTTAATGACGCGATGCTGTGCGCGCCTTGCCAGCCGCTTAGCTTTTGCACTGCTCGCAAGTCTATCAGCTTATTTGCTCAAGTCTTCAATCGCTTTATCGTCGGCTGCAGCAGAAAAGGGCTGGCTGGAGAATTATGAAAGCAGCCGAGCGCGCCGTTCGCACCTTCGAGGCGCCGCGATTCGCCGCCATGAAAGTTCTTTGTTTCTCTTCGCTTTTTGTCTCGACTTGAAGAACTCGAGGGGATTGCAAGTTCTTAATAAGTGCCAATGGCAGACTTCAGTTCAATGCAAATATTTGCCAAAGCGTGATTTATGATACGCACACTCTCGCCGGACGGACGGACGAACGGCCAACGGGGCAAAGGCAGTGTGAGACCGGGCGCCAACGTTGTTGTGTGTGCGCTTTCTTTGTTCTGCAACGTGGCAATTGCACTTTGAATGGCCGGCCGGGCTGGGCCGGCATCGGGTTAGCTGCTGTTTTTATAATAATGAGAAAGTGCGCGTTAGCAAGTGGCTGGCAAAGTTTGAGTACACGTTGCCGTTGCCGTTGCAGCTGTGGCAACGATGACACCAAAGCTGCACTGAAGATGCCAGCCACGTCTTGCACTTCCGGCGCGTCTTTGCGTCATGGAAATTGCCGCGCTCGCAAGTGGTTGGCTCACATTTCAGCCGCCTGCAAGCAAGATAACCAAAGCGATAGCGCAACGTAAGCCCAAACCAAACTAAGCAAAACCCAACCAGAGCAAAGCAAAGCATGGCGAACCGAAGCGCAGCGCAGCGAACCGACTTAAAACGGGGTAAGAAAAGCAGCCCAAATTTGATGAAGCATTTAGATGCTTTCGGCAGCGATTGCCTTTGGTTGTTGTTGTTGTTGGCGTTGGCGCTGCTGTTGACAGTGTCGCCAGCAGATAGTGGACCGTTTCTTTGCTTTTAATGATTATTATGTCAGTTTTGTTGCTGCTGTTGTGGTTGTTGTGGCCGTTGTTCATGTTTATGGCACTGCTCGCTCGCAGTTTGGCGTTCGGGTTGCGGTTGCTGCTTCCTTTTCGTTAATGCCTCAACCCACTCGCCGCTTGATCTGTGCCATTTCTATGTTAATGAAAATGTAATTTGTGCATTTGTATGAGGTCGTTTGCAGCGGCAAATGAATTTCATTAGACTGAATGACCTTTTCACGTCGGCGGTTTCTATGCAAATATGGCAAAGGATTGAATTTGAAATCGCTGCCGCCGACGTCAGAGTTGTCGGTGGGGCGATTGTTTGTGGTGCGATGCTGCAATTATTGTTAAGTGTTTTTTATTGTTGCGGTAAGCAGCGCACTGAATGAAACTTTTTTTAAACATATCAAAATGGTTGCGTAGCTGTGCGTTGGTTTGGGGGTTTCTAAAATTAGAATAGGAGGACGAATTTTTACTCACGATACGCTAAAGCAGAAAGAAACGAAGATAAAGAAGATGAAAAAAAAGAAGAAGAAGAAAGTAGAAGAAAAAAATTCTTACTCACGATAGAAGAAGAAGAAACGAAGATATAGAAGATGAAGAAAGAGAAGAAGAAAGTTGAAGAGAGAAGAATTCTTACTCGCGATACGTTAAAGTAGAAGGAAACAAAGAAAGCTGAACAAAAAGAAGAAAAAAGTAATGCAAATTAAAATGAAGAAGAAGTACAAACCATACAAAGATGAATAAAAATAAAAAGACGACGATTAAGAAAAGCAAGACATTAATTAAGATTAAAAAAAGGAGGAAATTAAGAAGGAGAAGCAGAAGCAGAAGAGGCATAAATAGAATGAAGCAAAAAAAAAGGTTATGATGACGGAAATGAAAAAAATTAAGTCGAAGTGGAAATTCTAACAGAAATAGTCATAAAAGTTGATATAGAAGCAGAACTGAAAGTGGAGAGAGATGATAGTGTTGATGACGAAGATGAAAATGAAGAAAAACATGACGAAGTAAGGAAAGAGTACAAACAAAATATAGGAGGAAGAGGAAAAAGGTATTGAAGAATAATAAGGTATTGCAGAAAATGAGCAAAAGTAGAAAAAGGAGATGTTAAAAAGAAGTAAAAAATAAAAATAAGAGGAAAAGATACAAAAGTAGTAGCAGAAGTAGAAGTAAAAGTAAGAGTGCAAGTAGAAGCAGAAGTAGAAGTGGAAGTGGAAGTAGAAGCAGAAGTAGAAATGGAAGTGGAAATGGAAGTGGAAGTAGACGTAGAAGTAGAGGCAGAAGAAGAAGTGGAGGTGGAAGTAGAAGCAGAAGTAGAAGGACAATTGGAAGTAGAAGAAGAAGTAGAAGTGGAAGTAGAAGTAGAAGTGGAAGTGGAAGTAGAAGCAGAAGTAGAAATGGAAGTGGAAGTAGAAGTAGAAGTAGAGGCAGAAGAAGAAGTAGAGGTGGAAGTAGAAGCAGAAGTAGAAGGACAATTGGAAGTAGAAGAAGAAGTAGAAGTGGAAGTAGAAGTGGAAGCAAAAGAAGAAGTGGAAGTAAAACTAGACGCAGAAGAAAAAGTGGAGGTGGAAGTAGAAGCACAATTGGAAGTAGAAGTAAAAGCACAATTGGAAGTAGAAGTAGAAGCAGTAGTAGAAGTGGAAGGAGAAGTGGAAGTGAAGCAGAAGCAGAAGTAGAAGTAGAAGTAGAAGTGGAAGTGGAAGTAGAAGCAGAAGTAGAAGTGGAAGGAGAAGTGGAAGTAGAAGCAGAAGTAGAAGTGGAAGTACAAGTAGAAGCAGAAGCCGAAGTAGATGTAGAATTAGAAGTAGAAGTAGAGCAGAATTAGAAATAGAAGTAGAAGTGGAAGTAGAAGTTGAAGTGGAAGTAGAACTAGAAGTAGAAGCACAATTGGAAGTAGAAGTAGAAGTAGAATTTGAATTGGTGATGGAATTGGAAATGGAGTTGGAATTGAAATTAGAATCAGAATTAAACGTAAAAGTAGAAAAAGGAAAAAAAGTAGAAAATGAAACAGCTGAAATAAAAAATTAGTAGATGAAAATGGAAAAAAGCTGAAGAGAAACAGAAAAAAGAGGAAGTAAAAGAATAAAGAAGAAGAATTAGAAGTAGAAATATCATTAGAAGTGCAACAGGAAAAAGAAAACGAAGGCGAGGTAGTAGATGAAAAAGATGAAGAAGGATATGTGTTTTTCTTCTCCATCAAAGCAAATGGAAAAACAGAAGAAAGACAAAACAAAAGGATAAAGAAGAATAAGAACTTGAAGAAGAAGTAGCAATAGCAGCAGAAATACGAGAGGAAAAAGAAAATGAAGAGAAGGAAGAAGAGAGGAAAATTTAGGAGAAGAAGGGCAAAAAGAAGCAAAAATGAAGACAGAGAAAAGGAGAAAATTAAAAATAAGATGAACAAGAAGAGGATGTAGAGGACCAAAAAGTTGAAGAAGAAGCAGGTTCAGACGTTAATAAATTAAGAAAAATATTTTTGAATTTAAAAACTTAAAGTGGTATAGAACTAAAGCAGAAATGTGAAAAAGTAAAACAGTAAAGAATTGATTTTTTTCGAAATACGCCTAAACAGATTTGAACTTCACTTCACAAGGACTTTTGTAAAGAGGTGAACATCAGGAAAATTATTGATGACAATACATTAGTTGGTTTTCAGTGCATCCTGGAAACTTAAAATGTTCTGCATTAGCAAAAATATCGTTCATACTTCTTCATTCATTCATGAAAAAGGTTCTTCGCCTGCTAAGTACCTACTGGACCTGCAAACGGCATCAGTAGGACATATAACTTGTTGGGTCTTGTCTAGTGGATCCATTAATTGGTAGCAGACGAGGTAATTTAAGGATGCCACTTCTGTTAATTAGCCAATAGGCTTCTGTGTTATTTTATTATTATTATTTTTTAATTTTTTTATTATTTGTATTTATATTAAGATGTGTTTTATTTTTCAATCAAATCGTGCACAAGTATTTTGCACCTTTTACATTTTCATTTACAGTTCAAAGCGTTTTTGTTGGCTTACAAATTTAGAGTCCGAAAGCTTTTGTTTTTGTTTGAATTTATCTTCTAAATACGAGTGCAGATTTCAACTCGTGTAATATTTCCATACAATTGGCTGACCAATTGAGCAAAATATTCAGTTAAATGATAATTTAATAAAATCGCATATTGAATGGCTTGATTAAAGCTTTAATCGTTGTTATTGTGCGGCGACAATTGTAAGCGGCAGCAAATTATTATTGGAGGAAAAAAATGGCCAATAAACGAACTATTCGAGCAATTCGATGCAATTGGCTCACACAATGCTTTAAATATTTCTGTTGCATTTATGGGTTGTTTGTGTTGTTGTTTTTTGTCATTTATGTGAGGACGAGTGAGGGTGATCGCTTATGCAAATCTGGCCGGATCGACAATAATGGGCAATTACAAGCATGCGGCGACATAAATACACACACACACACACACAGTCACACAGACAGAGGCGCCGACACATGCAGCGCTGATTGAAAAAGTGCAAATGCGTTTGTGCACAAACAGATATGAGAGCATCTTAAATTTATTTATGATAATTGCATGCAGTGAAAACAATCATTAACTACACTTTAAAAAGATTTAAATAAATGTTTATGGCGCATATACGTGGCTTGTTTAACAAACAGACAGACAGACAGACAGCTGTAGCGATACGAACGACGCAGAATGCAACCGATGCCATGAAAAATGTGCGCGTGTGAATGTTGATTTAAAAATTGTACAACGTTAAATTTTATGTATATTCGAACGAAAAAAAACAACAACATAGTAATGTACATGTGTCGCATGTTGTACATGTCTATGTGTGTGGGTGTATGTTTTTGTTGCTCTTGGCAACGGCTGTGGCTGTGGCGGTTCGAAATGATTTTTCTTAATTTCCTGAAAGATTTTGTGGTTAATTGAATTTTCATGTGGGAATATCGCGTAGGCTCGAACAGCCTTTTAGCCTTTTAGCGCCGCGGCCTGCACATTTCTCACCGCAGCAAAAAATGCGCACGTAATGCGACGCAAACCCACACACACACACACACACACACAGGATGCGGTTGCAAGCTGTCAGTGCGCGCTCGAAGTGTTTGTGTGGGAGTGCAATTGCGCCTCTAAGTGTGTGTGTGTGTTTCTCTGACTCGGTGTGTGTGTGTGTGTGTGTGTTTGTGCAGTATTATAAAAATCAGATTATGTTTGATCGATACTGTGCAACGTTAATTGTAAACTTTAGCCGAGTGTATTAATTTTTATTCAATTACTCGGCACTTTGCTTTCGTTTGACTCTCTTTCTGCACAATGCCGCTTCGTTTTGCTCAATGTCGACTTTATTTGCTTCGTTCAATGTTGGCTTTGTCAGTGTCGACTTATTCTTGTTTCCTCGGTTCGTTGCTGCTCTCAACTCCCGCATGTTTACATGGCAATTAATGCCGTCGTCTTCAATTTTTCACTGCCTGTCTTTTATGTCTTGCATTGACTCATTGTTGTTGAAGTCACGAAGCTTGAGTTTGATTTGTTCGATTTTTTTTAAATATAGTATTTGCATCTAATATTGTTAGCAGAATTTGGTTACTGTCCCCATGACATGAGGCGTACGTGGTTAGCTTTTGAAAGGAGAAAGGGTCGATTCCATGTAATTTGTTTTAATATTGTTGTTGAGAAATAACAACAAAAATGCAAATCAGCGCGTTTTAACCTTCACACTGTCACCAATTTTTATATACGGAAACCGTCACTATTAACATATGTTAATATTTTTCTTCTCATCCGTTTTATAAAGACAGTTTTCATTTTTTGAGCTAAGTTGGTAAGCAAAAACATAAAATGGACTGTGCTAAAGAGATTTTAGGTTCACGTGTGGAAGGGGGAAAAGGGATGAATGGGGTTTCAGCCCCTACAATGTGGGCGAATTTGTTGCTTTTTTTTAAGAAATGCCATAAAAAGTGCATTTTTAAATATATTTTCATCAAATTTCGTATTTAAGACTTTTAGGTAATACTACATCACATATCCAAATTTGAATGAGATCGGCCAACTATATCATATAGCTGCCATAGAAACGATCGCTCGAAAATGTGTTGCATTGCGATTTATACAAAAGGGCTAAATTGGTAACAATTGGTGCACCAATTGTTACCAATTTAGCCCTTTTGTACCAATCGCATTTTTGAGCGATCGTTTCTATGGCAGCTATATGATATAGTTGACCGATCTCGTTCAAATTTGGATATGTGATGTAGTATTACCTAAAAGTCTTAAATACGAAATTTGATGAAAATATATTTAAAAAAGCAACAAATTCGCCCACATTGTAGGGGCTGAAACCCCATTCATCCCTTTTCCCCCTTCCACACGTGAACCTAAAATCTCTTTAGCACAGTCCATTTTATGTTTCTGCTTACCAACTTAGCTCAAAAAATGAAAGTTGTCTTTATAAAACGGATGAGAAGAAAAATATTAACATATGTTAATATGTAACCAAAATAGGGGTAAAAATTTTCATTTGTAAAAAAAAGATGGAAAAAATTAAATTTTTAGTTTTCTGATTACATATATAGAAAGAGGTTGACAAATTGGCCACTGAGCCGAAGCCGCATGAAAATCCGACTTAAACCCAAAAAGTTATAGCAAAATCAAAATTGAAATATTAACATATGTTAATAGTGACAGTGTGAAGGTTAAGCGGATTGCTGTCGCATTTCTTTTTTAAAATAGTCAAAGTGAAGTGCATTGAAAACGTATTTTTGGAAATAAAAACATATCAATTTATGGAGAAATTTGTTATTTATTCCTCATAAAGAAATATTCATAGAAAATCTTTTTTGAAGACTATTCAGAATGTTTTATGGTATTTTATAGCCATTTAAGAGAAGCCGGTTGTCTCAGAGGTGCTTTGCCGAATCATTTTGTTGACTTATTTTATTGAGGACACATACAAAAGTACATAAGATAGAAAATTAAGAAATGACGAAGATTAGCTCAGGTTATAGTGGATGTCTCTGTTAGGGACTCACTCGGAGGTCTATTGTGAGGCCCGTTGTGATAACATATATTCCACATGTTTTTGAAATGTGTATGCAACTTTGTTTTTTCCAACATATATTACAACAGTCATTTCAAGCCGATGAGGGAAAGACACCTACGGTTTAACGCCGAGTCCGAACATCAGTTGGAAGTTTTTCTTTCCAAGGGTGGACATGTGCGACTCTTGTAGTTCTCATCTTCTTCATGTGGATAGAGATAGCAGTAGACGAACGTTTCAAAAGCCCGAGCTAGGAATCGAACCTAGGGCCTCGATTTTGAGAAGCCAGCGCTTTAAACGGCTAACTATCGCGACCGGCGACGGAATGTTTTTAACCTCAGTCAGGTGTGCCCGGAAAACCCCTCATGCTAAGGCAAAAGGACCGTTGCATGCTCTTTGAGTACCTCACTGCTCAATGCCTACTCGGGTATTAGTAGGGGAAATCAAGGGGAAATTCCTCTTCGGATGTTTGCTGGAAATGCAATCGAGAACCATACAACTTCTATTTATACCCAATGTAGGACAAAATAGAGTGTAAAAACATCCAAAGCCAAGCTCGATACAATATTTGTTGTCGATAATAAAAAAACGCAACCCTGTTTTATTCGTTACAAAAAGATATTTCCAAAATCCAAATGCAATTTCCAAATTTTCTGGAAGGATTCAATTCGGAATTGTGCATTTCTTCTTTGCGATAAACGAACACAAAGGTGTTGCTGCATTGAGACAAAATAAAGCGCAAAATACCTTTTTGGGAACTTAAGGAAGTTTTGTTAAGTGTTGTTCATAAAACAGAAATTCAAAACAAAAGATTACACAGGACAACAAAATCGCACATTTTCCTGTGGCATGAAGTTTTTCTACTGTTGTTTGCTAATTTGGGTGCGCTAATTTCGAAGCAACCCTCAGATTTTTTGTAGCAGCTCTACTTAGTGAGGTACCGTGTCATTTTTTCAGTTTTTCCTCTACTTTTCCATATTTTTTATCGTAATTTCTAAACCAATAAACCGGTTCATATGATTCTCACCTTGTTGCATTAACAACACCACACGGCTTCTTTTACGATGTAATTTATTTTTATAAGTTTTAAAATTCCGCGGTAATTGGATCTAAATTTCAGAAAACATGGAATTTTAAGGCGTTTTCTTTGATGGTCAAAAACCAGGGACCGTACCGGTTATGGTTTTTAACAAAAAAGTCATATTTTAACTGTTATCTTCTAACTTAGATTTTTACCGACAAAAAAAAAAGGTTACTTTGTGCCTTTTATCATATCAGGCAAAAATAACTGTTACTTTTGACGTTTATTAAATTGGTCAAAAATAACAGTTATTTTTTAACGTTTACTTTTTCGGTCAAATATATCAGGCTATTTGAATTTTTTCAAAGGCCGTTTGACCGACTAATGCAAGTTACACTTTGGAAAGGTATACTCGAGCAGAGCAAACACTAGATGGCGTAATGAACAAACGTGCACCACAACTAGACAGATCTGGCCTGTGATCAATCAGAGCAGATCCAAGGAACTGATCCTGCTGAACAAACCCTCGATAGGGATTACTGGACACTGCCTCATTGGCCTACATGCTAGCGGACTTGGTCTGCCTTTCAACGATTTCTGCAGAAGCTGCAGGAACGAAGACTGCGAGGAGACCGTCGAGCACCTTCTCTGCACGTATCCTGCGCTTTCTGAGCTGCTTAGCTGATCTCGACAAGACGCCACCGAACATTTACAAATGCATTAGAGCCTCCATATGGCTCTCATAAATACTGGAATTGGATAGGTGAAGTCCTCCCCCCATCACGTGGTAACACAATGGGCAACATGGCCTAAGTGATGCCCTAGAGGTGACCACTTAACCTACCTACCTACCTTGACCGACTAAAAAACTATTGATACCATTTGTTTCGTCTCAGCAGACTGCACATTCTGAGCTATAAGACCTTTGCGACATTTGTCGCCACGCCTCTTTGTTAGAGTTCTAGAGCTAGTTTACCTTTGAACAATTTTAGCTTGAAACGGGTTAAACAAATTTTTTATCAATATTTTTTAATCACAAAAAAGTTATTTAATATTTATAAAAAAATACAAAATTATCACTTTTTGATTTTATTTAACCATTATTAAAAAAACAGGGTTTTGATCAAACGCACCAAATTCGTAGATTTCAATTAGAACACAAAGTTTCCCTCATATTAGTCACTTTTCCTCAATTATTAGAAATTATTTTGAGGATAACAGTAAAATTTTTGTAATGTGCTTTGAATTCACTTCTAAAAGTATTAATCTGTTGGTGCCTACTTAAATTAAACCCATAAATCAACCATAGCTTTTGCTAAAAGATGACAAATAGGTAAAGTTGCTCTCAGGCAACTTTGAGGTCGAAAGTGTTAAAGTTAGGTTAGGTTTTGGTGACTGCCGCTGCAAGGGAAACACTCGGAGGCCTGAAGGGCCCATTGTGATATAAAATATTTCACCCGTTTTTGAAATGTGTATGCAATACTGTTTTCTCCATCATTCATCGTTGCTTGACAATCAAATTTCAAATTATAATTGGAACATTTTTTAATATTAATAAAATAAGTTTGAACAAAGAGTTAAAACTCGTTCAAAAAAATTGGATCATAAATAAGTCTTATCCGTTAATTGAGAATCATCACGTGAATTTTTAGTTGCTCAAACTAATAACTAATTACGAGATAAAAATATGCCATATTAAATACGCAACGAATGTTCGTTGAATTTTCAAAAACCCACACACCTACAAGTGGCACACATGAAAAAACAAAAAAAACTGCACAGGGAGAAACTAGAAAACAAACTAATTACATGTCGTTAAAACTTTTTCAACGGGCAAACGAGAAGCACTTGAAAACCCAGTCGCAATTTCACATCACACGATGGTAACGGTGACTCTGACGATGGTGTCTCACACCACATGTCGGCTGCGTGTCCTTGTGCCGCACGAGCGCAACGGGCCATCGTTAATATTGCGGCAAGTGGCAGCAGCTCGCAGCAAAGACCAACTTTTTTGTTGATTAAATTAATTGTTGTAGTTGTTGCACTGTAACTAATAGCAATGATTGCTAATGTCGCATGCCCGATCCACATGCGCAGCTCGGCTCGGCTCGGCGCCTCCAGCGTTGCTGATATGAGCGCAAATGTTTGTCATATGTTGGTAGCTGCAACCTTTTTACTGCCGCTGCCGGCATCCGATTACAACTAACCTAATATGTACTGAGTACACCAAACAGACATAATGACACGAAATGTTTTGGGTACATTTTTTGGGGCAAAAGTAATTATGTGATTTTTTGTATATTTTAAGTATCAGCACACAATATGCAAACTACACGCAACCCAAACGAAAGACGAGTGCAATGTTGGTGGAAAATTTGCGGAGATAAAGTTGAAAATAATTATATTGAAAATTGCTCTCGTTTGACAGTCGCCATAAAAGATAAAAGCAACACTGATTCGCTGCGACGCCCCTTTTCGCTGGAATTTGTGCAGTGCCTGTGGCGCCATTCGCCGTTCGCCTCTTGGGCCACGTAATTTGTTTGTCAACTTGCGCTCAACTTTTATGTGATTTCTTGAAGCGTGTGTGGGGCCAAGGCACCGGCACTGGCGCAGCGGCATTTACTCTGGTCACATTACCATAATAATTACACTTTTATGCTAATTAAAAAGCGAAAGCGTTCGACGCACCCGCCAGTTTGTCTGGCCTTGCAGTCAGCGTCAAAAGTCAGCGAGCAACTTTCACATGGATGCCGCATCCATGAGAAAGTGAGTGAAACTAAAGATAGACAAATAGTTGCATGACCATAAAAATTAAGTAATACAACAACAACAAAAAACAGTTGAGTAGTAAAAACCACAACTCAAGGTACTCTGTACGCACTGGAGTGAAAAACAACAACAAATACAACCAATTAAGGCTTTAAGAAAATACATTATTGCAAGATTTTGATAAAAAGTTACCTCTTTCACTGGGTACGGCAAAAAAAAGTCAAGGAAGGGAGAATAGTTATGAAAAGATCATTTTGCAGCACCATATCTCTTGGTTACATGTCGGAAAAGCGGCTTAGGAAACACTGGCATTGGCTGGGCTGGGAGGTATTTGCGAATCTGCAGCATAGGATTTCTATATCGAAAGAACTTCTTGTCTTTGCTAGCGATGCAGTAAGACACTCATTCTTCAGTGAGACACTTGTGGTAGACTTGAAGTGCTGATCAGTTAACGCGTGGACCATCGGTCGAAACAAATATAAAACCAATGGAAGTTGTGTGAAAGTTGTTGTCCAAACTTGGCTTCATTGAAAGAGGAAAGCCAGCAATCACAAGGAGTTCTTCCGATAAGGTATTCGTATACTAAATAAAAGTAATGAATACACAGTGCAACAAATTCCAAGAAAATTTCGACGGACAAGATCAAACCCATCTCATTCGGTAGAGGACCTCAGTAGATGAAAAAGTACCAAGGGATTTTTTCACCTTTTTCACCACAAGTCACTTATATAAATTAAGCTCTCCAGGATATTCAAGGATAAAAATTTAATTGAGGTCCTTCATATCCTTTTTCATAAAATTTTTCCAAAAAGGATATTGTGTTATCGACTTCATATCATTAGCGTTCATTTTACGTAAAATTTATTCCTTTCTGACATTATTCCTTGAGTCAAGAGATATGATGTTTTAAAAGTTTCGGGAAGGGACATTAAGCCGCCATCTTTAAACTGCATTTAAAAAAAAACTCGAACATTCCGGGAAAAATCCCTTAGCACTTTTCATCTACTGAGGTCCTATATCGAATAAGATGGGTTTGACTTTGTCCCTTTTTTCAGTGCTGCACTGTGATATTAATGAATGAAAATAAAATAAAACGGATGTTTTTACTTTAGTCAAAGAAAAGAAAAGTTATTCACGAGACTTTAAAGTCAACATTTTCTTACTTTTCTAACCATTCAGAATACAAAGCACAGTTGTTATAATCCATTTTTTTTATTCATTCTACTTGAGTTTTAAACAATTTGAACTCTGCGAGCGTCCCAGGTGACAGTTTAGGCATCTATTGTTCCCCATCTATCATCTATTGTGACTCCGTATGGTGAACATTACCAAACAAGTTATATGAGCGCAATCTGCACGTCCGTTGCTGATAGGTGGGTGGTGTATAACGCAGAGGGTTGGTGTCCTCCATGGGCGTAGAACCATTTGTCGTTAGTCCATACAGGCACTGCTGATTGTGTTGTTTCACTACTAGTGCGAATGAGAATCTGTTGCTTCTCATTCACTAAATCGAGTGGAAAGATTAACAACTTGTTCCAAGATTTGACTGGGAAACGTTGATATCATGGAAAACAATTAGTTGAAATGGAAAGCTGGAAAATTTGTCTTAAGAGAAAATCGAATCTCTGGCATGGAAGGCCAATGCACTTGACGGTCTATCGAGGCGGTCCAAGGTATCTTTAACTTAGTGTAGTAAGTTTTTGATTTTTTTAAAGTTTAAAATTTCATGAAATCAAATAAGCAGTTGGTAAGCAGTGCAAATGTAGGACAGCTGAATTATTAAAATGGATAACATGATAAAAATTAATAATGATTGATCATCAGTTCACCTCTAATAAAATAACAGCGCAGATAGTTTGGGTTTTGGTTAAGGTTGAAGCGGTAGTCTTTTTTTGAAAAAGCTTTTTATCTTGTTTATTCACATTACGCTCACACACATTACGTTCGGTTGGATACGTTAATCGGTTTTCTTTTTCTGCCAGGGTAGGTGATTACTCTACCACAGTAGAGTAAGTGTGGTAGAGTAACGCCATCGCCTCCTAAGTGACGCCATCGATGTTGTGCGCTGCTGCTCATAGCACCATCTGTTGTGTAAAGAAGGTGACATCAGAGTGGTTGGGGACTTCGCTAAGATCGGTTTGGTGCACTGTTTTCGCAAATGACCGCTTCCCCTTACAGGCGTCGCTGGTGCACCGTGTAGCTGTTTATTTGTTTTCTTTTACAGAAGCACAGCGCATGAAAGGATCATCTGAGGGTCGGAATTTTCAAACTGAGTTAGGTTACTGGACTTGGGAATATTTAAAGGACAAGAAAAGTCGGGAAAGTTGGAAGAGTGCGGGAGCATGCACCAGGAAGAAGTCGAACCCACGATGCTTTCCACTTCAATTCTTTTTACCTGGAAAATTTTCAAAAGTTCGACGCCTTTCCCTAAAATACGTTATTTCTAGGCCTCGGAACCAAAAGTTCTTCTTTCAACTCCCTCGTTCTATGATAGTCTCGCAAGAGGCCAAATATGGAGAGTATATTGGTTGAGGTAGCAATTCTTAGGCCAATTGATTTTGTTTTTCCATTCAAAAGACGACTAAAAGAGAACTTCGGCAATCCGGCAAACAGAAAAATAAAACAACTAGTTACATTTCCAATGTCTGCCCCGAACCGAAAACATAATTAAGTATATTTTTCTAAGTGGTTCGGTTCAAACCGATTGTGAACGTTAAAATATTTTATGTATCTTTAGATTAAAATATTTTTTTCTGAGATCTTGTTGAATTCGAATAGAGCTCTCATCATGGGAGCATTCAAGGCATAGTTACACGAACAAATCGTAATAACGAAGTATTCTATCGGGAACATTGAAGTTTGATGATGATTTTTGATTTGATTTTACTCAAAAAGTAAGCACAGTCAACAGACCCATAACAACATCAGCAAAGACAGGATAGATCTTTTACTTTCAGGTAATTTACGATTTATGAGAGAGCATTGCGACATATCAAAAGGATTGGGTTCGGTGAACTTAGAGAATGAAGACCAAAACTCATCAAGTATTTTTAGATTCTTCCAATAACTTCTTCTTGTATGAAGTCTCCACTTCGTACAGTCGTGCGTCGTTGCATCACTGATGTTGCTGGGTCGTATGTTGGTTCAGTGTTGTCAGATACCTGAAATGACTTTACTTAGTTCTTAAAAAAAACCGAAATTTCCTACCTAAATTTTACAAAATCTTCTATATGTTTTTTTAATTTAAATGAATGAAACTTGAAAAAAATAAGATTTATCTAGTTTTTTTAATGCTGGCTTTTTATTCATTCAACTTCAGCTTAACAAGAAATTATGTAAAAAATTAAAACAAAAATCGGTTTTGCAAATTTTCTTCATGCATTGCATAAATTTTTAAAGCATCAAATTAAAATAAATAAAATTAGACAATTTAGATTTTCATATTCAATGCATCAGTGCCACTAATGATGTTGAAGGTATCCCATCAAAATCACTTTTGTAAACTTTCATAAACTTTCAATTTTTCCTCCTAAAATGCCAAGTTTCTCTTAACCCTTTCGGAACTACTGGGATAATACGTCCCAGCACGTTTTTAATGCCCATCGAAACAATTATTCAAACCTTACGACCCACGCAAAATATTCGATTTCGGTGTTCCCGCATAAAAGGATTATTTTAAAATTTGTGAGCATCCAATATAATTTTCTAACCCCAAAATTCATAGCATGAGAATATTTCTATTGAGAGTATTTTGGATTTCAAAATTAAACTCCGTCCCGAAAGGGTTAAATCTAAGAGGAAATCTTCTGATCTGGCAACACTGCGTCGGTTTGGACTAAGTTGCTTCAAGTTTCAGCTGGTTTCCCAGGCTCTCTTTTCGCTTCATGCATCTTCAATGCTTGTGTCACTACGTTTCAATATAAATTTTTAAACAATAGAAAACAACAAAAAAACTCTCCTCATTCAGTGACACTGACAGCAGTAACTGAAATGCCATTTGCATCCATTGACATTGGTTTATTGCCATTCACAAGTAGATAGTCAACTCTCTTTAACACGTGTCATCTGCCTTCGCTTATGTATTCGTATTCGACAATCAGATTCTGCACAAATGTATCGTTTGTCTCGTTGTAGCGCTTCATTTTATTACTTTCATATGACTACCGTTAAACAAAATATGCGCAACAAATTGATTTTGCATATGTGAACGACTTTTTGTCATATTGTCGCGTCATTCACATAAACAAATTTTTAAACTGACATTGGTCATTGTTGGGGAACGAGAGAGAAAACACTCACAACAAATGTAAAAAACAACAAATCGACTGGCATTTTGACAGTAAAATTATCGACAAACGAAATGAAAATCATAAAAAAATATTTGCACACATTTGTGTCAACAATAAAGCGTAAAATTTTAAATGCACATCGGGCACAGACGAATTGGGCTTCTCTCTTATTTCATTTCATTCCATTTCATATTGATGTTTGTTGTTGTTGTTTTGTTGTTGCGTACAACCATTGAACGCCCACATTGGTCATAAAAGAAACATTCGAATGCATACAGTTGTGTGTGTGTGTGTAAATTTACATCAACTCACAACATATAAATAAACAATATGTGTCTGTTTGTGTATGTGAGTGAATTAATGTGACGTTTTTATGAAAAATTACACTGTAAAAATTTCTTTGAATACATTTTTGGATAAATAAAACATAAATTACATGGTATGGCAACTTCCTTATGTCACTGAGACTAAAAGCTATCTTCACAGTTCAATATCGGTTACGTTCAGGATCAATTCAACTAATCCTATTCAGTAATATAGGATAACTTTAGCAGTGCTTACTCAGTCTGTCGTCAGGGAGATGGTAAATATTATAATGATTTATACATTTGACAGATACTTAACTCTGCGTTGGACAAGTGAAAATTGTAAAATATATAACCTACAAACGTATGGGTGACATATTTCACCCACTTGACTAACGAAGGGTTAAACCAGGACGTAAGAGATTCGACGGTTTGTCGACCGTGAGGTCTTTGGAGATGAGTATGGTTAGGTTAACTCTGGTCCTATTTACTAGGAAACGGAAGCTGGATGGTCTTGAACTGCCAGTACTGAAAGGTGGACCCTCAGTCTATCCACGGAGGTGAAATATCTAGGGGTCTTCCTAGACAGGAAACTAACGTGGAAGATGCATGTCTTGATGAAAGTAGACCGTGCACTGAAGTTTTCCAACAGTGAAGTTTAACAAGACCTGGGGTCTGAAGCCTGCGGTGCTCCTCTGGATATATACCGCACTCATTAAGCCCTAAATTTCCTACGCACCTACCTTGTAAAGATGAACAATGGTTAAGTCCACAGCTTTGGCTCTGAACAGACTACAAAGAAGCGTATGTATATGCATTACGGGTGCCATGAATACTGTCTCGGTTAACGCCCTTAATGCCCATGCCCATGCTTGACCTGCTTCCGCTAGATCTAAAAGTTCAAGAGGAAGCGATGAAAGCTACATATCAGCTGTATTCGTATGGATACTGGCACGACAACAAGAGCTCGAGTCATAGAGAAATCTTTAAGAGGTTGTCAGAGCAATATCCGTTGCTGGCCACTAAAGATTGCCTAATACCCGTAGTATCCTTTGGGAGAAACTTTGAAGTGAGTTTCCCAACGCGCGGCCAATGGGACAACCCAGAGGCCATGCTGGGGATCTGAGAGTGATTTCCTTCACTGACGGATCCAAGACCGACAAAGGAACTGGAGCTGGATGGCACATCGACGGAAGTGTCAACTGCTACTACTCTCTGGGTAGGCTGACTACAGTCTTTCAGACGGAAATCTTCGCCATTGTGAAGGTTATGGAATGGATAATTGGGAGGAAATGACGCGGGAAACGTATAGGAGTCTGTAGTGACAGTCAGGCTGCACTTAAGGAACTGGAGAACGCGCTAGTTACCTCTAAAATTGTCCAAGAATGTAAGATGAAGCTTAAATCATTCGCGAGACGTAATAAGCTCCAACTTATGTGGGTTCCGGGGCACTGTGATGTTTCAGGTAACGAAACTGCCGATGAACTGGCTAACTGTGGATCAAGGTGTACACCCATGGGACCAGAACCAATAATCGGTACCAGTCTAGCAGGAACCCTGGACTGGATCAAGTCCTGTTTAAATAACTAACATAGAGAACGTTGGACTAGCTTGGGAAGCTGTAAAACTGCCAAGTGTCTTGTGATAAGCCAGAACAGGAAAGCGGGGTATTTTCTTCAGAAGCTGGAAAGGAAAGATCTCCGTCGAATGGTCGGCATAATCACGGGACACAATCCATGGGGGCAACATATGGCCAACATGGGCATCATCGAGGATCCGACTTGCACGTCTTGCCTGAAGGAGGTAGATAGTACAGAGCACTTTCTCTGTGCATGTCCTGCTTTTTTAGAAAGAGAGTGCGCACGCTGGGTTCAGATGTTATGAGAATGGACGAAGTCCAACCTGTGTGATCTTCTGAGATTCATCAAAGAGTCCGGTAAAATTTGCACAGGAGAACACATAACCCTTCCTTTCTTTTCCACTTTCCACATACGTTTTCGTTTTCCCATCTCCTCTATCAAATTTTTTCCTGAGCCTTGAGTACAATGGGCTAAAAAGCCTGAGTGCTTAAGGTTATAACCTTCCTAAGGTTATTTCCTCGGCTCCCCCTCACATCCATCCATCCATCCATCATGGTTAGGTTAGGTTAAAGAGACTGTCTGAAGTCTTAAGATCCAATAAGTCTCATACTTACACGCGATACTACAAACAGAGATGTCAATGCATTAGAAACCAACTCACAAAACCTCACAGCATCTTTGAAATGCAGGAGTCTCAGTACAAGAGTTCTGTACACGCTGCGCTTTCAGTCGGAGGCGTGAAAGGTACCCAATGTGAGGTCCTTCATGTGGATGGAGAAATACCCAACCATGTTTAATTGAATTTTAATAAATAAACCCATTCAATTTCTTTATGTAGTTTAGTAAATTTGATAGAAGCAAATCCTGCTGCGATTCTCAGTTTAGAAAGGACTAGAACTGGTTCGATTTCTAATCGATTTTTCTTTCAGTGTAGTGCGCTGCAGTACCGTACAGCACTCAATGATGGCGGCTTACCGATTGTGTGTGAGTGTGTGTGAGTGTGCGTACGTTTCGGGTGACGTGACAAATAACTCGCATGCAATATTTGTGCAACACTCGGTCGCATGTGACTTCTGGCATTACGAATAAGCACTCAAAGGAGCGCGTATGCACGCAGGATTACCACTTTATTCGTTAATTTGAGCATTGTTGCCAAAGCGTAGCGAAAATCGGCAAAATGTCAGTCATTGCCTTTTTGTTGGTTTCAATTAATTGAAGCTGCAGTTTCTGCGAAATTGTTTGCATTATGTTACACATGGATTGTGACTGGTTGCCACACGACTAATTTGCATTCGAGAGGGATTCTGAGAATTTTGTGTCTGTCCGTAATCGACTTACGATTCGCATCAGCGTTCTGCACATTGCTGGAAATGTAAACGAAATTTGTAATATTCGAAATGTGTAAAATTTCATTTTCCATAGCGCATTGCTTTGGTCAGCGTGGCGCGGCATTTGAATTTTTTCGCACTG
Organism: Melieria omissa; assembly: GCA_963971225.1. Classification (NCBI taxonomy): domain Eukaryota; kingdom Metazoa; phylum Arthropoda; class Insecta; order Diptera; family Ulidiidae; genus Melieria; species Melieria omissa. Next base: position 127,014,248 of record OZ020267.1, on the reverse strand, counting down.
TTCGCGCTGCTCGTTTTAACTTAATTGCAATGCGAACGCGTACTATGCGCGTAATTTGTTGATTTAACGAGCGCGCGAGCCGAATGGCGCATTGCGCGATGTTGCAACATGTCAACATTATTAATTTTTAATGGCGTACTTATTGATAGCCGACATCACTGTTCGCCCGGCCATTGGTTCGTGTGTGTTGTTGCTGTTGGCACTTTTACTGCCGACAGGCGGCCGCGGCGGTTGGCTGGTGTTGCGTCGCGTCGCGTCGTGTCGCGGCTGCTGCATACATTGTGTGCAATTTCTCATGGTGACGCAGCGCGCATTAATTTTTCATAAATACGCGCTTTATGCGGATTTATGTGCACGCCGTGTGACATTTGTTGGCTACACGACGACGCCCGGCCCGGCTCGGTCGCCTTTAATGGTCGAGTCATAAAAAATAAATTGCAATATATGAATTTTCAATAATTTGCTTAATTTTAGCTCACTGGCAGCGTTGGCGTTGGCGTTGCCAATAAGCAAAAATTATCAATAACACAACAAATATTCTGTGTGATTAACACTGAAGTGAAGTTTTGGCTACAATGTTATGCCCAATTGTCCAAAGTGTATTGCTTTTGGTAATTATGTGTAAATATATATAATAGCGGTACTCACTCTTCGTAGCATTTTAGGTGCAAAGTTGCTATCGTAGCATGTTTTGAATCTTCGCAAAGTTTTCGAAAGCAGTTGTAGCAGCAGATTGCTACGATAGCAGTTTTACATCTAAAATGCTTTGAAGACTTAACACCACCAATTTATATTCTGCAACATCTCTGATCTATGCGAATAAAAAACAAAATAATCCTAAGCTCAAGGCCGATGTGCAACGCGTCATCTCTGTCGAAATGTCCTCGAAAATCCACGAACAGAGAAAAGACCCGTGAATAGAGTCGCCGGGCCATTTGTCGGATCCCTTAATCCATAATTGATTGAAATATGTCTACTTTAGGTAGGAGTGGCTGAACCAGTTTGAGGTCGATAAAATGCTTGTCAAATATCAATTTATAAGTTTATCTTGGAAAAAATACCCTTAAAACGTAGCTGGAGTCTTTAGCTTTCACCAATGGGGTTCAATTCAACCATTGGTTCCACGCTACCTCCCCTCCTGGACATATTCCGACCTTTCTTCCTACCTAGGACCCTACGACAGTTAACTTGAAAATTATTAAAATTAGATATTCACATAGTAGATTGTGAATAGTTCTATCGGCTTCATCGACTTCTCAACTTCTTCTTCGACAGTGTTGGGGATCTCCTAGATCGTCAAAGAGAAACCTGCCCAGGGGGTTTTCTTTATTCTAGATAATGCAAGACAAGTTCATAGAAGATACAATGTGCTTTCTTCGTCTTCTTTGTTCAAACAGCTTCAGCAGAAACCTTCATTTGAAAACAAACCCAACAGTCTTCATGGATACCAATCAAACAATGACCTGTGGGAACCCCAACTAAAGGTTCTTACTTTGTCCCTTTTTAGTGATAGAATGTCTGGTTGATTGGATCGTTGGTTTGTTAGGGAAGTGATGCTTTCAATATGCAACGTTTTGATATCATTTTCTTGGGATTTACGTGCAGGTACTGGTTATTCAGACAGTCCTGAACTGTGGCTATTTTGCGGCCAGTTTGAGGTGTCGATAAAGTCCAGCAAATCGCTAACTTTCTTGCTAGAGGTTCATTATCTTTCTTGCTGGGGCCGCGCATGTACAGAGGAAGTGCTCGATGGTCTACTTCTCAATTAAACCGCAACAATCTTGGCTGCATGCTCCCCTTTAGGTTAAAGTGGCTGTCTTGGCCTGGGACTTGCCGAGAGACACACGTAGGCCACGGAATTGGCCCGTTGTGATACAAATATCCGGTCAGATCACATTGCTCTTTGCTAATCGTATATCTTGGTCAGCCTCGATAGTCTATCGTGAGTACGCTAGTCTATCATCCCAGAGGTCCTGGGTTCGACTCTTACCTGGTGCATGATCCCGCACTCTTCCAACTTTTCTAATTGTTCCTGTCCTCTAAATATTTCCCAGCCCAGCAACAAACCAAAGTTAAAAATTTGACTCTCAGATGATCCTTTTCCACTCACTCCCACGCAATCATCCTCTATGCGGCTGTAAAAAGAAAACAAATATACAGCTACACGGTGCATCAGCGACGTCTGTAAGGGGAATTAGGGAAAACAGCGCACCAAACCGATTTTAGCGAAGTCCCCAACCATATTTCTGTCACTTTTATTACACAACAGATGGCGCTATGAGCAGCGGTAGCCTGGAGGCGTCGTTTCTAAGCTGCGGTAGATGGCAACCCCACCACTTAGGACTACGTGCGGCAGGCCAATTACTACCCTGGCCTACCCTGGCAGAAAAACTCTACCGGTTAATACAACCAACATAAGGCAATGTCTTGTAGAGGCCCTATGCTCCCGAGAGGAATGAATAAGGTAAAAACAATGTTATTGGTCTGATTGATGGAAGATTAAGGAGATCTCGCTTTATATGAGGTTTATTGGAGCGTAGACCTCCAAGTTTCCGAGTTTCCGAGTTTCCCTGATCAAGAGTGGAACTGTTAGCCTCTCCTGGCAAACTGGTCCGCTTTTTCGTTACTCTCAATGTTCTTATGCCAAGGAACCTAATTAAGTGTAACTGTTAATCGGTGAACCAATTCCAAGAGGTTTTTCTTGTAATTTCGATCGAATTTGGAGGTAATGCTCGATGAGCCCAGCACCTTTAGGGCCGCTTGACTGTCAAAGAGATGGAAAAGTGAGAGAATGTAATTTTTCACAATGTTCCTTCACAACGCAATGCAATGCCTATTCCTCGGTTGAGAGTGTAAGCGCTGCATATTTTGAAATCAAATCGATTTAATTAGGACGCCAGTGGCGCACACAGGAGGATTAAGTTTTGGGGGTTGAAACCCCCGAACCACAAAATTTTCTTGGTGCAAACTATGGTTTCCAATGGTGTTCGATTCCTTTTAAAAGGACTTTTAAAAGGAATTTTAAAGGGAATAAAAACTAAAAAAAATATCAAAAATCCTTAACCTCGTTAGAATATTGCGATATGTATATCAAATAAAAGAAGAAATACTCAAGAATTTAAATAAAATTGATTTTTTATCTATTTGTAAAAAAAGGATATGAAAAAGGTCCTTTGAAAATTTTAGTCCTTTATGTCCTTGAAAATTTATATAGAATTTTCTTGACAAGTAACTATGTTAAAACCCAAAATCTCCTTGATCTAACGAAGTTAAGTATTATTTATATTTTTTTTATTTTTTATCCGCTTTAAATTTTTGAAGTCCTTTTAAAAGGACAAAGGATGTAGAAATGAAAAACTGAGTACGCAGTATTACTATGTTTGGTCTCTAGTTTCATGCTTAAGGACTTTTTCCGGTGTGAACAATTTTTTTAACTTTTGTTGCACCGTGAAATTATTGTAAGAGAGCAATTTTTTCTAGTTCGCAACTCAAGGGTTAATGTCAGTAGCAGTCGTTTAAATATGTGTGCGAGTGTTCGGGTTAGCATCAAGCAGTGACATTTGTTTGGCGTTATTAATATTTGAGTTCGCACATACTCCACTTAAATGCTGATGACGGCTTCAAGTGTTGTCAACCGGCAGCAGCGGCAACTTGTGGACACGGCCAAAGTATGGCAACAACAGGGCGGCGATGCTGTTATGCATTCATAAATATATATTTGAAATTGCGCAAACATGCTCGCCAGCGCACAACTGAGCACGCACATCAAACACACACACACAAACACACACGCACACATGACAAACTGATAAATGCATCAGCAGCAATGGCAGCTGCCAGCAACCAACCAGGCAGCAGCCAACAGCCTTGGCAGCAATGAAATGTGTAACGTTGCATTTCCAATGCAAACATTCTATTTTCGGTTGATTTTTCTCATTTATTTCATATTTAAGGTAGATGCAATTGCAACAACAACAACAGAAGCAACAGCAGCAATAGCGTGTGATGTTGCATCACATCGTCTTTTCATATCGCTCGCATACAAATTGCGCATTTCGTATGCAACTCGATACTCTTCGCAAACCAATACACACACAAACACACATACACATTCATCCATTCAGCCACACTTCCACTGCCAACATGTGTATGCAGTTTAATACGACGCCAGATGAGTTTTGTGTCATTTCAGTTCAGTTCAGTTCAGCTCGGCACAGCGCCACTCTGCGCCCCTCAGCGTCGCTCGAAGCCCTCAAGAAAAATGAAAACTACAAAATATAAAAAAATATATATCCAAAATATCAAAATTGCATCTTTTGACAGTCAGTCGAGCACAAAAACACCACTCAAACGCACAGCCAACACACACATTTCTGCACTTGGCTTCACAGCCTGCAGAGTGCACTTCCGTGCAAGAAATATTTGCACACACGCATATAAATACGGCACGTCTGTGTGTGAGTGTGAGTGTGCTGCTGCATTTAGATTTAGTTTTGTATTAATGTAAATTGTCAGCAATGCAATTTTGAATGCAGCTGGCAAATTGTTGCTCGGCATCACTAATTTTCAGCCTTTGTACTTTATTGTATATTTGTGCATATTTATGTATGTATAGGTGTATATATATGTATATAGTATCTGTGTATTAACATAATATTCTTTTTTCTAGCCTATTTCTGTCTGCTGCTGCGTCACGTTTCAGAATTTGCGTGCTGCTCGGTGTTGCATTGCACATTTCTGACATGTCAAAACAAAATGAAATTAGACGCTCGTATCAAATGTCATTTTTTAATACTCAATATTCACACTTAACTAAAGAAAATAATTGAATTACATTTATTTGCACTAATTTGAGATGAATTCAATGTCTTCTAAGAATTTTGGTTATTTGGAATATTTCATGAAAACAAAATAATTTTGGGAATTTACTTAAATGAGAGCAAAAATTTGGCAACTCGCCTAAAGTAGATTTGTGAAATATGTTTTGCTTTTCATGAATAAACAACTACAAAAAAGTTAAATGAAAAAATTGTTAAAATTTAAGACTATTTTGAAGTAAATTTAAATATATTTAAAGCAAATTATATGAAAAAGTACATAAAATTGAAACAAAATGAAAAATTTAAACCAGGGACCGTAAATAATAATTATTTCAATATTTTTGATCAAAAAAATCAAGATGAAGGAAGCATTGCAGATATATCATGTAGTGCAATAAAGTGATTGTTTTTGAAAGCAGTTATCAAAAAAGCAATAAAAAAAAAATCATCGATTTTTATTTTCCGCTCACCGAATAATAATTATTTGTTGATTTTTTTTTTCAGATCAGAAAATAAAAATTATTTGTTGAGTTTTATTTTTTTGGGGAAAAATAAAAATTATGCGGTGAGTTTTATTTTTCACTTGCAGAATGGGAATTATTTTTCAGTTTTATTTTTTCAACACAAAATAAAAATTACGGGACGAGTTTTTGTTTTTGAATCAAAAATAAACCTCATTTGGTGAGTTAAATTTTTCAAATTGTATTCTGAAAATTATTTTCCGAGCAATACTTTTCGCTCATGAAATAAAAATTCTACTATGAATTATGAATAATTTTTTTAAATAAGATGTATGCTTCCATACATTTTTACTTCGAGTATTGACTTTTCGCGTTGGGCCGCGAGTCAAATGCGGCTCTCGAACCCAGTGTAAAGGTTATTTCAGTTCGTGCGTTGGAGTCCGGGTTACTCTTTTTTGAAAGCGAGAGTACGCCAAGATTTTTGGCCACAAAGGCCGAAATCTTTCCTCGATAAATGAAATAGCAGACAACAGCGTCGCTTGATCTCAGCACGAGAAGTTCCTTTATTTTCCAAAAATTGTCTATTATATACTAAATTCACAAACTGTTATATGAAGGGGCAATTCCAGTGCTCCTCCCTCTATTTCAAATTCATTGACATCGCGCCCATAGTATAATTATAAAGTAGTCTAACCTGAACTCTCCCCTCTTTTGAGTACAAATTTTTTGAAATTTCATTCACAATATTTCATTTTGTTGTACAAAATTTGTCAACAGAAAACATAAACTCATATTGATTTGACACAAAATATTTTCAAAACTCTGTTCATAAAATTTTCTGCCAATTTTTGTAAACAAAATAGAAATACATTAGAAATACTCTCTCAGGTTAGACTACTTTATTATTATACTATGATCGCGCCAATCACAACGCGGGTCAAATCTGACAACGCGGCACTTTCCCAAAGTGGGCCAGCGCTCTGCATAGCATAGCGCTCAAGCCAGTCTGCAAGACCGACGTGCATCGAACGGTGCGTGCGCCACTTTGTTTACATTACAAGTGTCAAGTGTCGCATGCACAAGAACGCCGGCGTCACTCAAGTGGCCTGTACTTGCACAAGCGACACATGTCACAACACATGTGGACACTTGCACCGATCGCACATGCAACACGATCCGACCTACCGCGGGTCAACGCAGAGCGCTGGCCCACTTTGGGAAAGTGCCGCGTTGTCAGATTTGACCCGCGTTGTGATTGGCGCGATGTCAATGAATTTGAAATAGAGGGAGGAGCACTGGAATTGCCCCTTCATATAACAGTTTGTGAATTTAGTATATAATACATAGTATAATAACAAAGTAGTCTATTCAAAGACAGTACCCCTAAAGTACCTCTATTTCGATTGACAAATTTTGTCAAAAAATTCATCGGCAGAGTCCTCAAATTGTGTACGGTGTGAACAAAGTTGTATTAAAATATACTTCAGCATTTTCGGAACTACATTGTACAAACAGCGTTATTGTGTGATGTTCAATCTTTGTATGTTGTTGCTACTGCAACGCTTCATGTAGTTTATTAATCACCTAAATATATGAAAAACATTACGTTGGTATTAAGATAGCTAAGTAGCAGAATATTGGAAAGCAGAATATTTATGCTTTTAAAATTTATATTTGTGAAAGAAAGACAAATTTCGAAAGGGGAACCGGTATTTTCAAACATATATTCAATTTTACATTTCTCGAATGTAATACATACTAATACATAAATCGACAGCAGAAACTATTGATACATTGAAACAACAATAGTGGTGATGTTTTTTAATAAACATTAAACAAAATGATATCTTAAGATTTTAACAGGTAACACTTCTGGCCTAGAAAAAAGTTGTTGGTTCTTTTTCGGAAAACTCAATTAAATGTTATGGGAAATCTTACTCAGTTCGAGTTGTTTCGATGTTGTTAAAGCTTGTTTGAAGGATAATGGGTTTGGGCCTTAAATAATACTGTTAAAAAAGTTATAAGTGGCTGATTAAGTTAGGTAACGTACTGTATTTCAAAACTGTCCATGCTGAAATGTATTGATTTTGCGTGGATTAAAAACTTGTACCAGTCTTGAAGCAAAAATTCTTCCTCGCAAAACTCGCAGCAGATGGATAGTGTTTTCTCGTCGTTTCGTCTAATCATTGCATAAGTGTCTTGATTTCTATTGAAAGGCATGATTTTATTGCTAATCAATGAAATCCACAGCTATGAACCTATTTATCCCAAATTCCCAAAACTTACTCGTTTTAAACGCAAAGCCGTTTACTGGCTTGCGGCAAATTTTCCGTTGGCACCACGAATGGCTTAAGGCACATATATAGGAGTAATCTCCGAGGTCTCTATTGCAATTGGCAATCCATTTGCGCCGCTCCTCGATTGAAATTGGTGGGCGAAACATTGGTACACTGTTTGACAGTGCAGGTTTACATAGTGTGCACGATTTACCCGGCATTTTCACTTTCGAATAAATGTAATCTATTTTAAGAAGTGATAAAAACTAAACTTAACTTACAAACTTTACTTACACGGTTATAAGATCAAAATTTCTTCTCTTGAAAAATATTTTCACATATGTTATAAAAAAGCTCACACCACTATGACATAAAAAACGAATTTCTACAAAACTATACTGTAATACTGCTAAGTACAAAGCAAATGTTTTGAATTCATGTTTTTATTTTTTTCCTTTGGCTTTTAATACGATTTTGTTTGAATGAAAATGCGATTGTGGTTGAACATTTTTTGAACTGAGAAATTGCAGCCATCAAAATTAACGTCATTTCAAAATATTTTGTTTATTTTGAGCGGGAGAGTTTTGATTAGACTACTTTATTATTATACTATGATATAATAGACAATTTTTGGAAAATAAAGGAACTTCTCGTGCTGAGATCAAGCGACGCTGTTGTCTGCTATTTCATTTATCGAGGAAAGATTTCGGCCTTTGTGGCCAAAAATCTTGGCGTACTCTCGCTTTCAAAAAAGAGTAACCCGGACTCCAACGCACGAACTGAAATAACCTTTACACTGGGTTCGAGAGCCGCATTTGACTCGCGGCCCAACGCGAAAAGTCAATACTCGAAGTAAAAATGTATGGAAGCATACATCTTATTTAAAAAAATTATTCATAATTCATAGTAGAATTTTTATTTCATGAGCGAAAAGTATTGCTCGGAAAATAATTTTCAGAATACAATTTGAAAAATTTAACTCACCAAATGAGGTTTATTTTTGATTCAAAAACAAAAACTCGTCCCGTAATTTTTATTTTGTGTTGAAAAAATAAAACTGAAAAATAATTCCCATTCTGCAAGTGAAAAATAAAACTCACCGCATAATTTTTATTTTTCCCCAAAAAAATAAAACTCAACAAATAATTTTTATTTTCTGATCTGAAAAAAAAAATCAACAAATAATTATTATTCGGTGAGCGGAAAATAAAAATCATAAATTTAATTTTATATTTTGATTTTTTTATTAAGCTCATAATTTTTACGGTCCCTGATTTAAACATGAAAATATAAACTAGAAAATAAAAAGACATTTTAATATCTTGAAAAACATTATTTAAAAAAAATTACCTATAATTTGATAGTTCTTTGTTTTTCAATTACAAAAAAATTAAATTAATAGATACAAATCTGAAAAATATGTATGTATATTATAATTTTAGTACCTATAATAAAAATTTTTAAAGGTTTTAAAAATAGAAAACAATAAAAAAGTAAATAAAAAAAATATTTAATATTTTAATCTGTATAAAAAAATTTTACTATCAATAAAAGCCAAAACCAGAAAAGTTAAGTATAATTTTATAGTTTTGTTTTTCAATTACAAAAAATTAAATATTTGTTTAAGAAAGAAACGTTTTTGCAAAAATTAATTAATTATTATTTTTTATATTTATTTATATTATTATTATTATTTATATTTATTTTTAAAATACAAAAAGAAAATGAAATAAATACATACATTTTGATTTTGAGGTTGATTTGAGTCATATTTTAAAAAAATTATTAAAAAAAAATTAAAAAAAGAAATAAAGCATAGTAAAGTAAAAATTAGAAAAAGTAAGCATTCTAAAATTTTGTTTTCGTATTTGAAAAAAAAATGTTTTTTTTTAATTTTTAATTTAATTTAACTAAAACTTGTAAATAAAAAAAATCGAGTATAATTATTATTTTTATTTTTTTTATGAAAAATTAAGCATTATAATTTTTTGTTTTTGGTATTTGGAAAACAAATTTGTTAAATAGAAACCAAAAACAAAAATTTTAAATTAGAGTATAATTTAATTTAAAATTAGTAAATAAATAAAATTTCAATATAATTATGTTGTTGTTTTAGTAAAAAAATATTACAACAATTCTATTTTATAATTTTAGGGAAATTAAGCTTAATTTAAAAAATTTAATTTAAAAAGTTTTTAAAACTGGAATATAATTTTTTTTGGTAAATAAATCATAGTGAAGTAAAAAACAAAACAAATTAAGCACTATTGTTTTTGTTTTTCGTTTTGCAATTATACAAAATTTTGATAAGAAACAAAAGACAACAAAATAATTAAAAATGAAAAATCTAAGTTTACAAAAAATTAAAAAAAATTCTAATAAAAAATTTATGTTTTTTTTATCAAAAAATATTTAAGTACATGAAAATATTTATAAACGAGAACATTAAATTGTATACAACAGCATTTAAATGTTACAAATATTAAAAAAAATTGGAAAATTAAGGACTGTTTTATACTTTTTGTTGGTTTTAATTATGGATATGAATTTTAATTCTTTTATTATAGAACTTGGTTAAACTTAAAGCTAAAAAAATTAATATTGAATGCATAAAAACAATATGTGAAATGTTTATTCTTATACAAAAATCATTAAAAATATCATTGCATTAAGAAACTAGTAAACATAAATTACTTTTGGTTTTGTTGATTCCATTTCGGAAATTTTTCCAATTGTTGAAAATGTCTTTAAAATCCTGAAAATCGGCGACTTCAACTATCAGCGAAGTATTACTTGGTAAGCACAGAAGCTAAACAGTGCACAGGAAATCATTTGGAATCACTTGGTTGCATACAAAAAGAAGCTCGATTTTCCAGCTGCAAATTGCTTCTGAGTCGCACCAAAATCAACCAATTTCGAACGCGAATTGAGATGAGAATTCAATCACTTGCGACAACGTCTACCTGGATCTGTACTATCAACAATTGGACTGTCTGAAGGCAGTAATGACTCGCCGGAAGCTCCTGAAGCTAAGTTAGGAGAGGAGTTTACGACCAAACTCTAAATTCGAACCTTTATTGTCCACAACAATTGAACCGGCTGAAGGAAGCAAACGCCGAGAAATGGCCACCTTTGACGGATTGCGTTCCATCAGAATAACGCCAGGCCACATACATTGATAGTAACTCACCAGTTGGTCCGGAGACTTGGTTGGGAAGTTGTTATGCCCCGACTTTATGGACCGGACCTGGCACCAAGTGATTACTACCTGTTTCTGTCAGTAATGAATGATTTTGCTAAAGAAATATTTGCCTCAAGAGAAGATTGTGACAGAGAAAATTGCTGCCCCAGTGTTTTGAGAATAGGAGATAAAGAGGGGAAGAGAGAGAGCATAATGAAATTACCATCGAAATGGCAAAAAGTTATCAAACAAAATAGTGCATTCAAAGTATTCCAATCAAACGAAATAAAGCTTTAATTTTCATGCAAAAAGTAATGGATTTCTTGCCTTTTCCTTGTTTTTCTTATAGTAACCGCAGTAAGGAGAAGAAGTTTTAAAGTTACTCACACTTTTTAGATACAGAACCAGGTAGAAACTAATTAACTAAGGTTGTGTGTGACTGAGTAGGTGGACTGCTTCGGTGTATTCTCTGAGCAGATACCAGGCGGCAGTGGTGTACACAGGATTCAGTTTTGGGGAAACATTTTGGGTAACACTCTCCAAATATTTGACTCCAAGTGAAGTTCTTTGCATTAACAATGCCATCAAAATGAGCCTATTGATTCACCTATGTGAGTTTATGGCAATTTAGAAGCCTCAACAGCCTTTTTACCACACTTTATTGAACATAACCTAATATAACCTATGAAGAGTTGACGTTTTATGTATCAGAACGAAAGAAATTCTTTACGAAACAAACGCACACAGTTCCATGTAAGTTACAAACATAACTTTGGCATAGTTTCTCAATTGGAAATAATAAACAATAAGCAAATTGAATGTTTTTGAGTGTAGTATCAGACTTTTCTTACAATTCAAATGTCGCTAACAATGTAGCTTTTGCAATACTAAAAGTGAGGCTGACGTAAATGCAACCTTTTGTAGTGGATTTGTGTCATTTTCTTATTGATCCAGCTCATCTCAACTTCAATTAAGATTATGGCGGCTGATATACCACTCGAGGCAGTACACCCACACACTCATACAAACACACAACACTTTGTCATTTAAAAGCATTGCAGCAAATTTAATGTGGTACATATGAAGCGACCAAATGTGAGAAAAAGGCTGCAACTGAATTGCAATCAAATTTTACTTACACAATATTTCAGAGGACGCGCATAGAAGCGGCGGTGAGACCAATAAATGCAGCAATGCTGCGGTTGTCTCTAACAGCAACACGTACACACACATACACGTGACACAGTTATATAATTCACATAATGCACAGGCAGACAATGGAAAGACACTCACAGTGGCAGACGCACACTTACGTAGAAATGCACACACACAGAGATACAAAAACGCGTCGCACACTACGAAGCCACATTTGTAGTGGACACAATAAAACTGAACTATGCCATTTGCTCCATTTGCCGTTCTCCGCTGTTCTGCTGCATTGCGTAGTTTTTCGTGTGTTGCTTGTATGGGTTTTTTTTCTCTGGTTTTTTACTCTGGTTACCACCGAGAAGACGCAGACGACACTTTGCAGCGATAACAAAAGTTTTATGGTTACTTTGATTGCAAGTCCTTACAGCGCTCCTGCCGAGTGACGGGTGAGTGGGGAGTGCATTGAGCGTACACAGGTGGAGAGTGCAGCGGCGAGGTAGGAAAGTGTTGTGCGTGCTGCTGCTTCGATGGCTGCACTTTTATTGACCATTTGACAAACAGCGAAGAATGAATGAATGTATGGGCTGAATTGCTGAATGGTGCCATTGTCAGAGGAGTGGCAAGTCGGAGAGGGCTGCGAAGAGAGAAGAACTACTAAAATTTTAGTAAAAAGTGCAGCAACTATGCAAGAAAAAAGTGTCTGCAATGACGGCAAACGTTTGGCGCTGTTTACATTTCGATTGATTGTAGTGTTGGTGAGAGGGGGGCAGAGTGTGGGGAAATAGAAACAAGGGGAAGCACAATGTTGAAGCGAAGTGCAATGTTTGAGTGTCAAAATGGCAAAGTGGAGAGCAGCGGGCGAATGGGTCGTTGCTGTTCAGATGAGTGAGTGGATGAGAGTGAGTAGTAGTTGGTTGCATGGCAGTGTGAGTGTGATAGTGTGCGTGTTGGTGTGAATGTGAGTGTATATGTCTGTCGGTGTGGGTGTGTATTTAGTCAAGCGAAGTGAAGTACATTTCATGATGCAGTGAAGCAAACATTTGCAAAACGTCATTTACAGTAGACAAACACACAAATAAACAAAAAACACACATATATACAGAGATAGCGCTGCACTTTTACTGGGCATTGGAGAGCTGATTGGTTGGTTGGTTGGTTGGCAAGAATCGGAATGTTTTTTGTAATATTTTATAGTTATAAAGATTGGAATAATTGATTGATTATTCTTTATTGTTATGTCGTTTTAATTGTTTTTCGTATTTTATTTACAATTCAATAAGAACTTATATACTTGTTGGTATATTTCCTGTGTAAATTATAGGAAAATAAATATGAGAATAAATTTTGAAATTTTCTTGGCTTCGCTCAAAATGCTTTAGTCAGTTTTCATTGAGAAATTCATAGAATGGACCTTAAATAACAAACACAAATAAAGTAAAATGTATGAGTATGGTCAACAATGGGTCTAGCAGCGTACACAGGTGGGTTAAGGGTTCACACTTCCCCAAATATGTACAAACATTTCTGCTGCAAAATATGGTTTCCACTGAAATTGGACTCAGAAGTTGTACTCACAACCTTCCCTGGCCCCTCCCAAATGAAGTTTTGTGTGCGTCACTGAATAGGTTAGTCAGTTTCTATTAAGAAATTTATAGAATGATCCTTAAATAACAAAAAAATAAGACGAAATTGATGATTATGGTCCATGGTTAAGGTCCAAGAGTTGTAAGCATCCAAAAACGAACAGATTTTCATGGCTTATACACTGGACATATCGCTCCTTCGCTGCAAGAACGTCATAACTCAAAACTACATCATTCCGAGAAAATTCAATTTTAAAGTTTACCATCACAGGCAGTTCAAGGCATCAAAAAATGTTTCATGTCGTCTTGTGAGAAAAGTATTGAATATTTTACAGAGTGGTTTTGACAGATACAAGAACATATGCAGATACACACAGGGTTGCCATAAACTGAAAAAAAATTGTTTGAGTTATGACGTTCTTGCAGCGAAGGAGCGATATATAGACACACCGGTTTCCGTCGAAAATTGGGTTCTTTGTTCGCTTTCCACAATATTTGGTTTGTTGGTTGATTGGTTGCTGCCACAGTTAGGTTGGACAATTCGCATATAAAGTGCCGTTTCGAAGCCACATCTTCATTTTGTGTTGGTGTTGACTGTTATTTTAGACACTGTAGTAGTTCTAATAGTTCTGAGATTTTCCGGGAAGATAGTCCTGAGTGAGCTCAGTCTGCTCGTTGCTAAGTCCAGGCATGAACATAGTAACTGGGTGCATCTTTCCCTATGGTCCTCCTTCCCATCTCTGCGACAATAATTGTTGAAGGTTATTTGCAACCGAGTGCGTAAACCTTCACCCGTTAATGACCTGAAAGGACCACAGTGAGACTTGCCGTAGTCCCTCGGGTGATACCAAGCAGTGGGTTCGTCCTGTTTAGGTCTAAATACCAGAATTATTTGTGCAAAATCATCTTTCGGATCCAAAACTTCATCTTGGAGCTTTCTTACTGTTTTTTTGTCAATACTCTACTTACCATTCTTCCCGGGAATTTTTTTAGATGATTTTGATCCAAAGAACAAGATGTCCTTTGTAGACCATTGTTTTTTTGCTTTTGTTTCAGTTTCTTTCGAAAATTGGCAGAGTTGTAATGTAATGTAGAAGGCGACTAACAATGCGCTTGCGATTGACATGAAAAACTTCAAAATCGGTTTTCTTAGAACTTTCTTAGAACTTATTCAAAATATTTCATAGGTTCATATTTCAAGATCTAATAAGCTAAAAATTTGGGTCTATTCGATAAGCCTTCATAGGTTTTATAAGAATCAAATTCATACAAACTAATTTTTAAAAATTATATAATTACTCTAAATATTTTATGTCAGAAATCAATGTTAAAATTTCATGCAAGTCGAATGATAATTCCTAGATTTATTTTGGCCACAGTTATGGAAACCTATGAAATTGTCAAAACACGGTCTAAAATCGGGTTAAAACTAATTTTTATAAATATTATCCATATATTTATATTTTTGAATATTACTCGAGAAAAGTAATATGTAAATCATTTTAGCAAAAGGAAAAATTCAAAATTGGTTATTAATTAATTAATTAGCCTTAACACTAGAAAGACCATTGCGACCATTTTGATAGTTTTTCATTTTTAAATATCTATATTTTCTTTAGTATTTCTAAAAACGTTTGCTTTGGCTTATTTTTTTAAATTTATTTTCTAAAAATTAGTCAAATCCGAGGTGCACTTTTCGAGGTATCAGTGGATATGATATGTAGTCTTTGTAGGTATCGGTCTTTCTAGTGTTAACAGGTGTTAAATACAACTGTGAACGTTATCTAGTGCAATGCAAATGTTTGAGGACATTCTAGAGAAAGATACTCCATAGGATCCTAGATCCTCTATGGGTGGGAGATGAGTGTCGTAATCGATGGAATAGCGAGTTGTATGAGCTATACAGGAGTAAGGAAATGGTCAAACGCGTACAAATACAACGATAGCACTGGCTTCGCCCCATATTACTCGAAGGTCTGAAGATGCTTTGGAAGGACCACATATCACAGAACCTGTCAGCAAACCCCGATTTCACACAGTGCAAAATTGCATCCTAATGAGCTAACTTCTTCAAGAGTCGATTGACATATGAACAGACTGACGAGTGATTGAATAACTGTTTTGGGGATCTTGAGGTTCTAGCTTCTTCTGGACTTCTTCAAGAGTCGACTGACAAATGAGCAGACTGACAAGTGACCGAATAGACTGTTCCGGGGATCCTGAGGTTGTTTCTTTTTCTGAACTTCTTCAAGAGTCCATTGATGAATGACCAAAAGGACTGTTCCAGGAATCTTGAGGTTCCAGCTTTTTTTTGGACTTCTTCAAGAGTCGACTGACAAATGAACATTTTGACGGGTGACCGAATCGACTGTTCCGGGAATCTCAAAGTTTCAGCTTCTTCTGGACTTCTTTAAGAGTCGATTAATAAATGAACAGACTGACGAGTTGCCGAATCAACTACTCCGGTACTCTTAATTATGTTTGCATATTCTTTTTCATGCCGGTTTAAGCTGCTTCTGGGTTTCATCGAGAGTGTACAGACTGATGAACGTCTAAATTCATTACTTCGGTGATCTTCTTCATGTTTGCACCCACGGCAACCTTCAGCTTCTAACTAACTTCTACAGGCATTGTTGAGGTTAAGATTGTTGCTGATATTGTTATTGTTGTTGTTATTGTTGGTATTGTTGTTGTGTTGCTGTTATTATTGTTGTTATCGGTAAACTTGAGCAAGGCAATTGCTTTTGCTGTCTTAATTAATAACAATCACTTAATTATTGCTGCTGCCGCTCACATTGCGCTGTTCTCTGTTCGCTGCCATTTTCACAATTAATGTAAAATTCATGTTTACTCAGGCGCACAATAACAATAACATTCTGCTACATTGCACAAACACACACACACACACATATGTGTAAACATTGTGTTCGTTTAATTTCGTTTCCTGTTGGCTGACATTATTTGTCTCCACCTGCAGCAATAAAGACACTGCAGCGCACTGCAGAGCAAAGAAAAGGCGACAAAAGAAAGCTTTGTGGCACATTTTAAATGGAAGTGTGATTGCTTCATTTGGTAACACGTCTTAGGTGTAATTTGTCTTTATCAACTACTGGGAGAATATTTTGCTGTTTGCAAGATTAGCTGACTGAAAGCGCTCGAAGAGCTCAGCCTTTGAAGAACTGATTTCAGTGGCTCCACTGTTGTTTGGAATGGGATTTGTTTCGTAACGGGCCATACATTGGTCTGAGTGGATCTCATACAGAGGCATCCTCCTCCAGTCAACCATATCCTTTTTTAAAAAGCCTAACCCAGGAAAACGAGAACTAAGGTTATTTTCACTTTGTGGTAACTCAACTCACTCAAACTAATTGTTTGAAATATTAGTTGAATAGTTAATTTCAAAAATTCCATGGACTATTCAAACCTATGAACTAAACTAAATTTCTCATCAATTTATCAATTTCTCGAGTGCAGCATAGTAAGAAAAGTAAAATATGACTTAATCGAACAACACTGCAAATTTCCAAGTAAAGAAAGCTTTATTTCACCAATCTGCATTTTTTAAGCTTTATTTGACTGCATCATCTGACTGCATTTTGTTATTAATTTTCTCAAAAAACAAAAACCAATACAGTTTAAGTTTCACTAAATTTTTTGATAGCCTTTCAGAAGAATTTGTAGGTTGAGCCAGTAAGTTTCATATTTTTACGAACGTGAACCATCGTTCAGTGGCAGCAATAAACAATTTTATGTGCCAAGGTGATTCTGCTTTGCTAGCTTCGTGACGAGACAGACAGACTATGTAGTAGGATCTGAACTGATTTACAACAACAATTTAATTCTTTTTCAATACCAGAAAGAAAAGACAAGACAAATGAATTACACGATTTTTATTGCGGGAACCTTTTCATGGTCTAATGTCATTTGACAATTTTAATATTTGTTTTTGTAAGTTACTTACTTACTTATTTTTTTACTTACTTACTTACTCACTTAAATACTTATTAACTTATTTACATACTAACTTACTTACTCACTCACTTACTTATTATTTTCTTACTTACTTACTTACTTATTTACTTACTTACTTACTTACTTACTTACTTACCTACTTACTTACTTACTTACTTACTTACTTACTTACTTACTTACTTACTTACTTACTTACTTACTTACTTACTTATTTACTTACTTACTTACTTACTTACTTA